>OY997274.1:280092943-281292943 GCA_963921465.1 Triticum timopheevii | reverse complement strand
ATCAACTCTTTAGCATGTCATACTTAATGAGTGCTCACAATCATAAAAGATGTCCAAGTTAGTATATTTATATGTGAAAACCTCTCTTTCTTTATTACTTCCTATTAATTGCAACGATGACCAAAACTATGTTTGTCAACTCTCAACAACTTTTATGCCTCATACTCTTTATATGTGAAGTCATTACTATCCATAAGATCAATATGAACTCTTTTATTTCTTTTATTCTTTCTATTTTCTCAAGATCATAGCAAGATAGCAAAGCCCTTGACTCAACACTAATCTTTATTATATAGCTCACGGACTCGATTACATAGAAGGATCACAAAGCAAAACTCAAAACTAATTCATACCAAAATTTCAATCTACTAGATTAAGATATTACTAAAAGGATCGAACTAAGTAAATTCATAAAGATAGGAGTGTGATGGTTATACGATATCGGGGCACCTCCCCCAAGCTTGGTAGTTGCCAAGGGGAGTGCCCATACCCATGGGATTATGTCCTTGGAGGTTATGAAGGTGGTGATGATGAAGGTGGATAATCGCACATCGAGCGTAAAAGCTCCTCCAACTTGCGGATAATGCCCTTGAGTCCGACGATATGATCCTTCAACAAAATATTTTCCTGTGTGAGATACTTGTTTTGTATGCGAGCTAACTCAATCATCTTGAAAGCTTCAATCTCAGGTGGAGTAAAGAGGTTAGGTAGAGGTTGAGGGGTGTTTTCTTCTTCTGCCGCCGGAGCTTGATCCTCCATGGCCTTCTTGATCCCTTCATCCTTGTTGATCTCCTCCGGTTCTTCTCTTTTCAGCTCTGTCTTCAATAGCCAAGCATCCTTGTCTTCATTGTTGGAGGGGGCTGACGTCATGGTGCTCTAGATCTATCAGAAAAACAGCTCGAAATGAAAACAGAGGATATTTGCGTGATATGGTGGTCAAAACCTTCGGGAGATTATATAATGAATTTTTACCGACCAAAAGAAGTAACATGCAAGAAAATGGAGTCCGGGAGGAACACGAGGTGCCCATGAGACAGGGGGCGCGCCCAGTAAGGGTGGGCACGCCCTCCACCCTCATGGAGGCCTCGTGTCCTTCCCGGATTGCTTCTTGCTTTCCAAAATTCTTAAATATTCCAAAACTGAGAAAAATTGCCATTAGAATTGTTATGGAGTCGGTTTACTTACTGTACCACGTACCTATTCCTTTTCAGAGTCCGAAACATTCTGGAAAGTGTCCCTTATGTATTCCTCCGGGGTTACGGTTTCAATAATATTAGTTTCAACATTTATAGGATTACCTGCGATATAGTGTTTGATTCTTTGATCGTTCACCACCTTCGGATTTGTGCCTTCGAAGTTGTTGATTTTTATGGCACCGGAACGATAGACCTCCTCGATAACATAAGGACCTTCCCACTTAGAGAGAAGTTTTCCTGCAAAAAATCTTAAATGAGAGTTGAATAGCAAAACATAATGACCTACGTTAAACTCGCGCTTTTGTATTCTTTTGTCATGCCATCTTTTAACTTTTTCTTTGAACAGCTTGGCAATCTCATATGCTTCGGTTCTCCATTCATCAAGTGAGCTAATATCAAATAACCTCTTCTCATCGGCAAGTTTGAAGTCATAGTTGAGCTCTTTAATAGCCCAATATGCTTTATGTTCGAGTTCGAGAGGTAAGTGACATGCTTTTCCATATACCATCTTATACGGAGACATACCCATAGGATTTTTATATGTAGTTCTATAGGCCCATAATGCATCATCAAGTTTATTGGACCAATTCTTCCTAGATCTATTAACAGTCTTTTGTAAAATTAATTGAGCTCTCTATTAATCAACTCTACTTGACCACTAGACCGTGGGTGATAAGGAGACGCAATTCTATGATTAACATCATACTTAGCAAGCATTTTACGAAAAGCACCATGAATAAAATATGAACCACCATCAGTCATAAGATATCTAGGGACTCCAAACCTCGGAAAAATAACTTCTTTAAGCATCTTAATAGAGGTGTTATGATCAGCACTACTACTTGGAATAGGTTCTACCCACTTAGTAACATAATCAACAACAACTAAAATATGTGTGTATCCATTAGAGGCAGGAAAAGGTCCCATATAATCAAAGCCCCAAACATCAAATGATTCAATAACAAGAGAATAATTCATAGGCATTTCTTGACGTCTACTAATATTACCAATTCTTTGACATAAATCACAAGACAAGACAAACTTACGAGCATCTTTGAAGAGAGTAGGCCAATAAAAACCGGATTGTAATACCTTATGTGCAGTTCTATCTCCAGCGTGGTGTCCTCCATATGGTTCGGAGTGACACTTGCGTAGGATATATTCCTGTTCATGCTCAGGTACACAACGTCTAATAACACCATCTACTCCTTCTTTATAAAGGTGTGGGTCATCCCAGAAGTAATGTCTTAAATCATAAAAGAACTTTTTCTTTTGCTGGTATGTGAAACTAGGTGGTATAAATTTAGCAACAATATAATTAGCATAATCAGCACACCATGGAACAGTACGAGAAGCGTTAATGACTACTAATTGTTCATTAGGAAAGCTATCATCAATAGGTAGTGGGTCATCAAGAACATTCTCTAACCTAGACAAGTTGTCTGCAACGGGGTTCTTAGCTCCCTTTCTATCAATAATATGCAAATCGAATTCTTGGAGCAAGAGAACCCATCTAATAAGTCTAGGTTTAGCATCTTTCTTTTCCATAAGATATTTAATAGCAACATGATCAGTGTGAATAGTTACTTTAGAATCAACAATATAAGGTCCGAACTTATCACATGCAAATACAAGCGCTAAGAATTCTTTTTCAGTAGTAGCATAACTTCTCTGGGCAGCATCAAGATTTTTACTAGCATACTAGATAACATTTAATTTCTTATCAACTCTTTGCCCTAGAACAACACCTACAACATAATCGTTAGCATCACACATAATTTCAAAGGGTAAATTCCAATCAGGCGGCTGAACAATAGGTGCAGTGATCAAAGCTTTCTTAAGTATTTCAAATGCTTCTACACAATCATCATCAAAGACAAAAGGAATATCTTTTTGCAATAAATTAGTCAGAGGCCTAGAGATTTTAGAAAAGTCCTTAATGAACCTCCTATAAAAACTGGCATGACCAAGGAAACTTCTTATACCTTTAATGTCCTTGGGACATGGCATCTTTTCAATAGCATCAACTTTAGCTTTATCAACTTCAATACCTCTTTCAGAAATTTTATGCCCCAAGACAATGCCTTCATTAACCATAAAGTGGCACTTTTCCCAATTCAAGACAAGACTAGTGTCTTCGCATCTCTGCAAATCCCGATCAAGGTTGCTCAAGCAATCATCAAAAGAGGATCCATAAACGGAGAAGTCATCCATGAATACCTCACAAATCTTTTCACAAAAGTCAGAGAATATAGCCATCATGCATCTTTGTAAGGTAGCAGGTGCATTACATAAACCAAAAGGCATACGTCTATAAGCGAAAGTACCAAAAGGGCAAGTAAAAGTAGTTTTTGATTGATCCTCCGCTGACACAGGTATTTGAGAGTAACCAGAATAACCATCTAGAAAGCAGAAATGTGTATGTTTGGATAGTCTTTCTAGCCTTTGATCAATAAAAGGAAAAGGGTAATGACCCTTCTTAGTAGTTTTATTTAATTTACGGAAATCAATTACCATCCTATAACCTGTAATAATTCTTTGCGGAATCAATTCATGTTTATCATTAGGAACAACAGTAATATCTCCCTTTTTAGGAACACAATGGACAGGACTTACCCAATCACTATCAGCAACGAGAAAAATTATACCTGCCTCAAGGAGTTTTAGTATCTCCTTCCTTACCACTTCTTTCATCTTAAGATTTAACCGTCGTTGACGATCTCTAACTGGTTTGGAGCCTTTGTCCAATTTAATTGTATGTTCGAATAGAGTGGTACTAATGCCTTTAAGATCATCCAGAGTATATCCAATAGCAGCACAGTGCTTCTTCAGAGTTTTCAATAATCTTTCCTCTACCTGCTCTGAAAGGTTAGCACTAATAATAATAGGATATATCTTCTTTTCGTCAAGATAAGCATATTTAAGATTATCAGGTAAATGTTTGAGCTCAAACACGGGATCACCCTTGGGTGGAGGGGGATCCCCTAGGATTTCAACAGGTAAGCTGTGTTTCAGAATAGGACCATGTTGAAGGAATACTTCATCTATTTCCCTTCTTTCATTCATAAACATATCATTTTCATGGTCTAGCAAATATTGTTCTAACGGATCAGTAGGAGGTATGGCAATAGAAGCAAGACCAACAATTTCATCCTTACTAGGCAATTCTTTATCATGGGGTTTTCTACGAAATTTAGCAAAATTAAACTCATGTGACATATCTCCTAAGCTACTCGTAATAAACATCCTTTTTGCAATCTATCCTAGCATTAACAGTATTCAAGAAGGGTCCACCAAATATAATGGGACAAAAGTCATCTTGTGGGGAACCAAGAACAAGAAAATCAGCAGGATATTTAACTTTCCCACACAAGACTTCAACATCTCTAACAATCCCAAATGGTTTAACAGTATCTCTATTGGCAAGCTTATTTGTAACATCAATATCTTCTAACTCAGTGGGTGCAATATCATGCATAATTTCTTTATATAGGGAAATAGGTATTGCACTAGCACTAGCACCCATATCACATAAGCCATGATAACAATGATCTCCTATTTTAACAAAAATAACAGGCATGCCTACAACAGGTCTATGTATCTTAGCATCTGGTCTAGCAATATTAGCAGCATGTTCACAGAAATAAATAACATGCCCATCTATATTATCATCCAAGAGATCTTTAACCATAGCAATACTAGGTTCAACTTTAATTTTCTCAGGAGGTGTATATGTTCTAGTATTACTCTTACGAACCACAGTGGAAGCTTTAGCATGATCCTTTATTCTAACAGGAAAAGGTGGGTTCTCAACATAAGTAGTAGGAACAATAGGATCGTTATAAGTGATAGTCTTTTCTTCAACTGTAATAGGTGCAACTAATTTTACTTCAGTGGGAGGATTATATTTAAACCACTTCTCCTTAGGGAGATCAACGTGAGCAACAAAAGATTCACAGAAAGAAGCTACTATCTTAGATTCAAGTCCATATTTAGCGCTAAATCCACAAAAAGCATCAGTATCCATAAAAGATTTAAAACAATCAAACTTAGGTGTCATACCTGACTCCTTACCATCGTCGGAACCCCAATCTTCAGAGTTGCATTTAATTCTTTCCAATAAATCCCACTTGAATTCAGTAGTCTTCAGCATATATGAACCAGCACAGGAAGTATCAATCATGGTGCGATCATTGAGAGAAAGTCGAGCATAAAATTTTTGAATAATCATTTCTCTTGAGAGCTCATGATTGGGACATGAATATAACATTGACTTAAGCCTCCCCCAGGCTTGAGCGTTGCTTTCTCCTTCGCGAGGCCAGAAATTACATATGTAATTACGATCGCGATGAACAAGATGCATAGGATAGAACTTCTGGTGAAATTCCAACTTCAATCGTTTATAATTCCAAGATCTCGTATCATCACATAGCCTATACCATGTCAATGCATCTCCCTTCAAAGATAAAGGAAAGACCTTCCTCTTAACAACATCATCGGGAATACCTGCAAGCTTAAATAATCCACAAACTTCATCCGCATAGATAAGGTGTAAATCGGGATGCAATGTTCCATCTCCTGCAAAGGGATTAGCTAGCAGTTTCTCTATCATACCCGAAGGAATCTCAAAGTAAACATTTTAGGTAGGTTCAGTTGGTTGAGGAGAAACTCTTTGCTCTACTGGTCGGGGCGAAGATGCCCCGAACAAGCCCCTCAAAGGATTAGTTACCATAGTAACAAGTGACAGTAAATTTCAGCACACTATATAAATGTTTCCTTACCAAGTTCCACTCACCAAAGGCGCTTCACTCCCCGGCAACGGCACCAGAAAAGTGTCTTGATGACCCACAAGTATAGGGGATCTATCATAGTCCTTTCGATAAGTAAGACTGTCGAACCCAACAAGGAGCAGAAGGAAATGACAAGCGGCTTTCAGTAAGGTATTCTCTGCAAGCACTGAAATTGTAGGTAACAGATAGTTTTGTCATAAGATAATTTGTAACGGGTAACAAGCAATGAAAGTAAATAAGGTGCATCAAGGTGGCCCAATCCTTTTTGTAGCAAAGGAAGAGCCTGGACAATTTCTTATAATGAGAAAAGCGCTCCCGAGGACACATGGGAATTATCGTCAAGCTAGTTTTCATCACGCTCATATGATTCGCGTTTGTTACTTTGATAATTTGATATGTGGGTGGACCGGTGCTTGGGTACTGCCCTTTCTTGGACAAGCATCCCACTTATGATTCACCCCTATTGCAAGCATCCGCAACTACAAAAGAAGTATTAAGGTAAACCTAACCATAGCATGAAACTAGTGGATCCAAATCAGCCCCTTACGAAGCAACGCATAAACTAGGGTTTAAGCTTATGTCACTCTAACAACCCATCATCTACTTATTACTTCCCAATGCCTTCCTCTAGGCCCAAATAATGGTGAAGTGTCATGTAGTCGACGTTCACATAACACCACTAGAGGAGAGACAACATACATCTCATCAAAATATCAAAAGTTTACCAAATCCATATGACTACTAATAGCAAGACTTCACCCATGTCCTCGGGAACAAACGTAACTACTCACAAAGCATATTCATGTTCATGATCAAAGGAGTATTAATATGCATTAAGGATCTGAACATATGATCTTCCACCAAGTAAACCAATTAGCATCAACTACAAGGAGTAATCAACACTACTAGCAACCCACAGGTACCAATTTGTGGTTTTGATACAAGATTGGATACAAGAGATGAACTAGGGTTTTGAGAGGAGATGGTGTTGGTGAAGATGTTGATGGAGATTGACCCCCTCCCGATGAGAGGATCGTTGGTGATGATGATGGTGATGATTTCCCCCTCCCGGAGGGAAGTTTCCCCGGCAGAACAGCTCCGTCGGAGCCCTAGATTGGTTCCGCCAAGGTTCCGCCTCGTGGCGGCGGAGTTTCGTCCCGTAAGCTTGCTTATGATTTTTTCCAGGGCAAGAGACTTCATATAGCAGAAGATGGGCACCAGAGGGCCAACAGGGGGCCCACGATACAGGGGGCGCGCCCAGTAGGGGGGCGCCCCCACCCTCGTGGCCAGGGTGTGGGCCCCCCTTTGGTACTATCTTTGCTCAATAATTCTTATTAATTCAAAAAATGACTTTTGTGGAGTTTCAGGACTTTTGGAGCTGTGCAGAATAGGTTTCCAATATTTGCTCCTTTTCCAGCCATAATCCCAGCCGCCGACATTCTCCCTCTTCATGATAAACCTTGTAAAATAAGAGAGAATAGCCATAAGTATTGTGACATAACGTGTAATAACAACCCATAATGCAATAAATATCGATATAAAAGCATGATGCAGAATGGACGTATCACTGTGCAACATTACTTCTTAACATATCAACAACAACAACAAAGCATGTATCCCACTGAGCATGGCATACTTACTTGCATAAACATCACAAGTACACACTTCTTAGAAACATAGCATGACCACTAGCATCAACAAAAAATATCATAACATTTATCCAACTGGATGCAATGGAACATGCATAATAACGGCACTCGGGATAGACGATAGTCATGCACCAAAGACCATCGCCAACATCAACATATAATACTAGCAAGCGTAAGCATATGAAATGAATACTAGCAGGTAGAACATGATAACAGGGTGCAAGACAACATAGCATGAAAGTGAACATGAAACTCTAAGCATCACCAGAACAACGATAACCATGTTTTAAATAGGCAGACATTTATTAAATATTCAAGTTGAAAACCATGTCTAGTGCATGACTAGCATGCAAATTGGTGTTGTGGCTTGCCTGGGGATGAAGAAGGCACCGGGGAAAAGTGCGGTGAAGCCGCGGAAAGATTCACCGGAAATAGTCCACTCCCGGAGGGGCTGTTTACCTGCAAGGGCAAAATGGTCATTTTCAGAATGTTAACACATGGTGAAAGTGTGGCCAACATAACGAGCTCAATGAGACGAAGAACTGGGCTTTGGATTCACCTCATTTGGAGTTACGAGCAAAAAGTTATAGCCTAACGAAGTCCAGGGACCAATCTGTAAAAAGATTTCTACAAACAGGCCCATGAGCTAAAAAAACAGAAAGCACATTTAGTTGAATACGCCTTATTAGCAGGGAAAACGTATTCTTAGCCATAGTTAAGTGAAAATACGCTTTCCCGAAAGGAAAACGCGTTACCAGCCGAACTAAGACAAAATTACGCTTTCCCTTAAAGAAAACATAGTCAGGAAAACGCGTTTCCACTTATCCAGCTAGGCAGAGGCAGGACCGACTCGTGTGACGCTGATGTGTGGGGCCCGCGTTGAATATCTCTCTCCTCCTTCCTTCTTTTCTTCAACCTCCCAACGGAGCCGCGACAGAGGGCTCGGGCGAGCGTTGCCGGCCCGTCCAGGCGCCACCGGCCACCTCCGGCCGAGGTCCGGCCAGCGGCGGACTCAGCACGGAGTGCTGCACCCGACTAGGGGCAGCACACGTGCTGGGGAGGATCGAGGCGATGGCGACATGCAGCGATAGAAGGGGAAACAGGGGAGCTCGGTCGGCGGGTGTGTCGGGGGCTCTGGTTGATCCGGCGACTCGTGGAGGGGATGGGGAGAAGCACCGGAGTTGTGGGGGTTTACTGGTGGTGGAGCAAACAGTGAGAGATGGCGTGGCTTGAACGAATTTAGGCCGAGGCCGTGCGGCGGCCATGGCGGGGATGGGAGTGCAGGAGAGCTCCTCGAGCTCAATGGAGAGGTAGGGATGGGTTCTGGGAGAGGGGTGGAGCTAGTGGGGTGCTCGGGAGGCTCAGGAAGGGGCTATATATAGGCAGGGGCTAGGGGCACGGCTCGGGTTCCGCCAGGCACGTCAGGTCGAGGCGCTGCCGGACGCAACAGTCATGAGGAGGCACGGGGAAGGCGACAGGGGGAAGCGGCCAAGTGGCAGAGGCTCACAGAGTCGAGGGGTGCTCGGGGACAAGAGGAGGAAGAAGCTACGATGCCATTAATGCCTTGTCGGCACTGTGCGTCCGTGGGCGAACGGCGACGTGCGCCAGGGAGGAGACTTCAGCAGGGGGAGATGGCTCCAAGTGGACGGCAACGACCCGTGCTAGCTATTGGACACACTCACGCGCATGAAGACGACGAGAGGAGGAAGGGGCCGAGCACAAACGACGTCCAGAGCGTGAATAGTGCATGCTAAGTCGGTGGTCACCACTAGCACTGGTGCACACAGTGCACGGGGTTCGGCCAAAACGTGTCTGCGGTTAGTCCTTCTAGTGTAGGTCGCCACTGAGGTGGTGGTTTGGTGACAGGTGCTCTGGTTAAGTGGAAATTAACCTCTGAAGTTTGTTGTTGCAAACTTCATCAAGTTAGTTTGATCAACAGAGAGATGCTATGGGTCAAATGAGTTGTCTGGAGTGTATAAGCTACGAAGGGCTACAGTCATGTGGAGTTTGAGGAGAAATGGACCAAGGTTTAATGTAGTTGCTTTGCAACTGACCAAAATGGTCCAGAAACTTGAGCGTGATGATGCACTCACATGGAGTATCAAATTGAGCTCAAATTGGGCAACACAAAGTCATTTGGTCCTATGAAGATGCTCAAAAAGTCTCATACCAATTGGCCAAGCCAAAATGGTACATGCTTCACAAACATCTCCTCTGGAGAGAAACTTGCAAAAATTCTAGAGGAATAATGGCTTGATGAAATATGCCCAAAATGGGTGGAGATAGGTTATATGGACAATAGAAGGCCTAGAAAAATGTTCAGCCATAATGGAGCAAGATAAAGTATACTTGCTTCACAGACTGAAAATTTTGGACAAAATCAAAGAATTGAAGATGAGCTCACATGGAGGCATGACATGAGCTCATCTTTGGTGGAGGGCTATTATATGATGATGTTGAGGTCATGCATAAATTTCAACGTATTTGGATATGCCTAGCTTGTACCTCCTTCACAAAGCTTCTTTCTGGACAAAAACTTTGGAAAAACATAATTAAATAATTACTAGGAAAATGAGGTTGCATTTTGGCATGTGGCAATGATATGGACATGAAAAGATGTCCAAGGAGTTTTAGGTCAATTGGAAAAAGTAAAATAGCACTTGCTTCACAATGTGCTATTTAGGGCAGAATAGGAAATGAATTATTTGAGGATTATCATTGAACATGGCAATAAAAAGTCTTGTCACAATTGATGAAGATATGACCCAAATAATTTATGAGAATTATTTGGGAATTTTAGGAGTGAGGGAAGTATGGGTTTCTTCACAACCTAGATCAAATTGAGTTATTCCTTTAATAGAAAAGGAATATTCTGAATAAATAGAATATTGGGATTTGGTCCAAGGTGGAAACGGAAAGGTCTAGGGTAGGATTTGGGTATGACAAGCCACTCTGGAAAGAAAGAAGAGGTCATGTTCTTCAGTTTCCAGACCACAAAGCCACGAAAAAAGAAAACTCGGGCAAAAACCTCATAAAAACAAAAGAAAAAGAAAGGGCAAAAAATCAGGATGTTACACTTAACAACTTGGAAATATAGCAATTGTATTTGTTTATCATGTATTTAGTATAGCCAAATTCGATTTATTTCTCACATGGTATACAATAACAGAATGCACCCACAACAATTGAACAGCACGTTGCAGAATTGAACCAAGCAGTTAACTAAATACCACAACAAATGAACCAACCGTTAACTGAGCACCACATTGCACAAATATAACATACTCCTAATAGAAGATCATATAGTTAACCAAACCAAACATGCTTAACAACTTGGAAATATAGCAATTGTATTTGGTTCTCATGTATTTAGTACAGCCATATTCGATTTATTTCTCACATGGTATACAATAAGAGAATGCACACACAGCAATTGAACACCGCATTGCAGAATTGAACCAAACAGTTAACTAAACACCACAACAAATGAACAAAATGTTAACTGAGCACCACATTGCACTATATAACACACTTCTAATAGAAGATCAGACAGTTAACCAAACCAAGCATGCTTGACAACTTGGAAAATTGCACCATAAAGAATTGAACATCACATTTGCAGAATTGAACCAAACAGTTAACTGACCACCACATTGCACGACATATAGAACATATACACTAGAGCAAAAGATTTCATGGTAAAAGTAGATAGCACAATTCACTAAAATTTGTTAAGGAAAGGCAGTAGCTAGCAAGCTGAACATGGGTCCTTATAGTGAGCTAATAAGACAAGCTACTCATTGTCGGAGATATCAATGACGATTGGCTCCTTGGACATGGAAGAGGGCGAGGCCTCCGCATTGTGGGTGCCCTCGTCGTAGTGGTGAGTTGCCTGAGCCGCTCCGGGCACCAACCTGCTGGCTCTCAAGATGAGGTAAGCACATGCATGCTGAGAAAACACCTCGTAGTCTTCGTCGAAGGCACCGACAGTGGCCTCGAGAAAACGCCACGAACTGTCATTTAAAGCAGCCAACTGCGCCGCAGCGTCGGTGCGCGAGGCGTCGACAGTGGCCTCGATGGCGAGGTGCTCCTCCGAGATTTGGGGGTCGGCACGAATGGCAGCCATCGCGACCTCATCTGTGCGTGCGGCCGTGATTTGCTTCCGCTACCAAATGCTCCTTGAGATCCTGGCTATACTGCGTGCACCATGGCTTAGGACAACGCTTATTTGGTGGAGGGGTCGGTGATTTGGGTGGAAGGTGTCGCGCTCGCACCGGCGGTCGGGGCATGTGGGATGTGGAAGGAGGAGGAGGACGGGGTTCGGGTGTGGATTACCTGCCTGGATAGCCAAGGCCGAGCAGCGTGAAGGAGGGTCGCTGGCGAGGAGGCGGCGCTACAAGCAAGGAGTTAAGGTTTCAACTTGGAAAGGAAGGCGGAAACATGGGAAATGTGGCTTTTATTAAGGGGGAGGGGGCGGGGAGGTAGATATTTCTGCGGAAGCCAAAAATTTGGAATCGCTTCAGCGAAAAAACTGGCGTGCAAAGTGTCATCAAACACGGTCCCTTATTCAGAGTGGGTTGTGGACTGTAGCTGACGAACCTTCTTGAGTAAGCCATAGGCATACTATACACCGACGATGCTCCAGGATATTTTGTACTACATCTCACACGGGTGGTGATAATAAACTGTGTGGGATCTACATGATTTTTCATCTTGATTTGAATTACATAATGGGGTCACATCTACAAAGGATGGTGTTTGAATTGCTATAACTTCTATCTGTAGTGAACATGCAACTATAGGTGTGCCGTCAAAAAATTTGGAATTATTCAGGGTTCGTTTGGACATTTTTATACGGTAACTTGGTTTTCTAGGAATTTCAGGTGCACAATTCGAAATTAAACCACATGCAGATGCTCCGGTGCACCAAAATGGGTTGTAAAATGATATATGTGTCCATGGATTGATGCTTGCGTCCCATTCAAGAAATGGGGATGAATTTCAAACACCACGGCATCGTGGCTCTCCGGCAAATGTTGAGGTGCTTGCTTTTGTAATTCTAGTAAATACAAAACTCATCTGAAACTCATGAACCTGGGCATGCTATCATGGAACTGTAGCAGGATGTTGGGGGTAGAAAATTGTTGTCCCATTTGGGCCAGGTTATGGTATAAGATTCTCGCAAACCAGAGCTTCTCTCACAACAAGCATGATGGTTTCGATAGGGAATGTTTCACCTTTTAGGACGAAACGATATCCGTTGCATCTTCTCGATTTCAATTTTTTTCCTAGTGTCAACATAGAACAACAGGGGTGTTCTGTCAATTTTAGGGATTTTTAGGGGTTTTCTTGGACATTTTTATACATTAACTGAGTTTTTTATGCATTCATGTGCATAATTCAAATTTGAACTACATGCACATGCTCTAATGCATATAAATTAGTTGAAAATTGAAATCTATGTCCTTGGTTGCATGCTTAATTAGGTCCCATGCAAGAAATGAGAATGAATGTCAAACACCCTGCCACTATCACTCGGCCGCAAACATTGAGATACATACCTGGTTTTTAAATTCTAGTAAATCCAAAGCTTGTCTAAAATTCATGAAACTTGGCATGCTGTCATGGAGCGACATCAGATGCCGTGGTAAATTTTTTGTCCCATTTGGGGCAGGTTTGGGGATATTCTTCTCACAAACCAGAGCTTCTCACAACAAGCCCGATGGTTTCGGTAGGGAACGTTTCACCTTTGGACGAAACGATATGCATTGCCTCTTCTCGATTTCAATATTTTTTCCTAGTGTCAACATAGATCAATAGGGGTGTTGTGTTAATTTTTGGGATTTGGGGGGGGGGGGGGTTAGCTTGGACATTATTATACATTAACTGAGTTTTCTATGCATTCATGTGCATAATTCAAATTTGAACTACATGCACACATATGCTCTAGTGCATATAAATTGGTTGAAAATTCAAATATGTGTCCTTGGTTGCATGCTTAATTAGGTCCCATGCAAAAATGAGAATGAATGTCAAACACCCTGCCACCATCACTCGGCCGCAAACATTAAGATATATACCTGGTTTTTAAATTCTATTTCCGAAATTCATGAAACTTGGCATGTTGTCATGGAGCGGCATCAACATGCCATGGTAAATTTTTTGTCCCATTTGGGGAAGGTTTGGGGATATGCTTCTCACAAACCAGAGCTTCTCACAACAAGCCCGATGGTTTCGGTAGGGAACGTTTCACCTTTCTGGACGAAACAAGATGCATTGCCTCTTCTTGATTTGAATTTTTTTCCTAGTGTTAGCATAGAACAACAGGGGTGTTGTGTCAATTTTTGGGATTTTTGGGGGTTCTCTTGGACATTTTTATACATTTACTGAGTTTGCTATGCATTCTTGTGCATAATTCAAATTTGAACTACATGCAGACATTATGCTCTAATGCATATAAATTGGTTGAAAATTCAAATATGTGTCCTTGGTTGCATGCTTAATTAGGTCCCATGCAAGAAATAAGGATGAATGTCAAACACCCTGCCACCGTCACACAGCTGCAAACATTGAGATATATATACCTGGTTTTTAAATTCTAGTAAATCCAAAGCTCGTCTGAAATTCATGAAACTTGGCCTGCTGTCATGGAGCGGCATCAACATGCCGTGGTAAATTTTTTGTCCCATTTGTGGCAGGTTTGCGGATATGCTTCTCACAAACCAGAGCTTCTTACAACAAGCCCGATGGTTTCGGTAGGGAACATTTCACCTTTCTGGACGAAACGATATGCATTGCCTCTTGTCGATTTCAATTTTTTTCCTAGTGTCAACATAGAACAGGGGTGTTGTGTCAATTTTTGGAATTTTTGGGGGTTCGCTTGGACATTTTTATACATTAGCTGAGTTTTTTATGCATTCATGTGCATAATTCAAATTTGAACTATACATGCACATGTATGCTCTAATGCTTATAAATTGGTTGAAAATTCAAATAAGTGTCCTTGGTTGCATGCTTAATTAGATCCCGTGCAAGAAATGAGAATGAATGTCGTCAAACACCCTACCACCATCACTCGGCCGCAAACATTGAGATACCTGGTTTTTAAATTCTAGTATAAATCCAAAGCTCGTCTAAAACTTGGCATGCGTGCTATCATGGAGCGGCATCAACATGTCGTGGTAAATTTTTTGTCACATTTGGGGCAGGTTTGGGGATATGCTTCTCACAAACCAGAGCTTCTCACAACAAGCCTGATGGTTTCGGTAGGGAACATCCCACCTTTGGGGACAAAATTATATCCATTGCCTCTTATTGCTTTGAAAAAAAATTCTCGTGTCACCATAGAACAATAGGAGTGTTATGTCAATTTTTGGGATTTTTTGGGGTTCGTTTGGACATTTTTATGCATTAATTGAGTTTTTTTAGTGCATTTATGTGTATAATTCCATTTTTAACCATTCACATGACACCATGTGTCTTGGTTTTAATGGTTGTAGGTTTTAATGACTCTTGATCGCAAACGTTTTAGAAAGAACACCCGTATGCAAAGTAAGAGCAGGATTTGTGCATCTCATCAACACAAACTGTTGTTTTGGATGACCCGTGTGCAACCACTTTACAAACAATTTGGTAAGATTTGCATCTGTCATATTGGGTATGTTGCCATTTGTCAAACTGGAAAGATTGTCATTTGTTGATCTAGTAACATTGCCATTTGTCAACCTTGTAATACTGCGATTTGTCAAAATATGAAGCTAAAAATCACTAGCGGTATCTAATTTTTGCAACTAAAATTTAGTAATTAAGAATAGATGGAGGCAAGGAGGCGTGTTTAGCCGGGTGTGCAACAGGTGGTGCAGTTCCCGATATGGCTTTAGTGCAGACGAGGGAGAGGGTAGAGGTTCCCGAAATGTTGAACGGCCAATGATGCCTCCTTCAATTAGCATCATGAATGCATGAGGGAAGTAATGGGAGGAGGACCGGAAAAAGAGGCAACACGATGTGAATGCAACGCAGTTTGCACTCATATAAAGGCGTCCCTCCATTCCAATGCATCTACCACATCGGACGCACCTAAGCATTTGCCTAAGCACCTATACTAAGCAAAAAAGTGCTCACTCCATACCCATGGCGGCGATACACGCGAGCGGCCAGCGGCTGTGCCAGACGGTCCACGACGCCGGCCTGCGACATGGCACTGAGGATCGTCTCTAGACGATGTTGGTGACCGGCTGGTGGATGGCCGCCGTCGACGCCAGCTATGACTCTGAGTTGGACCAGATGATCGTTGCCACCACCAACAATTTCGCCGTTGTCAAGAAGCTCGCAGACGACATCGCCGTACACCTCCAGCCCACGTGGCTGGGCTCCTCATTGCCTGCCACCCTAATCGGCCTCCATGGTCGGAACCTATTTCAAGCATTGGTGGCCCTGTGACTGCCCGCCGACGCCATGAAGAATGTCCACCTGGAGGTCGCGCTCGCCGCGAGGTGGCTCGCCCTGCAAGAATTTTTCAACCTACACATCCACGTGTACGAGCAAATCATGTACATAGGTATCTACAAGGCCAGTGAGGACGTTACGATGTTGGCCTTCTTCAACCGGCTGGAAGCCTTGGATGCCTTTGCTGAGAAGCACCTTGACCTCGCCACAAAAGCCGTCGATCCTTAGCCGCCGATCTGTGGCCTGGTGCACTGAGTTGAGGAGGAGGAGGTCGTACGTTGATGGATGCATCTTTCTTCTTGCCTCCTTAATTCTTATTGTGCTATTGCATTCTCGTTCCAGTCAATACAGACATGTGTGATCCCTTTGCTTAATTATATGCATCACTGTAACTAGTACTCCATCCTATCAATTTATAAGTTGTGCTACCAGTGTTTGGGGCCGGCGCACGACATAGTAAGCACACCCACGACGACACATATAGAGAGGACATCCAGCGGTTCCAATGGCGATTTATCAAAATATGCAGCTAAAAATCACTAGCACTATCTAATTTTTGCCACTAAAATTCAGTAATTAAGCATATATTTCATTCTTAGATTAAACAGTCATGCTTAATCTATACAAACAGTTCAACCGTTAGGCGCCGCGGCGCGCTGTGCTCGCCGTTAGGCGCCATAGTGCGCTCTTCTCGCGTCCATCGGCGCGCTCGGGTTGTGGACAACTTTTCTTTGCGTGTTCAACTGCTATATGCATATATATGATTGCTCGCCATTGAGGCGACCGCGGAGCGCTCTGCTCGCGTCCCTCCGCATGCACTCTGCCAGCGGTTGGGCCTGTGCACAATCACGTCGGGGGCCCCATATGCATGCGGTTGCACCGCGTGCGTTTCCACGCAATGCAGTTACGTGCGACACGATGGAGTTACGCGCTGCGAATTAAAACTGCCATCAGGACGTGCCGTCCGGCCTCCCCTTTAATTCTCGTGGCCATTATAGCCTTAGTCTCTTCAACCTTTCGATCGCGCCCCACAACACAACAAGCACACCCACGACGACACATAGAGAGGGGATGTCTAGCGGCGCTACAATGGAGTTCGGCGAGCATAAAGTGGATACCCACGCAAGGAAGACGGATCTCTCAATGGTGTACACCATCGACCCGGCCGTGGTGGATGACTACATCAACACCATTGAGAAGTTGCTTGCTGGAGACAAGTACAAGGTGGTCGGCATCGACCTCCAGTACACCGATGGTAGTCCCGGCATAGATCAGAAGGTTGCCGTTGCCCAGTTGTGCGTGCGCCATCATGTCCTCTTCTACCACTACCACATGGCTAGAGAGCCTTGCGACCGTTTCAACAGGTTTGTCAACAGCACCAACTACAAATTCGCCATGGTGGAAACCACCGATGATGTAAGAGCACTCAATGTTACGGGCTTGGCCTGCGAGAACCTTGTCATATTCGTGACCACTACAGGGTCTGGGGTAGCACGAAGAAGGACTCCCTGGTCGAACATGCCTCGTCCATCATCGACCCCTACTACGAAAAGATGATGCAGGATGCCCAGTGAACAAGTGTCGTATCCTGGCACAGGGCCTGGGTGCGGCGACTGGATGAACCTCACCTCAGGTTCGTGGCCAAGAGCGTGTACACATGCTTCGAGATGTACAGGCGGATCGTTGACATGAGGAAGTGCCTTGTTACCCAAATTGACAAGTCCGGATCGAGCCACAAGCAGAGCAAGCGTCACAAGAAGTAGATGATGATCAGATGATCGTTTATGCTAGTAAATCATGCATGTAATATATAGTTTACTTTATTGATGTGTGGAAGTGTCATATGTGTAGTAGCCACCTATGAAATTATGCATGTAATAGTTTACTTTGGTGTGTGCAAATGCCATGGTTGTAGTAGCCACCTATGTAATTGTATGTTTAATTTGGTTAATCATGCATGTAATATATATATATATATATATATATATATATATATATATATATATATGTTATTGTTCTGTATGCAATCCCATCGCACAACACACACCTCTTATTAGCAGCAATCGTCTGTGTTATTATCGGTCTTCGCACACATTTATGATTACAGACCTGTTTGCCATGTATCACACACATCTTGTTATATTGAACCGTTTATGTTCTCTTGTCTCAACACAAACAGTTCATCTGCATGAACCACATGTCGTATATCACACACACCTTGAGTTGGCTGGCCGTTTCTTTTGTGTTGCCTAAAATAGTTCATCCTAGTGAACCATATGCTGTTTATCGCACACACCTTCATCTGGCTGCCTGTTTCTTTTGTTGCTCCTCATCACAAACGGTTAATTGCACTGAACCGTCTGCCCTACATCACACACGAAACTAAAATCTGAACCGTGTTTGATGCATCCGTCATCGCAAATGTTTTGCACCTTTTTTGACAGTTTTTTACACCACCGTTTGTGATTAATGCATCACACATAGTTTC
The DNA here is from genome assembly GCA_963921465.1 of Triticum timopheevii. Lineage (NCBI taxonomy): Eukaryota > Viridiplantae > Streptophyta > Magnoliopsida > Poales > Poaceae > Triticum > Triticum timopheevii. The sequence continues at coordinate 281,274,375 of OY997274.1, read as the reverse complement.
GTCAAAGGGTCTCTGATCGTAGTGTCACGTTAGCAGCATCCTGCAGTAGTGATTGTACTTTGTATAGTTCGGCTTTTACATTAAATACCATACCCTTCAGCTTCTGTGTTGTCGTCGCCTCGGAATCCACGTGTCGAATGAATACGAAGGGTCTAAGTATTTTTATAGGTAACCCCTTGACCATGTAAGGAAGGCGTCTATTTAAAGAGATTGAATCTCGGATGCCATTCCTCAGCAGGCAAAAATCCTTAGAGCTTGCCATAGGAAACCATCCAAACATGGCTGGTGCTCCTAGTTCTTCCTCGTGCCCGCACGGCCCTCAAAAAGGTGATTGGGAGAGCTGCTTTGTATCCCACGCCCATTTGACCAAGATTCAGATGCAGGGGTATCTCCCTCCCTCAGATCTAGTCCCCGTTCGGGCGGGATTAACTTATATCAATGGCGAAGCCCTAGTAGAGAACTTCCCCAATCCTACTAAAGGGGAGCGGGTGTGCTTTGTGTCCTTTCTGTTGAGAGGCGTGGGATTTCCGATTTACCCTTTCCTCAGAGGTCTGCTGGAGTATTACGGCCTCCAACTGCACAATCTTACGACGGGCTCCATCCTGCACATCATGGGCTTCGTCGCTCTTTGCGAGCTGTTCCTAGGCTGCGAGGCCCATTTTGAGTTATGGGGGAAATTTTTCTGCCTTGTCCCCCACTCCCAAAAGGGATCCATATTCGAGGTGGGCGGCGCCGAAGTATGGCGCATAGCCGGAACAGGATACCTATTCGGGACTCCGAAGGAGGCATCCGAAGAGTGGCCCTCGGAGTGGTTCTACATTGAAGATTGTAAGTGCATCTAGTGCCCCTTAGTGATTTTGGTGTATTGAAGACTTATAGGTTAAGTAACTGATACGTTTGTGAGTGTACACAGGTCTATAAGTCTATGAGGAGTTTGATATTTACAGAGAAAGTCGACCCCTAAAAATGAAGTTCTTCAACTGAAGACTTTGATATTCTGAAGACTTTCTGAAGACTTTGAAAGTGAAGAAATTGGTGTGACCTTGAAGACTTGATATTCATTCGAGGAATATGAAGCGTGGAGACTTTTGTTTTCGTAGTTTCATTTTCTCTTTCTTGAGTCATAGGAAACTCCGTACTGTTAAAGGGGGTCGAGGAAATACTAAGGAAAAATTTCCATGTGATGCTCAACTCAAAATCCTACATCTACCAATCCCTTCGAGTGAAGCCATTGGAAATCTCATACAGTTCAGTCAATTTCTTCAGTGACAGAGACGCAGTTCTTCTGGTCACTGAGGACTTTGCTCTGACTGAGGAGTTAGGAATTCGCCAGTGCGAATTGCCTACACAGTTAGGAACATGATAGCCCTGAGGAATTTGAGAGTCAAATTTCCGACCGTTGCTGTGCTGCGCGCCGGTTGTCCCAAAATATCTTATCCACCTAACGGTCATATCATTGAAGGGCATTTATGTCTTATCATGTCGGGCTGCTCCCCAGGCTATAAATAGCCACCCCCTACAACCACTAGCTGGTTGGCTGCTTCGAGAGAACTTGACACTTGTCATTTGAGAGCAACCCATCTTCCGAGGACTTTGAGCGAAAATCATCAAGTGAGGAAAATCCAAAACCAAACCCCCACAAACCCAAAGTGATTGAGCATCACTGAAGAAATTGATCCTGTGTGGATCCGACGCTTGTTACCTTTGAAGACTGTGCTTCTTCCAGACGGTTAGGCGTCAAGGTCTAGAGCATCCAAGAGGAATTGTGGATCGCCGAGTGACCAAGTCTGTGAAGGTTTGGAAGTCACCTGAAGACTTACCACGAGTGATTGGACGAGGCCTGCGTGGTCTTAGTTCAAGGAGAATACGGTGAGGACTGGGTGTCCTGAGTTGCGGCTCAGAGACTGGGTGTCCGGGACTGTGTGTCCTCGAGTTTAAATACTCAGCCACTCCAACCAGACGTACAACTGAGACAGCAGTTGGAACTGGTTTACCAAATCATTGTCTTCACCAACTGACTGGTTCTATTTCCTCAACTCTTTCATTTCCTCATTACTGTGTTGAATGTTGTTCATATCTGTGCTTGAAGACTTTGACTGAAGACTTTCACAAATTCCTCAGTTCAATTTCTTCAGTCGGTTTGTCTTCATCTTGCTATCCTGTGTTTACGCTTTCCGTACTCTGTGTTAGTCTTCATTTCATCATGATGACTATGTTTGTATCCTGTTATGTTTACTTCTGAGTACTTATTCCGCTGCAAGTAGTTCTTCGCTAAGGAATTTCCTCACCAGCAAATTCCTTAGTGAAGAATTCATAAAAATCGCCTATTCACCCCCCCTCTAGTCGATATAACGCACTTTCAATTGGTATCAGAGCGAGGTACTCCCTTGTTCTGTGTGATTTTGGTTTAACCGCCTGGAGTTTTAGTTATGTCGACCGCAGGTATGATCAAGGTCTCGGCTGGGTGTCCTACCTTTGATGGAACGGACTACCCCTACTGGAAGAACAAGATGCGAATGCATCTTGAGGCAATTGACAATGATCTCTGATATGTTGTGGAAAATGGTGTCCCCTCTGTCACTCCCACACTGAACACTACCGATGTGAAGAGATTCAAACAACTCGATTCTCAAGCGAAGAATATCATATGTGGTCATCTGAGCAAAGGACAGTATGGAAGAGTGAGTGCTTTGGAAACTGCTAAGCTTATCTGGGATAGGCTGTCCAAAGTAAACGAAGGAGTTTCAACTCAGCGTGACTCTCGAGTCGATGTTCTTCAGAATCTCTTCAACCGCTTCAAAAGACTCGACAATGAGAATGTCCAACAAACCTTTGATCGCCTCACTGACATCTCAAATGAGCTTCAAGCCCTCGGTGCCACTGACATCACTGATCATGAAGTTGTGAAGAAACTGCTGAGATCGCTTGATTCCTCATTTGATACTCTGGGACTGATGATACAAGAACGTGCTGACTACAAGTCGCTTGATCCTGCTGATATCCTCGAAAGGCTAAACACTCACGAGTTCCAGCTTGCTGAAAAGAGAGATCTCTATGGCTCAAACTATGGCAAACCACGTGCCCTGAAGGCTAAGGTTGTGTCTTACTCTGAATGTGAGGATTCTGGTAGTAGCCTTGGTGATCCTGAAGAACTGAGCCAGGATCTAGCACTGCTTGTGAAGAAATTCCAGAAATTCACAAGACGTGGTCGCTTTGGAAAATCCTCAAGAGGAAATGACTCCTCATCCAGTGACTATAAGAGAAGACTTTGCCACAAATGCAAGAAGCCTGGTCACTATATTCAAGATTGTCCTCGGTGGGAAAAGGAAATGAAGAAGAATAAATACAAGGATTACAGATCTGATGATGCGAAGAAGAAGAAGAAATCGTCAAAATCTTCGTCATCGAAATCCTCAAAGTCCTCATCTCACAAGAAGGGCAGCTCCAAGAAGGCTCGGGCATTCATTGGCAAGGAAATGGACTCTGAAGCTGAATCTGAGGAAAATGATGAAGAGGAGGAGTCTGGAGAATCTGAGTCTGGTGTGGCGAGTCTGGCCATTGCTACTGCCTTCGTTAGCAAGTCCATCTTCATCACTGAAGAAACTGACTCCACCGACAAGCCTGATGAAGATAATGATGGCTACGCTCCCACCTATTGCTTCATGGCAAAAGGAGCTAAGGTACTCAAATACAACTCCTCTGACTCTAGTGAAAATGAATCTGATGAGGATATCAAGCCCAGCTACTCTAAACTTGCTAAAATTGCTGTGAAACAACAACAGGCTCTTGAAAAGGTTCAAAACATGCTAGATAAAAGTGATGATATGTTGGGTGAAGAAATGGATCGCACTAAAGCCTTGACTGAAAATCTTCAGAGACTTCAGTCTAGGTATGATAACCTTCAAGGTCATCATAACTCTCTCTTGTCTGATCATGAGAAACTTTCTTATGAATTTCTTCAAGAAAAGCAAGATCATGAGAAGCTTTCTCTTGAAGCTCTTCAAAGAAAGGAAGATCTTGAAAAGCTAAGAGTGTGTTATGAAGATCTTCAGAAGGAGCGTGATTCATTACTAGCTCAACAAATCAGCGCTTCTCAGGAAGAATTTGTTCCTCCATGCTTAAAGTGCATTGAACGTGAATCTGCTAATTCGTCACCTGAATGTTCAAATGCTTCAAATGTTACAAATTCTTCATCTGCCTCTGCTATCACTAATTCCTCATCTAAGGACATTGCTAGTATCACTGACAATGCAGGGCTAAAGGAATTGTACATGACAGGCATGTACAAAAGCCTCAAAGGGCATCAGACACTTTGTGATGTGCTCAAAAAGAAGATCCTCAACAGAAACCCTAGGAAAGAGGGTATTGCCTTTGAGAGGAAACTCAATTCCGATGGAACATATTGGAAACCTGAGCAGTATCCCAAAACCTCATGGGTTGCTGCAAAGGGACCTCCAGTGGATCCATCTAACTTATCTGGCTTTACATGTGAATCTCCTCATTCTTCTGATGAGTCATTTGACTCCAACTATAAACTGTTCAAAAATCAGAATGGTCAAGTATTTGCTAGATATGTTGGCACTAACTGCAGGAACGGTTCCCCCATGAAGAAAATCTGGGTTCCCAACAGATGTGTTGAAAGTCTTCAGGTGAATGTCCTCATGACACCACCTGTGAAGAACAGGAACCCCAGATCAAATTCTTCACATGGATCAAATTCCTCAACTGGATCAAAGTCCTCATATGATCATCATCGTGCTAACAACTCTGTCTCGCAGGGTAGAGCTAAGGGCTATGAATATGTTCATTACTCTTCAAACCATTATGTTCATAAGACCTCGAAGAATTACTCTGCTTATTCATATGCTTACCCTAACCCCTCTTATGTGAAACGAAATGGTTTGGCATCTTTGCCACCCTTCTCACATGGTGCTCGCAGAATGATGAACTCTTTGCCACCCCTCCAGATGTGGGTGGTGAAGAAAAGGAACTAATCTCTTCTGCAGGGTCAGGTCTCCAGACGTGCCTTAACGTCTGAAGAATTTGCTGGGGACCTGACAAAAATGCCTGAAGGGACGCAGGCGAATCATGATGAAATGAACTTTCATTTCACACGTCCTCATACTGCTATATCTGTTTACTGCTTGATGAAATTCATCTGATGAACTTGATATCATATTCTTCACTGATGAAGCATATGAGATTGTAAGCTACACTAATTCATCTGCAGGATGATCAACCCAAAACCACTGAATGGGTCCTCGATAGTGGATGTACAAATCACATGACTGGTGACAAGAATCTATTGATGGATGCTCCCTTATCACCATCACCTCTGAAGCATATCATCTTTGCTGACAAAGGCAAAAGTCAGGTATTGGGTCTTGGTAAGGTTGCTATCTCTAAGGATAAGCACATGGACAAAGTCATGCTTGTTGAGTCCTCAAGATACAATCTCATGTCAGTCTCAATGCTTTGTGATCTTGATATGGTTGTTGTCTTCGGCAAATATCGCTGTGTTGTGATTATGGAAGCTGACAATTCCAAAGTCTTCGAAGGCTTTAGGAGAGGAGATCTGTATATTGTTGATTTCTCTACAGGACCACAACCAGCCGTGTGTCTACTTGCAAAAGCTTCAGAAGGCTGGCTATGGCATCGACGACTTGGTCATGCAGGCATGAGGAATCTGAACACGCTTGCGAAGAAGAAGCATGTCATTGGCATTGAGAATGTCAAATTCCTCAAGGATCACTTATGCGGAGCATGTGAAGCCGGAAAAATGACCAAGGCCAAGCATCCAGCAAAGACTATCATGACCACTACACGTCCATTCGAATTGCTTCACATGGACCTCTTCGGACCTAATCATTATTCAGCAGTCACTAATGATGCATCTTTATATGGTTTTGTCATTGTTGATGATTATTCTCGATATACATGGGTACACATTGTTACTTACAAACATGAAGTGCAGGAAGTCTTCAAACGATTTTCCTCGAGGGCTTCAACCAACTTTGGTGTGAAGATCAAGCATATCAGAAGTGACAATGGAACTGAGTTCAAGAATTCTAGTCTTGATGCCTATCTTGATGAACTTGGTATTACTCATGAGTTATCTGCTCCCTATACTCCTCAGCAGAATGGCATCGTGGAGCGTAAGAACAGAACTCTTGTTGAGATGGCTCGCACTATGCTTGATGAATACAAAACGCCTCAGCATTTTTGGATTGATGCAATTGACACTGCCTGCCACATCATCAACAGAGTATATCTTCACAAATCCTTCAAGAAGACTGCCTATGAACTCCTCACTGACAAGAAACCCAATGTGAGTTATTTCAAAGTCTTCGGTGCTAAATGTTGGATTAGATATCCTCACCACAACTCTAAATTTGCACCGAAAGCACATGAAGGTTTTATGCTTGGTTACGGAAAGGACTCGCACACCTACAGAGTCTTCAACATTGTTCTTCACAAGATTGTTGACACTGTAGATGTGCGGTTCGATGAAACTAATGGCTCGCAAAGAGAGCACCTACCTTCTGTATTAGATGAACCAGCACCTGAGGATGCTATCAAGCTCAAGGCAACTGAGGATGTCATTCCTACTGAAGAATCTGCTGAAGAATTCATTCCTGTTCATGAGGAACGTCGAGCTGATGCACCTGAAGAACATGATGAGGAAAATGGTGCTAAAGAAAATGCTGATCAAAATCCTCAGCGACAGCCAACTCATCCACGTGTTGCAAAAGAAGTGCAAGTGGAGAAGATCATCGATGACATTAGCGCACCAGGTGCTCTCACATGCTCAAAAGCCTCACACTTATCTAACTTTTGTGGGCACTATGCTTTTGTCTCTATCTCAGAGCCCACTAAGGTAGATGAAGCATTTCTGGAGCCGGAGTGGATTCAGGCTATGCAAGAAGAATTACATCAGTTCGAGCTGAACAATGTCTGGGAATTGGTCAATCGCCCAGATCCTCGCAAGCATAATATCAATGGCACAAAGTGGATCTACCGCAACAAGCAAGATGAAAATGGCCTTGTGGTGAGGAATAAGGCACGACTAGTAGCTCAAGGCTACACACAGGTTGAAGGAATTGATTTCGATGAAACTTTTGCACCTGTTGCTAGACTTGAGGCTATTCGCATTTTGCTTGCCTATGCTAACCATCATGATATCATCTTATATCAAATGGATGTGAAAAGTGCATTCCTCAATGGTAAGCTTGAGGAAGAAGTATATGTTGCTCAACCCCCAGGTTTTGAAGATCCCAAGAATCCTGACAAAGTCTTCAGACTCAATAAGGCCCTCTATGGCCTCAAGCAAGCCCCTCGGGCGTGGTATGATACATTGAAGGAATTCTTCGTGAAGAATGGCTTCACACCCGGTTCACTCGACCCTACTCTTTTTACTAAATCATATGATGGTGAACTATTTCTGTACCAAATATATGTTGATGATATTATCTTTGACTGTACTAACCAACGATATAGTGATGAATTTGCCTATATGATGAGTGAAGAATATCAAATGTCTATGATGGGAGAATTGAAATTCTTCTTAGGTCTTCAAATTCGTCAGCAGCGCAATGGCATATTCATATCTCAGGAGAAATACCTCAAAGATGTACTGAGGAAATTCGACATGCAAGATTGCAAAGGCGTCAAAATTCCTATGCCCACAAATGGCCATCTATGCACTGATCAAAATGGTATTGACTTCGATCACAAGGTATACCGCTCCATGATTGGTTCTTTATTGTACTTATGTGCATCTAGGCCGGATATAATGCTTAGTGTTTGCATGTGTGCCCGATTTCAAGCTGCACCAAAGGAATCACACCATAAGGTTGTGAAGCATATTCTTCGATATCTAGCTCACACACCAACACTAGGATTATGGTACCCCAAGGGCTCTGCCTTTGATCTCATTGGATATTCTGACTCTGACTATGCTGGTGATCGTGTAGACCGCAAGTCAACATCTGGCACTTGTCATTTCCTCGGACGATCTTTGGTCTGTTGGTCCTCGAAGAAACAGAACTGTGTATCACTGTCTACTGCTGAAGCTGAATACATTGCTGCTGGTTCATGCTGTGCTCAACTGCTTTGGATGAAGCAAACCCTCAAGGACTATGGCGTCAACGTGAAGAATGTGCCTCTCCTCTGTGACAATGAGAGTGCCATCAAGATTGCTCACAACCCAGTTCAGCACTCGAAGACTAAGCACATCCAGATTCGTCATCATTTTCTTCGTGATCATGTGTTGAAGGGCGATATCTCCATCGAGCATGTGAAGACTGAAGAACAGCTAGCTGATATCTTCACTAAGCCCTTGGATGAGAAGAGATTTAGCAAGTTGTGGTGTGAGCTAAATATCTTAGAATCTTCGAATGTTCTTTGAAAAGGACACACATCCTAACCCTTATGCAGAATTGATGACTTAGATGTGCAACACATGAAGAAACGTTTTTCTTCAATCAATGAAGAATAACACTCTAAGTGTGAAGAAATTAATGAAGAATTTGATTCTCATAACCCTACGACAATTGTACGCGGTGTCTGAAATCATCATTCTTATACGGTGGGTTACGCCACCACAAACGTTGAAAATCTGAGTTTTTCCTCATGAAATTCTTCAGTTTTACAAATTCTTCAACTTTGCAAAATCTTCAATGTTTCCGTCATTTTTCTTCATTGGCTATATATATATGTGAGTTTATGTCCTCTATAGCATTCACTTATTGCTAATTCTTCAAGTTGCGATTTCTGCTAAGTGAATGTGATCGGACCCTTCCCCCTCTATGCTATACTCAACCCAATCTATTCACAAATTCTTCATGTGCGTTCTGATTGAAACTCGTGCAAAGTCTTCACTGTGTCCTTGTCAGCTGAAGAAATTGCGAACGAAATTTTTAAACAAATCTTATCGAGATTTTCGGTTTTACCGCTCAAACCGTTCCGCATCCCACGATACATTAGTTTATTCACCCACGATATTACACGATCTCATGTGCACAGTACGTGGGTGACACATGTCACGTGAAGAAGAAAGGGCAGGGGCATGTTCGTCCCAAAATCTTCGGGCGAACAGTTTTTACCGTGGCTATAAATACCCCTCTCCCTTCCTTACTTCATTTACTCCGCTCGGTCGCTGTCTCTCGCTCGAGCTCTCCTCAAACCCTAGCGCCGCCGCTACTCCATCGCCGTCGGTGAGGAAGAGCTTCACTGCCTCGACCTCATCGCCGTCGTACTCGCGCCGGCTGCGGAAATCTTCACTCCGCCGCCGCCGTAGCTGTCTCCCTCTGCCAAGTTAGGGCGTGGGAGATCTAACGTGACGAACTTCACCACAGTTCATCTCTGTTCGTCGTGTTCTTCAGTTCGGGTAATTAAAAGTCATTTTTATTACTCGCTTTGATTCTCAAACTTTTCTGAAAATCTTCAAAGGTGTTTTATTCTTCAAATCTTCACATATGAACACCTCACACACTGTATGCTCTTGATTTATCTCTCTAAGCACTCATTTCTTCAAGATTCCTCAATTGTGCGGATTTTCAATCTGTACAACTCTGGAAGCTAAGACAAAACGCTTAGTGAAATTCCTCAAGGCTCAACTAGTCAAATTCCTCAAAACTTGTCTTTTTCGAAAAATCTACCGAGAACGCATATGACCTCTCCAAATTCCTCGCACCTACACTCTGTTCACAGGTACTCATGTCCGCTGCTGAATCACTAGGTTCTCATCAACTTAACTCATTTGCAACGTTCCTCGAAGAAAAACTGCATACTTCTTCAGAGTGTTCTATTGTTCAAATTCCTCATCTGAAGAAAATGGCAGAAGGCAAGAGACCGCAGAAGGGAGGAAAGAAACCGGAGGTCATGACTGCCTTTGAGATCCCTGATGAAATATACAAAGATTATTGCACACCTGATGAAGCCAAGTTTGGCAAGGAGAACAAAAATCAGCGCAAAGTGCGCATCCAGAGAATAGAACGAAGATGGGCACGAGAATGGAGGGAATATCGCTATGTTACTCCAAAGTACATGAAGAAATTCGCCTTAAACCCTCCATGCCCAAGAGCTCCATTGGCACCTGGCCAAGTCGCTGATCCCACCAGCATCAAGCATGGTGAAGACTTTCCTGAAGAATGGTCCAGGCGCCAAGCCAAATTGGCAAGACAGGCCAAGGAGGCAGTGAGGAAATTCAATGAGGATTCTGCTGCTGCTGAGACCTCGGTCAAGCCGAGGAAATCAATGCCGAAGAAGCCTGTTCGCAAGCCAAGTGCTTCACCATCAGCGCCCTCACGGCCCAGTTCCTCAGCCGCGCCCTCACGGCAAATTCCTCAGACTGCTGCTTCTCCCTCAAAGTCCTCAGCAGCTCCCTCCAAGTCCTCCACTCCTGTGCATCTGGCTACCTGTCAAAGGACTCAGGGTTTCTCGATTGCTTCTGGTGTCTCTGCAAGTTCCTCAGCTGCACCAATGTCCTCATCAGGCCCCACTCTGCTGAAGACAAAAGCAACTGCTGGACGCGGTCCTCGGCCAAGTCCAAGAAAGAAACAGGTTGCCTTCAACGTGCCCTCTGATGCCGAAGCTTCTGATGAAGAACTTGCAGAAATCATCAGAGACAGACTAACAAAGGCCGCTAGAGCCAAAGGAACAACTGTGCCTCTACTTTTGGATCCGAAGAAGATCCTTGACTTCATCGACTTATGGCATCAGGATCCAAACACTCCCATGCCTGATCTGCCTCTGACTCCTGGTCAAAGTCATATGCTGAGCCATTTCATCGCTGAAGAGAAATGGAAATTTGAAAAGGCTCGGGAGATAAAAAGAGCACAAGCCAGAAAGGAGAAGCTTCTGAAGAAGAACATCGTCAACCTGACTCCTGAAGAACTTCTCAAAGCTCAATCTGAAATCCAAGCCCTCAGCAAGGATTTCGATGATTACAATGCTGATTGGCAAGGAGCCAAGGTGAGATTCGTCAATTTGACGAAGAAAATGACAACTGTTGCAGCCCCATCGCAACAAGAAAATCCTCAGGCTGCAGACTCTGCTCGGCCTGCTGAAGAACATGCCAGCACTGCTGATGACTTTCAGCCTGCTGATGATAATACAAGTTCCAGGGCTGATGACTCCATTCCAGCCGCTGAAGAAATTCCCAGGACATCCACTAGTGGTGCGCCTGAAGAAACTGAAGAGATCAGGGCAACTGCACCAGTTGCGCCTGAAGAAACTGAACCACAGTCCTCAGCTCCTCCTGCGCCAACACCAACTCCAATTTTTCCTTCTGCCTATGAAGTGAAGAAGACAAAGGCTGCAGAGCGAGCTGCAGTGAAGAAAAGGAAGGCATCAGCTGCGTCAAATTCTTCGGCTGCAAAGAAAATGAAGCCAATGACCAGCTCGCTTGAAAATCCTATTGATGCCGTTCCCATTTCCTCCATGTCGTCTAAGGAAATTGTTCCTTATGGAGAAGACTACAAGATCCCAAGCGGATCTGATGAAGAAAATCACTCTGTTGCTACCTCAGAACAGTTTGATGAAGAAATTGAAGTGGAAGCATTCCCTTCACCGCCAGTCGTTTCCTCACCCATGCCTCAGTTCACAGCTGAAGAGGCTGGTGTTGAGGAAATTGAAAAAGAAGATGAAGACGTGGATATTGGATGCACTACACCAGTGATGAACGATGACTTTTGGGAAAGTCAGCATCCAAATGCTCCTCTCTTCACTCCAATTCAACAAATTCCTCAGTCCCCGGCTACAACTGTTCAAATGGGCTCTGAAGAAACTCATCCCACATCGTCTATTCATGAAGAAATTCCAGCCGCTAGTGCCGAAGAACCTGCTGCTGATCCCCAAACTGCACACGAAGAGGAACCAGAAATTCCTCAGCCTGAAGCACCTGAGATCGCGATTCCTGAGGTTGTGCTGCAAATCACTGACATTCCTCTGCCCAAACCGAAGAATCCGTTCTCGAGCAAGCAAAAATTCAAGGCTGAAGACTTCTTTTCTGAGCATGTGTTCTTCACTGATTACAATCCATATGACTCTGCTCGCATAAGGAAAAGACGCTTCTGGACTGCTACTCAAGCCAACTTCTATTCCTCAGTGCTCTTTGACAAGGACAAAATCTTTGATCATGAGCATATTCCTCATGTGGATATGGAATCTCTGCCGTGCTTCGAGCCAGTCCTCAGAGTTATTCACGATGCAGGGTTACTGAATTTCTGCACTGATATCTGTGATTGGAATGAAGAACTCATTCTTCAGTTCTATGCCACTTTGCATATCACCGGAGATGCTGAAGACGTCAATTCATGGGTGCTGGATTGGATGACCGAAAACACTCACTACAAGGCACCAGCAACTGAATTGCTTCGTGTCCTTCCTTTTGATCCTCCCCATGAAAGTGCACGTTGCATCTACAATGACCGCGAACTGACTGATCATTATATGCAAGTGCTCATGAAGCCTTTGAAGCCAGGGCAGGCCCCTCGAACCAAATTCCTCGTCAAGGAATTGCTGTATGTGCCTCGGACTGTCTATCGAATCCTGACGAAGACAATGAGTCCCATCAAAGGCCATGACTCAAATGATGAAGATGTCATTGGCATCATGAAGAACATGCTTTTCAACATCATTCATGGCGTTCCCGTCAACTTCCATGATTTCTTCATGAGGACTCTGGCTAATGTTGCAATGTCACCTTTTGAGCTGAAGCCCTATGCGCCTTGGATTATGAGATTCATAAGGGCAAGATCTTCACTGAATTACAAGGCTGACACTCTGAACCATGGTAGCTAGTTGCCGCCCATTGAAGTCCTCAAGCGACCAGTTTCATCATCTGATGATAAGGGCAAGGCAGCTGCTGTGATTGATGAGGGCACTCGTCCATTGGATGGTCAAATCCGTCTAGCTACTTCTTACTCCACCAATGACGATTCTGCAACACATGACACTACCACAAATACCTCAGCCAAGCAAAAGCCTCAGGCAACAGCACCCAGGGTGATGACTGACCATGAGTTACTCCTCAGTCTTCATCAGAAGGTTGAACGCAATCAGAAATGGGTGAAGCGACAATTTGCTGCAATTCTTCACAACATGACCTCAACACATAATGCAGTGAAGAAAAATCAGTATTACCTTCATGAAACCCTCAACCGCACCTGGGCTGTTCTCACGCATGTATATTCCGCGGAAGAATTGAAGACTATGGGTCTCCAGGAAGCATTTGACTGGTCTACACCACCTCCGAAGAAATTCAAGAGAGTCAAAGTTCCTGATCTGGTGGCCAGTTCTTATTCTTCATCGCGTGAAACTGATGAACATGAAGATTTGGACAACACTGCGGCAGGCCCTACTTCAACAACCAACCCCGACAACGCTGGCGCTCCTCCATCGACTTGAAAATCTTCAGGGACGTTAGTCCTCAGTTTCGATCCTTTTGGTCATTTGATGACAAAGGGGGAGAAATCTGAGTTAGTCTTCAAGCGGGTTTATATTATGGGCGCTTTATTAAGTTACAACTCTCGTCTTCCAAAACTTTTATTGGATCGAGTTGTAATCTTCAATCCGATGGTGCCTTGATACTTTTGGTCGTGCTCTGATGCTTTTGATGCACTGAGCTCTGAAACTTTTGATGTGCTATTCCGCATGCTTATTCCTTGTCAATATTATTGCACGCATGCTGAATCTCATCAGGCACCATATTTCATCATGCATTTCAAATTCTTCATATTATATATCAAATGCGTGTATGAATTACAAGATATAGGGGGAGATCTCCATGATTCAATTCTTCAAATGTGCATTGCCTCAAAAGCAATTTCCTCACTATGCACATATTCAGGGGGAGTTATTCTATATCTTGCAATCAAATTCCTCAATATCAGTATTTACACTTCATATGTTTATCCCCGTTGAAAACTTAACCTATGTTGTCATCAATCACCAAAAAGGGGGAGATTGTAAATGCATCTAGTGCCCCTTAGTGATTTTGGTGTATTGAAGACTTATAGGTTAAGTAACTGATACGTTTGTGAGTGTACACAGGTCTATAAGTCTATGAGGAGTTTGATATTTACAGAGAAAGTCGACCCCTAAAAATGAAGTTCTTCAACTGAAGACTTTGATATTCTGAAGACTTTCTGAAGACTTTGAAAGTGAAGAAATTGGTGTGACCTTGAAGACTTGATATTCATTCGAGGAATATGAAGCATGAAGACTTTTGTTTTCGTAGTTTCATTTTCTCTTTCTTGAGTCATAGGAAACTCCGTACTGTTAAAGGGGGTCGAGGAAATACTAAGGAAAAATTTCCATGTGATGCTCAACTCAAAATCCTACATCTACCAATCCCTTCGAGTGAAGCCATTGGAAATCTCATACAGTTCAGTCAATTTCTTCAGTGACAGAGACGCAGTTCTTCTGGTCACTGAGGACTTTGCTCTGACTGAGGAGTTAGGAATTCGCCAGTGCAAATTGCCTACACAGTGAGGAACATGATAGCCCTGAGGAATTTGAGAGTCAAATTTCCGACCGTTGCTGTGCTGCGCGCCGGCTGTCCCAAAATATCTTATCCACCTAACGGTCATATCATTGAAGGGCATTTATGTCTTATCATGTCGGGCTGCTCCCTAGGCTATAAATAGCCGCCCCCTACAACCACTAGCTGGTTGGCTGCTCCGAGAGAACTTGACACTTGTCATTTGAGAGCAACCCATCCTCTGAGGACTTTGAGCGAAAATCATCAAGTGAGGAAAATCCAAAACCAAACCCCCACGAACCCAAAGTGATTGAGCATCACTGAAAAAATTGATCCTGCATGGATCCGACGCTTGTTACCTTTGAAGATTGTGCTTCTTCCAGACGGTTAGGCGTCAAGGTCTAGAGCATCCAAGAGGAATTGTGGATCGCCGAGTGACCAAGTCTGTAAAGGTTTGGAAGTCACCTGAAGACTTACCACGAGTGATTGGACGAGGCCTACGTGGTCTTAGTTCAAGGAGAATACGGTGAGGACTGGGTGTCCTGAGTTGCGGCTCAGTGACTGGGTGTCCGGGACTGTGTGTCCTCGAGTTTAAATACTCAGCCGCTCCAACCAGACGTACAACTGAGAAAACAGTTGGAACTGGTTTACCAAATCATTTTCTTCACCAACTGACTGGTTCTATTTCCTCAACTCTTTCATTTCCTCATTACTGTGTTGAATGTTGTTCATATCTGTGCTTGAAGACTTTGACTGAAGACTTTCACAAATTCCTCAGTTCAATTTCTTCAGTCTGTTTGTCTTCATCTTGCTATCCTGTGTTTACGCTTTCCGTACTCTGTGTTAGTCTTCATTTCATCATGATGACTATGTTTGTATCCTGTTATGTTTACTTCTGAGTACTTATTCCGCTGCAAGTAGTTCTTCGCTAAGGAATTTCCTCACCAGCAAATTCCTCAGTGAAGAATTCATAAAAATCGCCTATTCACCCCCCCTCTAGTCGATATAACGCACTTTCAAAGATGTTGTTCTCCCGGACCCAATCCGTCAAGGTCTTCCCAAATTTTCCACTGCTCCTTTAAATAAGCATGCCAGTTGGCGTCCCCGAGGCTTTGAGGAAGAATACAGTGCGAAGATTAAGAGGCTAGTGAGTAAGATTAGAATACTCGCCCAGTCTGGACTGTCTATAGTCGAGGTAATGGTGATTTAAATAACGCGATGCGTTCAGCCACTCCAATCCAGAGGGCTTCCCATGTGGCATTGCAACGGGAGGATGACGCATCATGCTATGGGCGCAAGGGTCCGGACAATTTTGCCCCTTTGGCCGCCATGTTGGCTGATCTTTACAAAGGGGAGAAGGAAGACTTCACTCGCCTTATGTGCCGAGAAGGTTTCTCCATGTACAATCCCATTGACTGGTGAGTTTTTGACCATGGGCCTCACTCAATCTTTTCCTTAATTATGCTTAGTCAAACTCAATCTGGCTACCTTTAACAGGAATGGAGAAAGGTCATCGTGGGGATCTACAGCCTCGCTCCGCAGCCGGAGAACTATATTCGAGACCTAGATCCCGGATTTGAAGACGACCCAGATATATTTATAGAATTTAAGGAGGGAATCTTTTATCATGCAAGCTACGATGGCATGGAAGTGGCTATTATAGCCGATTACCCCGGGCTTCGCCCCTCCTCCCATGTAAGTACCCAGGAGACATCCCTTCAAAAAGAGTTTTCCCCTTGCGACTCACCCACTTCACTACATCGTGCTCCCAAGGGGCGACGCTCGTCCCATCGTACTGCAGCAAAGGCGTCCTCTAAGAAGACGATGCTTGCACGGGGCGAGTCTTCGAAAAGAAAGGCAAACAATGATACTGCCGGGCCCTCTCCTTCATCAAAGAGGTATAATTTTTTAATACACACTCAGTGGATAGATCAGACCGTGACGTTTCTTGTTGTGCCATATCATAGGAGGAGCATACGCCGGACTGTATCCGAAGACCTGGCTGGCCATGCATAGGCTAATCCAGCCCGAGACCATACCACAAGGACTGGAGTTCACGCGATGGCAATGCTAGATTGTCATCAACCAGAGGATTCAGATAATGTATCCGTCACCAACTCTGAAGTGCAGAGTGCAATGAATCATCGGCAGCGGAGAGCGGCTATGCGCGACCCCAATTTTACCGAAGAGGCATTCAACGCTTTCAGCTCAGCGGATGCATACATCCGAGCTGCTCGGGATGGACTTGCTGGAGCCACTCACCAGCTTTCAAAGGATATGCGGGTAAGAACTTGTTGTGTGGATTCAATAATCATATGCCAGTAGCCCCCGAGCCTTGAAGCAGTTGGCCAACCTGATTTAAGGGTCGTTACATCATCAGGTACTCACGGATAAAAATAACACATTATCCAAGGAGCTAGAAGAATGCCGAACTAAGCTAACTATTGCCACCGCAGAACTGGAAATTTTGAAGAAATCCAAGAAGGCACCAGATTGTAAGCACAATAGCAGTCCGGATATAAGATTCCGTGCCTACAATGATGTTACTTAAATATGCATCGTTTTGTTGGTAGGGTCGACAAATCAGCTGGAGGAGAGGCTAAGGGCTGCTCAGGCGGACAAACAACATGCCGAAGGGCAAGAAGCCACTAGTCAATGTGTATTAACACAGACCATTAATGAGAAGAATAAACTACATGATACAAATATCAAGCAAGCCGAAGAACTGAAGGACGTAAGAGCCCAACTATCAGATGCCTTGAAGGAGAACAGAAAGCAGAAAGGTGGCATATTCAGTATGCTCTTTAACCTGACTTTCACACGGTCCCCTGATGGAAAGTTTTACAAGTTTGTTTCTGTAGGTGTGCTGACTGGATGTCCCGAGGGAGAAGTGTCTGAATTTCAAGGCGACCTTCTATAAGAACTGTCCAAACTGCACGAGCGAGCTCGGAAAGGAATGAGGAACATGGCTAAGGCTTTATGGCCATCCGATCCTCCTCTAGGAAGTATGGAGGAGCTCGTGAATTTATTCAAGGGAGCTCGTTGCCGTTTTGAGCTACGGAAGATGTCAGCATGTCGGGAAGGCGCACGAGAGGCCTGGGCCATGGTGAAAACGCGGTACACTAGACTTGATCCAAATCATATGGCCCGGGTCAGACCTCAGGGACCAGATGGACAAGAAACTCCTGTTAGCTTAGTGTACAACCAAGTAAAGACAGCCGCTGAGTTTTCTCAACAGGATTGTAAACTCGACCACCTATTAGATGGTCTATAGGAGGAAGAAGTTTTTCAGTCCAAGTAGCAATGTACTTTCATCGGCAAACTTATCTCCAGCCGAATTGTAAAACGATTTTCATGGCAAACTTTCTGCTTCGACCTCCGAAGCCCAAGGTTTGGAGTGTTTCTGAATACTATACCGTCGGTAAACATCAAAGTATGTTCAGACACCAGGCAGTCCAGTCATAGTTTCTTGAACAGACAAGTTGCATTCGGGGAGTTATTATATTACATTTAATCGTAAGAAACATCTTCCAGATAGAATAGTTCCGTTAAGGGTTCCTCTCCCTAGGCCAGCATGCGTTTTTGTGCATGCCGAAGCTGTGATGCTAAAAATCATAGTACACGTTATAATTTGGGGGCTTATATTGCAGCTAGAGCAGTTCGTCTTTTTTCCGCCGACCAATTACTCCCTTAAGAATGCTAGCTTTCGGCTTCACCCGTCTGAGGTACACGTCCGGATAACCCAGCTGTAACAATCACAGAGGTGCTCCCTTTATGCCCTAGCCTAACAAGCGGGAACGTAGGGTATAAGCACAGGAGCCACGCAACCCAACTTGGCAAAAACTTAAGTCATAAAGGTGCATATAATGGCGAAGAAAAGACATATATGAGTAGACAACACACATATATGATGAGCTTGATGCTCAAAAAATAATAACAGTAATAAGCTTCTGTGACAAGAAGCCCCCAGGTATTGTGGGGTATGTACATTTAAAGATGTATGCTATTGGCATCCTGGATATGGGGGTATCCAGCCCTGCCTGCCTGCGGCCCACCATGTGGCTCCATCGACGGCCTGGTACGGCCTAGCTTTAGCATAACCAACTCAAGACCCTCGCAAGGCGGACGACGTCAAGACCCTCGAGGGGATCGGCCTCACCAGACTGGCTCTCGAGGGGTGGAGAGTTCTATGCAAGGTTCACCTCATGAGGCTCAGCTGACGTGAGCCATGACGACCAAGGCCAGGCGGGAGCCAGGCGGGCGCAGAGCGCAGGTTTTCTCTTCGGTGCAAAGGAGGCAAGCCACAGGCGCGGAGTCCCGAGGAATCAGCCAAAGGTTTCCATTGTGGTGCAATGAGACCAAGACCGCCAGGACGGCAGGATGGAGGTCATCAACGAGCCCACTGCAGCATCACGACCAGGGGCTTTTCACGGGCGAAGACTACTTTTGTCAGGATAAGCTGTACTACTTTTCCCCTTTCAAATCTGGCCATTGTGGGATCCCTTCCCGCCAACACTTGGGAAGAGGACCAAGGCCACTATAAATAGGACTAGCCACCACCATAGAGGCAAGACAAGTCGAACTAGCACACACCACACCAGCTCCCTTGAGCTCAAGAACACCTCACCTCCTGAGGCCAGTTCATCCACTGTACTAGTTCATCCTCAGCCCTCCGAGGCAATCCACCAAAACGCTGGAGTAGGGTATTACACCGCAAGGTGGCCCAAACCAGGATAAACTGTTGTTTCTCTTTGTCTCTTTGAGTTGGACGCGCTAGGCTTAGGAGGATCGCAAGTAGGCAGGCTGGGTAGGTTGAGATCTCCGCACGCATCCCAATGTTCAAACCTCTCAAGGTTTGCGGACCCTTAATATGACATTTGGTGCGCTAGGTAGGGGTGCGTAGGATCTTCTCTTCCGTCGATCGATCCACCGCCACTCTGACACCTCCATGGCCGACGCACGCCGGGCTCGCGCCGAGTGTCGGGCCGCAGTCGCCGCCCGCGCCGCTCAGACAGCTCCGACGGGCGATGGCTGCACCCGACGCGCTCCGTCTCCGGTGGCCAACGCCGCCACGGTCCCTGCCGGCCATGAGCAGCAAGCTTCAACACTACACCCGTCGGTGCGGCATGACGGGCGCACCGCTACTCCATCACTGACCACAGCAGCCATGTCCTCCCACGCGCGTCACGGCCAGGTGGACGCGCAGGCCGCTCTGCTCATGTCGCGGGAGCTCCTTCGCTACTGCCCAGTGGGTGACCTCTACGAGGAGTGGCTCGAGCAGATCGCTAAACTCGTCAGCGTTGTGCACGGGGGCTCCGCCGAGCAGGCTCGCTCGCTGCTTCAGCAACCACCTGCAGCAGGCGACGTGGCGCATGTGGCTCCTCCACCACCTCCGGCCCAGGGTGTCATCATCGAGCCAAGGCGTGTGGCGCCACGGCGCGACCCGCCGCGCCCAGCTCCGGCTCGGGAGGACGTGAGCTGCCAAGTGGTGCAGCGAACACAAGGAGAGGCGCGCGTGCTTCCAGCACCCCAGCACCAGGCCCGCATACCACCGTAGTTGGTGGCGGTGCGCGTGCAGCAAGACCAGATTCCACCCCCCTCGAAGACCTCTGGTGGCCACGGCAGGATGCCGTGGTTCACCCCGGAGCTCCACAACGTCGTCTAGCCAAGCAAGTTCAAGCCTGACCTGCCTCCATGCTACGACGGCACTGCCGACCCCACCGAGTTCCTGCAGCTCTACAAGCTGAGTATCGAGGTGGCCAGCGACGATGAGAAGATCATGGCAAACTGGTTCCCGATGGCGCTCAAGGATGGCACACGTTCTTGGCTCCTGAACCTACCCGAGGGGTCGGTTTCTTCCTGGGAGGAGATGCGCAGCCACTTCATCGCCAACTTCCAGGGCACTCGCAACCGTCCGCCTACCGCGGGTGACATGCGTCGCATCAAGCAGCAAGCTGGAGAGACCCTGCAGAAGTATATTCAACGCTTCAACAACGTTCGGCTCAAGATTCCCAAGGTGTCGGTCGAGGCCATCATTTCAGCATTCACTGATGGCATCCGCGATGTCAACATGAAGGAGGAGCTCGCCATCCATGAGGATCCCTGCATCGCTCTGGAGATGTTCAACATGGCGAACAAGTGCGCAAGGGCTGAGAAGGGACGCCTCTCCCTCCTCGAGCTCCCCGATGCTAATCCAGAAGACAAGAAGGCCAAGACCAAAGATGTGAAGCACAAGGGGCCAACAGTGCTTGCGGCCGAACCAGAGACGAAGCGCGGCTGCGACCACCCTGAGTCATCCAAGAGCAACCGGCCGTTCTGCGTCTTCCACAACGTTCACAGCCACAACACCAACGACTGCCAGGAGCTCAGGGCCCTCCACGACGGGCGCCTCGATCAATGCCCCGAGCGCAACGATCGAGACTATGGTCATGGAGGCGACCGAGGTGGAGGACGCTGGGATGTACGTGACCATCATCAGGAGTGGTGCGAAGAGCCTCGTGAGGAGAACCCTCATGGCAACGCAGCTCTGCCTCCTCTACCTCCACCGCCAAGAAAGAATGAAGATCACCACCAGGATGAGGGGGCTGAGGGCTTCCAGGAGCCTCGAGCCATCGCCTGCATCTTGGGCGGCTCACAAGCCCCAACTTCCCACCACATCTTCAAGCAGTTCGTGCGCGAGGTGAACGCGGCGCTCCCCAAGCCCGAAGCAACTCTCCCTCTCAGGTGGTCCAAGTGCGCCATCACCTTCAACTCCTCAGACCAGCTCAAGTGCGCGGCCACTGCCGGCATGCTCCCCATGCTCTGCTCCCCCATCATCAGCAACATGGTCGTCACCAAGACTCTCATTGATGCCGGAGCAGGGCTCAATGTTCTATCTGTTCAGACGTTCGACAGGCTCCAAGTGCCATACTACCAGCTTCAGCTAGCCAAGCCATTTTCAGGAGTGACCGACGGTTCTACACACCCGATAGGGCAGGTTTGCCTCCCTGTCACCTTCTGCGAGTGCAACAACTACCACACTGAGCTCATCAACTTCGACGTCGCCGACATCCGCCTACCCTACAACGCCATCCTAGGGTACACAACACTGGCCAAGTTCATGGCAGCTATGCACCATGGCTACAACATCCTCAAGGTGCTAGGAAGCGGCGGCATCATCAAGGTCGCGTGCCAAGAGAAGGATGTGGTGTGCTCGCTCGAGCGCGCCTTCCAGGCTGCAGCGGTCTAGAACCCTGAAGACGAAGATGGCGCCCTCCCTCCTGAGGTCGCCCCAAGACGAAGAAGCTACAGCTAGGACAGGGGTCTCGTGAAGGAGCATCGCTCGAGGACGCTACATTGATCCTCGCATCTTTGGACATGGCACCTTCACCCATCACATAGGAAGGCGCGCCCGGTGCCCCTCTTAGGCTGGGCTCGGGGCTCTCCTTTGGAAGGCCTCAGACCTAGCCAGGGTCGCGAGGGAGGCACTCGGGCACCATGTGGAGGCACTCTTCAGAGCACGCTTCCTAGGAGAAGGCGGCAGGCGTGAGGCACGAGGTGTTCAGGAGTTCATCAGCAAGGCAATCAAGGAGATTCAAGAAGCAAGGGTTCTGCAAGGCGATCGTCGCCTGCCGCGAGGCACAGATCACTGCCCCGGCGAGGGTAAGGAGTTCCGCGTCTGCATCGACATCCCCGGGCTCAACAGAGCCGCGTCTCGTCAGCTCATGTGGTCGTCTCGTGTTGGCCGGTGCAAGGGTCCGCCTCACAGCTACGTCCACATGCCCTTCGGCCTGTCGGGCGTGGTTGTGGCGTTCTAGCGCTGTATGAGGGACGCCCTGACGACTTGAGAGGCCAGGCATCAAGCGATCCTCGCGGAGATGGAGGAGCACCTTCAGGAGCCTCTCGGTCCCTCTAAGCCTCCTGAGGCTTGGCACCAGAGCGGCTCATGAGGAATGGCTCCGGCGACGCGCGTATTTGGCTACTTCAACACCTCTTCAGCAACGGTGCCAGGTGATATCTGCTATATCTTGAGCTTGCGTTGGTTTTCCTTGAAGAGGAAAGGTGGTGATGCAGCAAAGTAGCATAAGTATTTCTCTCAGTTTTTGAGAACCAAGGTATCAATCCAGTAGGAGGCTCCTAAAAAGTCCCACGCACCTACACAAACAAACAAGAACCTCGCAACCAACGCAATAAAGGGGTTGTTAATCCCTTCACGGCCACTTGTGAAAGTGAGATCTGATAGAGATAATATGATAAGATAAATATTTTTGGTATTTTTATGATATAGATTTGAAAAGTAAAGATGCAAATAAAAGTAGATGATAAACTTATATGATAAAAGATAGACCTAGGGGCCATAGGTTTCACTAGTGGCTTCTCTCAAGATAGCATAAGTATTACGGTGGGTGAACAAATTACTGTCGAGCAATTGATAGAAAAGTGCATAGTTATGAGATTATCTAGGCATGATCATGTATATAGGCATCACGTCCGTGACAAGTAGACCGACTCCTGCCTGCATCTACTACTATTACTCCACACATTGACTGCTATCCAGCATGCATCTAGAGTATTAAGTTCATAAAGAACATAGTAACACATTAAGAAAGATGACATGATGTAGAGGGATAAACTCATGCAATATGATATAAACCCCATCTTTTTATCCTTGATGGCAACAATACATTAAGTGCCTTGGTGCCCCTGCTGTCACTGGGAAAGGACACCGCAAGATTGAACCCAAAGCTAAGCACTTCTCCCATTGCAAGAAAGATCAATCTAGTTGGCCAAACCAAACTTATAATTCAAACAGACTTGCAAAGATAACTTAATCACACATAAAAGAATCCAGAGGAGATTCAAATATTTCTCATAGATAAACTTGATCATAAACCCACAATTCATCGGATCTCAACAAGCACACTGCAAAAAGAGTTACATCGAATAGATCTCCAAGAAGACCGAGGAGAACTTTGTATTGAGATTCAAAGAGAGAGAGAAGAAGCCATCTAGCTAATAACTATGGACCCGAAGGTCTGTGGTAAACTACTCACAACTCATCGGAGAGGCCTTGGAGATGATGTAGAGGCCCTCTATGGTCGATTGCCCCTCCGGCGGAGCACCGGCGAAGGCTCCAAGATAGGATCTCGCGGATACAGAAGGTTACGGCGGTGGAAATAGTTTTTCGTGGTGCTCCTCGATGGTTTCAGGGTACGTGGGTATATATAGGAGGAAGAAGTAGGTCGGTGGATGCTCGAGGGGCCCACGAGGGTGGGGGGCGCACCCACCTGTAGGGGGCGCACCGGGCACCCTTGTGGCCGCCTCCTCTGTTGCTTGACATCCACTCCAAGTCCCCTGGATCACGTTTTTTCCAAAAAGATCACTCCCGAAGGTTTCATTCCTTTTAGACTCCGTTTGATATTCCTTTTCTTCGAAACACTGAAATAGGCAAAAAAACAGCAATTCGGGCTGGGCCTCCGGTTAGTTGGTTAGTCCCAAAAATGATATAAAAGTGTAAATTAAAGCCCATAAACATCCAAAACGGGTAATATAATAGCATGGAACAATCAAAATTTTTAGTTACATTGGAGACGTATCAAGCATCCCCAAGCTTAATTCCTGCTCGTCCTCGAGTAGGTAAATGATAAAAATAGAATTTTTGATGTGGAATGCTACCTAGCATAATTCTCAATGTAATTTTATTTATTGTGGCATGAATGTTCAGATCCAAATGATTCAAAGTAAAAGTTCATATTGACAGATGAAATAGTAATACTTCAAGCATACTAACTAAGCAATCATGTCTTCTCAAAATAACATGGCTAAAGAAAGTTCATCCCTACAAAATCATATAGTTTGGTCATGCTTCCATTTTCTTCACACAAGAATGCTCTCATCTTGCACATCCCCGATGACAAGCCAAGCAATTGTTTCATACTTTAGTAATCTCAAACTTTTTTCAAATTTCACGCAATACATGAGCGTGAGCCATGGATATAGCACTATGGGTGGAATAGAATATGATGATGGAGGTTTTGTGGAGAAGACAAAAAGAAGGAGAAAGTCTCACATTGACGAGGATGATCAACAGGCTATGGAGATGCCCATCAATTAATGTCAATATGAGGAGTAGGGATTGCCATGCAACGGATGCACTAGAGCTATAAATGTATGAAAGCTCAACAAAAGAAACTAGTGGTGTGCATCCAACTTGCTTGCTCACGAAGACCTAGGGCATTTTGAGGAAGCCCATCGTAGGAATATACAAGCCAAGTTCTATAATGAAAAATTCCCACTAGTATATGAAAGTGACAACATAAAAGACTTTCTATATGAAGAACATGGTGCTACTTTGAAGCACAAATGTGGAAAAGGATAGTAACATTGCCCCCTTTTTATTTTTATTTTTTTTCATTTAGCTTTTTTTTTCTTTGGGGCCCTTTTTTTCCTTTTGGCCTTTCTTTTTTTCTTTTTGGCCTTCCTTTTTTTTATTTGGGGACAATGCTCTAATAATGATGATCATCACACTTCTATTTATTTACAACTCAAAACTAGAACAAGATATGACTCTATATGAATGCCTCTGGTAGTGTACCTGGATGGGCAATGAATCAAGATTGACATGTATAAAAAATTATGCATGGTGGCTTTGCCACAAATACGATGTCAACTACATGATCATGCAAGGCAATATGACAATGATGATGTGTGTCATGATGATGAACGGAACGGTGGAAAGTTGCATGGCAATATATCTCGGAATGGCTATGGAAACGCCATAATAGGTAGGTATGGTGGCTGTTTTGAGGAAGATATAAGGAGGTTTATGTGTGATAGATCGTATCGTATCACGGGGTTTGGATGCACCGGCGAAGTTTGCACCAACTCTCAAGGTGAGAAAGGGCAATGCACGGTACCGAAGAGGCTAGCAATGATGGAAGGGTAAGAGTGCGTATAATCCATGGACTCAACAATAGTCATAAAGAACTCATACACTTATTGCAAAAATCTACAAGTCATCAAAAACCAAGCACTACGCGCATGCTCCTAGGGGGATAGATTGGTAGGAAAATACCATCGCTCGTCCCCGACCGCCACTCATAAGGATGACAATCTAAGAACACCTCATCTTTCAAATTTGTTACACAACTTTTACCATACATGCATGCTATGGGACTTTCCAACTTCAACACAAGCATTCTTTAAATTAACAATTACCCAACTAGCATTACTACAATATCACCACCTCCATATATCAAAACAATTATCAAGTATGAAATTGATCATAGCATCCAATTCACTTCCTATGATAGTTTTTATTATACCCAACTTGGATGCCCATCATTCTAGGACCAATTTTATAACCATAGCAAATACCATGCTTTTCTAAGAGACTCTCAAAATAATATAAGTGAATCATGAGAGATCAACAATTTCTACAAAATTAAGCCACCGCCATGCTCTAAAAGATTTAAGTGAAGTACTAGAGCAAAAACTATCTAGCTCAAAAGATATAAGTGAAGCACATAGAGTATTCTAATAAATTCTAATCAAGTGGGCTTCTCCCAAAAGGTGTGTACAGCAAGGATGATTGTGGTAAGCTAAAAAGCAAAGACTAATATCATACAAGACGCTCCAAGCAAAACACATATCATGTGGCGAATAAAAATATAGCTCCAAGTAAAGTTACCGATAGACGAAGACGAAAGAGAGGATGCCTTACGGGGCATCCCCAAGCTTAGGCTTTTGGTTATCCTTTAATATCTTGGGGTTCCATGGGCATCCCCAAGCTTAGGCTCTTGCCAACCCTTATTCCATAGTCCATCAAATCTTTACCCAAAACTTGAAAACTTCACAACACAAAACTCAACAGGAAATCTCATAAGCTCTGTTAGTGCAAGAAACAAAAACCACCACATAAGGTACTGTAATGAACTCATTCTTTATTTATATTGGTGTTAAACCTACTGTATTCCAACTTCTCTATGGTTCATACCCTACATACTAGCCATAGATGCATCAAAATAAGCAAACAACACATGAAAAATAGAATCTGTCAAAAACAGAACAGTCTGTAAAAATCTGTAACTCTTGAATACTTCTGGAACTCTAAAAATCCTACCAAAATAGGAAGTCCTGGTATACTTGTCTATTGATCTATAGCAAAAAGAATCAACGCAAAAGCACGTTACTGTGATTTAGTAAAACTATTTTCGTGCGTGCAAAGTTTCTGTTTTTGAGCAGAATCAAATTAACTATCACCGTATGTTATCCTATAGGTTCTACTTGGCACAAACACTAATTAAAAGATAAAAACACATCTAAAAAGAATGTAGATGCAAGATTTATTACTAAACAGATGCAAAAACAAAAAACATAAAGAAAATTGGGTTGCCTCCCAACAAATTATCATAGCAAGCAAAAATTAGCATATGTGAAAGGATCGAGAAGAGGTGTCTAGAGGGAGGGGGTGATTAGACACTAAGTGAAAAAGTTGCAGTTTTTAATTTCTTTAAGTTGAAGTGGAGTTTTGTCACAAGTTTAACAATCACAATACATAACAAGCGAACATGCAAAGAGTATATGAGCAGCGTAAAGTAAAGTATGCAACTTGCAAGAATGTAAAGGAATGGGATTGGAGTGTGCAAACGCAATTTGGAGACACGAAGATTTTTGAGACGTGGTAAGTATTTCCCTCAATTTTTGAGAACCAAGGTATCAATCCAGTAGGAGGCTCCTCGAAAGTCCCACACACCTACACAAACAAACAAGAACCTCACAACCAACGCAACAAAGGGGTTGTCAATCCCTTTACGGCCACTTGCGAAAGTGAGATCTGATAGAGATAATATGATAAGATAAAATATTTTTGGTATTTTTATGATATAGATTGGAAAAGTAAAGATGCAAATAAAAGTAGATGATAAACTTATATGATAAAAGATAGACCCGGGGGCCATAGGTTTCACTAGTGGCTTCTCTCAAGATAGCATTAGTATTACGGTGGGTGAACAAATTACTGTCGAGCAATTGATAGAAAAGTTCATAGTTATGAGATTATCTAGGCATGATCATGTATATAGGCATCACGTCCGTGACAAGTAGACCGACTCCTGCCTGCATCTACTACTATTACTCCACACATCGACCGACTCCTGCCTGCATCTAGAGTATTAAGTTCATAAAGAACAGAGTAATGCATTAATAAAGATGACATGATGTAGAGGAATAAACTCATGCAATATGATATAAACCCCATCTTTTTATCCTCGATGGCAACAATACAATACGTGCCTTGCTGCCCTTGCTGTCACCGGGAAAGGACACCGCAAGATTGAACCCAAAGCAAAGCAGTTCTCCCATTGCAAGAAAGATCAATCTAGCAGGCCAAACCAAACTGATAATCCGAAGAGACTTGCAAAGATAACTTAATCACACATAAACGAATTCAGAGGAGATTCAAATATTTCTCATAGATAAACTTGATCATAGACCCACAATTCACCGTATCTCGACAAACACACCGCAAAAAGAGTTACATCGAATAGATCTCCAAGAAGATCAGTGGGAACTTTGTATTGAGATTCAAAAAGAGAGAAGAAGCCATCTAGCTAATAACTATGGACCCAAAGTTCTGCAGTAAACTACTCACAACTCATCGGAAGGGCCTTGGAGATGATGCATAGGCCCTCCATGGTCGATTCCCCCTCCGACGGAGCGCCAGCGAAGGCTCCAAGATGGGATCTCGCGGATACAGAAGGTTACGGCGGTGGAAATAATTTTTCGTGGTGCTCCTCGATGGTTTCAGGGTATGTGGGTATATATAGGAGGAAGAAGTAGGTCAGTGGATGAGGGAGTCCTGGATTAGGGGGTATTCGGACAGCCAGAGTGTGTACAACGTCCGGACTATTGAAGCGTGAAGATACAAGACTCAAGACTTTGGCCCGTGTCCGGATAGGACTCTCCTTTGCGTGGAAGGCAAGCTTGGCGATCCGGATATTGTGTTTCCTTGTTTGTAACCGACTCCATGTAAACCCTAGCCCTCTCCGGTGTCTATATAAACCGGAGAGGTTGGTCCTTAGAAGGCCGATCACATTTACAATCATACCATCATTGGCTAGCTCCTAGGGTTTAGCCTTCTAAGATCTCGTGGTAGATCTACTCTTGTACTACCCATATCATCAATATTAATCAAGAAGGAAGTAGGGTTTTACCTCCATCGAGAGGACCCGAACCTGGGTAAACAACTGTGTCCCTTGCTTCCTATTACCATCAGCCTTGACGCACAGATCGGGACCCCCTACCCGAGATCCGCCGGTTTTGACACCGACATTGGTGCTTTCATTGAGAGTTCCTCTGTGTCGTCGCTGTCAGGCTCGATGGCTCCTTCAATCACCATCAACGACGTTGTCCAGGGCGAGACTTTCCTCCCCGGACAGATCTTCGTGTTCGGCGGCTTCGCACTGCGGGCCAATTCGCTTGGCCATTTGGAGCAGATCGACAGCTAAGCCCCTGGCCATCAAATCAGGTCTGGAAACCTGAACTACATGGCGGATATCCGCGGAGACCTGATCTTCGACGGATTTGGGCCAGCACCAGAAGCGCC
Source organism: Triticum timopheevii (assembly GCA_963921465.1). NCBI lineage: Eukaryota > Viridiplantae > Streptophyta > Magnoliopsida > Poales > Poaceae > Triticum > Triticum timopheevii. The sequence goes on along the minus strand of OY997274.1, from coordinate 281,245,306 downwards.
GAACAGTAACGATGAGCACGGCTTAGACCTGCTGTCAGACGATGCTCGGGATATCACCCCGGCAGAAGCCCTAGATCTAAATCCGGGGCAGGTTGCGCTGCCTAAGGACGGAGGGCTAGACCCCGCCTCAAGGGCCGTACCCTCATCGGCGATGGAGCCGAACACAGGCCTCACTTCCAAGGGAGCCTATAATTCCCGACCCCCGGATTCGTATCCGGTTGTAGGTTCCAGTCCGCGCATCCCCGAGTCCGCCGAGCCTTGTTGGGCTCCGGTAACGGGGTTCACCGCAACAGACATCTTTCAGCACTCGCCCTTTGGCGACATACTAAACTCATTTGAAATTCTCTCTTTGATAGAGAATTCTGGGCTGAACTATGTCCGTCTCAAGTGGGAAGCAGGCGACGAAGAAATTCGTTACCCACCCACCACCCACTTGATAGCCACGGTTGATGATTTAACCGACGTGCTTGACTTCGACTCCGAAGGCATCAACTGTATGGAAGATGATGCAGGAGAAGACTCAGAATCTATGGGGTACCGGATTCCCGCCTCGTCACATGACATATACATGGTGGATACGTCCAAGGAAGACGATGGCGACAATACGGAAGATAAAACCCCTGGGCAAAAACCAAAGCGACGGCGCAGACGCCGTTCCAAATCCAGCAATAGTAAAAATATCAGCAAGAGCGCCAGAAGAATGGATACTCCGGTCAACCCCGAAGGCAACAGCGACCAAACGGAACCAGCGATGGAGCAGGACGAACCAGTTCACGCCAAGCATAGTTCGGAGCAGACACCCAAAGACAATGATCCAGAGGGACGAGTTCATCAAAATGACCCAGGACAAGAAGACAGTCCGGACGATGAATCATTCACCATTCCGAAAGAACGCGTGGAACGAGAGAACCTCCACAGAAAGCTTATGGCCACAGCGAGAAATCTGAAGAGGCAGAAGCAACGGGGCTGAAAGCCGCACAGGAAACGCTCAATCGCAGATGGAACAAAGTGCTAGACACTAAAGAAAGATACGGTGACGATCGCCACACAAAGAGCTACCCAAAACGAAAGCTACTGCCAGAATTCGACGACGAGGTCGTTCCACCAAAGAATAACACGACCAGGAGACAAGACATTCCACTTCATAACCGCAATAAATCAACTACCAAAGACGCGCACGGTCTACGTGAGCACCTGGATAATAAAGCTGGCGCAGCTAGGTCCATTCACGGATCTAAAGGATGCACCCCAGTGAGGGACTATGATCGTCAAAACAGTTATGACAACCAAATACCAGTTTGGAATAAACACCGAACACAACAACAGCCGACGACATGCCACAACACGTCTAGATACAGAGGGGCTGCTCACCCCCTGTGCTTCACTGATGAAGTACTGGACCATGAATTTCCACAGGGCTTTAAACCGGTGAACATAGAGGCATACGACGGAACGACAGACCCAGGGGTCTGGATCGAGGACTTTATCCTACATATACATATGGCTCGCGGGGACGACCTCCACGCCATCAAATACCTTCCCATCAAACTAAAGGGACCAGCTTGGCACTGGTTGAAAAGCCTCCCCGAAAATTCAATTGGGAGCTGGGAGGAACTAGAAGACGCTTTCAGGGCCAATTTTCAAGGGACTTATTTCCGGCCTCTGGATGCTGACGACTTAAGTCACATAATCCAACAACCCGGAGAGTCAGCCCGCAAGCTTTGGAACAGATTCCTCACTAAGAAGAATCAAATTGTTGATTGTCCGGATGCCGAAGCCTTAGCGGCATTCAAACACAGCATCCGTGACGAATGGCTCGCCAGACACCTCAGCCAAGAAAAGCCAAGGACAATGGCAGCCCTAACAAGCCTTATGACTCGCTTTTGCGCGGGAGAAGATAGTTGGCTAGCCCGTAAAGGCACTAGCGACCCCAGCACATCCGAAATAAGGGATGGCAACGGGAAGCCACGGCGTAATAAAAATAAACGCCAAAACAAGGAAGAGAGCCCGGATAACACAACGGTTAATGCCGGATTTAGGGGCCCTCGACCTAACCAGCAAAATAAGCCATCTAAAGGCAGTAAAGAGGGACCGTCCGGTCTGAACAGAGTTCTAGATAGACTATGCCAAATTCGTGGAACCCCCCACAAACCTGCGAACCACACGCATAGAGAGTGCTGGGTCTTTAAGCAGGCCGGCAAATTAAACGCCGAACACAAGGGAAGGGAAACACCAAGTGAAGACGAGGATGAACCTCGCCAGCCGAACACTAGGGGACAGAAAAAATTCCCACCAGAGGTTAAAACAGTGAATATGATCCACACGACTCACACATCCTTGGGAAAGCACGAACGCGCCCATAAAGACGCGCGCGATATAGAGGCCATCGTACCCACACCTAACTACTGGATGTCTTGTTCGATCACTTTCGATCGCCTGGACGGCCGAACTAGTATTCGGCGCGAAGGATCAAACGCCTTGGTGATGGACCCAATAATCGACGGATACCATCTCACTCATGTCCTCATGGACGGCGGCAGCAGTCTCAGTTTAATATATGAGGACACTGTCTGCAGGATGGGGATAGACTCATCCAGAATCAGCAAGATTAACACCACCTTTGAAGGGGTGATACCAGGTGTTGAATCCTACAGCAGGGGCTCCGTCACACTGGAGGTAACATTCGGCTCTCCAGGCAACTCCAGAAGCTAAGAACTAGTCTTCATCATCACACCCTTACAAAGCAGCTATCAAGCATTGCTTGGAAGAACGGCCTTCGCCCGCTTCAACGCATTGCCGCACTATGGCCACCTTACACTTAAGATGCCCGATCCACGCAGCATCATCATCGTTAACAGAGCGCTCTTCGCGCGCAGAGGAATACGCGACGGCCCTAGCGGTCGGACTATAAGCGGCCTCTAACAAAAACATGACGGGTCGTTTAGACCACGGACACGGTTAGACGAGTCCGGCAGCCCATATCAAACCAGGGCACCGTATATGTAATCCTATAGTGGATTCCAGGGGCTCATAATAAAGCCCAACACTTGGCCCAACCTTATTGGCAGGCCAGCATCTCAGATTTTTACTCCATCGCATACTTACGTTGCACTCTTCTATGAGTTTCCCTTTTCAGCAGACAACGTTCACGCGATACCCTTCCAGGATGCGGCACAACAGAGACAAAGGCGCAGACGTGTAGCAGGGCCCCGTTCAACAGGTTTCTTTTTTGGTTAAGCCCCTGTGTAAACCTTTTCTATTGCCTCTTGTTGTTTAACCATCCCATGGGTTCCATACCCACAGAGGATATTGCCGTTTTTGGCATTTCGCCATGACAGATTAACGCCCGTACCTGGAAACACAGGGTTTATAATGAATGGGCATTCTTGAGCTCATCATCTGTTATAAAGTCCAAATACCTTCGGGAGTGTTCGGCGTCACGAGTTTGGCCTTATATGCATCAGCTCCGAATCATGTCTTTGGTCAAATGTTGGGTTTGCCCGGCTCCTGGGTTTGCCGCCTTACATTCCGTTATTATCGGCTAAGGTGGCCAAAGGAGAACTACTGCGATTGTGCCCTGGTTATTCTGGATGAGCACCTCAGTAGAGAAAGCCGAAAACTGACTGTCATGATACAACGAGAGACTGGTCAACCACTCGACGACTCACCGGAATCTTTAGGATTCCTTCGCATTAACAAAGGGCCATTTCCCGGCCAGGTACATACGCGCCCGCATTCGGGTGCACACGAAGGTACGAGGGGCTGCATAGTAGCCCCACTTTAGAATCCCGCGGCTAAGCGAAAGTGTTACAACTATATAGTTCGGTTGCCTAGTTCGTCATGCGATCACCTCCTTAATGGACCAAGACGTTGGATCAATAGTGATTAAGCATATTTTTTCGCGAACACCCCCGTATTGCATGCATGGGGGCTGAAGCCAACGACTGCTAACTTTCGGATTGCATATTTATATATACATATATATATAAACGGCTGCACAGGGGAAATAATCATATTCTGAGGCAAATAGCACAAATCTAGCCTTATAATCAAAATATACATTGTTTTTACAATGATTTGAATCATCACTCGAATAGGAGATTCTTCAGGGCGGGCACCCTCTATGACCTGCGCCAAGTAGTGCCCGCCCGGATATTGGCCCCCCACCGGATCCTGAGACGCTATCGTAGTGGCATCCATATCCGTCCAATACGCTTTAACGCGGGCAAGGGCCATCCGCGCATGTTCTATGCATGCTAACCTCCTCATGGCATCGATCCGAGGCACGGCCCCAAGGAACTGTTGCACCAAACCAAACTAACTATCCGGCTTAGGCCCCTTCGGCCAAAGATGGTCTATTACAGACCACACTGCAAGACCGGACAACCTGTGAAGCTCCGCTACAGCAGCCATCTTATCACTTAACGGCAGCGGGCGAGTGGGAGCATTGAACTGCGACCAGAAAAGCTTCTCCACTTCCTTCTCACCCTGATCTTTGAAGAACTCCACAGCATCAGCCGTACTCTTCGCCAGGTCCGCGTAGGCGTCCGCCGAACTCCAGCGTCCATGCAGGGGAGCATACTTCGGATTGAAGAACTTCGTCCGCAACACATAGGATCCCCCAGCCGCGATTTTACCGGCTTGTTGAAGCTCCTCCCACGCACATCTGAGCTTGGTCCGTATTTCCTTGGTGGCATTAAGTGCCTTGCTCAGGTCAGCCGGTTTATCCTCATGCTCCTTTTTCAGGAGCTTATACCGGTCAGCGGCATTTTTTAACTCGATAGCCATTTCGGCTATCTTTTCCTCGCTTCGGCGATGAGCAGCCTGTTCGGCTCTCAATCCCTCATCCGCCTTTACGGCAGCCGCATTGCTCACCCGAGCCTGTTCCGTGGCTAGAGCAAGTTCCGCCCTTAGGGCCTCCACGGTAGCAGCACCATCCGCAGTCCGAACATACTACATTACTATGTGCCACCTTAATATTTTCCCATGCAATGGAAAGACAGGACACATACCTTGTGATATATCCAGCCGCTCATTCATCAGAGTGATATCGGCATCAACCGACCCAATTTGCCTTGTCAGTTCGGCAACTTCAATGGACGGGCCGGCGGCCGGACCCATAGGTACCTGCACATATTTACAACATAAATCTTTGGTTTATGATCCCCCATTTTCCGCCTGGGGCGGGCAACTAGAGTCTCAGGGGCTACTATCTATATGGTTTATTCTCCATTACGTACCTCAAAGCCTTTGAGAAGGCTCATAAATGCTTCATTCAAACCGCTTGTAGCGGATGAAATCTTTTTGAGCACCGCGCTCATTAACGAGCAGTGCTCCTCCGAGAGAGAAGCTCGCTCCAGTAAGCCCGTCAGTACATCCGGCCGGACATCAAACTGCGCTGGACTCTTCCCATCGCCCCCCGTCGTAGCCAAATGCTCTGGGTGCAGGGTGTCTGACGAATTGACTGCTGGCTTCGGCAGATTCGGACTCCTCCGTGACGACACCTTGGTGCCACCCGCTTCACGAGTCAGAGAAGGGGGTGGGGTCTCGCTCTCCATCATCTCCGGAGGAAGGTCCCCCGAAGACGAACCCTGTTGAGATGAGCTTCTGGCCGGACTACAAAAAGTTGAATCCTGCTTATTGATTGAGGAGAAACACAGTGCCTTCGGATGGCAGATTGACTTACATCTCGGTGGAGGGCTGGCCCGTTGGAGGGCATGGTGCGGTGAGGGTGCCCGTTGGGGCACGGCCCCGTGGGGATGTCTTTTTCCCTGATTTGGGCATCTCCGCCTCCAGATCTTTGGAGGCGTCCCTCTTCTTCCCTCGCGGAGAGGAGGCCTTAGCCTCCCCTCCCCGACTATCCTCCTTCGGGGAGGCAACAATTCCCCCGGTTCGGATGCGTAGCATGTGGGGTTCGGTCTCTTCGTCCCTCCCCTTGTCTTTCCCCGAGGGCATTCTGCTTAGTCCCCGGTCGAGCATCTTGGCCATGGTAGGGGCGGGCGAGCCTTCGGCAAGTGGTGCCGGACACCTGATTCTCTCCGCCTTGCTGAGCCATTCCTGGACGCAGGTGATTGTCAGAACAAACAGTCATGATAAATATAAAACAGGGCGTCCGACATCAAGGCTACTTACTTGGGTATCTAGGCCATTACAGCTTAGGCCCGCATCCTCGGTGGTGTCCGGACACATTATTTTCCGTCTGAAGAATAGTTTGCACATCTCTTCAAGCTTCAAGCCGAAGAAGTGCTTGACAGTCCGCGGACCCTCCGGATTGAACTCCCACATCCGGAGAGGCCGGCGTTGGCACGACAACATCCGCCGGATTAACATCACTTGCATTATGCTGACGAGATTAATGTCCCTCGCAAGAAGCTCCAGGATGCGATTCTGCAGTACTGGTATATCACCAGAGGGCCCCTAATTCCATCCTATGTATGTCCAAGACGCCAACTGTAGCGGAGGGTCCGAGCGAAACTCGGGGGCAGCCACCCAGTTTGTGCCTCTGGGAGCCGTGACATAAAACCACCGCCGCTGCCATACATTAGATACTTCTGGGAAAGAACCCTCCGGCCACGGGGAGTCGGCGTTTCTGCTTATTACAGCACCTCCGCACTCCACATGTCGCCCCTTGATCATCTTCGGCTTCACATTGAAGGTCTTGAGCCATAAGCCGAAGTGTGGCGTGACGTGGAGAAAAGCCTCGCACACGATGATAAACGACGAGATATGGAGGATAGCGTCTGGAGCCAGGTCATGAAAATCCAACCCGTAATAGAACATGAGCCCCCTCATGAAAGGATCGAGGGTGAAACCCAAGCCACAGAGGAAGTGTGGGATGAAAACGTCATACTCATTGGGCTTCGGCGTAGGGATGACCTGCCCTGGAGCAGGAAGCCTGTGCTGGGTATCGGCGGCCAGGTATTCGACCTCCCTAAGCTTTGCAATGTCCTTCTGTTCAATCGAGGAGGCCACCCACCGGCCTTGAGGGTCAGATCTGGACATATTGGAGGATTCCAGAGGGGTGGAGCTTAGGTTTTGGGTGCTAGAACTCGAGGTGCGAGAAGGCGCAATGAAGGTGAAAGAAGAGGCGTAGGTCTCGACCCCTTTATAAAGAAGGAGAATATCAAGAGTCCCCGGTGTGACCATTTTGAGGCTTATCTAAAAACACACGGGGTTATACCAACAGCCGTCGTGGGGTCACACAGGCTTATATTGATGGAAAATCCCGTAATAAAAGGAACACGACCGCTGCCTCGAGGGGATGTGCCAATAAAACCACCTCATAACACGAATCATTGTGAGATAAGAAATGTCGGTTTGCGTTGGACCAAGCCATGATGCAAGGGCACGACGCACGAAGATTGCCAGCAAATCAAGATCTATACCATGTGAAGATCATCTTGCAGATCCGGACACGGTCTAAGTGTTCGATAACCACTTTGGAGTATTCGGAGAAGGAACCCGCCTTGCAATGCCGAAGACAATACTGCATGCCGGACTCATCGTCATTGAAGCCTGGTTCAGGGGCTACTGAGGGAGTCCTGGATTAGGGGGTATCCGGACAGCCGGACTGTGTACAACGTCCGGACTATTGAAGCGTGAAGATACAAGACTCAAGACTTCGGCCCGTGTCCGGATAGGACTCTCCTTTGCGTGGAAGGCAAGCTTGGCGATCCGGATATTGTGTTTCCTTTCTTGTAACCGACTCCATGTAAATCCTAGCCCTCTCTGATGTCTATATAAACCGGAGAGGTTGGTCCTTAGAAGGCCGATCACATTTACAATCATACCATCATAGGCTAGCTCCTAGGGTTTAGCCTCTACGATCTCGTGGTAGATCTACTCTTGTACTACCCATATCATCAATATTAATCAGGTAGGAAGTAGGGTTTTACCTCCATCGAGAGGGCCCGAACCTGGGTAAACATCTGTGTCCCTTGCTTCCTGTTACCATCAGCCTTGACACACAGATCGGGACCCCCTACCCGAGATCCGCCGGTTTTGACACCGATAGTGGATGCTCGAGGGGCCCACGAGTGTGGAGGGCGCGCCCACCTGTAGGGGGCGCGTCGGGCACCCTCGTGGCCGCCTCCTGTGTTTCTTGACTTCCACTCCAAGTCCCCCTGGATCACGTTTGTTACAAAAAAATCACTCTCGAAGGTTTCATTCCGTTTGGACTCCGTTTGATATCCCTTTTCTTCGAAACACTGAAAGAGGCAAAAAACAACAATTCGGGCTGGGCCTCCGGTTAGTAGGTTAGTCCCAAAAATGATATAAAAGTGTAAAGTAAAGCCCATAAACATCCAAAACGGGTAATATAATATCATGGAACAATCAAAAATTATAGATACGTTGGAGACGTATCAATATCTCTCTAGTTCATTCAGTCTGGGGGCACCCCTCGGGGTGCATCATCCCCAGGCCGTGTGGGTCCGGCCCAGCGGCATGTGTCATTTTGCATTCACCAGGACTATCTAAAAATTTCTGAGTTTATCTATGATTTTCACCCTACGGCCGCTGCCATCGCGGCCCCCCATGTGTTTGCTGGCTTTTACCCCTCCCGCATCGCTACATGACAACTTACGTCGGCATGACGCTTGTGCTCGGGTCCGTCCCAGCAACGTTGACAAACCCAGGGATCGAGCTTTGGTTCATGACCCGCCTCGCGCACACCACCTCGCCAGGTCCTCGGTGCCTCTGTCTTATGCCCTGGGCTGCAGGCCCGCTCCGCAGGGGTTCCCGGCCTTTCCTGACATCTAACCTGCAGGTTCATCTGGCAATGGGCCACGGGTCGGCTTGGAAAACCACTGGCCTCGTGATTCGCTTGCACGTTAAAGGGGGCCTCCCGAGCATCGCGTCTCGGGAGCTCCTACTGGGTCTCCAGCCCTCACCCCCTGGCCTTCACCACGGCATCACGACCTGGCATACCAGCGGCTGCTGAGCTTGCTCGAGAGATGGGTCCCGAGGATGTAGAGCACCTTGGTGAGCGAGGTAGGAGGGTGGCCAATGCAGGCTACGCCCAACGGTACCACAGGAGCGAGGAAAAGCATCATCTCCATGATGGACGAAGACACCAAAAGATAAGTCCCAGTTCGCTGTGGCACCAGCTTCGCTCCCCGCACCCCCTGCCTCGCAGTTCCATTTTAGCAGTTCTACTCCCCTTTTCGATTCTCTGGGAAACTTCTTGCACGCCAAAGGGGACCTCATGAGCATCGCGTCTCATGAGCTCTTACCGGACCTCGGGCCGCTTACCTCCTATCCTTGACCATGACATCGTGACATGGCATACTAGCGACGGCTGAAGCCTACCTGAGGACTGGGTCCTGTCAGCGTAGAACACCATGCTGTCGAGGAAAAAGAAAAGGGAGGAACCATGCCAAACTGGGATACACGAGTTCATCACAAAATCAAAAGAAGCAGCGTTGATATTAAGTACATTCCGATCTTCACAAACCCCACGGGGGCTGATCTTCGTTCTGCGCAGGGAAAGCAACTACTAGGCCCTACGGTATTGCTGGCGACGCCGGGCGGCAGCCGCAACCGCACTACAGCCGCGACGGGAGCTTGGCGGCACATAGCTATCATCGCTCGACTTCGGAGAATCACTGGGCTCAGGAGAGTCGCCACTGCTGCTGGATGAAGCGCCGAAGGGGATAGCAGCAGGTCCAGCACCCGCTGCAGCGTCCCTCGTGCTGCCTCCTCCGGGGCAGCATTCCAACCGTTCGCCCTCCTCATTGAAGACCTTGAAGAACAGAGTGGCCGCACCGTCATACTCAAAGTGGATCGCTAGGGCTCCCTCTGCGCGGCAAGCCCGGGCGACCTCTCCCCATCCTCGCGTCATGAAGACGTCTCCAGGGGGCACTGTCGGTGTCAAAACCGGCGGATCTTGGGTAGGGGGTCCCGATCTGTGCGTCAAGGCTGATGGTAACAGGAAGCAAGGGACACAGATGTTTACCCAGGTTCGGGCTCTCTCGATGGAGGTAAAACCCTACTTCCTGCTTGATTAATATTGATGATATGGGTAGTACAAGAGTAGATCTACCACGAGGTTGTAGAGGCTAAACCCTAAGAGCTAGCCTATGATGGTATGATTGTAATTGTGATCGGCCTTCTAAGGACCAACCTCTCTGGTTTATATAGACACCGGAGAGGGCTAGGGTTTACATGGAGTCGGTTATAAGGAAGGAAACACAATATCCAGATCGCCAAGCTTGCCTTCCATGCAAAGGAGAGTCCCATCCAGACACGGGCCGAAGTCTTGAGTCTTGTATCTTCACGCTTCAATAGTACGGACGTTGTACACAGTCCGGCTGTCCGGATACCACCTAATCCAGGACTCCCTCAGTAGCCCCTGAACCAGGCTTCAATGGCGATGAGTCCGGCGCGCAGTATTGTCTTCGGCATTGCAAGGCGGGTTCCATCTCCGAATACTCCAAAGTACCTGTTACGACGAATAGTGTCTGGCCTCCATTCAATGTTGTGCTCCTCGGCTTCAGTGCCTCAGTAATGACCATGTCCATGTGTCGAGCGAATGCGAGGAGTCGAGGCATTTTGCATTTGCCACCCTCGATCCTCCGGGCCAACCGTCTATTTGAAGGGACGGGGATTCTCAGATCCAAACCTCACTCTCCCTCCCAAGGCTAGCATCCAACGGAGCGCTCCGCAAAAAACCATTCCAGCATGGCCGACCGTCGCAGCTCTTCTGCTCGCCCTTCTCGTTCCAAGTCGGGGGATTGGGGAGAGTGTTCAGTTCCTCATAGCCGTTTGATAGATTTACAAACCCAAGGGTTTCTCCCACCGGCGTTCATGGTCCCCGTCCGAGCTGGAATAGCCACTTATGACGGAGGGGAACAAGCTGAGGGATCTCCTAACCCATCTCCCGAGGAGCGCATATGCCTCATCCCGCATCTGCTGAGGGGCGTCAGGTTTCCTATCCACCCGTTTCTTCGCGGGCTCCTGGAGTTCTACGGCCTCCAGTTACACAATCTTACCCCCGCCTCTATTCTGCACATAGCGGTGTATGTCGCCCTTTGTGAGCTGTTTTTAGGCTGTGAACCACACTTCGGATTATGGAGAAAGTTGTTCTGCCTCGTCCCCCGCACCCAGGGAGAGTCCCTATGTCAAGTGGGCGGGGCCGAAGTATGGCGCATCCCCGAGACTGGATACCTGTCCGGCACTCCTGAGAAGGCACCAGAAAATTGGCTTTTAGAGTGGTTCTATATAGACGACGTTTCCCTTCCAGATCCAGTCCGGACAGGTCTCCCCAAGTTCAGCAACGTCCCGCCGAGGGCACGCCTAAGCTGGCGACCCCGGGGCCCTCAAGAAGAGGACACAAGGGAAATATACCTCCTAATGAACAGGATAAAGTTACTGGCCAAATCCGGACTGACGATAGTCGAGGTCATGGCGATATGCATAAAGCGGCGAGTGCAACAGCTCCAATATGGGGGGAAGCCCATGTGTCATTTCCACAGGGAAGACGACGCCACCCGTTGCGGCCGTAAGGGTCCAGAATCCGCTGCCGCTTTGGCAAGGATATTGTCCTATTTGTACAAAGGGGAAGAGGAGGAATTCCTTTGCATAAAAATGCAGGACGGATTCTCCATGTACAACCCCCCAGAGTGGGTAAGTTGCCATTATTTTCCCTACTTCACTTACTCTAGCATTCTTCTGCTAAGGTTACTTGCATCAATGCTTCTGAGCAGGAACTAAGGAGGGTCGTAGAAGGAATCTTCAGCCCCTCCCTGCAACCAGAGGACCCCGGAAGGGCCCTAGATCCGGGACTCAAAGAAGATCCGGATATCACTGTGGAGCTTGTCGACGGGGTATTCTATCAAGCGAGCTGGGATGGCGCCCTAGTGGCCATTACGGCTGACTACCCTGGACTACTCCCCGTGTCACGTGTAAGCCGAACTAAAAAACCTTATCCTCCGAAGAGGACTCCCTCCGGGTATTATAATTTACCCTTGAGGCATCGTCCTATTTGCAGAGACGACGGTCGGAGCGAGGGGCCGAGCCCCTAGGGACTCGTCAACCACGGGCGTCCGGATCGGGCAGGCTCAAGAGGAAGGTGGTGAGGGTTGACACACCGCTATAGAGGTAAAGTAATAACCTGTCCTACGATTATAGAATTTGAAATATGACAGCACCCTTTGTGTCTGGCAGGAAGAGGAATAACCGGACTATATCCGGGGACCCCACCAATCATGCCTCCACCAGCCGGGTTCCAGAACCTGCTTCGAGGGCGGAGGCGGACACGGGGCCAGCACCGCATAGCTCCCCGACGGTGGATGCAGATATGTGTTCGGCCACGAACTCCGAAGTGGGGAGCGCCATGAATCACCGGCGCCGGAGGGCCGTGCTCCGGAACAACATCTTTTCCGAAGAGGCTTTTAATGCCTTCAATTCGGCGGACGCATATGTCCGAGCTGCTCGAGGCGGGCTTGCCCAAGCGACAAACCAGTATACCAAAGACATACGGGTAAGAAATTTTGATAAGTATGTATAGCAGTAGCCGCTGAGACTGGGAATAGTTGGGATAACTGTTTGAAGGATCAATATATGCACAGGTCCTTGTGGACAAGAATGAACAATTGGCGTGGGAGTTGGAGGCATGCAAGGCCCAGCTGACTGATGCGGTAGCCAAGTTAGAGGGATCCCGAAAGGCCCCCTCTGGTAATATTTGTCTCCATTATACACAGATGTACCAGTTAGTAAATGGTTGGTGCGGTTAGTCTAACAAAAAATTCTGCAGACAATCCCGAGGTGAATCCGGAGGGCATAATGGGTGACGACTCGCATCTCCAACGACAGCTAAAGGCTGGCGAGCGCATCCTTACGCAGGTGACGCAAGAGAAGAACAAGCTACAAGATGCCAATATTCGTCTGGACGTGGAATTAAAGGACGTCCGCGCTCAACTGGCGGACTCCATGAAGGAGAGCAAAAAGCTTCGACGCGGCATTTATGGTAAGAGCTCAAGCGAACTGTGTGATAGTTCGGCGAGGAAGTTTTTTGAAATTTTTTGCCTGCAAGAATGTTAACAGGTCGCCCTGAAGAGGAGATTCCCTCATCTGCAGGTGATTTGCTGCAAGAACTTTCGCAGTTGCACGAGCGTGCTCGGCAGGTGATGCACGGCGTTGCTCAGGTCTTGTGGCCATCAAGCCTCCTGCCGAATGGCATGGGGGAGCTTGTGGACCTGCTTCAAGGAGCCCAACGGCGCTTCCGTCTATGCTAGATATCAGCATGCCGGCAAGGAGCAAGAGAAGCCTGGGCAATGGTGAAGACGCGCTACACCAAGCTGGACCCGAACCATATGGCCGAAGTATGACCGGCGGGGCCTGATGGGCAAGAAATTCCCATGAGTCTGGTATATGACCAGGTAGCGTTAGCCGCTAAGTATTCTCAACAGGATTGTAGGCTAGATAGCCTGTTAGATGGTATAGAGGAGGAATATAGTCAGTCTCAGTGACTTTGTAATTTAATTGGCATAAATAGCCCCTAGCAGGATTGAAATCATTTGTCATGGCGGACCTTTTCGCTTCAACCCCCAGATCCCATAGTCCGGGGTGTGTCCGAATACCCGCTCGATTATACAAAAACGGGGTATGTGTGGAGACCAGGCGTAGGGGTCATAAGTGCTTGAACAGACAAGTACCCAACTAGTTATGTTATATTGCATGGATAGCAAGAAACATCTTCCAGGGAGAATAGTTCCGTTAGGGGTTCCTTTCCCTGGGTATGCATGTGTCGATGCACATGTCCGGACTGCGAACGACGACGCAGGATACAAAGCTTCTGGGGTTTTTTGTTGTAACCAATGAATACATCCTTTTTTCACCGATCGAATATTCTCTTAAGTAAACTAGCTTTTGGCTTCACCCAGTCTGAGGTACACATCCGGCTTAACCGGCAGTAACAATCACAGAGGTGCTCCCCTTATGCCCTAGCCAAATTAACGGGAACGTAGGGCATAAACACAAGAGCCAAGAAACGTAGCTTGGCCACATCTTAAGTCATATCGATGCATATAATGGTGAAGAAAAGGCACATATGGAAAAAGAACGCATATGCGATGGGCAAAAAGCCATTTAAAGTAATTATGTCTAGCTTCCGAATAGGAAGCCCCCAGGTACAGCTTACACACATAGTACGGCCAGAATGATCCGGGAGTCTGCACTGTATTAAATACTTTGTGTGAAGAGAAAAAGGGTCGAGAAAGGAGAGAAAAAGGGGTGGAGCATAATTAAAAAGGAGGGGTAAGGAGACGAACACTGAGTTTGGTGTTAGGCGTAGAATCTCCGAAGTCTGGCCGCGTTCCATGGGTTCGGCTCAAGTCTGTTATCTGATGCATTACGTAGACGGTACGCTCCTCCGGTGAGGACTTTGTCAATGACGAAGGGACCTTCCCACTTGGGTTTGAGTTTGTCCTTCTTCTTCTCCGGTAGGCGTAGAACGAGCTCGCCAATATTGTAAGTTTTGGCCCTCACTTCTCTGCTTTGATATCTTTGAGCCTGCTGCTGATAGAATGCAGAACAGGCTTTTGAGACATCGCGCTCCTCCTCCAGGGCATCCAAGTTATCCTGTCAATCTAACTCGGCTTCCTTCTCTTCGTACATGCGTACGCGTGGCGAATCATGTATTATGTCGCAGGGTAGTACTGCTTCCGCACCGTACACTATAAAAAATGGTGTGTATCCGGTGGTTCGATTCGGTGTGGTCCACAGCCCCCAGAGTACGGAGTCGAGCTCCTCTACCCAGTGTGTATCCGATTCTGTTAAAGATCGCACTAGTCTGGGTTTGATGCCGCTCATGATGAGATAGTTTGCCCGTTCGACCTGGCCGTTTGTTTGGGGGTGGTAGACAGAAGCGTAGTCGAGTTTAATGCCCATTTTGCTGCACCAAGTTTTCACTTCGTCGGCTGTGAAATTTGAGCCATTATCAGTGATGATGCTGTGGGGGACACCGTATCGGTGTACGACCCCGGATATGAAGTCTATCACAGGTCCGGATTCGACCGTTTTGACTGGTTTGGCTTCTATCCATTTGGTGAACTTGTCCACCACGACCAATAGGTATTTTTTCCTATGGCTTCCCCATTTAAGGGGTCCGACCATATCCAGCCCCCAGACCGCGAAGGGCCAAGTTATGGGGATTGTTTGGAGAGCGGTAGGGGGCATATGACTCTGATTGGCGAAGAGCTGGCAACCGACGCAATGTTGGACAAGGTCCTGTGCGTCTGCTCGGGCCGTTGGCCAATAGAAGCATGTACAAAAGGCCTTGCTGACTAGCGCTCGAGCCGCGGCGTGATGTCCGCCCAGTCCAGCATGCATTTCAGCCAGAGTCGCCACCCTTCCTCTTCAGAGATGCACCTTTGGAGCACTCCGGTCGCGCTTTTCTTATAGAGTTCCCCTTCGTGGACCTTGTAAGCTTTAGAGCACTGGACTATGCAGCGTGCTTCATTTTGGTCCTCGGGGAGCTCCTGCCTATTTAGGTAGGCCAAGAAAGGCTCGGTCCACGGGGCAATTACGGCCATGATTTCATGGGCCGAAGATGTTATTTCGGTGGCAGAGCCTCCGATTGTGTCTGATGGTTCGGAATCTGGGGATGTGTTCGGATCCGTGCTGGTATTGTCGAACTCACCTTCCCATACTACTGATGGCTTGAACAGCCTTTCCAGGAATATGTTAGGTGGGACAGGGTCGCGTTTGGCGCCGATGCGGGCAAGGACGTCCGCCGCTTGATTGTTTTCTCGAGCCACATGGTGGAATTCGAGCCCCTCGAACCGAGCTGTCATTTTGAGGACGACATTATGGTAGGCCGCCATTTTTGGATCCTTGGCATCAAAGTCTCCGTTTATTTGTGATATTGCAAGGTTCGAATCCCCGCGTACTTCCAGGCGTTGGATGCCCATAGAGACCACCATCCGAAGACCATGCAACAAAGCCTCATATTCGGCTGCATTGTTGGAGTCCATGTAAAGTATTTGGAGGACGTACTGGACTGGGTCTCTGGTGGGAGACGTCAAGACTACACCTGCTCCCAATCCGGCCAGCATTTTAGAGCCGTCGAAGTGCATCATCCAGTTGGAGTATGCGCCATACTCTTTAGGGAGTTCGGCTTCCATCCATTCGGCAACGAAGTCGGCCAGTACTTGCGACTTGATGGCCCACCGTGGTTTGTACATTATGTCGAACGGAACAAGCTCGATGGTCCATTTAGCAATCCTGCTCGTAGCATTGCGGTTGTTTATTATGTCATTGAGTGGTACTTCGGAGGCTACTATGATCGAACACTCTTGAAAGTAGTGTTGCAGCTTCCGGGATGCCATGAAGACCACCTATGCTATTTTTTGATAGTGTGGGTATCGGGATTTGCATGGGGTGAGGACTGTGGATACGTAATAAACCGGCTTTTGGAGCGGGAATTTGTATCCGTCAACCTCTCGTTCGACGACGAGTACTGCGCTTACAACTTGATGTGTTGCCGCTATGTACAATAACATTGGCTCGCCGATGTTCGGCACTGTTAGGACTGGATTACTGGCCAGTAAGATCTTTATTTCACCAACTCCGGCCGCGGCTGCATCCGTCCATATGAAGTGTTCGGTGCGCCAAAGGAGGTGGTAAAGAGGCAATGCCTTTTCTCCTAGCCTGGAGATAAAGCGGCTCAAAGTGGCCACGCATCCGGCTAGCTTTTGGATGTGCTTGAGGTCTGTTGGTATAGCCAACTGAGAAAGAGCTCGGATTTTTGCCGGGTTCGCTTCAATTCCTCTATTGGAAACAATGAAGCCCAGCAGTTTCCCCGATGGGACGCCGAAGACGCATTTTTCCGGATTCAACTTAATGTTGTATGTCCGGAGGTTATCGAATGTGAGCCTCAAGTCATCTATCAGTGTTTCGACGTGTCTAGTTTTTATGACCAGGTCGTCCACATATGCTTCCACTGTTTTGCCGATTTGTTTTTCCAGGCATGTTTGAATCATGTGTTGATAGGTTGCACCGGCATTCTTGAGCCCGAAGGGCATAGTGTTGAAGCAAAAAGTGCCATATGGCGTTATAAAAGCTGTTGTAGCTTGGTCAGACTCTGCCATCTTTATTTGATGGTATCTAGAGTATGCGTCGAGAAAACACAACGAGTCGTGTCCAGCTGTGGCATCGATGATTTAATCGATGCGAGGGAGGGGAAAGGGATCCTTGGGGCAAGCCTTGTTGAGGTCTTTGAAGTCGACGCATAGGCGCCAGGATTTGTCCTTCTTTGGTACCATCACCAAATTTGCCAGCCAATCCGGATGTTTAATATCTCTGATGAATCCGGCCTCGAGTAGCTTGGCTAACTCTTCCCCTATTGCCTGTTGTTTGGGCTCTGAGAATCGCCTTAGGGTCTGCTTGACTGGTTTATATCCCTTTAGAATATTGAGGCTGTGTTCGGCCAATCTGCGCGGGATGCCTGACATGTACGATGGGTGCCAGGCGAAAATGTCCCAATTCTCACATAAGAAATCTCGTAGTGCGGCGTCCATCGTGGGACTCAGTTGTGTCCCGATGGAAGCTGTCTGCGTGGGGTCCGTTGGATGGACCTGGAATTTGACTATCTCGTCTGCATGCTTAAATGAGGTGGACTTGGGTCGCTTGTCTAGTATCACGTCGTCCTTGTCCACGGTGGCCCGGAGTGTTGTTAACTCTTCGGCTGCTAGGGCTTCAGATAATGCTTCCAAGGCTAGTGTTGCGGTTTTATTTTCGGCGCGAAGTGCAACGTCCGGATCACTGGCTAGAGTGATGATTCCATTGGGTCCGGGCATTTTTAAGCTTCATGTACCCATAATGGGGCACAACTTGAATGCTTGTAAACGCATCCCACCCTAGAAGGGCGTGGTATCCACTGCTAAAAGGAGCCACCTGGAATGTGATTTCTTCGGACCTATAATTCTCCGGGGTGCCGAATAGCACATTGAGTGTGATTTTTCCCGCACACCGCGCTTCCCGAGTAGGGATAATTCCCCTGAAGGTCGTGCCGCTTTGTTCAATGCGGCTTTTATCAATCTCCATCTTGCTGAGTGTTTCTTCATAAATCAGATTTAATCCGCTTCCACCGTCCATGAGTACTTTAGTGAGCCGAAAGCCATCTACGATCGGGCTAAGGACCAGAGCGGCTGGTGCCCGGACAGTCCGGAATCGAGGTTCATCACTGGCATTAAAAGTTATAGCAGTGTTGTTCCAGGGGTTTATTTTTGCCACATGGTAAATTTCAGCGGAGCTTCGACGAGCTCGCTTGCGCCTATTGTTCGAGGCAAAAGTCTCGAAGACTGTTAGTACCGTATTGTGTTCGCTGGCAGGATGTTGTTCCGCTTTATGGCCCACAAGAAGATCCTCGCCACTTTTCGCCACTTGCCAGAGTATCCAACATGCCCTAAGGCTATGAGTAGGTGTTGTATCCGGAGTACTATGGAGCTTACATGGCCCGTCGAGCCATTCTTCCAATACGGATCCCCGCCCTGGGGTGGGCTTTGGTTCCTTGGGGCTTGGGTCGGACGACTTACGAGAGTTCGTCCATTTAGTTCGGTCAAAGGTCTTGGTGAGAGCAGTACTATCCTAAAATTCTGTTTGGGTCTTACAAGCGCTCTCCATCGCACAGTACTTGTGTACTATGATTGCCAAGTCCACGAAGCGTACTATGTCGCGGCGGTTTATAGCATTGAGGAGTCCTTCGTCCGTGCAGTTTTTGCAGAAAAGTGAGACCATGTTCTCTTCGCGGTCGTCCCTGACCTTGTTAAGCGCAAGGAGGAATCTGGCCCAGTAGCGATGTACGGTTTCCTGGGGCTCTTGCCTGATGTGGGAGAGACAGTTTAGGTCCAGGTAGGTGCTGTTAGCAGAATCCGGATTTTGATCCGATCTAACGCCCAAGAGCGCGTCGGTTCCGAGCTTAACAGCTCAGAATCCGGAGTGCTGCCCGATTTCTTCGGCCCAATGTCTGATTCTAAGTCCAGGACCTGGGTTAGGTTTTCCTTTGAGCAGGTCTTCGGCTCAAGGAGTTCGGTGATCCGAACATAATTTGTCCTCAAAGTTGAGGGGCAATCCGCGTGTGGTTCCTCCGCTATCGCTATCTCGTGGGTGGCCGGCGGAGACCTGATATCCCTTCGGTCGGGTTTAAGCCCAATCCGGTCATAGTCTGTAGCGACTCCAAGAGTTCGTTAAGGAAGGAGAGCTCCATTGGATCCATCTGTTCGGCAAGTTCCGAACTAACGCGAAGGTTATGATTGATGACCCGAGAAGCCATCGTCGGCGCCACCGCCGATGGGGCGGCCATGATAAAGCCGCCGAGCCGGACGTCTGGCCTACAGCCTGAGCCCCCTCCGAGGTAATGTCTTCCTTGACGATGAGACGAGCCATCAGGCATTGCGGCAACGTCACAGAGGAACTCTCAATGAAAGCACCAATGTCGGTGTCAAAACCGGCGGATCTCGGGTAGGGGGTCCCGATCTGTGCGTCAAGGCTGATGGTAACAGGAAGCAAGGGACACAGATGTTTACCCAGGTTCGGGCCCTCTCAATGGAGGTAAAACCCTACTTCCTGCTTGATTAATATTGATGATATGGGTAGTACAAGAGTAGGTCTACCACGAGATCGTAGAGGCTAAACCCTAAGAGCTAGCCTATGATGGTATGGTTGTAATTGTGATCGGCCTTCTAAGGACCAACCTCTCCGGTTTATATAGACACCAGAGAGGGCTAGGGTTTACATGGAGTCGGTTATAAGGAAGGAAACACAATATCCGGATCGCCAAGCTTGCCTTCCACGCAAAGGAGAGTCCCATCCGGACAGGGGCCGAAGTCTTGAGTCTTGTATCTTCACGCTTCAATAGTCCGGACGTTGTACACAGTCCGGCTGTCCGGATACCCCCTAATCCAGGACTCCCTCAGGCACCACCTCGACTTCACCTCCGGTGGCCAAGCTGCGACACCCAGCGTGCTCCATCCACAACTCAACCGGCCCCCTCGGAGGTAGCTCGCTGGCGAAGAACCGCGGGAGTCCAATCCAGGTGTCGGAAGGCATTGCCGCCCACACCACGAACTCACGCGAGCTATCCTCAGCGTGCGTCCATGGTGCGGTCGGCAGGGCAATGGCGGCCCTGCCGACAGCGCACACCTTCATCTTGAGCATGAGCGTAAATGGGGAGAGGGAAGCCAGGCGGAGGCCTCGACTACCAAGGCCTGGACACCTCTCGCCCCGAGCCGACATCGTGAGGAAGGCAGAGTCGCTTCTTTGGTGGAAGAGGATCGGGCCCCTCCCTAGGGGCCTTCCCCTTCTCAGCCGCAGAATACCTCCTGATCGGCGCCATGAAAACAAGGTGGAGAAGAAAAGAAGCAGGCGAAAGCAAGATGGAGGAAAGATGGGCGAGGGGCTGTGCTTCTCTCTCACATTTATAGCCAAGGGAGGCCAACCGCCAGCCTCCACGACCTCGCACCATCGTGACCTCCTGCATGCCGCATCGTCCCGTCAAGTCGAGCAGTTGCCGAGGCAGCATGGGGAAGCGGAGTCACCCACTTCCCATCAATCGCCACACGTCATCAAGGCCGCAGGCGGTTAGGGCATGCGGCGCTCTACACTTGCCCTTTGGCTTTGCCTGGAAGCCAAATCCGAGCGCGCCTTGGGCCCGGGGGCTACTGTCGGCATCCTGGATATGGGAGTATCTAGCCCTGCTTGCCTGCGGCCCACCACGTGGCTCCATCGACGGCCAGGTACGGCCCAGCTTCAGCATCACCAACTCATGACCCTCGCGAGGGGCCAAGACTCGTGAGGCGGACGACGTCAAGACCCCCGAGGGGATCGGCCTCACCAGACTAGCTCCTGAGGGGCGGAGAGTTCTATGCAAGGTTCACCCACGAGGCTCAGCTGACGTGAGCCTTGACGACCAAGGCCAGGCGGGTGCAGAGCGTAGGTTTCCTCTTCGTTGCAAAGGAGGCAAGCCACAGGCACGGAGTCCCGAGGAATCAGCCAAAGGTTTCCATTTTGGTCCAATGAGACCAAGACCGCTATGACGGCAGGACGGAGGTCATCGACGAGCCCACCGCAGCATCACCACCAGGGGCTTTTCGCAGGCGAAGACTACTTTTGTTAGGATAAGATGTACTACTTGTCCCCTTTCAAATCCAGCCGTTGTGGGATCCCTTCCTGCCAACATTTGGGAAGAGGATCAAGGCCACTATAAATAGGACTAGCCACCACCATACAGGCAAGACAAGTCGAACTAGCACACACCACACCAGCTCCCTTCAGCTCAAGAACACCTCACCTCCTGAGGCCAGTTCATCCACTGTACTAGTTCATCCTCAGCCCTCCGAGGCAATCCACCCAAACGCTGGAGTAGGGTATTAC
The DNA here is from genome assembly GCA_963921465.1 of Triticum timopheevii. NCBI lineage: Eukaryota > Viridiplantae > Streptophyta > Magnoliopsida > Poales > Poaceae > Triticum > Triticum timopheevii. The sequence goes on along the minus strand of OY997274.1, from coordinate 281,223,934 downwards.
ACCGCAAGGTGGCCGAACCAGGATAAACTATTGTGTCTCTTTGTCTCTTTGAGCTGGACGCGCTAGGCTTAGGAGGATCGCGAGTGGGCAGGCTGGGCAGGTTGAGATGTCCGCACACACCCCAGAGTTCGAACCTCTCAAGAGTTTGCAGATCCCTTAATCTGACATATGCCCCTCAAGTGTGCGATTTATCCAAACACGAGCTAGAAGACATATAAAAACGGAAAAAAAGAAAAAGTGAAAGGGAGAAAAGAAGGAATGAGGATAAAGGTATAAGTGCGGACTTAGGCATAGAATCTTCCGAGCCGGGCAGCGTTCCATGGGTTTGGTTCCAAGCAATTATCCGAGGCGTTGTGAAGGCGATTGGCTCCTCCAATGAGAACTTCATCTGTAATGAAGGGACCCTCCCATTTGGGCTTGAGCTTGTCCTTTTTCTTCTCTGGTAGGCGTAGAACGAGTTCACCGACATTATAAGTATTTGCCCATACTTCCCTGCTTTGATATCGTCGAGCCTGTTGTTGGTAGAATGCGGAATGGGTCTTCGCAGCATCGTGCTCCTCCTCCAGGCCGTCTAGGTCGTCCTGCCGATCGAGCTCGGCTTCTCTCTCTTCGTACATGCGCACTCGAGGTGAGTCATGAATAATGTCGCAAGGCAAGACTGCCTCCATGCCGTACACCATGAAGAAAGGTGTATATCCGGTTGTGCGATTTGGCGTGGTCCGCAGCCCCTAGAGTACGGAATCGAGTTCTTCAACCCAATGCTTGTCTGATCCTTGCAGAGACCGCACTAGTCTGGGTTTGATGCCGCTCATTATCAGGCCATTAGCCCGTTCGACCTGACCGTTTGTCTGAGGGTGATATACGGAGGCGTAATCAAGCTTGATGCCCGAATTAGCGCACCAGGTTTTCACCTCATCGGCCGTAAAGTTAGAGATGTTGTCAGTAGTAATACTGTGCGGGACACCATAACGGTGTACATATGACTTTGATTGGCGAAAAGCTGGCATCCAACACAGCGCTGTACGAGGTCTTGTGCGTTTGCTCGGGCTGTGGGCCAAAACAAACCCATATGGAAGGCCTTACTTACAAGGGCCCAAGCTGTAGCGTGATGTCCACCAAGACCGGCGTGTATTTCAGCCAAGAGTTGTCGTCCCTCTTCTTCGGATATACATCTTTGAAGGACTCCGGTGGTACTTTTCTTGTATATTTCCCCTTCGTGAACTTTGTAGGACTTTGATCATCGAATAATACGACGGTCCTCAGTCTGATCATCAGGAAGCTCATTGCTAGTAAGGTAGGGGAGGAAAGGTTCAGTCCACGGGGCAATTAAAGCCATGATTTCGTGGGATGGTATTATTTTAGTGCCCGAACCCCTAATTATATCAGAACTGTGTTCGGAATCTGGGGGTATGATCGGCTCTGGACCAGTGTTGCCACTCTCGTCCTGCCACACCACGGATGGCTTGAAGAGCCTCTCCACAAAGGTGTTAGGTGGGTCGGTGTCGTGTTTAGCGCCCTTGCGAGCAAGGATGTCCGTGGCTTGATTACTCTCTCGAGCCACATGATGAAACTCGAGCCCCTCAAACCGAGCTAATATTTTGAGTACGGCATTGCGGTAAGCTGGCATCTTCAGATCTTTTGTGTCGAATTCTCCGTTTATTTGGGATATTGCAAGCTTTGAATCCCCATGCACCTCCAGGCATTTTATGCCCATGGAGACAGCCATCCGGAGACCGTGCAATAGGGCCTCGTATTCGGCTGCATTGTTGGAGTCTGTATACAGTATTTGGAGCACATAATGGACTATGTCTCCTGTGGGGGGATGTCCAGACGACACCAGCCCCAAGTCCGGCTAGAATTTTAGAGCCATCGAAGTGCATCACCCAGTTGAAATATGCGTCGTACTCTTTAGGGAGTTCGGCCTCTGTCCATTCGGCGACGAAGTCAGCCAACACCTGAGATTTAATAGCTGAGCGTGGCTTGTAAGTTATTTCGAATGGTAAGATCTCAATGGCCCATTTGGCAATCCGGCCGGTGGCATCCCGGTTGTTTATGATATCATTGAGTGGTACTTCGGAAGCCACCTGATCGAGCACTCTTGAAAGTAGTGTTGCAGCTTGTGGGATGCCATAAAGACCGCATATGCTATCTTTTGATAACGCAGGTATCGGGATTTGCATGGTGTAAGGACCATTGATACATAATATATTGGTTTTTTGGAGTGGGAATTTATGTCCCTCTTCATCTCGTTCGACGATGAGCACCGCACTCACCACCTGGTGAGTTGCATATATATAGAGCAACATCGGTTCGCCGATGTTTGGTGCGACCAGGATTGGGTTGCTCGCTAACAAAGTTTTTATTTCTTCCAGTCCGGCTGTGGCAGTGTCCGTCCACACGAAGTGGTCGGTGCAGCGGAGTAGACGATACAATGGCAATGCCTTTTCCCCTAGTATAGAGGTAAAACAGGTCAAAGCTGCCATGCACCCAGCTAGTTTTTGGACCTGCTTGAGGTCTGTTGGTGTTGCCAACTATGACAGCGCTTAGATTTTGGCTGGGTTTGCTTCGATTCCTCTATTGGAGACAATGAACCCAAGCAGTTTTCCTGCTGGAATGCTGAAAACGCATTTTTCCGGATTGAGTCGTATGTCATATGCTCGAAGGTTGTCGAATGTAAGGCATAAGTCATCCACCAATGATTCGACGTGCTTGGTTTTGATGACTACGTCATCTACTTATGCCTCCACAGTCTTGCCGATTTTCTTTTCCAGGCATGTTTGAATCATGCATTGGTAGGTTGCGCCGACGTTCTTGAGCTCGAAAGGCATAGTGTTGAAGTAGAAGGGCCCATACGGGGTGATGAATGCCGTTGCGGCCTGGTCGGATTCTTTCATCTTAATTTAATGGTATCTGGAGTATGCGTCGAGGAAACACAGTGAATCATGTCTCGCGGTCGCACCGATAATCTGGTCAATGCGAGGTAGTGTGAAGGGGTCCTTAGGGCAGGCCTTATTAAGGTCTTTGAAATTGACACACAGGCGCCAGGATTTGTCCTTCTTTGGTACCATGACCAGGTTTGCTAGCCAGTCCAGATGTTTGATCTCTTTAATAAACCTAGCTTTGAGTAGCTTGGCTAGCTCCTCCCCATAGCCTGTCATTTGGTTTGGAAAATTGGCACAACGTTTGCTTGACATGTTTGTATCCCTTCAGTATATTAAGACTATGTTCAGCCAGTCTGCGTGGGATACCTGGCATATCCGAATGGTGCTAGGCAAAGATGTCCCAATTCTCACGCAGGAATGCGCATAATGCGGTGTTGACCATTGGATCCAGCTGTGCCCCAATGGAAGCTGTCTTCTTCGGGTCCGTCGGGTGGACTTGAAATTGACTATTTTGTCTGCTGGTTTGAAGGAAGTGGATTTGGGTCTCTTATCGAGGATTACATTGTCCCTATCCATTATGGAACGTAGGGTGGTCAATTCTTCAGCCGCCAGGGCCTCGGATAATGCCTTGAGGGCCAGAGAGGTGCTTTTGTTTTCGGCGCGGAGTGCTATGTCTGGATCACTGGCGATAGTGATAACTCTGTTGGGCCCAGGCATTTTGACCTTCATATACCCGTGATGGGGTATGGCTTGGAAGCGTGTGAATGCGTCTTGCCCCAGCAGGGCGTGATACCTGCTGTTGAAAGGTGCCACATGGAAGAGTGAATCTTCGGACCTATAGTTCTCCGGCGTGACGAATACCACGTCGATTTTGATTTTCTCCAAGCATCTTGCTTTCTGACTGGGGATGATGCCTCGAAAGGTTGTGTTACTTTGCTCAATGCGACTCCTGTCCATTTGCATTTTATTGAGTGTGTCTTCATAAATGAGGTTAAGTCCGCTACCACCATCCTTTAGCACTTTAGTGAGCCGAAAGCCATCCACGATTGGGGTTAGGACCAAAGCGGTTGGTGCCCGGACTACGCGGGATCTTGGTTCGTCATCGGCATTGAAAGTGATCGCCGTGTCGTTCCAAGGATTTATTGTTGCCACTTGGCAGACTTCGGCAAGGTTGTGGAGCGCCCTTTTGTGCCGATTATTTGATGAAAAGGTCTCGAAGACCGTGAATACTTTGAGATTGTTGGCGTACGAAGAGTAGTTCTCTAGGGTAGTGTTGGTGAGGACACCCTCGCCGCTCTTTGCCACTTGCTGGAGTATCCAACATGCTCGGAGGCTATGCGTTGGTTCGGAATTTGGCGTCATGTGAACTTACAGGGCCCGTCAAGCCATTCCTCAAGGACAGTTCCATGTCCCATAACGGGCTTGATTTTCTTATCCACAGGATGATGATCAGGTGCCCCGCAAGGGTGCATCCTTTTTGCCCGTCCGGGAGATGTTCCGAAGGCCTGCGGTTCCCAGCGGGCTGTGTGGGTTTTCCAGGCGCTTTCCATTGCGTAGTACTTTTGTACTATGTTTGCCAAATCTGTAAAGTGCAGTATGCGATGGCGGTTGAGGGCATTAAGGATTCCCTCATCTGTACAGTTGTTACAAAATACTGAGATCGCGTCGTCGTCACAACAATCTTTGATCTTGTTTGTAACAAGGAGGAATCTGGCCCAGAAATGATGGACTGTTTCCTGAGGCTGCTGCCGCACATGCATTAGGTCGCATATACATAGAGGACCGGAATTTCTTGGGGAATATTGCTTGTGGTGGGTGGGTAGGGTTAAATCCGAACCCTGACCCGCTGTGGAGTCCGGAGTTTGAAGAATTTCCGAGGTTACCAGCCCGGGATCTGGAGTGTCCGATGAGTTCTCAGGCTCAATGCCCGATTCTATGTTCGGAGGATAGGGAGTGTCCTCCCGACGATGGGTGTCCGGCTCTCCGAGCTCGGAAATCCGAACATACTTTGTTCTCAACGTAGGAGAAGAGTTATTGTAAGCTTGTTCCTCCACAACTGCCACATGATGGGTGATAGGTGGAGATTTGATTTCTCCCTGGTCGAGTTTAAGCCCAATTTGATCATAGTCAGTTGCGACCCCTAGGGAGGCGATGCGATCTAGCAGTTCGTTTGAGGTCGATACATCTGTCGAATCCATCTTGTCGGAGTATTCGGGGCCTATGCGGAGATAAGTTTTGGTGACAGGCTAGGCTGCCTTTGGCTCAACGACCGAACGAGCACCCATGGTGAAGCTGCCAAGCCGGAGGGTCTGCCCTGAAGCTAGGGCTCCTCCGGAAGTGATATTGTCCTTGATGACAAGGCGAGCCATCAACCCTTCTATCGACGGCATAGAGGAACTCTCAATGAAAGCACCAATGTCGGTGTCAAAACCGGCAGATCTCGGGTAGGGGGTCCCGAACTGTGCGTCTAAGGATCAAAGGTAACAGGAGGTAGGGGACATGATGTTTACCCAGGTTCGGGGCCTCTTAATGGAGGTAATACCCTACTTCCTACTTGATTGACTTTGATGAGTATTGGGGTTACAAGAGTTGATCTACCTCAAGATCGTAATGGCTAAACCCTAAATGTCTAGCCTGTATGATTATGATTATCTCTACGGACTAACCCCCCCTCCCCCCCTCCCCCGTTTATATAGGCACCGGAGGGTATTTGGGTTGTACAAAGTCGGTTTATAGAGGAACAAAACTACACATCCGGACGCCAAGCTTGCCATCCACGCAAAGGAGAGTCCCATCTGGACACGGGGAAGGCCTTTTGTCTTGTATCTTCATGGCCCATCAGTTCGGCCCATGTCACATAGGTCGGCTCCCCGAGGACCCCATAATTCAGGACTCCCTCACCGGCCAAGTCTGTTTTTGGTGTGCCAGCGGGCAAGCTCTTAGGTTTCCTGGTATCTGAGAGAGGTATTGAAGCTAACCCGGAGAAAATCAAGGCTATCACCTCTTTGGCTAAGACGGCATGTGTTAATGACGTTCAGCGTTTGGCGGGTCGTATTGCGGCCTTAAGTCGGTTTATAAGCTGCCTGGGGGAAAAGGCTATTCCTCTATACCAGATGGTGAAGACAGATCACTTTTGTTTGGAGTGATGCTGCCAATGAGGCGTTTGAGGAGCTTAAAAAATAGTTGGCTGAGCCGTCGGTTCTAGCAGCTCCTTTTGATAAGGAGCCCTTGCTTTTATATGTGGCTGCTAACAGCAGAGCCATCAGTGTAGCAGTTGTTGTGGAGAGGGAGGAATCAGGCAAGGAATATCCGACCAGTTTACTATGTCAGTGAGGTACTAATTGAGTCTAAACAGAGGTACCCACATTGGCAGAAGTTAGTCTATGGAGTATTCATGGCTTGTTGCAAGTTGAAGCATTATTTCCATGGTCATCCCATCATTGTGGTCAGTTCTGCTCCTCTTGGGGATATTATTCAAAACAGACAAGCTACAGGCCGAGTGGCTAAATGGGCCATTGAACTTGGACCCATGGTCTGAAATATGTGCCTCGAACAGCTATCAAATATCAGGCACTTGTCGATTTCATCAATGACTGGATAGAGTTGCAGATGCCTGAGGATAAGCCGGATAATACATATTGGACCATTCATTTTGATGGATCCAGGCAGTTGGAAGGCTCGGGGGCTGGAGTTATTTTGGCTTCCCCGCAAGGTGATAAGTTTTGTTATGTCCTAAGGCTAATGTTTCCCTGCACTAACAATGCAGCTAAATATGCGGCTTTACTCCATGGTCTCCGAATGGCTAAAGAGATGAACCTAAGACGGGTCAGTTGTTTTGGCGATTAAGATCTAGTGGCCCACCAATTCTCAGGAACTTGGGATTCCAAAGATCCACTCATGGCGGCTTATCGCTGGGCGGTTGATCATATTGCTGGGCATTTCAAGGGTTATCAGGTGGAACATATTGATCGCAGGAAAAATGAGGCGGCTGATGCTTTAAGCCGGTTGGGGTCTCAGCATAAGCCGATGCCACCTAATGTCTTTCTTGATGTTCTGAGTAATCCTTTAGTTAAATTGCCTACAGAAGAGGATCTTGCTATCCCTGACCCGGAGGCACAGTTGGTGGCGGCTCTTCATGCTATTCCTGATTGGACAGTTCCATATTTGGCTTATATGACCCTGGGTGAGTTACTTGATGATGAAACTTTGGCCAGGCAAATAACCCAGAGGTCTAAGTCAATGACCATTGCAATGGCGAGTTACACCAATGCAGTGTTACAGGGGTGTTTCAGCGATGTATTTCTCCTGAGGAGGCCCGTGAGACTCTAAGGGAGATTCATGAAGGAGATTTTGGCCATCATGCCGGCTCTAAGTCTCTCGTTGCTAAGGCTTTTCGTGATGGGTTTTATTGGCTAACGGCTCACGCTGATGCGGAAGATCTGGTTAGCAAGTGTGATGACTGTCAGAATTTTTCCGAACGAGCTCATGTGTCGGCTCAAGAATTGAGGATGATTCCAATTACTTGGCCATTTGCAGTCTGGGGGTTGGATATGGTTGGACCTTTCAAGATATCCAAGGACAAAAAGACCCACCTTTTGGTGGCGGTTGACGAGTTCACAAAGTAGGTTGAGGCAGAACCAGTCAGCAAGTGTGATGCGGCAACGGCGGTTCAATTCATTAAAAAGGTGATTTTCCGTTTTCGCTATCCTCATAGCATCATAACTGATAATGGCACTAACCTATCTAAGGGTGCTATGAAAGAATTCTGTTAACAAGAGCATATTTGTCTTGATGTTTCATAAGTGGCTCACCCCGAGTCCAATGGTCAAGCTGAAAGGGCCAATCAGGAAATCTTGAGAGGTATAAAACCCCGGCTTATGGTCCCTTTGCAAAGGACGCCGAGTGGTTGGGTTGAGGAGTTACCCTCAGTGCTTTCGAGTATCAATACTACCCCAATTGATCCACGGGTTATACACCTTTCTTCATGGTTTACGGAGCAGAGGCGGTTCTTCCCAGTGATATTCGTCACAACTCGCCCCGTGTGGCGGCTTATGTTGAAGCTGATAATGAAAAAGCACGTCAAGATGCTCTTGATTTGTTGGATGAAGAGCATGATCTTGTGGCGGCTCATTCAACAATATACCAACAAGATCTGCGACGTTATCATAGCCGCCAGGTTAAGACCTGGACCTTTCAAGATGGTAACTTAGTGCTCCGGCTCATCCAGGATCAGACAGATATGCACAAATTATCTCCACCTTGGGAAGGGCCCTTTGTGGTCAGCATAAACCTGAACAATAGGTCATACTACCTCATTGATATTCGATACCACAAGAACTCACACACATCGGAGGAGGAGACCCGCCGGCCTTGGAATATTGCTCATCTTCGGCCTTATTACACCTGAGCCACTGGTTCTTGTGTTGTACATATTTTCATCCATGTATATATTATGATCAAGTATAATAAAGCTGGCATCCCTAATAATTCAGGGCCTCTGTCATTTCATTTCTGAGTATCTGAGTCTTTATTGTCAATTCATAAAGATCACTTGGGGGCTTCTTGTTCATTGAGCATAGCTGTGACTACCCTCTTAATCTGGCTTGCACGCCTTGTTAAAAATTACTTGGGGGCTTCCTTCTCATTGAGCATAGCTATGACTACCCTATTGATCCGGCTTATACGCCTTGTTGCAAATCACTTGGGGGCTTATTGCCCAAGTTAAAGGTTACCAAAGAGAACTTGTTGCAGTGCACAATTCAAACATAGGTATCCTACCTCGAAGGCTCAATATATGTCACTTGGGGGCTCCCTGTTCAATGAACATAGATTTATTAACCCCTTTTGATCAGCTTGTACGCAAGGTGTAAACCACCAAATTCCAGTTTATCCTGCCTTGTGTGCCTGCCACTCCGCCCAGGTAATCCTGGAATGACCCATCGTACTCTGGACAATCAATCTTATAAAGACCCTAAACTTGTCCAAAGTTAAAAACGGCGGTTGGTCATGTGAGGCCCGACTTACAGGTTTTGAATGAAGGATTAACTTATTGGTTGTGTGGCCCATGAACAACACTCGATATTGAGGCTTGGCAGCCTATGAAAGCCTTGTTTTTTCTGATTTGTTATTTTCTCTAGACATTGTTTCAAGTTCACATCTTTGTACCATATTGACATATGGTTTAAAGCGATTTAGGCCATGTATCTTAATCATTATGGCTCATATTTGAGCATATCTGGGGTTTTGATAACCCGCCCTGGTTATAAGACTTTTAAGTCACCAGAACACATTATGTTGAATATTATAACCCGCTCTGGTGTAAACCGCCAGGGCACATATTATTTCTTTGTGCGCGTGCAGGCAGCACAACACTATTTGTTATGACCCGTCTGATGAATCTATGTGATCAAATACAAACTATAGAGCTTCAAATATTAAAACAGCAGTTTAAAACATAAAAACATGCACGATGGCATGGCATATCATTGTTATCAACTAGCCTATTACAAGGCTACCATGCAGCCCAAATGATTAAGTGTTTTTTGACACACAAAGTGTCATCATGAAGTTGGTAAGCCACCACAAGGGTTCAACTGTCCTGATCTGGGTGTGTTGAAGACTCCAGGTCATCTTGCACCGGTTCTTCTTATTCTTCCTCACCCATTGGCTGGAAGTCAGATGTAGCCCAGTTGATCTCGTCAAAGCTCTGAAAACAGCTTCATCATCTATAAGGCTTGATGGGTCAATATCAGGGGAGAAGGTATGCTTACGTGTTGGTGGGATGAGGTCCACGGAATCATGAACCGGTGCCGCCACCCTTGAGTTTTCTTTTGTGTAAGCCGCCTGGTATTTTGACAAGTCTGTCTCTTCTGCTAGCTGGCTTGCTAAAGGGTGCATTTCTTTTACACACTTGGTGAAGTCTACTGCTTCGAAGGGAGAACCGTCTTCTTTCAAGCATGGGCAGCCCATGGCCTATTTTTCTGGGTTAAGCTCTGCTTGCCATGCCTTTGCCCGGCTCAACGCAGTTAGGGCACCGGCTCTGGCGGCTGACCGCTCCAGTTCTTCAATTCTTTGCGGTAGCACAGACAGTTTTTCCAGTATTTCCTTGATGAGTGAAGGTGGTTGCTTTTTATGAGAGACTGCAGCAATAGCCCCTTGAGCGCCAGTGTACAGTTGCTCCACAAGGGTATATGTGGCTTTCAGCTTTACACGCATGTCTGGGCCTAGCTTGGAACTTCTGGAGCCTGCATCAGCAAAGACATTGATAAGCTGGTTAATGATTGTTATACATTGGTGGTGAAAGATTGAGGTACAATGTTACTTACCAAAGATGGCGGTTGTCATGCTACTAATCTGCTGTTTTATGCCGGTTAACTCATTAGTCACTAGCTTAAGAGCAGCTTCAACATCTTCCGCTCTCTTTAACAAAGTCGCCTTCTCAGTATCCCATCCGACTCTCTCAGCACTGAACTCCTTCTTCAGCTTTTCTGTGTTTTCCAAAGCGGTTTTCAATTCTGATTTGGCTTTGGAAGTTTCAGATTGTTGAGACTTGATGTTCTGCTGCAGATCAATGATTTGAGATTCTTTCATACTTAACTCATCCTGCAATGAACAGAGACAAGCAATATTATGATCTTCTTCTTTGAAGTCCCAAGCATAATACAAGTATTTTACTTGGCACTTGGGGGCTAATGCACATTGCTCTTTTGAAGACAAATCTATAATGACCCGGCTACGTTTCTTCAATTACAGCCGGTTCATGGGGGCCACATGTTTGGATTTGTTCGTAAATATAAGTCCTAGCTTAGCTATGCAACTTAAGCCGGCCCTTGGGGGCTACATATGTGAATTTTAGCACTACAGTTTGAAGTATCGGCTTAAATTTCCAATTTTAAGCCGGCCCTTGGGGCTATATGTTATGATTCAGCAGTTACAAATTGTAGTTGTATTGCTACAAAATCAAAAAATATTATCTAAGTCTATAGCATATTCAATTCTTTCATATTCAGTAGAGTTGGCGGCTGACTAATATAAACTTATGTGAGAAGGCTTTGTTCGTGCTTACCTCAAAGCGCTCTTTCATAAGATTGACTAAGCCGGCTTCGAAGTCACGGCTAGTATGAAGGCGGTTCAGATAACCCGCGTGAATCTCCTGAGCATTGAATTGGGCATAACTCTCCAAGTCCATCTTCCACTTGCCCTTTTCAGCAACTGAAAATTCTTCCTCAGCAGAATGTTTGGCCAGCACCATGGGATTTCCTGGTTAATTGTAGTTGGTGCCAGTGACCACAACATCTTCAGCCTCTTGAGCCGGCTTGGCAAGACTTGGAGGTTTAGCACCTGATGAGTCAATATTCACGGGGTCCACAGAGGCCTCTGGAACTATTCGTGGCGGGTCGTCGGCAAGGTTTTCAAGATTCGGAAATGAGGCTTCAGACTCGGGCAGTTGTTGTTCCAGATCGTGTTCCTTGGGGTCCTCAACCGGCTTATTTATTTTGGCCTTCTTGCTTGGCTTGTCCATTTGGCTGACAAAGGAAAAAACAAGAGATCAGTCTATATGTTTACAAAGTTAGAACAATGAGGCAAGAATTGTTACCCAGGGGCAATCTTGAAAGCCGGGATATGAGTCCCCATTGAGTCGCCAGAAGAGGAATTTTAAGTGCCCTGATAGCTTGAATCAGAAAGGTTAAGGGGTTGTCGAACAAGACCCGCCTATGGAAAAGCTAAGTCAAAAATCTATGAAACCTCTGCCCGGCGCTTGCGAGAAGCCGGCGTGTTGGGTAAACCGGAGGAGAGAATACCACCACCGCTATTCCGGGTTGTGCGGTGAACTTCATGGTGTTGCTTCTTCAAAACAAAGTTGGGATCCAAGTAAGCTAAAGGGTGAGAAAACCTTACTTTCCTGCTTGCTTGTCGAGTTTTCTGTCTCGGCAGAGGCTCTGAGTCGGAGGAAAGGATAATTACCTCTTCATCATCTGCGTTGCTAGCCTCTACTTCGTCCTGATGGTAATCAGTGTCAATAATATGATTAAAAATGAGCCATGGGAGTCAAGTTCTACCTCCGACCTAGTGTCATCCAAAGCAAGCTACTCTGAGATGTTGGTTTTCTTCTTGGCAGGCTTCTTGACAGCCTTGTTCTTTGTTCTGACCTTTTTTGCCGGCTTGTCCTGGAGTTTCTTTTTCCAAAAGGAGGAGTCAGCCTGCAGAAATTCAAAGTAAGAATGAGAAGGCAGATTGATAGATGATCGGTTAATGGAAGTTGTTTAAAGTACTTACGGCTGGAGCTTTGTTAAGGGTACAAAAAGGAGCTAAACAGGTTTTTCTTCAAGTAGCAAAGCTCTTGTTAAATAGAGTCTTCGTCATCGTATTGATTGTGTCCTCATCCATCTCTATTTGGCAATGCCGTTGAGGATCTTTGACGCTACTGGTATACTCACACACTAAGCCGGGCCGGCGGCTCAAAGGCAAGATCCTCCATGCGACCCAGCATCGAACTAGGTCGACTCTAGTCAAGACATTGAACATTAAGGCTCTTATCTTTGAAAAAATGGGCATATATTTGGCCCGAGCTTCTGGGCTAATCCTTTTTGAGAGATGGTGTCTGTTGCTAAGCCGGTGTTCGCGGAAACCCGACAGAGGATTTTCGCCTACTGGAGATGTGTCTTGACAGTAAAACCACGTCTGGTTCCGGTCCTTAGGATGACTGGGAGGTCCGGCAGCAGGGAAAGTGGCTTCTTTCCGCCTCTGGATGGAAATGCCGCCTAGTTTCCCGTCGGTGAACTCAGTCTGCTGGTTCAAGTAATGGAATTCCTTGAACAGCTCTACAGTGGGCTCTTGTTGGAGATACACTTCACAAAAAACTTGAAAGTTGCAGATGTTTGAAAAAGAGTTGGGACCGAAGTCTTGAGGATGGAGTCTGGAGAAATGCAGCACATCAAGAAAGAATCTTGGGCTGGGTGGGGTGAACCCACGAAGCATGTGATTAGTGAAACTATAACTTCGTGCTCTTTTGGGAGGGTCTGGCTTCATCTCCAGGGACGCTCCAATGGATATCCACTTTTGGGGCTAAGACACCCACTTTGACATGATCGTTAAGAGCTTCCTTCATGAAAGTGGAGACAACCCAGTTGCATGAAGTAACAGTTTTTTATCAGCCTAGAAAGAAAAGTGTTGCCAGGTTAAGAGTATGATGTTAAATCAGCAAGTGATTTGAGGACAGGTATGCAAAGCAAGATTAATTGATACACAAGAAGAATAAGTGTCATAAAGATCAGCATGGTTAAACTAGCGAGGAATAGCCGGGTTACGTCAGAACATTATATTGGCATTTTAAAAGGATTCAAAGTTAAGCCGGCAGGTATTTGGTGGGTTACAGGTTGTAATTTAAACCGCCATGAGGAGCAAAAGGCTACAGATCTGGAATAGAGCTGAAATTTTGCTAAGTTTTAAGTAAATAGGTTCCACAGACTGGTTCTGCGACTTTGGATCTACAACAGTTCAAAAATCAAAAATAAATTTATCCTAGTTGCAATGGCGGAAGAACACGAGAGCTGGGCTTTACGTCTCAGGAGGACGGAATGCATCTATGTTTGGAAACAAGGACTAAAACTACTGCCGCACCATGTTTATACTACGGTTGGATCAAACCAATAATTGAAAAGGGGACAATGGAGAAGTTTTGATGAACCCCGAAGAACTCCGATGAACGATGGGAACCCTAGTGCAGATCTAATATGAAGCAGAAAGGGTACCTGTTCGTGCTGATGAACAGAAGAGGAGCGCTGCGATCTCTGGACACAGTCAGGTTGATACAGCGGTCGGAGTTGAGGGCGCTGGAGACGATGGCGACGGAGCTCGGGTTGTGCTGGTCAGCGCGAGGAAGAAGAAGAAGATGTGAGGGCAGGGGTAAAAAGTGCAAAGGAGGAACCCATGCCCCTATTTATAAGGAGGTGGATAGATGGCATGCGCGGGAATCGAGGAGGCCAAAAAATGATTATGTGGCTATGTGGACGCCTCGATTTTTGAGAGGTCCATTAAGATGAAGATTTGTCAAGATATCCTGGGCCTTGTGCGGAATTAATGCGCGTGACGTCATGGCGGGTTACCATGGTTCAGTTATGTGACGTCATGGTGGGTTACAATGAATTGGTAAAGTTAATAAAAGAAGAATCTGCTAAGTCAAGTAATGAAGATTGATGTGAACCAGTTCAAATCAAGCTGGGGCCTAATGTTGGGGATATAACTCCTAGGTATGACCCGCCTAGGAGGGGTCGGGTCATGCCATTGGCGACTTAAGCATGAAGTTCTCGGTTCATGGATCAAGCTTGTTGAAGGCCCAAGGCCGGAAGGCGACTCAAGGTCTGAAGGCGACTCAAGGCCTAAATGTGTGAACTGTTAGGAGATGACTTGTTCTGTAAGGCAAGTTTAGTTAGAAACCAAGCCGGTCACGTTTGTGTGAGCCGGCCGGGACTCTGTAAGTCGCCGGGCATCAACCTGTATATAAAGGGGTGACCCGGCGGGTTAACTCAAGAAACAATCAATCGAGTACTAGGTCAAGCGTATTCACTCCCTGGTAATCGAAACCCAAGCAATACAACTAAAAGCAGGAGTAGGCTTTTACCTCATTGAGAGGGGCCTAACCTGGGTAAACTCTCTATGTCCTTTGTCCCGTTCAACCCCTTTAAGCTAACCTAGTTGCGATGGCTCCACACCTAAGTCCTTTTGCTTGGGCATCTGCCGTGTTAAATCCACGACACTCGACAAGACCGAAATAATTGCAACAGGCAACGGAGAGTTGGCAAGGCCATCTCGGTGAGATTGAGATCCATATCGGTGGATCCGATTTGTTAGGGTTTGACTATGGAGTGTCCAAATGAACTCGATGGGTACGGATAGGTATTTTTTGGTGAGACTGAGTTGGAATGTAGGGTTTTGGACAAATTTGGATAGAGAAAGTGGCTTGGGGTTTTAGAGCAATATCACTAAGGACTTGAGCAAATAGATCATTATCAAAACCTCATCCCCATTTAATAGTATTGGATTTCTAATGGAGTCGATGTGATCTTGGATCACTTAGCCAAAAATGTAGGAGCTTTTGCCAATCCAGGTCCTTAGCATTTTGAGGCGTCCACAATAACTAATCCTTGCCATGCCAATCATTGAACTTCCTGAAATCTTTAACTTGAATGGATGTTAGCTCAACGAGATATATGTTGTTATGAATTACCAAAACCACCCGAGGATTAGTTGCACCTTCAATCTCCCCCTTTTTGGTAATTGATGACAACATATAGATCAAAGCTTTGACAAATGATTAAATGAATGAAATACATCGTTGCTTTGAGAAGTATGTGATAAGCAAGAGCTCCCCCTAAATGTGTGCATTCTTAAAAAATGTGTTTGAATGCAAATGCACAATCGATTAGGATCATGGGTCACTCTTCCATGTCACATACAGCTTGATGGAGCACACAAAATGATATGATTATAATAGTAAGAACGCATCACAAATAGCACAAGTGAATGATCATACAAGGATAATGATAATGATAAGCATTGAGCATAACATGAAGCATATTATGATCAAACACAAACAACCAACATAGTATCTCACAAACATAACAAACGAAGTAGAATGAACCAAGTAGTAGCAAAAACTCGACAAATAAAACAAGGAAAATCAAGACTCCCTCTCTCTCTCAGCCTAATGATCTACACAAATTCTCCCCCTTTAGCAACAAGTACCAAAAATCTTGAATAGGTATAGAGCTATGCGTCTATCTAGGCATGATCCTCAGGAGCACCTGGTGGTGAAGATACCTGGCTAGCAGCTCCATTGTGCGTAGACGGTGTTGAGAGAAGTGCATTTGCAAAAGCTTTGGCTGATGTCTTCTATGCTGGTGGAGTAGAGACTGGTGGTGGCACTGATGAAGCAGCAACTGGGGCATAAATTGTGGTCCTCGTGTCTGCAACATGCACATCAGCAGACCTTGATGCCCTAGGCACTGTCTGGAATCTGTCTGTAGTAGGTCTGTCATCTCCACTATCCTCTGTAGCAACTCTAGCTACATCAACGTCATCCCTCAGCTTCTCCACTATGGTCTGAACCTCTGTGATCTTCACACCAAGATCATGAATCTTTTTCTCGACTACTCGCTCTAAGCTCTCCTAGTTCTTGGTGAGGTTGGCCAGACTTTGTTCAATCCTCGGGGTTGCTTCTAGCAGATAAGTCATTTGGTCTTCTTCGACTTGAGGTTAGAAATTGGAGCATTGGGAGCAGATGCTTCCTTGGCTGCTTTGGCTGCAGCAGTTGCCTGTATCTTCTCCTATGCCTCAACAAAAGTAGGGTGAGAAAGGCTCCGTCACCACTACATTATCCTCAAATTCTAGCAACAATGAGAGATGCTCGCGATCAAGAAGATATGTGCTTGTTCCAACCTTGGAATTTATGAGAAACTAAATGTGCAGAGAAAAACCACATGATCTCTTTTGATCTGCAACTGTCCTCTTGATAGTTTCAACAATTAAGCTGATGCAGAAGGTTGATGGAGTGGCCACGGATCATCTTGTCATCTCCATGTTTGGGCAATAGAGTGTGCCTCAAAATAGTGTTTATGGTGGCCAAACCAGACATCAAATGATTCACATAACCTAACTTGTGAGTCTCAAGGTCTTTCTTAGGAATGGACTTGTACATGTTCTTCATGGAGTTGTGATCCATCTTAGGCTTTGCATATACATCAATGTCTCTCTTTCCTTCTTCAGGAGCACCAAGAAGAGCAGTCCACTCGGAGATGGTTGACTGGTATCTCACTCCCTCGGTCATCCACACAGTCCTCCCATCTGGATAGAAATGAGCAGTAGAATAGAATTGGATGATCATCTCATCATTCCATGAGTTAAGTGAGGGAGTCCTGGACTAGGGGGTGTCCGGACAGCTGGACTATCATCGTCCGCCGGACTCCAAGACTACGAAGATACAAGATTGAAGACTCCGTCCCGTGTCCGGATGGGGCTTTCCTTGGCATGGAAGGCAAGCTTGGCAATACGGATATGTAGATCTCCTACCATTGTAACCGACTCTATGTAACCCTAGCCCTCTCCAGTGTCTATATAAACAGGGGGATTTAGTCTATGGACATAACCTCCATTACAACAATCATACCATAGGCTAGCTTCTAGGGTTTAGCCTCCTTGATCTCGTGGTAGATCCACTCTTGTACTACCAATATCATCAATATTAATCAAGCAGGACGTAGGGTTTTACCTCCATCAAGAGGGCCCGAACCTGGGTAAAACATCGTGTCCCTTGTCTCCTATTACCATCCGCCTAGACGCACAGTTCGGGACCCCCTACCCGAGATCCGCCGGTTCTGACACCGACATTGGTGCTTTCATTGAGAGTTCCTCTGTGTCGTCACCGATAGGCTCGATGGCTTCTTCAATCAACAATGCCGTCCAGGGTGAGACTTTTCTCCCCGGACAGATCTTCGTATTCGGCGGCTTCGCACTGCGGGCCAACTCACTTGGCCATCTGGAGCAGATCGAAAGCTACGCCCCTGGCCATCAGGTCAGGTTCGGAAGCTTAAACTTCACGACCGACATCCGCGGGGACTTGATCTTCGACGGACTCGAGCCACAGCCGAGCGTGCCGTGCTGTCACGATGGGCATGATTTAGCTCTGCCGCCGGACAGTGCCTTGGTGGCCGCACACGAATCCGCTCCGGCCCTCAGTCCGGAGCCGATCGCCTAGATCGAGGACCGGTGGCTGGACACCGCCTCGGGGGCTGCACCTTCCACGGCGATGGAGCCGAACACTAACCTTGTCCCTTGTAAAGCTCGTGACTCCGAGGTGCCGGACTCCCTGCCGGACTCCGAACCTCCTGCGCTCCTACCAATCGAATCTGATTGGGCGCTGATCACGGAGTTCACTGCCGCGGACATCTTCCAACACTCACCCTTTGGCGACATCCTAAATTCACTAAAGTATTTCTCGCTATCCGGAGAGCCCTGGCCGGATTACGGCTAGGATGGTTGGGATACGGACGATGAAGAAATTGAAAGCCCACCCACCTCCCACTTTGTAGCCACTGTCGACGATCTAACCGACATGCTAGACTACGACTCCGAAGACATCGACGGTATGGACGACGATGCCGGAGACGAACAGGAACCAGCGCCTACAGGGCACTGGAAGACCACCTCGTCATATGACATATACATGGTGGACACCCCAAAAGATGGGGACGGCGAAGAAGCAGCGAAGGCAGATTCCTTAAAGAAACAGCCCAAGCGTCGGCGTCAGCGGCGCCGCTCTAAATCCCGCCACAGCAAGAATGGAGATTCCAGCACAGGATATAATAACACCCCAGACAGTGCCGAAGACAATCCCCTCCAGCAAGATTCAGCGCAGGAGGATGCAGAAGCAAGCCCTCGCGAGAGAGCGGCAGACGAAGAGGTCGAGGACGATAATTACATGCCTCCCTCCGGAGATGAAGCAAGCCTCGGCGACGACGAATTCGTCGTACCCGAGGATCCCGTCGAACAAGAGCGTTTCAAACGCAGGCTAATGGCCACGGCAAATAGCCTAAAGAAAAAGCAGCAGTAGCTTCAAGCTGATCAAGACCTGCTAGCCGACCGATGGACCGAGGTCCTCGCGGCTGAAGAGTACGAACTCGAACGTCCCTCCAAGAGCTACCCAAAACGCAAGTTGCTCCCCCGATTAGAGGAAGAAGCATACATACCTTCATCACCAGCGCACAATACGGCCGACCGACCACCCCATGGTCGACACAGAGAGGCATCCAGACCCTCCACCAAGACCGTACCCCGGCACCGCTCTAAAAGCGCGAAGCCAAGAGGGAATGCGCCGGACTTGCGAGATATATTGGAGTACAAAGCAAGGCAATCCAGATCCATCTACGGATCACGTGGGCGCCCCACGACCCACGACGAATACTGTCGCGCCAGATACAACAACACCGACCGGGCCGAACACAGCAGACAACGCTCACTCGAGCTACATCGTGATATTGCTCAATATAGAGGCGCCGCACACCCGCTATGCTTCACTGATGAAGTAATGGATCATCAAATCCCTGAAGGGTTTAAACCCGTAAACATTGAATCCTACGATGGCACAACAGACCCAGCGCTTTGGATCGAAGATTATCTCCTTCACATCCATATGGCCCGCGGCGACGATCTCCACGCCATCAAATACCTCCCACTCAAGCTTAAAGGACCAGCTCGGCATTGGCTTAACAGCTTGCCCGCAGAGTCAATTGGGTGTTGGGAAGACCTGGAAGCCGCATTCCTCGACAACTTCCAGGGCACATATGTGCGACCACTAGATGTCGATGACCTAAGCCACATAATTCAGCAGCCAGACGAATCGGCCAGACAGTTCTGGACACGGTTCTTGACAAAGAAAAACCAAATCATCGACTGTCCGGATGCAGAGGCCCTCGCAGCCTTCAAGCATAACATCCGCGACGAATGGCTAGCCCGTCACCTAGGACAGGAAAAGCCGAAATCCATGGCAGCCCTCACATCATTAATGACCCGCTTCTGTGCGGGAGAGGATAGCTGGCTCGCTCGCAGCAATAACCTCAGTAAAAATTCTGGCAGTCCGAATACTAAGGACCACAATGGTAGGTCGCGTCGAAGCAAAAATAAACGCCGCATTAACGGCGACGACAAGGAGGATACGGCAGTCAACGCCGGATTCCGAGGCTCCAAACCCGGTCAGCGGAAGAAGCCATTCAAAAGAACCACTCCGGGTCCATCCAATTTGGACCGAATACTCGACGGATTATGCCAGATACATGGCACCCCCGAAAATCCAGCTAATCACACCAACAGAGACTATTGGGTGTTCAAGCAGGCAGGCAAGTTAATTGCCAAAAACAATGACAAGGGGCTGCATAGCGACGACGAGGAAGAGACCCGGTCGCCGAACAGTAGAGGACAGAAGGGTTTCCCCCCACAAGCGCGGACGGTCAATATGATATACGCAACCCATATACCCAAGAGGGAGCGGAAGCGTGCACTAAGGGACGTATACGCGATGGAGCCAGTCGCCCCGAAGTTCAATCCATGGTCCTCTTGTCCGATCACTTTCGATCGAAGAGACCATCCGACCAGCATCCGCCATGGCGGATTCGCCGCATTGGTTTTAGACCCAATCGTCGATGGATTTCACCTCACGAGAGTCCTGATGGACGGCGGCAGTAGCCTGAACCTGCTTTATCAGGATACAGTGCGCAAGATGGGCATAGACCCCTCAAGGATTAAACCTACAAAGACGACCTTTAAAGGCGTCATACCAGGTGTTGAAGCCAACTGTACAGGCTTAGTCACACTGGAAGTGGTCTTCGGATCCCCGGACAATTTCCGGAGCGAGGAGTTAATCTTCGACATAGTCCCGTTCCGCAGCGGCTATCACGCTCTGCTTGGACAAACCGCGTTTGCAAAGTTCAATGCGGTGCCGCATTATGCATACCTCAAGCTCAAGATGCTAGGCCCTCGTGGAGTCATCACGGTCAACGGAAATACGGAACGCTCCCTCCGAACGGAGGAACATACAGCGGCTCTCGCGGCAGAAGTACAGAGTAGCCTTTTAAGGCAATTTTCGAGTCCGGCCGTTAAACGGCTGGATACGGCCAAACGCGCCCGGAGCAACATCAACCAAGACCACCGGGAATGATCCGAGCATGCGTAGCAGTGCGGCCCCGACCCCAGCCCTCGCATGATTTCAAGACCAACCCTACCAACCCTCCGCGTACATCATTACGCTCTGGAGATACCATGGGCATAGGGGAGGGGCACGACCACAACAGACCCAGAGTGCGGCTCGACCACACCAGGGGCTCACAAGTGTGTCACTCATTTTTTTATTACTTTCCTTCTTTGTATACACAGGACTCTGCTAACCAGAGGCCCTGTCCGGCGGTGAACCTGCCGAACTCACGATGCAACAGCCGGGGAAGAAAGAAGGCTGCGATGAACACTCAGGTGGTCTCCATTACGAGCATTAAATTTGATTACATACACCAGTCCGCAGCCCACCCCTGGAGGGGGACATGTTTAATTAGTCCAATCCCTTGCTTACCGCACTATTTGTATCCCTCCGCACCCATAGCAGACTTCCTTGAATAAATAATGCAGCACTTTTTGCCTGTAATTACATTACCTTACATATATGTTCATTAAATGACATCTTGCACCCGTATATTTTGGTATGGCCAAATACACCAGGGGCTTACGTTCCCCGCATTATGGTGTGATAAGTCCGAACACTTTCACAAGTGCGGCACCCCGAACTTATAGCATTATATGAATCGGCTCCGAATCATGTCTTGGGTCAATAGTTGGCTTTGCCCGGCTCCCACGTTTTGGTGCCTTACGTTCCATTCTGTCGGCTAAGGTGGCACTGGGAGAACCACTGCGATTACGCCCCGGTTGAGCTGGGCGAGTGCCTCAGTGGAGAAAGCTAAAACTGACTGGCATGATAAGGCGAGAGACCGGTCGCTGTTCGAGAGGTCTTTTCGGGTCCCTAAAGACTTATGCCGCTTCGAGTGAAGTACCGGATAATGTCCGATGAAGGCGTGGATAGCGCCCCGAATTCGGTCTTCCGAATACTAGGGGCTTCGCCGAAATTTAAAATTATAGAATTCTATGGCTAAGTGAGAGTGTTCAAGCATTATAAGTCCGGTTGCCTTGTTCGTTGTGTTGAGTGCCTCCCTCGATGGACCCAAAAATGGGAACAAGAGTGCTCAAGTTTATCCCGAACACCCCAGCACTTGCGGCTCGGGGGCTGAAGCCAACGACTTGCCATCTCTCAGATCTTATAAACGGCCGCACAGAAGGTAATATTTTAAATTAAACAAGCGTTGCTTAACGCATATGAACAAAAGTTTTCAGCGCACAGGATAATACATAGCGAGTTGCACTCAAAAATTACATCTCTGGGGCACTCATCCGCAATATTGCAGGCACCCTTCAGGACAGTCTTATATTACATTTTGGGCGTATGATACTCCTTGCCCGCTGGCGGCGGGTCAGTAAGAAGCCTCTCCACATCCAGCCTGCCCCAGTGCACCTTTGTGCGGGCAAGGGCCCGACGAGCACCCTCAATACAGGCGGAGCGCTTGATGACCTCCACCCAGGGGCATGCATTCACCAGCAGCTGCACGAGGCCGAAGTAGCTCCCAGGCATGGCCTGTCCAGGCCACAGCCGGACTATGAGGCCCTTCATGGCCTCCTCAGCCGCCTTGTGGAGCTCGACCAGCTGATTCAGCTGGTCGCTAGGGGGCACCGGATGGCCGGCCTCAGCATACTGAGACCAGAATACCTTCTCTGTTGAGCTCCCCTCCTGGCCACGGTAGAATGCGGCGGCATCGGATACACTACGCGGCAGATCTGCAAACGCCCCTGGAGAGCTCCGAATTCGGGTAAGTGTCAGGTAGTTTACATTAAGATGCTTGCTTTGCATGAAAAATGCCTTACCCGCCGCTATCTTCTTCACATCTTCAACCTCCTAAAGGGCCTTAGGGGCCTCGGCCTTGGCGGACTTGGCACTTTCGAGAGCCGAGGCGAGCTCGGACTCTCAAGTCTTTGAGTCGCGCTCCAAACTCTCATGCTTCTGCTTGAGAGCCTGGAGCTCTTGCCGCACTTCCGCCACCCGCGCCTCCTGCTTCTCTCGCTCTGCTCATTCCGCGGCCGCATTACGTTCGGCCACGGACACAGCCTCCTTCAGGGTCGCCACCTCGTTAGTGGCCCCTGCAGTACCCACGTTATCCTTGTCATTTTTATTGCAACCTAAATCCTTTTTTGTAAGGTAAATCTTTAAAGCGGTGTTACTCACCTTCTTTGTCCTCGAGCTGCTTCTTGGCACGGCCGAGCTCTTCCTCGGACCGCTCGAGATCCTGCTTCAATGCACCGACCTCCGCAGTCAGTTTGGCAGAGGTCAGCAGCGCAGCCTGCAAACCCATATTGACATATTTTTTAGCAACCCTGCGTATATCTTTTTAGATCCTCAGTCCGGCTTTTCTTTCCGAACGCCGAACTGAGTATCAGGGGCTACTGTCTATGCGGTATTACATTACATAATTTTAACTTCTTACCTCAAAGCCTGTTAGAAGGCTTCTGCAGGCTTCGGTCAGCCCGCTCTTGGCGAGCTGAACCTTCTGAATCACCGCACTCATGATAGTGTGGTGTTCTTCCTCGATGGAAGCGCCTTTGAGCGCCTCCAACAAGTTGTCCGGTGCCTCCGGTTGGACGGGGGCTACCGGTGTCACGGTCTTGCCCTTCTTGCGAAGGGGCCACCTGCCGGACTCTGGAACCACTGCGGGTTCCGGTATGTAGTCCGGCGCAAAGTCCGGGAGGCTGCCTTGCGGCGCCTCCGGAGCCTCCTCCTGATGGGTCCCTTTCCGGGATCCCACCTCGGCATCCTCGTCAGCGCGAGGGGTGGAGGCAGTCGGGATGGAATCCATATCCGACGGAGCCAATGACCCGCTCGATGAAGCGGGGAGGTCGTCATCGGCAGGACTGCAGGCAGTATGCGGCATTAGAAGGACACTATGTGACATGAAAGAAAATTGCAGATTCAGGGATCCTGATACTTACGATCTCGCCGGAGGCCTGGCCCTTGAGGGCCACTCTTCTTCGCCAACGTTGGTGTTGGCGGAGCTGTCTGGGGGAATAGTTCTTCCCCTCTTGGACCCTTCGGCCTCCCCTGTTGGGGAGGCCTTCCTCTTTCTCTCTCCCTCCTCTGGGAGAGAGTCTTCTTCCTCCTCATCTTCGGGGGAGGAATCCGCCTCGGAGTCGTTGGACACCTGAAAGCGGGAACTCTTTCGAGTACCCGTGGCCACCTTCTTGGCCTTCTTCTCCGGCACCACGTGCGGTGCCGGAACCAGCAGCCCCGCCAGACGGGCGTCCACTGGGCCCTCTGGGATGGGAGCCGGGCAGATGAGCTGCTCGGCCTCCTTCATCCACTCCTATCAAAGGAAAAGGGAGATCGAAACCCGCTTCGGGTCGAACTATTAACAACGAGTGTCCCGTAAAGGGGTAGAATCACTTACCTCGTCAGCTGGATGCTGCGAGTGGAATCCGCGATCTTCTGTCGCGGATGCGGGGGCTTCGGCGCCCTTGAACAGCACCCTCCAGGCGCCTTCGTATGTTGTGCCGAAGAGCCCGCTCAGCACCTGGTGCTGTTCCGGATTGAACTCCCACAGATTGAATGCCCGTTCTTGGCATGGGAGAATCCGGCGGACGAGCATGACTTGGACCATGTTAACCAGCCTGAGCTTCTTGTTCACCAGCTTCTGGACACAGGCTTGGAGTCCCGTCAGCTCCTTCGAATTACCCCACAGCAAGCCCTTCTCTTTCCAGGAGGTGAGCTGCGTAGGGATGCCAGATCTGAACTCGGGGGCCACCGCCCACGTAGGTTCGCGCGGCTCGGTGATATAGAACCACCCCGATTGCCACCCCTTGACGAATTCCACGAAGGCCCCTTCGAACCAAAGGACGTTGGGCATCTTGCCCAACATGGCGCCTCCGCACTCCGCTTGCGTGCCCTTCACAACCTTCGGCTTGACGTTGAAGGTCTTGAGCCATAGACCGAAGTGGGGCTGGATGCAGAGGAAGGCCTCGCACACGACGATAAACGCCGAGATGTTGAGGATGAAGTTCGGCGCCAGATCATGGAAATCCAGGCCGTAGTAGAACATGAGCCCCCGGACAAAGGGGTGAAGTGGAAAGCCCAGTCCGCGGAGGAAGTGGCAAAGGAAAACGACCCTCTCATGGGGCCCCGGGGTGGGGATGAGCTGCCCCTCGTCAAGCAGCCGATGCGCGATGTCGCCGGAAAGGTATCCGGCGCTGCGCAGCTTGGTGATGTTCTCCTCCTTGACGGTGGAGGCCAACCACTTGCCTCCCGCTCCGGACATGGTCGGAGAAGGTTGAGACGAGATGCGCGAACTTGGGCGCTGGAGCTCGAGTGCGCGGAGATGGATAAGCAAAGGAGGAAGAAGGCGTAGGTGAAAAGGTGAATCCTTATCCCTTATATATAGGAGGACGAAGACTATGCGTCCCCACTAGCCCGGTAAAACTCGCTTATCTCCCAAGCGCCACCATCAATGGCGCGGTTAGGTTACCCACGTCCGTATTGATGAGAATCCCGGAATAAGGGGAACACGATCTCTGCTTCGACAAGACGTGCCAAGGAAACCGCTTCGCTAAACGCGCTGAGGCGGTATAATAAAAATGATTCAAGTAAAAGCTTGGTAGTGGTGTGACGTCACGCCGCGAAATACGTCAGCAGATTGAACTTGTGTACATTTTATTCTCTCTGCGGTGGAATGTGGAATTTATTTTGCAGAGCCGGACACTATCCGGGTGTTCACAATCTTCTCTGGATTATTCAAAGGAGGAACCCGCCTTGCAATGCCGAACATTATGCGCGCCGGACTCATCGTCATTGAAGCCAGGTTCAGGGGCTACGAGTCCTGGACTAGGGGGTGTCCGGACAGCCGGACTATCATCGTCCGCCGGACTCCAAGACTACGAAGATACAAGATTGAAGAATCCGTCCCGTGTCCGGATGGGGCTTTCCTTGGCGTGGAAGGCAAGCTTGGCAATACGGATATGTAGATCTCCTACCATTGTAACCAACTCTATGTAACCCTAGCCCTCTCCGGTGTCTATATAAACCGGGGGGCTTTAGTCCGTAGGACATAACCTCCATTACAACAATCATACCATAGGCTAGCTTCTAGGGTTTAGCCTCCTGGATCTCGTGGTAGATCCACTCTTGTACTACCCATATCATCAATATTAATCAAGCAGGACGTAGGGTTTTACCTCCATCAAGAGGGCCTGAACCTGGGTAAAACATCGTGTCCCTTGTCTCCTGTTACCATCCGCCTAGACGCACAGTTCGGGACCCCCTACCCGAGATCCGCCGGTTTTGACACCAACAGTAAGCTTCTTCCAAACAAAAGCAACAAAACCAGCATATTTGATGCTCTCGTGAACATGGGGAAAGTTGTCTTCATTCTCACCAATGTATTCCCAATCTGCCCATTTCATGTCACTGACTATAGGATTCTTATGTAGCAGCACTGTTGAAAGAACATGTGGTGCCCCCATGTGTGATTTTGGTAATTGATGACATTCTCTATGGACTACTGGTTGCCTTGGTTTATATTTGAAGGATTTGTCCATAGGCATTTCTTGAAGTCCATGTGTTGGTTTCAAGGGGTTTATGAGTTAATCAAGGTGCTATTCAAGGAATTATCCAAAGTTTTGCCAGAGAGAAGACATGATACAAGGTTGATCAAGACTAAGTCAAGGAGTGAATCAAGTTGATCAACACACAAAGCGTACAATATGTACCGAGAGAGATCAAGTGATCCCATGGTATGGTAAGCATTGTCCATTATGCTTTGTGTACTAACCTGTGGTCTATGTGAGAGTTGTTTGTGGGGTTAGGTATGTTTCCATGGCCGTGCATCAAAAGTAACATATCATATAACCCATGGAGGATGATATCAAGTGGTGATCGTCATCAAGGTTGCGGTGTGCAAGTTCAAGTGGAGCATCACGAAGAGATCGTGCTTGAAGCTTGCCGTCCATTATGGTGACACAGGACTTGTGAAGATGTTCCTAAGAGTAGCTCACCCATAGTAGAGTATGGGGGAGCAACCAACTAGTCTTCATTGAGCCAAGAAAGGTGGTCCAACTTGTCGGATGTTGGGTTTCGGCAGACCCTTAAGCTTCGAACTCTGGGGTGCGCACGAAGATCTTCCCAATACCGATCCACATCCGATCAACTCACAAAGATCTAAGCTAAAACGATGAACAACACAAGGGAGACGAGATTTATACTGGTTCGGGCAACCATTGTGGTGTAATACCCTACTCCAGTGTGTAGTGTGGTGGATTGCCTCAGGGGCTGATGATGAATAGTACAAGGGAAGAACAGCCTCGCAAGAGGTGTTCTTGAGCTGGTGCGATGAACTACTTGGGTGAGTTCGATCGCCTCTTAGATGCTGATCAGATGCACCCTACTGTGGTGGCTAGTCCTATTTATAGAGGCCCTGGTCCTGTTCCCAAATATAGAGCGGGAAGGGCGCCAACAATGGCCATTTTGAAGGAGAACATCTAGTACAAGTTATCCTAACTAAAGTTGGTCTTCGGCTGCCAAAGGCACTGGCGATGACGCTGTCTTGGGCTCCACGATGACCTCCATCTTGCCGCTCTGCTGGTCTTGGTCTCGTTGCACTGAAATGGCAACCTTTGCCTGATGCATCGGTACTCCACGCCTGTGCTTTCCCCCTTTGCACAAAAGAGGAAACAAGGACACTGCGCAGGCCAGTGCCCGCCTGGCGCCCGCCTGGCCTCGATCGTCATGGCTTGCGTCAGAAGCACCTCGCGAGGTACCCTGCCTTGATCTCTCCGCCTCCTCGCAAGCCTGCCTGGCGAGGCCGATCCCAAAGAAGTCTTGCGTCGTCCGCCCCGTGAGGCTTGGCCCCTCGCGAGGGTCTTGAGTCTTGAGCTGATGACGATGGGCTGTACTGGGCCACCACTCGAGCCACGCCTTAGGCCACTGGCAGGTAAGTCTGGGGACCCCCGTTCCCAGAACGCCGACAGTAGCCCCCAGGCCCAAGGCGCGCTCGGACTTGGCTGAGCGGAGAAGCGAAGGGGCAGGTGTGGAGCGCCGCGGGCCCCATTAGCCTGTGTCCTTGGGTGCCGCGTGGCGGTTGATTGGACGTGGGCATCTCCGCTTCCCCACGCTCCCTCATGATGCGCCTGGCTAGGCGGCCATGAGGCTTGTACATAGTTATCCTCCATTTGCTGCCTACGCGCTTCTTGTTGCCTTTTCCTCATCGAGCCTCTGCTTCCGCCTCCAATCCATCTTGAGTTCTTCCCCTTCCCATTTCCATGGCGCCAAAGAAATAGGAAGGGGAAGAAACCTGCGCCTTCGACCAGCGCACCTTCGACGGCTTCTCCCATCGTTGACAAGTCACTCATACTTAATCTGGAAGCCCTGGAGAAGGTCTGCTCCGCGCTTGCCTCCAGCTTCAGTGAGTGCGGGGAGACGACGGTCTGGCCCGCGTCCCAGGCCTCCTTCGACAGGATCGTCACGGAGGTTCGATTCTTTGCCGACGCCCTGTGGGCGGGCCTGGTTCCCCCCTTCTCCGCTTTCTTCAATGCGGTCCCCTCCCATTATCAGATCCACATGATGCATCTTGGCCCCCAATCCATTACTCTGCTTGCTGTCTTCGCCTTCGTCTGTGAGGCCATGGTGGGGGTTCCTCCTTTCGTTACCCTTCTGCGCCACTTCTTCTCTCTGCGCTTGTCCGACCCTTCTTGGTGTTCGGGATGCGTGAGCTTCCAGGCCGTACCAGAGACGGCCGCGTCGGGGGTCCACTTTGGCCTCCCACCTTCTGCGAGCGGGTTCCGGGAGTGGTGGCTGTATGTGGACGTTGGGGTGCCCAGCCCCCTGCTCGCGCAACCGATGCTGCCTGCTATTCCCAATCCTGGCTGGGGTCACGAGGAACTCACGAGCCCCCAGCTTGCTTTCACCTGGCATCGCTTCGAGAGGCTGAGGGAGCTTGGAGTGACGGTGCCCAAGGTGGTGAAGGAGTTCCTCCAGCGTCGCATCACTCCCCTCCAGTGCCATTCCCGCCTAATGTGGGCTTACTCTGGTTGCCAGGACCGTATGAGGCTCCAGGAAGGGGATCTCGCGCCTGAGACACTGAGAAGGTGCTACAAGTCCTGACTAGCGACCCCTCTCCAGGCAGCGTTCGTCACGAAGGCGCCCTGTTGTATCTTTGCACAAACAGGGTCGACTTTGTGAGGTAGATGCCCCGCTTCAACGAATGGGGGTGCGCTCGGCTGGCCTCATGTGGCTACGCGAGAACCCGGTTGCTGTGGTCCTTCCCCCACCAGACCTTGCCTCAGGAGCCGTTGCAGGGAGGCAAATATTGGCAGGAGCTGGGGGGGGCCTGATGTCGAGGTGCTGATGTCGCGTGGGGCTCCCGAAGCGTCATCCTCCGGAGCTTACGGAGCCCCCCTCGAGGTGGTGGCTGATGAGAGGGCGCGATTTGTGGCTCCTGAGGCCGAAGCCCCCGTGGCCTCGGCAGGCCACCAAGGGGTGGCACCTGACCGCTCCTCTCAGGCTGCTGCCCCTGATGTAGGCCGTCTTGATGCCTCGGCTCCTATGCCGCGTGCCGGCCCTCATGTCGCAAGCTTGGGCCAGTTCTGCATAGATTTCGAGGCCCTCCGCAAGAGGAAGGAGGCTTCTGCTGGTGAAGATCGGCCGTTCCGCCCATTGAAGAGTAAGTCCCTCCTTCTTGTAGTCCCTTGCTTGCCGCTCACTTTGCTGACTGTGGCCTTTCAGGATTCCTCCTGACGAGCCCGCAGAGCCAGCCGAGGAGCCGCTCCCATAGGATTCTTCTCCATCACCAACCTTGATTGTCCCGAGTCTGCGCGCCGCCCTTGGTGCAAGCTCGGCTAGAGAGGCGGGCCGACCTGCGGCGCGCCTTGAACCTGTCGGCACGCCGCGTTTCCCTCGTGAGCTCTCCTTGGGCACAACCAGCTTGCCCTGAGCTCCTCCATTGATCATAGGCGGCGAGTGGATGAAGTTAGTCTTCGGGTCCTCAGCGGGAGGTGGATTGACGCTTGGCTGGGTCCCTTGTGGGGCCTGCCCGGCGATCGCAGGGGCGCCAGCCCCCAGCCCCCTGCCGAGAGGGGGCGAACCACTCCAAGGCCCTCCGCCAGCGTCGATGGCGGAGGATGATGTTGACGACGTGCTTGGGCGTGCGCGGGAGTGCAGCACCATCCGCCAAGAGTTCCTCCAAAGGGCGGCCGATGCAGTGAGCCATCTTGGCGCAGAGCTGGCGGACGAAGACGCGCGTCTCAAAGCTGAAGGCTTGAGGCTGGTCGAGGAGCGGCGCAAGCTGAAGACGGCTGTTGGTCTCATGCGCCACCAGCGTGATCTCGAGAACGCCAAGGCCGAGGCATCCCCGGCGGCCTATCGGGAGGCCTGCGCCCGAGCTATGGAGGAGGCTCAAGAAGCAGATCAGCGATGTGAAGCTGCGGAAGAGCGCGCGTGGGAGCTCCAAGACTGGTGCAACTCCCTGGAGCAGCAGGCGGAGTTGCACCGAGCAGCCCCTGCGTTGCTGAAAGGGGGGCCCACCAGAGAGGAGGAGCTCCGGAAGCATGAGGAAGCGCTGACATTGGAGGCTGCCGAGCGCAACCTCGATCCGGAGCGGTTGGAGATGAAGGAGCGCCAGGTCACCCAAGCGGAGGACGACGTTGATGCGCGGGAGGCCCGGATCCAGGAGGAGATTGACCGTCGCGTGGCGGAGGGTCGCGCCGGCCTTGAGCACGGGTATGAAGAGCGTCTGGAGTTGATCAAGGCTGATGCCACTTAGCGAGCTGAGGCCACCGTTGTCGCACTAAGCTCGGCGCAGGCTGAGATGGCCTCCTCCCGCACCGAACTGCTTCTTCTTCAATGGCGGGTTGATGATGCCGAGGCGGTCGCGCAGCGGAATGCTAACGAGATCCGCCAGCGGCAGGCGTTGGAACACATCCACGGCCCCATGCTCCGGACGCTCAGGGAAAGGGCTAACGCGGCCTTGGGCAACATCTGCAAGGCCGTTGCTGAGGAGCCGCATGTGACCAACTACGTCGGCAATCTCAGGTTCTTCACTGATGTGGTGACGCATCTGGAGAACCACTCTGAGAGGTCTCGCCAGCTGGTGGAGGAACGGAGCCGTGTCCTGCTTGCGCGGGCATTCTCCCATGTCTTCAGCCATCTCCAGAACATCGACCCCCTCTTCAACTTCGATGCCGCCATCGCCCCGGTTCCTGAGGCCATCCGAGGCGACCTAGCGCGGTGGGTGGAGGACAATGTAGATGCGCTCGTCTGGGCCTTCACCTCTGACTACGATGGGGTGATCGTTGCTGCTGATGAAGGCGACGTGGTGAACGGTGGTGAAGACGGTGCCAACAACAGTGATGAAGAGGATGGCGGCGACGACGGCGGTGCCAGCGACGCCTCCGGGGACACCTTGGGGGATGTGGTGAGCGACATGTCCGATTGACCCCGCACTTCCCCCCGCTGTTTGTCCTGCACAGGAAGAGACTCGAGCGTGGACCTAAAGGTTGTGAGAGCACTTTGGGAGGGGATGCCCCTCATGTAAAAAGATTGTTGCCTACGTGTTGTTGAGATCGTCGCCGGATGCGCGCCTGCATGATGCCATGATTTTCGAGATGAGTAGGTTGCCGTGATTTTACCTTCATGTTGGTGAGTCTAGAGTGGGCTCGCAGTGTCCATCCGAGGGCCTCATGAGGGTCCCGTTTAACCATGCGGCGAGAGCCTGGCTGGAGCGAACGTCAGCCGCGGGACGGCGGGCGCACATGCTGTGCCCTGCCCTACTCACGAGGGGCTGATACGTCTCCAACGTATCTATAATTTTTGATTGTTCCATGCTATTATATTACCCCTTTTGGATGTTTATGGGCCTTATTTTACACATTTATATCATTTTTGGGACTAACCTACTAACCGGAGGCCCAGCCCATATTGTTGTTTTTTGCCTATTTCAGTATTTCGAAGAAAAGGAATATCAAACGGAGTCCAAATGGAATGAAACCTTCGGGAGCGTGATTTTTGGAACGAACATGATCCGAAGAGCTTGGAGTGCAAGTCAAGAAGCTTCCGAGGGCCCCACGAGATAGGCCCCCCCCTGTAGGGCGCGCCCCCTGTCTCGTGGGCCCCTCGGGCGGCAACCGACGTACTTCTTCCTCCTATATATACCTACGTACCCCGAAAACATCCAGGAGCACCACGAAACACAATTTCCACCGCTGTAACCTCCTGTATCCACGAGATTCCATCTTGGAGCCTTCGCCGACACTCTGCCGGAGGGGGAATCAACCATGGAGGGCCTCTACACCAACATCTTTGCCCCTCCGATGAGTTGTGAGTAGTTTACCACAGACCTACGGGTCCATACTTATTAGCTAGATGGCTTCTTCTCTCTTTTTCGATCTCAATACAATGTTCTCCCCCTCTCTTGTGGAGATCTATTCGATGTAAACTCTTTTTGCGGTGTGTTTGTCGAGATCCGATGAATTGTGGGTTTATGATCAAGTTTATCTAAGAATAATATTTGAATCTTCTCTGAATTCTTTTATGTATGATTGAGTTATCTTTGCAAGTCTCTTCGAATTATCACTTTGGTTTGGCCTACTAGATTGGTCTTTCTTGCCATGGGAGAAGTGCTTAGCTTTGGGTTCAATCTTGCGGTGTTCTTACCTAGTGACAGAAAGGGTTGCAAGACACGTATTGTATTGTTGCCATCGAGGATAACAAGATGGGGTTTATATCATATTGCATGTGTTTATCCCTCTACATCATGTCATCTTGCTTAATGTGTTACTCTGTTCTTATGAACTTAATACTCTAGATGCAGGCAGGAGTCGGTCGATGTGTGGAGTAATAGTAGTAGATGCAGGCAGTAGTCGGTCTACTTGTTATGGACGTGATGCCTATATACATGATCATGCCTAGATAATCTCATAACTATGCGCTTTTCTATCGATTGCTCGACAGTAATTTGTTCACCCACCGTAATACTTATGCTATCTTGAGAGAAGCCTCTAGTGAAACCTATGGCCCTCGGGTCTATCTCTTATCATATTTGCTTTCAATCTACCTTTATTTGCATCTTTACTTTCTGGATCTATATTATAAAATACCAAAAATATATTTATCTTATCATACTATCTTTATTAGATCTCACTTTCGCAAGTGGCCGTGAAGGGATTGACAACCCCTTTATTGTGTTGGTTGCGAGTTCTCAATTTGTTTGTGTAGGTGCGTGGGACTTTTGAGGAGCCTCCTACTGGATTGATACCTTGGTTCTCAAAACTGAGGGAAATACTTACGCTACACTTTGCTGCATCACCCTCTCCTCTTCGAGGAATACCAACGCAAGCTCAAGACGTAGCAAGAAGGATTTCTGGCGCCGTTGCCGGGGAGGTCTTCGCTCAAGTCAAGACATACCAAGTACCCATCACAAACCCATCTCCCTTGCATTTACATTATTTGCCATTTGCCTCTCGTTTCCCTCTCCCCCACTTCACCCTTGCCATTTTATTTGCCCTCTCTTTCCCAATCTCTTCTCTCTTTTGCTTGCCCTTTCATTTGCTCGTTTGGTTGGAATAGATGCTTATTTATTGCTAAACAGAGAACCTAAGATCTATGGATCCTCATCTGCTTGCTAATCTTTTTAAGAGATCCAATTATGATGAACCAATTTCTAGTGAGTTTTGTGCGCTAGATTATCTTTATGAAGCTTTGCTTAAAATTTGTGAATCTGAAAAATACGATGAAGAAATTTATGAAGAGATTCACAATAACTCCTTGAATAAAAAGCATGATTGCAATGATTTTCCTATAAATTCTCTTGATGTCAATTGTGCTAATAATATGCAAAACCCTAAGCTTGGGGATGCTAGTTTTGCTACGTCTATACTTGTTTCAATGATCATGATTGGGGTGATTCTTCTTATAACCTTGAAAATTTATTTAAGCCCCATGATGAATATGAGATTGATAATAGTGTTTGCAATAATATTGAAATTGGGTTTGGAAGAGTGTCAACTTTAGATCCCACATATTTGGAGTATGTTCAATCTTATGATATTTTTGATAAAAGTGGGTTCGGAAAGGTCATGACATTAGTTAATGTTAATCCCACAATCTTGGAAGAATATCAACTTTGCATGCATGTGGATCATGTTGAAAATATGTTTTGTGATAGCTATTTTGTTGAATTTTCCTATGATCCTACATGTAATTATTATGAGAGAGGAAAATATGGTCGTAGAAATTTTTATCTTATTAAATTACCTCTCGTCATGTTGAGATTGCTATCGTCTCTTTCTTCTTCCTTGCGTATACTAGTTTTTGCTTGCCTTGCAATTTTTTTTGCTTATAATATGCCTATGCATAGGAAGTATGTTAGACTTAGATGTGTTTGTCACGTGTTTTATGATGCTCTCTTTGTGCTTCAATTCTTGTCTTTCATGTGAGCATCATTAAAATCTCAATGCCTAGCTAAAAAAGGCTTTAAAGAAAAGCGCTTGTTGGGAGACAACCCAATATTTTTCCTTGCTGTTATTTAATAAATCTTGCATCTACATTCTGTTTAGATGTGTTTTTATCTTTTAATTAGTGTTTGTGCCAAGTAGAACCTATAGGATAACCTACGATGATAGTTGATTTGATTCTGCTGAAAAACAGAAACTTTGTGCGCACGAATATAATTTTGTTAAATCAAAGGAACGTGCTTTTCCGTTGATTCTTTTTTCTGCTATTCAATAAACAAAGTTTCCAGGACTTCCTCTTTTCATAGGATTTTTATAGTTCCAGAAGTTTGCATTAGTTACAGATTGCTACAGACTGTTCTGTTTTTGACAGATTCTGTTTTTCGTGTGTTGTTTGCTTATTTCAATGCATCTATGGCTAGTAAATTAGTTTATAAACCATAAATAAGTTGGAATAAAGTAGGTTTAACACCAAATTAAATAAAGAATGAGTTCGTTGCAGTATCTTATGTCGTGGTTTTGTTTTATTTCACTAACGGAGCTTATAAGATTTCCTGTTGAGTTTTGTGTTGTGAAGTTTTCAAGTTTTGGGTAAAGCTTTTATGGACTCTGGAATAAGGAGTGGCAAGAGCCTAAGATTGGGGATGCCCATGGCACCCAAAGATATTCAAGGATAGCCAAAAGCCTAAGCTTGGGGATGCCCCGGGAAGGCATCCCCTCTTTTGTCTTCGTTCATTGGTAACTTTACTTGGAGCTATATTTTTATTCACCACATGATATGTGTTTTGCTTGGAGCGTCGTGTATTATATGAGTCTTTGCTTTTAGTTTACCACAATCATCCTTGCTGTACACACCTTTTTGGGAGAAGCCTATTTGATTAGAATTTGCTAGAATACTCTATGTGCTTCACTTATATCTTTTGAGCTTGATAGTTTTGCTCTAGTACTTCACTTATATCTTTTAGAGCACGGTGGTGTCTTAATTTTGAAGAAATTGCTAGTCTCTCATGCTTCACTTATATCATTTTGAGAGTCTTTTAGAACAACATGGTATTTGCTATGATCATAAAGTTGGTCCTAGAATGATGAGCATCCAAGTTGGGTATAATAAAAACTATCATAGAAAGTGAATTGGATGCTATGATAAATTTGATGCTTGATAATTGTTTTGAGATATGGAGGTAGTGATATTAAAGTCATGCTAGTTGGGTGATTATGAATTTAAAGAATTCTTGTGTTGAAGTTTGTGATTCCCATAGCATGCACATATGGTGAATGTCGGGGAAACTGATCCACGGACACCTATGGGACCGGCGGACCGAGCCCCTTTCGGTTCGGCGGGGGGCGGAGGTCGCGCGAAGAGCGGATCGAGGCGAAGCACACGAGCAGTTTACCCAGCTTCGAAGCTCTCCGGAGAGATAATACACCTACTGCTGCATGTCTGATTGTATTGAGTTCTTGCTCGGGAGCGCTGAGTGCTACAGTACACGCTAGCTGCTAACGAGACCAAGCGTGAGTGTTTTTCTGCCTCCAAACCCCCTCTACGTTGCGCATGGGCCTCCTTTTATATGCTCAAGGGGTCACCGACAGGTGGCAACGCAGACAAGGGTAAAAATGGAAAGGTGTTGCGGTTGGTACAACTACCTGTACAGTGTATCATACCTAACCCTGACGGCAGGGGACAAAGGCATTAAATGCCCGTCTGCGTCACCCAAATAGTGCAAAAAAGGGACCGTCAGGGATGCCACCGCTTGCCACGATGGCAATCTTGTCAGTGCCGCTTGCCACCGCGCACCGCTGGCTGCACAGCCTCTTGCCACGCGCGCCTGGAAAGGTCCCAGGGCGACACGTTGGTGGATGTGCTGGAGCGTGGGTACAGAGTGGTAGCTTGCCGCGGCAAGCGCCTTGCCGCGGTCGTTGTCTTGTCGCGTCCGGGAGCTTGTCGCTCACCGGGCCTCGCCGGGACGCGTGGCGCGTCGCGGCAAGTTCCTTGAGATGCCTTGGTTGGCCTTCCCGGCAAGCTCCTCTTGCCGGGGCCTTGTATCCTTGGCTTGAATACTTTGTTCTTGAATGGCTCCAAAGGAACCACGAAGGACCTTGGCGGTCACCCGGCAAGCCCTGCCACGGGGTGCTGCGACTGCCCGTGCACAAGTTCGGGATACTAGGGTACCCCTACTCTAGTACACCGACAGGAGCCCCCGGGCCTGGGCCACACACGGTGCCGAGCGCTGTTGGGCCAGGCCCAAAACAGGGCACGGGCACGCGCGTCCTGGGTTACGCCGTATCTCACTCCGTATCCACCGCGCCCTCCCCGGACGACACACGTCGAATGCAGCGTCTTGGGAGAGATCGTGGGTGGTTTCTTTATTCGGAAAGACGGAACGTCCGCCCCCTCCCTCTTTATAAGCAGGGGAAACAGGGGCAGTTTGCCCATCTCGTCGGTTGCTATTCCAATCTCAAAAAAACCTCCGCCGCCCCTCCCTTTCTTCCCAAAGCTGAAAGAGAGCAGCGCTCCGCCCTCCATCGCCACCAGCACCACCAACACCGTCGATCTCCCCCACCACCTCCGCCATGGCTCTGAAAGCTGACAAGGGGAAGGTCGTAAAGTCGACCGAGGCGCAGCGGCTCGCGGCGCTGCGAAAGGAGCGGGCAACCTTCCCCCCCAAGCTCGCCGCGAAGGAGCTGAGGGGGTATTACTACCTCTTCTGGTCGACGGAGACGCGAGCGCATCCGCGCATGAAGGTACTCTCAGCCGTCGCTTCGAAACGGGCTCCGAATGGATATCCCTTCTTCGTGTTGTTCTTCTACTGTGGGCTCTGCCCGCCTTTCTATGAGTTTTTCTGCGACATTATGAACACCTACGGGTTCCGCCTCCTTGACTTCACCCCCAATGCTGTTCTGACCATGGCAGTTTTTGCACATCTCTGAGAAAACTTTGTCGGAGTCTATCCTAATGTAGCTCTTTTTCGCCACTTCTTTATGCCCCGAGTTGAGAGAGGGGAGCCTTTATCCGGCAGAATCGCCTGGATCTCGAGAGCTGGCAAGAAGGAAGCTTATCTGGAGGGAGAGCTCCGCGGCAAGTGGGAGGAATGGAGAGCCGACTGGTGCTGGATTGTCGAGGAGAACCCGCAGCCATTTACCGCCCAGCGCCAAGCCCCAGTAGCGCGTGGCAACGATTGGAGCATCGTGGCCCCGGAAGACGATAGGATGAAGATTACCGTCACCCGGATCCAACGCCTCAGGCTTGCCAGGCTCACTGTAGGCGCCATTGGCGCAGATTTTCTTCGCCGCCGCATCGCCCCCCTGCAGGAGAGGAGGAGACCCGCCTGGGAGTTCCAGAATGCGGCGGATATCATGAGGTTGCGCCCGGGCCTCAACTTCAACTTCACTATCCTAGAACTGGACGCGATGCTCCAGGAACTGTTCAAGCACGACCCTCAACATCCCGAAGTGTTCAGGTTGCCGAAGGGTGTCGTCCCGCTGTGCAACAACTCCTCGCTCGACCGCATCCGTGCAATGATGCCGCTGTGCGATTCGCATGGAATTGTCCCAACTTGGCAAGAGCCTACAGACGACGTCGTGCACGAGTTCTTTGACGGCTTGGTAGAAGTGCCGGTCCGCTCCGATGAACAGAAAGGCCTTACTCGCGACACCGATGTGGAGATGCAGCGCATCGCCACTAGGCTAGAAGAGGCGGCGGCAGCCGCTGCCGCGGGCGAGTTTGGATTCACCGTGGAGGAGGCAGAGGCAGCAGAGGCGGCAAGCCTTGCCGAGCGAGAGGGGCTTGCCGGCGAGGGAGAGCTTGCCGGGCCTAAAGTCGAGTCGAGCGAGCCCGCCGAGGGTGCGAGTGGCTCGTTGAAGACCAACTCCTCTTCCTCCTCATCTTCAGACAGCTCGCTGCAAGCAGAGCCCCCAGCTCCACCAAGAAGGCGTCTCCGCAAGGTCGGGGACGTAGCGGGGCGGCAGACGAGTCAACAGCCGCCGCGCCGTGCGACACGCTCTACCGTGGCAAGCACTGTTGCCGCGGGAGCACCTCACGCCGCTGCGGCAACTGGAGCGGGGTCCTCCCAGACCACCGCTTCTGCTCCTGCCGCTCCTCATGCCGCGGCGGCGGCCGGAGCTGGGCCGTCTCAAACCACCGCCACTGCCCCCGCCAAGCGGCTAAGGGAACCTACTCCTCCGCCTCGTCGCACCGGAGGTGAGCCGGACTTCGACCTCTCCACGCTCAGCTCCGACAAGGAAGAAGAAGAGTAAGATTCTTTGCTATACTTGTAGTTCTTCAATTCTTGCTGTTTTGTCTTGTATCTGATTTGCTTTACTCCGAACCCATTCCTTTTCAGGACTCTGGCCCAGAGAGCGGCGAAGAGAGCCAAGGTCCCGGTGATTGTCATCGAGGACGAACCCACCGCGACAGCGGGGGGTGTGTCCGAGACCACTTTGCCGGACCCGGCAACTATTCCCCAAAGCAGCCCCCAACGCAGCCCCCAACTTAAGTATATGGTTTACTTCCCGCTGTTAGGCGCGCATGGGTGCTCTTTCTTTGCTGACATCTGACTATTGGTTTGCGTAGGAGCAGAGCAGCTTCACCAGGAGCGCTCGGAAGCCGCCCCCGACATGCCATCTGCTTCGACTACACCGCCAAGGGAGGGTTCCCCGGAAAGGGAGCGTTCTCCGGCAAGGGAGAATTTTCCGGTAAGGGAGAAGTCTCCGGCAAGGGAGAGTTCTCCAGCAAGGGACAGC
Source organism: Triticum timopheevii (assembly GCA_963921465.1). Classification (NCBI taxonomy): domain Eukaryota; kingdom Viridiplantae; phylum Streptophyta; class Magnoliopsida; order Poales; family Poaceae; genus Triticum; species Triticum timopheevii. The sequence continues at coordinate 281,185,187 of OY997274.1, read as the reverse complement.
ACCAACGACCCCCCGGTGGCGGAGACCACGACTGTAGAGCCCAGTATAGGTAATCCTCTTGCTTGAAAACTTCCCTTGGGTTCTTCTTCTTCTGATTTTCTTTTTGGATATTTGCTTGACTTTTCTCCCTTTTCCGGCCGTCAGATCCCTCTGCCACGGAGCCGATGGAGACCGAGGTCGCCGGCGAGGAGAATGCGCGCAGCAATACCGATGACGCCGCTGCCACCGAAGAAGCAGTTGGCGCTGATGTTCCCGCCAATGAAGAGGCCGCCAAAGCTGCCACTGCAAAAGCTGGCGAGGGGTCTGGCGATCGCACTGACGGCCCCGAGGCCACAGGAGCACCAGGCGCTACGCCGACCACCAATCCCTCCGCCGCTGCCGCAGCGTCAGGCTCCGAAGAGCCCCAGCCCGGCGCCTATTTGAAGGCCGGCGATGGCGTCCTCATCAAGCTCCCCTGGGCGTCAAGCTCCAGGGCACCGATCGAAGGAGAAATCTTTGATGGAGAGGTGCTCGCCTCCGCTGGGCTGACGTTGGTTGACGCGCCGAGCAGCAGCAGCGGCGAGCCTGAGGAGGAGCAGCTGCTGCGGAAGCTGCTGTCGCTCTACCGTGCTCGACAGGCCAAGCTGGAATCCCGAGAAGCGCTTGTTGCGAAGGCGGGAGTGGGTATCGAGAAGCGCGCGGAAGAGCTCCGGGGTTTTAACTAGGAAGCTCTCCGGTCCCTGGCAGAGGAGCGAAAGCAACTTGCCGAGGAGCGGAAAGCCTTCCTCCTCCAGAGGGCTGAAGTTGAAGAGCAACAGCGGCTTGCCGCCGAGAAGCTATCTGCGCGGGAGGGTGAGTTGGCGCAACGGAAGGTCAACCTTGACAGCCACAAGGAGGAGCTTGCTGCGCGCGAGCAAACATTCGGTGGGGCTCTCAAGCAAGCAGAGGATACTGCCGCAGCTGCCGAGGCCGCCAAGAAGGAGCTGGAGACGAAGGTGGCGCAGCTGGAGGCCGATCTCAAAGCAAGCGGTGAAGAGCTTGCTGCGCTCAAGCGTGAGCGCGAGAAGGACGCCTACAGCTTTGGCGAGCTGCAGGGTCGTCTCGCCGAGAGGGGCAAGGAACTTAACGCCGCCAAGGACTCCAACGCAGATCTTGAGTTGAAGCTGACTACTTTGACCAAGACGCTGGACGCCGCCAGGGAGCAGGAGGTGGCCTTGAAGGAGAAGATCAAGGCCGACGAGGCGCTGCTGGCGAGGGCTGCTGCCGCCCAGAACACTTTTAGGGAGAATGTGGAGCACTGGACGGAGGGTCTCGTGGATGTTGCTGCAGCCATTGACAGGGAGCTAGCGCAGCTGGGGATGGAGGATCTCGGGTATCCTTCCGATGAGAACCTCCAACCTAGCATCAAGCTCACCTTGTTCTTCAAAGGCGTGGTGACGGCCCTCCAGCGATTCCGGGAGAAGATCCCAAAGCAGCTGGCCGACGAGTCGCGCAAGATCTGCGCGGGAGCTCTTCAAAAGGTGTTGGTGAAGGTGGCTTTCCGCAACCCGGGCCTCAACCTCACCAACGTCCTCAAGACCCTGCCGCCGGATGCTGATCTGGAAGCGCTCAAGACCCTTGTCGCACCCATCATGGACAAGGTGAGCGGGATCAAGAGGGCTGAGGGCGATCGCGTAGATTAGGCCGCCCGTTTTCTCCTTTTCTTTTCGCTGTTGGTCATGTTATGAGAACAATCTGTTAGAGCTGCGACAAGCTATCTTGTAATATAACTCTATTTTGGGTAGCGATTGTTATGTTATTTCCTTTACTTGATTCCTTCCTTTGTATGTTTTTGCCCTACGCTTTTAGGGAACTTGCCGGTGCAGGCGCCTTAGCCGCGAGCGCTGAGTGCGGGACGTCAGCAGCCTGCTGGCGGTGCCGCTACCGACAAGAAACCTTGTCGCAACTAGTCGCAGCTCACTTAAGTTGTTGAGCGGACTCGAAACAAAGTTAGGGCGCAACTAGCTACGAGTTGGTTCCTCCGTGCACAGGTTTTCCATACAAAGCACGGTCGTTCGAGGAAGATAACTTAAAATTTTTAAAACTGATTGCTCAAACTTTGGCAACTTAGCTTTTCTGTCGTTTGCTTCCTGGTAAAGCGAAACTTTCTTGAATGGCGCCTGGTCCACACCATTATCTTCTCCTTTCCCCCCGGCAAACTTGTGGAAGAGGGAACCTTCCTTTCTTTGAGAAAGAGAAAGAAGAGAAAATAAAGATATGGAGCCTTACGGCTCGTTATTGCTTACCGGGGGTAGGCGCTGCACAAAGTGTCAGATAACACATGCAAAAAATACAAAGCATGAAATTGACAAGATATGCGGAGCACATGAGCTTTACTTATGCACGGGGTCTGCGCCCGGCTTTGTACAAAGGATTACATGCAACAGGGGCAAGACTTGTACAAAAGGTGATTGCCGGAACAGGTTCCGGCAACCGCGCCTTACGGGTAAAACTTACGAAGATGCTTAATGTTCCAGGAGTTGCTCACCGGAACGCCATCTTCGGTCTCAAGGCGGACAGCGCCAGGCCTAGTGACTCGTTTCACCCGGTAAGGGCCTTCCCACTTCGGCGTCAACTTGTTGGAATTCTTGGCGGACTGAACGCACCGAAGAACAAGGTCGCCTTCCTCGAGACTTCTGGCATTAACTTTGCGGCTATGGTAGCGGCGCAAAGCTTGCTGGTATCGAGGAGCTCGTACAGCAGCCTGAAGACGGTCTTCCTCAAGGAGCAGCGCGTCATCTTGCCGCAGCTGCTCTTGCTCAACCTCATCATAAGCGAGCACTCGAGGTGACCCGTATACGAGTTCCGTGGGGAGAACTGCCTCTGCTCCAGAGACTAGAGCGAAAGGTGTCTGGCCAGTGGCTCGATTTGGCGTCGTCTTGATCGACCAAAGAACCACCGGGAGCTCCTCAATCCAGTTCTTCCCACACTTGTGCAGCCTGTCGAAAGTCCTGGTCTTGAGCCCGTGCAGCACTTCAGCATTTGCGCTCTCCACTTGACCGTTGCTACTCGGATGAGCAACAGAAGCGAAGCAGATCTTGGCGCCAAGATCTTGGACGTACTGCATGAAGGTGCGGCTCGTGAATTGCGTGCCGTTGACGGTGATGATCCTGTTAGGGATCCCGAAGCGGCAAACAATTGACCTGAAGAACTTGACTGCTGACTGTGCTGTCACCTTCCTCACTGCTTCCACTTCCGGCCACTTTGTGAACTTGTCGATTGCAACGTACAAGTACTCAAAGCCCCCGACAGCTCGGGGAAAGGGGCCGAGGATGTCGAGCCCCCAGACCGAAAATGGCCAGGATAAAGGGATCGTCTGGAGAGCTTGAGCTGGCTGGTGTATCTGCTTGGAATGGAACTGGCACGCTTCACACTTGGTTACTTGTGAAGTTGCATCCTGGAGGGCTGTCGGCCAAAAGAAACCTTGCCGAAATGCTTTGCCGGCAAGCGCTCTTGCGCCAATGTGGTGACCACATATGCCTCCATGTATCTCTGCCAACAGCTTTTGTCCATCTTCCCGGTGAATACACTTCAATTTCACACCGTTGAGTCTTCTTCTGTATAGTGTGTTGTCGACAAACTGGTACATACTTGACTGTCGGGCTACTCTTTCCGCTTCTTCTTGCTCTTCGGGAAGTTCTCCTGTCTGAAGAAAACGGACAATCTGCTGTGCCCATGCTGGAGCTTGCGGCTCGACAACAAGGACTAAAGGCACATCTGCTGCTGCGGGAACATCCGCTTCTACGGCGAGAACCTGCGGCTCAGCCGGAGCTTGACGTTCCCCGACAAGCTTGCCGGAGCAAAACTTGTCGGGAGTGTCTGCTTCAACGGAACAAACCCTAGGGCTTGCCAGAGCAGACTGCTCCTCAGCACCCTTGGTGTTGATCTTGGGGACCTTCTTGGCGGCGGCTTCGGGGAGCTCTGCCGGAAAATAGTCACCAGAAATCAACTTCCTCTTCTTGCTCTGTCCAGTTGATGGCGTTACAGATGGTTGAGTCAGTTTGAGCACAAAGATCCCTGGTTCCACAGGTAACTTAAGTGCGGGGCACTTCGACAGGCCATCGACAATGTCGTTCTGAGCTCTTGGAACATGTTCCATCTGTAGGGCGTCAAAGTGCTCTTCTAACTTTCTCACTTCATCAACGTAAGCTTCCATCAACGGACTCTGATAATTCTTGTTCACTTGGCAGACGACAAGCTGCGAGTCACCCCTGACGATGAGCTTCTTGATCCTAAGGTCTGCTGCGATCCTGAGACCGGCAAGCAAACCTTCATACTCTGTGGTATTGTTTGTTGCTTGCTCCCTGGGAAAGTGCATCTGGACTACGTACTTGAGGTGCTCTCCGGTGGGTGTAACAAGTAGCACGCCCGCACCGGCGCCTTGCAGCGAGAAGGCACCATCAAAGTACATCAGCAACTCTTTGCTTGCTTCCTTGACGGGGATGCTCATTCCTGGAATTTCTTCATCTGGTGTTGGCGTCCACTCTGCTATGAATTCTACCAATGCTCTTCTCTGGATAGTTGAAGTGCTCTCAAACTTGAGGCCAAAGCTTGACGATTCTAGTGCCCACTCGACAATCCTGCCTGTTGCTTCTGGATTCTGCAATATTCTCTTCAGCGGAAAACGAGTGACAACTGTGATCTCATGTGCTTGGAAGTAATGGCACAGCTTTCTCGAGGCCATGAGAAGGCCGAAAAGCAACTTTTGCACACCAGAATACCTTGACCTAGCCCCCTGCAAAAGGGAACTGACAAAGTAAACTGGGCGCTGCACCATTCTCTTCTGTATCTCCTCACGCGCCTGCGCAGATCCATCTTTGTCGGGACTAGAGCTTGTCGGTGAAGTCCCCTGCTTGTCGCTGGATGCATCTGCCGTGGTTGCTGGCTCATCATCCGCCTCCCTCTCCACTACTAACGCAGCACTAACCACTTGATTGGTTGCCACTATATACAGCAGCAACTTCTCTTGTGGCTTAGGTGCGACAAGTGTTGGAGTGGAGGACAGGTATCTCTTTAAGTCCTGCAGCGCAGCTTCCGCTTCCGGAGTCCATTTCATTGGACCTGCCTTTTTCAATATTTTGAAAAACGGCAGGGCGCGCTCAGCAGACCTAGAGATAAACCTGCTGAGAGCCACCGCGCAACCGGCAAGTCTTCGTACATCCTTGACGCGCTTTGGTGCTTCAATCTGCTCAATGGCCTTGATCTTGTCGGGATTGGCTTCAATTCCCCGTTGAGACACGAAAAACCCGAGAAGCTTGCCGAAGGGGACTCCAAACACACACTTCTCAGGGTTAAGCTTGAGGTTGATCTTGCGCAGATTTGCAAAGGTTTCGTCTAAATCCTGAATCAGAGTTGCCTTCTCCTTGCTCTTGACCACTATGTCATCCATGTAGGCTTCCACATTTCTGTGCATTTGTGGCTCAAAAGCGTCATGGACTACCCTTGCAAATGTTGAACCAGCATTCTTTAAACCGAAAGGCATCCGTATAAAACAGTATGTGCCACATGGACTGATGAATGTGGTCTTCTCCTCATCCTCTTCTGCCATGAAGATCTGATGGTATCCTGAGTATGCGTCAAGAAATGAAAGCAAGTCACATCCGGCCGTGGAGTCAACAATCTGGTCAATGCGCGGCAAGGGAAATGGGTCTTTGGGACAAGCTTTATTGAGATCGGTAAAGTCGATACAAAGCCTCCATTTCCCGTTTGCCTTGCGCACGACCACAGGATTGGCCAACCACGTAGGATGGAGCACTCCTCTGACAAGGCCTGCTGCTTCCAATTTCTTGATTTCTTCTGCGATGAATTCTTGGCGCTCCACTACTTGTTTCCTGACCTTCTGCTTGACGGGCCGCGCATGAGGACAGACGGCAAGATGGTGCTCGATTACTTTCCTGGGAACACCGGGGATGTCAGACGGTTGCCACGCAAACACATCGACGTTCGCCCACAGGAAAGCAACGAGCGCGCTTTCCTATTTAGGGTCGAGAGTGGCACTGATGGTGAAGGTACCACCAGTGCCATCCTCCTTGGTGGACACCTTCTTGGTCTCTGGTGGAGCTGCCATTGTCTTCTTACACTTGCCAGTGGAGCCCGATGGTGCATCCTCGACGGTAGCGCAACACTCCGAAGAGGTGCGCTTGCCGGAGTGGGCATCCGAACTCTTGCCGGACTTGGTCTTCTTCTTCCCCCCGGGAGCTTCAACGGCAAGTGACTTGCGATCTGTTGCGGCTGCTGCTTCCCGGTAGATCTTGTCGGTGCAGATAAGAGCATCCTTCTTGTCGCCAGGGACAGAGATGACACTTATCGGGCCTCGCATCTTCAGCATGTTGTATGCGTAGTGAGAGGCTGCCATGAATTTGGCGAGTGCTGGACGGCCGAGTATCCCATTGTAAGGCAATGGAAAGTCAGCAACGTCAAAAGTGACTCTCTCAGTACTGAAGTTCAACTCGCTGCCAAATGTCATCGGCAACGTGATCTTTCCCTTCGGCCTGCTCCTTCCCGGATTGATTCCTTGTAATGTGCCGGTCTCTTCGAGCTCGCTGTCAGGGATCTGGAGTTTCTGGAGTACCGCAGAGGAGATCAGGTTCAAGCCGGCCCCGCCGTCAACTAGCATCTTAGTGACCTTGAGGTTGCAGATAGTTGGTGAAACCAACATCGGCAAGCACCCGACCGCAGTTATGCGATCCGGGTGGTCCTCAATATCAAAGATGATAGGCGTGCTGAACCATTTCAGAGGCTTGCGTGACTCGACGGGTGGTTCTGCCGCATTGACTTCCCGCACCCACTGCTTGAGCTGGCGGTGTGAAGTATGCAGAGAAGCACCGCCGTCGATGCACAGGACCTCTGTGGCTTTCTGGAACTCTTGCTCTCCGGTGTCGTCATCATCCATATCTTCATCGTCGGCGTCATCTTCATCCTTGTCACGGCCGCGGGGAGGTCTGTCTCCTTGCCGCTGCTTGGCCTTGCCACGGCGTCCTCCTCGGTTGGGGTGTTTCTTGCCGGATCCTCCAGCACCTTCTTGGGCCTTCTCCTTGTCGCGTTGCTCGTATTCAGCCTTTTGCTGCTCGACAAGCTGCTCGACCTTCTTGCAGCTCTGGAGGTCATGACCCTTGGTGCGGTGGATCTTGCAGTACTGCTTGTTGGTGCCGTCCTGCTTGTCGGCGACCGCCACAGCCTGGCAGTTGGTGCATGTGGCAATCTCCTTGCCGGAGCTACCAGCTTTGGCTTTCTTGGCGCCACCTCCATTGCCGGACTGCTCAACGACTAGCACATCTTTGCCTTTCTTTTTCCTGTTGTTCCGCCGCCGGTTTTTCTTTGCCGGGGCAGCATCCTCGCTGTCAGATCCTCCTGCTTCTGTATTCTCTCCGGGGAGTTTCCTCCCTTCCTCAGCACGTGCACACTTGTCGGCCAGGGCATATAGCTCACTGATGTCTCTGATCTTGCACATCGCCATCTCCTCCCGCATCCTGCGGTTTCGCACGTTCTGATGGAACGCGCTGATGACCGCGGCGGGGTGGACATCTGGGATGTTGTGCTGTACATGGCTGAATCTCTGAATGTACTTGCGCAGGGGCTCTCCTTCCTTCTGGGCGAGCAGATGAAGGTCGCTCTCTTGGCCATGAGGCTTGTGGCCGCCTATAAAGGCGCTGACAAACTGATGGCATAGGTCTGCCCAGGAGGATATGGAGTTGTCCGGCAAGTGCATGAGCCAGGACCTGACATTGGGCTTGAGCACCAGCGGGAAGTAGTTGGCAAGGATCTTGTCGTCCCGCCCCCCGGCAGCTTGCACCGCGATGGTGTAGATGCTGAGGAACTCTGACGGATGCGACTTGCCGTCGTACTTCTCTGGTACGTCTGGCTTGAAATTCTTCGTGATGGGCCACTGGACTTGCCGCAACTCACGAGTGAACGCAGGGCAACCTACCGCCTATGGCAAGTCGCCTGGTTCCCCTGGCGCATGCATGTCGATAGAGGGCCCAGCGCGCTGGTCCGATTGACGCCGCGCTTCTCTTCGGCGCTCGATGCGAGTACGAGCGTCTTCTTGCTGTCGTTCGTGAAGAACTTAGCGCTGATCGCGACGAGCTCGTGGATCTGATGATGCGGTGGAGTCGCTGTCCAGGTAGATCCGGCGAGTCGGCGATCTTGGCCTTCGGGGTGGAGAGTGCACGGTGGTTGCACCCCCACCGGTTTTGTCGCCATCGGCTCGTGCCTGGCAATCTTGCCGCGGCTGTGATGTACTCGGCTGCCGTGGGGTGTTGCCGTTAGCGAAGCCGATGAGATTCTGAATGGTGGCCCTCCATTCATCGATCTTGTCTGCCGTTGGAGGGTAATCCAGGAGCAGTTGAGCTCGCGCCAAAGCTTCTGCTGAAGTGGTGGGCGGACGGTGCGAGGAGTGGGATATGCTCGGACTTCTAACTATGTTAGAAGGAGCAGTATCCCGTCCAGGCGACCGTGTCTCGCTCGTGCCAGCATGTTGGCGTGCATGCTGGTCTTGAGCACTCCGAGATCCACCGGCCCGATCTTGGTCCAACGAACGTATGGTACCGCGAGTACCATGACGCTGTCGATCCCGCGCCTCCTGGGATGGGCGCGGTGCATGTATGGATGCCGAGGTCTGCGCAGCCTTGTCCTTGGACCTGGCAACACCGTGAGCTCCCTCGTTGACGCCCGTTCTTCCGCCGGCGTCTACCCCACCACCCGTTTGCTCCGGTGGTGATGGGATCGACGCGGACGGAGTAGCCACCTCCGAAGCCTTCTTCTTCGGTGGCATGTCGGTGAAAAAAGATGAATATCTAGCTCGTGTGAACGCCGGATCAGGTTCACACAACCTCGACGCCCCTACCTGGCGCACCAAAGATGTCGGGGAAACTGATCCACGGACACCTATGGGACCGGCGGACCGAGCCCCTTTCGGTTCGGCGGGGGGTGGAGGTCGCGCGAAGAGCGGATCGAGGCGAAGCACACCAGCAGTTTACCCAGCTTCGGAGCTCTCCAGAGAGATAATACTCCTACTGCTGCATGTCTGAGTGTATTGAGTTCTTGCTCGGGAGCGCTGAGTGCTACAGTACACGCTAGCTGCTAACGAGACCGAGCTTGAGTGTTTTTCTGCCTCCGAACCCCCTCTACGTTGCGCATGGGCCTCCTTTTATATGCTCATGGGGTCACCGACAGGTGGCAACGCAGACAAGGGTAAAAATGGAAAGGTGTTGCGGTTGGTACAACTACCTGTACAGTGTATCATACCTAACCCTGACGGCAGGGGACAAAGGCATTAAATGCCCGTCTGCGGCGCCCAACTAATGCAAAAAAGGGACCGTCAGGGACGCCACCACTTGCCACGATGGCAATCTTGTCAGCGCCGCTTGCCACCGCGCACCGCTGGCTGCACAGCCTCTTGCCACGCGCACCTGGAAAGGTCCCAGGGCGACACGTCGGTAGATGTGCTGGAGCGCGGGTACAGAGTGGTAGCTTGCCACGGCAAGCACCTTGCCGCGGTCGTTGTCTTGTCGCGTCCGGGAGCTTGTCACTCACCGGGCCTCGCCGGGACGCGTGGCGCGTCGCGGCAAGTTCCTTGAGATGCCTTGGTTGGCCTTCCCGGCAAGCTCCTCTTGCCGGGGCCTTGTCTCCTTGGCTTGAATACTTTGTTCTTGAATGGCTCCAAAGGAACCACGGAGGACCTTGGCGGTCACCCGGCAAGCCCTGCCACGGGGTGCTGCGACTGCCCGTGCACAAGTTCGGGATACTAGGGTACCCCTACTCTTGTACACCGACAGTGAACTGCTTTGTGATGAAGTTGGAGCACAATTTTATTTATTGATTGTCTTCCTTATGAGTGGCGGTCGGGGACGAGCGATGGTATTTTCCTACCAATCTATCCCCCTAGGAGCATGCACGTAGTACTTTGGTTTTTGATGACTTCTAAATTTTTGCAACAAGTATATGAGTTCTTTTGATTAATGTTGAGTCCATGGATTATACGCACTCTTTCACCCTTCCACCATTGCTAGCCTCTCTTGTATCGTGCAATTTTTGCCGATACCATACACCCACCATTTACCTTCCTCAAAACAGCCACCATACCTACCTATTATGGCATTTCCATAGCCATTCCGAGATATATTGCCATGCAAGTTTCCACCATTCCGTTCATATGACACGCATTACTTTTGTCATATTTCTTTTTGCATGATCATGTAGTTGACATTGTATTTGTGGCAAGGCCACTTTCATAATTTTCATATATGACGCTCTTGATTCATTGCATATCCCGGTACACCGCCGGAAGCATTCATATAGAGTCATATCTTGTTCTAGCTTCGAGTTGTAAATCCATAAAAGTGTGATGATCTTCATTATTATAGCATTGTCCTAGTGAGGAAAGGATGATGAAGACTATAATTCCCCCATAAGTCGGGATGAGACTTCGGACTTTACAAAAAGAAGAATAAAAAAGAAAAGAAAAGAAGAAAGAAAAAAAGAGAAAGGCCAAAAAAGAAAGAAAAAAAAGATAGGCCAAAGAAAAAAAATAAAAGAAAGAAAAAAAATAAAATGAGAGAAAAAGAGAGAAGGGACAATGCTACTATCTCTTTTTCCACACTTGTGCTTCAAAATAGCACCACGATCTTCATGATAGAGAGTCTCATATGTTGTCACTTTCATATACTAGTGGGAATTTTTCATTATAGAACTTGGCTTGTATATTCCAATGATGGGCTTCCTCAAAGTGCCCTAGGTCTTTGTGAGCAAGCAAGTTGGATGCACCCCACTTAGTTTCTTTTATTGAGCTTTCATATATTTATAGCTCTAGTGCATCCGTTGCATGGCAATCCCTACTTACTCACATTGATATCTATTAATGGGCATCTCCATAGCCCGTTGATACGCCTAGTTGATGTGAGACTATCTTCTCCTTTTTTGTCTTCTCCACAACCACCATTCTATTCCACATATAGTGCTATGCCCATGGCTCACGCTCATGTATTGCGTGAATGTTGAATTTTTTTGAGATTATTGAAGTATGAAACAATTGCTTGGCTTGTCATCGGGGTTGTGCATGATTAAATACTTTGTGTGATGAAGATAGAGCATAGCCAGACTATATGATTTTGTAGGGATAACTTTCTTTAGACATGTTATTTTGAGAAGACATGATTACTTTGATTAGTATGCTTGAAGTATTACTATTTCTTATGTCAATATGAACTTTTATTTTGTATTCATTTAGATCTGAACATTCATGCCACAATAAAGAAAATTACATTGAGAAATATGCTAGGTAGCATTCCACATCAAAAATTTCTTTTTTTATCATTTACCTACTCGAGGACGAGCAGGAATTAAGCTTGGGGATGCTTGATACGTCTCCAACGTATCTATAATTTTTTATTGTTCCATGGTATTATATTACCCCTTTTGGATGTTTATGGGCTCTATTTTACACATTTATATCATTTTTGGGACTAACCTACTAACCGGAGGCCCAGCCCATATTGCTGTTTTTTTGCCTATTTCAGTATTTCGAAAAAAAAGGAATATCAAACGGAGTCCAAATGGAATGAAACCTTCGGGAGCGTGATTTTTGGAACGAACATGATCCGGAGAGCTTGGAGTGCAAGTCAAGAAGCTTCCGAGGGCCCCACGAGCACTACTAGGGAAAAGCCTATACACAGAATCTTACCAGCAGCGCTCCTCAAAATACCACGCTACTGCTATTTAGCAGCAGCGCGTGATATCAAAACGAGCTGCTGAAAGGAAAATAGCAGTAGCGCGTCCACCACAAACTGCGCTACTGCTATAATTGCCATGACCTCGCCCCCCCCCCCCCCCCCGCTAGTTATAGCAGTAGGGCACTATACTGAACAACGCTACTGCTATAGAAGTTAGCAGCAGCGCGCTTCTAGGAAAACCGCTACTGCTAAGATTAGCCCACAAGTTTAGTCCCACCTCGCTCCGTGAACAGGGTGTTTACCACCTTAAATATGTTATTTCTGAAACTACCACAACCAGTTGGTCTTCACTGAACTCTATGTGTAAAATTTGTGTACACAAAAAGATCATTGATGGCCAATGTATTTTTGCATTGACGTATTTTTTGTATAGTTACACTTAGCAGTAGCGGTTTATATGCAAAGTGCTACTACTATTCAGATTAGCTGTAGCGCGTTTTGGCAAATGCGCTACAACTATCCCTACCTTATCCCCACGCGCACGACCGGCCCTCACTCACACTCTCACTCTCGCCCGCGTGCCGATAACCGTCGTCGTGCGTCGCTGCCGCCGCCGCCTTCGTCCGTCCGCCGCCGAGGTACTCCCCTCCTTCCGTCCCTTCTCCCTCCTCCTCGCACATCCTCCCTCCGCCTGCGGCCACCCCTCCCTCCTCTGCCGCCGCCCTCCTCCCTCCGCCTGCGGCCGCCCCTCCTCCCTCCCTCCGCCGGCAGCCCTCCTCCCACCGCCCTCGACCTCGCCGCCCCTAGCTACCTCTCCGTCGCCCCCACCCCCTGCCACTAGTTAGTACTAGATTTAGTAGTAGTAGATGTTAATTTAGGGTTCATAGCTAGTACTAGATGTTGCTTAGTTAGTACTAGATTTTTAGTAGTAGTAGATGTTAATTACTAGTAGTGATGGTACTAGTTAACTAGGGCAGTATGATTAATAGTAGTTGTAGTTGAACTACTTTAGTTGTAGTTGAACTAGTTTAGTAAGTAAATTAATAAACTAGTTGAACTAGTTGAATTAATAGAACTAATGAATTTTTAGTAAGATAATTAATATAACTAGTTGAACTACTTTATTTTTAGAAAGAACTAGTTTTTTTCTATTTATAGTAAGTTTATATTTAGTAAGAACTAGTTGAATTAATAAAACTAGTTGAACATGTCATATTTGTTGTTATTTTTTAGTTTAAGAAATTATTCGGGATGTACTAGTGATAACTTATATGGTTTCAGGTGACCACCATCGTCCCCGTCACCGACCCCCTCCGACATCCCCGTCGTCGTCCCAGTCACCGACCCCCTCCAATATCGAGGTGAGACCAGCCAAATATCCTTGTATATCTTGTGTTGTTGCTCAAATAGGATATGTGGTTGCCCAAGTGGCCGTTCATGTTTAGTTAACATCTCCGAGTGGCCTATGTTTTGCCGGAGTGTTGATTAATTTCCGTTCCAGCAAATTTCAGGCGCTCGATATGTCCTTTTTTAGCAAAGGTCATGCCGGATTTTTTCGTGAATTCTGGCATGACTTGTGCTAGAATATGTACAAGTTTAATCTTTGAATTATGAACGTAGGAAATGTCGTACTCGGACGACGACAGTCTCCCGAGGGAGTGTAGCTGGTGCCACGACGATCGAGGTATGTGCGACAGGTTCGTTGAGCTGGACGAAGATCGGCGCTTCAGCATTAAGCTCGAGGAGACCTTCGATTGTGAAACGGTACACAACAACGACAAGTGTTTTTTTTCATAATTAAGCATGACTTCAACTATTTCAACATCTAATTTTCATATTTTACAATTCGACTAGCTTATCCCATGCCATGCAAGACGCTATGTCTTGGAGAGGATGGGTTTTGAAGACCATGAAAATTTCGAAACAAAGAAAATACACCTAAGGACCCATCATGATATGGATTTTGAAGTAAATTTGTGCAATGCTCAGAGTGTAACCCATTTTGGTTGCCAAAATTGGGAAGCACTTTGCAAAATGTATGGTTTTTATGAGGGTATGATTGTCACCATGGATCTTGGTGATCCTGACATCGAGCAAGACAATATGGACATTTGGGTCCTTGTTGATACGCTTCCGGTTGTACCGCTATGTGAGTTTCTCAAACATAGTTATTAACTAATTTATATTGTTTATTTCAAAATAGTTGATAGCTCATTTCCATTGACAGCTTATTTTGATTCTTCAAAGACTGTGCGGAAGATGGTAGATAAAACCCACTACACCGATGGCACCGAATTGACGTATAAGGAGAAAAATCATCTGATCGCATTTTGTACTCTTCTTGAGAATTACAACAACTATTATTGAACTCCTCCAAATTATGGTGAATACGTGCCACTAGTGCATGTGTTGAACCACGGTAACTTCTCTGGAGATACCCTGGTAAGATTTTTTACTATTATGACATCCGTGCATCTTTTGCACACTTCTAAAACTAGTACATCATTGCTAACTACGAAGTTATTATTATGTTTTTCAACAGAAACTCCCTATGGATTGTGTGCCTCATCTGATGTCTCTGCATGGTCGCCTCTCAGTTCTGAACATACTGCCAGGTAAATCTAGGGAGCTCACCTGTGCATATCGGATTTCTAAAACCGGTGAACACATGTTCATCAAAGAATGGAAGAAATGTATGGACATTCGCAAGGAGGTTCTTGGAAGTAACATTCAGCGAAAGGCAAGAATTGGAGATAGGCTAATCTCCATTCTCCATAATGGAGAGTCAGGGGCTATCTTGTTTTTTGCTATTTTACCTTAGAAAATGTAGTAGGTCTTAATCGAATGTAGTAGGTCCTATGAGGTACAATATGTTTATTATGTGGTAATGTGTTAGAGTTGATAATGAGGAGTACTTGTGATTACGACTAGTGACCAATTTGCTATGTGATGTCATTGATGAAAATGATGATCTTGAGGAGGTGTTATATGACAATGATATATTATGATGATAAGTTGTTAATGATATGATGATGATGATGATATTATTATTATATCAATGGGTGAAAGAACCGCGGATTAGTTTCAAGTGGATGGACATCCACTTGAAACTAGTCCACGGTTCTTTCACCCCGTGATGTAATAACTCATTATGATGTAAAAACAATCTCTAAATTCCTGTTGTATGAAAACTTGTATAAAGGTGTATGAATACAACATGAAATAAAAAAGAAATAAAATACTAAATAATAGTAGTAGCGCGGGAAAGGAGAAGCGCTACTACTAATTACCAGTAGCGCTATTCTGAAGAAGCGCTACTACTAAGTCAATTTAGCAGTAGCGTGGATCTAGGCGCGCTATTGCTAAGCATTAGCTGTAGCGCCTTATTAGTAGCGCTCCTGCCCGTGCTACTGATAGGCCTAAAACCCACGCTGCTGCTAGGCTTTTACCTAGTAGTGGAGATAGGGGGCCGCGCCCCCCTGTAGGGCGCGCCCCCTGTCTCGTGGGCCCCTCAGGCGGCCACCGATGTACTTCTTCCTCCTATATATACTTACATACCCCGAAAACATCCAGGAGCACCATGAAACACAAATTCCACCGTCGTAACCTTCTGTATCCGCGAGATCCCATCTTGGATCCTTCGTCGGCACTCTGCCGGAGGGGGAATCAACCATGGAGGGCCTCTACATCAACATCCTTGCCCGTCCGATGAGTTGTGAGTAGTTTACCATAGACCTACGAGTCCATAGTTATTACCTAGATGGCTTCTTCTCTCTTTTTGGATCTCAATACAATGTTCTCCCCCTCTCTTGTGGAGATCTATTCGATGTAAACTCTTTTTGTGGTGTGTTTGTCGAGATCCGATGAATTGTGGGTTTATGATCAAGTTTATCTATGAATAATATTTCAATCTTCTCTGAATTCTTTTATGTATGATTGAGTTATCTTTGCAAGTCTCTTCGAATTATCAGTTTGGTTTGGCCTACTAGATTGGTCTTTCTTGCCATGGGAGAAGTGCTTAGCTTTGGGTTCAATCTTGCGGTGTTCTTACCTAGTGACAGAAAGGGTTGCAAGACACGTATTGTATTGTTGCCATCGAGGATAACAAGATGGTGTTTATATCATATTGCACGTGTTTATCCCTCTACATCATGTCATCGCGCTTAATGCGTTGCTCTGTTCTTATGAACTTAATACTCTAGATGCAGGCAGGAGTCGGTCGATGTGTGGAGTAATAGTAGTAGATGCAGGCAGGAGTCGGTCTACTTGTTATGGACGTGATGCCTATATACATGATCATGCCTAGATAATCTCATAACTATGCGCTTTTCTATCAATTGCTCGACAATAATTTGTTCACCCACCGTAATACTTATGCTATCTTGAGAGAAGCCTCTAGTGAAACCTATGGCCCCCGGGTCTATCTTTTATCATATAAGTTTCTCATCTATCTTTTATTTGCAATCTTTACTTTCCAATCTATTGCGTTGGTGGCGAGTTCTCAGTTTGTTTGTGTAGGTGCGTGGGACTTTTGAGGAGCCTCCTACTGGATTGATACCTTGGTTCTCAAAACTGAGGGAAATACTTACACTACACTTTGCTGCATCACCCTCTCCTCTTTGAGGAAATCCAACACAAGCTCAAGACGTAGCAGGGGCTCGTGAGAGGGAGGCAGCTAGTGTGAATTCCAATTTGAATAGAAATCGGAGCACGAGAAAGCACACGAATAAGACACAACACCCCCCCCCCCCCCCCGCACACATAAACAAAAACTTGACTTCAACTTAGATCCGAAACGAGAAAGCTTGTTCACACGAAAAGAAGCAAGAGCAAAAGGCCGTGTCCAGCACCTAGTCTAGTCTTCGACGTCTTCTCACCAGCGCGGAGCTAAGTGCTGCCACTGGGCGTGGGAGGGAGCCCCCGAGGCCCGAGGGCGGCTCTCCAGAGACTCCGGCGCGTGTACAGCCCCAACTCATTATTACGTGAGAGTGTCACGGGCAGCGAGCTTCACATGCACTGGGCCTTCTTCACAGGTAGTGGCCTTGCTTCATATCGCCAGATGAGGGCCCCGCCTTGCCCCACCCTTGACCACCATCGACGGCGACCGAAAACCAGGACGACGCCAATGGGGAAAAGGGGACGCCAGCGGTTCCCCCGACGACCACGGTTCCTCTGCCGGGGGCAGGCCCTGGGGCACCTCCCCGGCAGAGGGCCTACCTCCGAAGAACGCCTTGCTCCGCATGCCGTGGGGAGGAGCCTGGCTCCCGACCCCTCTCCTGCTGCTCCCAGTGCCCTCCTCCCGAGGGGAGGGAGGTTGCCGCACTGGGTCAGCCATCCGCTGCCGCGACCTGAACCTCCTACGACCCATGGTTAGCATAAGCTTGCTCCTGAGGAATTAGCGGTACCCGGTAGTTGCTGCCGCCGGCACGGTTGTCGAGGCTTCAGTGAGGCTCCTGAAAGAGCTCGGCCTCGGGCGCCTCTTCCTCCAAGCCTAGCCCGAGGAACGAGCCGTGGTCTTCCTCCAGTGCGTACCCTTGATCCACCATGTGGGGCACATAGGCCTCCGGGGTCACCACCCCAAAGGCCTCGCCATAGTGCTCGGCGCCATGCAGTTCGACTTGAAGCTCCATCTTAGGGACGGTAGGGCGGTGGCCCACTAGGACCATAGGCAGCGATGCGCAAACCCTCGTTTACCAGAGGTGGCGCCGGCGCAGCTTGCTGCCCGGCACTGATGGCCAGGCTGGTGTTGATGAAGCCTTGAGGTGCGCCCGGGGGCGCGTGGCCTCGGATTGGTTCGCCTCATGACCCGCCCGAGGCCTGGGGTGGAAGCTGGACGCAGAACGGGGGAGCCCCTGACGCAATGGCATCCAGGAGCTCGACGACGCGCTCCAGCAGCACGTCGTGGTCACTTTCTTGCAGTCTGCACCGTAGCAGCTCTCGTGCCACCGTGAGCGCGGCCTTCACGTTCTCCTGCTCCCGTCTGGTGTGCGGCGCCGTGGCCGCAGCATGGCTTGAGGCCCTCGCTGCTGACCGTACCTTCCGTGGAGTGAGGGCAGGCGACACCTGACCGCGTCGCCCGTGGCCCGCAGCGCCCTGTGGGACGCGGGCTGCCTGAGGTGCGGGGTGGAGGTCACCTTGGGCAGGCGGCACGGCATGGGCAGGCCATGCCGCCCAATAGTCGGAGTTCGCCGTCGGGTTGCCGGACATGGAGGCGGTGAAGTGGCGGAACATAGAACGAAAGAAGGGAGATTCCGGCGCACCCCTACCTGGCGCGCCAAATGTCGGATGTTGGGTTCCGGCAGACCCTTAAGGTTTGAACTCTGGGGTGCGCACGAAGATCTTCCCCCTACCGATCCACGTCCAATCGACTCGCGGAGATCTAAGCTAAAACGATGAACAGCAAAAGGGACACGAGATTTATACTGGTTCGGGCCACCGTTGTGGTGTAATAGCCTACTCCAGTGTGTGGTGTGGTGGATTGCCTCAGGGGCTTATGATGAATAGTACAAGGGAAGAACAGCCTCGCGAGAGGTGTTCTTCAGCTGGCGCGATGAACTGCTTGGGTGAGTTCGATCGCCTCTTAGATGCTGATCAGATGCCCCCCTACTGTGGTGGCTAGTCCTATTTATAGAGGCCCTGGTCCTCTTCCCAAATATCGAGCGGGAAGGGTGCCAACAACAGCCATTTTGAAGGGGAACATCTAGTACAAGTTATCCTGACTAAAGTTGGTCTTCGGCTGACAAAGGCACTGGTGATGACGCTGTCTTGGGCTCCACAGTGACCTCCAACCTGCCGCTCTGCTGTTCTTGGTCTCGTTGCACTGAAATGGCAACCTTTGCCTGATGCCTCGGTACTCCATGCCTGTGCTTGCCCCATTTGCACCAAAGAGGAAACAATGACACTGCGCAGGCCGGTGCCCGCCTGGCGCCCGCCTGGCCTCGATCGTCATGGCTTGCATCACAAGCACCTCGCGAGGTACCCTGCCTTGATCTCTTCACCTCCTCGCGAGCCTGCCTGGCGAGGCCGATCCCAAAGAAGTCTTGCGCCATCCGCCCCGCGAGACTTGTCCCCTCACGAGGGCCTTGAGCCTTGAGCTGATGATGATGGACCGTACTGGGCCACCACTCGAGCCACGCCGCAGGCCGCAGGCAGGCAAGTCTGGGGACCCCCGTTCCCAGAATGCCGACACAACTTGAGGAAGTCAATATCATCATCATAAAGCTCAAGTGGACTATGTGGTCTACCCATGATAGGTTTTCTATTTTACCGGACTCAAGGTGGTGTTGGGAGACCGGGTTATAGGATCTTTTGTCATACAATCAAGGGGAGATCTCGAGTTAGTAGCTTGATTGTATCATTCATAGAGAGTTCAAACCATTGCATCCTTGCATCATCTTTCTTGGTTCTTGTTTGGTTTTTCTCTGTGTGAGTTTAGAGCTTTTGGTCATCTTCATGAAAAGCTCGAGTTCATCAAAAATGGAGTTCACGTATTCATCTTCTATGAACTTTTCGATATTGGAGTTTTTGTCGGTTCTTCACTGATATAGGTTTCACTCCTCTATATCTTAGGAATACTCCCCGTTGTTGGATAGTTCTTGTCGTCCTCTATCCAACAAGCTTGAGTTTTCTCAATTCGGAGCTCATTTGCAGAAGTTATGGCAGTTCTACTTTTCTTGTATCCATTTGCTGTTGTGCTTGTGAGCTGGAGGCAAAAGCGGTAGTACTGCTCTGCTTAGCAGTACTACCGCCTATAAGCGGTAGTACTGCTGTCTAGTACCGCAGCTACTACCGCTGCTTCTGGGAACTCGGCTTTCGTGTCGGGTTTGCACAAAAGTGCAATGGTAGTGTGAAGCGGTAGTACCACCTATAGGCGGTAGTACCACCCACTACTACCACTGCATTGCCGCTCGCTCCAGGTCTCGATGCGCTCTCAGCAGAAGTGAAGCGGCAGTGGAGAGAAACACTACTGCCTATAAGCAGTAGTACCACTCAGGTGGGCGGTAGTACCACTGTAGCAGTTCTAATACTTCTCCCCTGTTCCTGCTCTGCTTCCGAGTAACCCCGAGCTATAACCCCAGCGGTAGTACTGCTGGAGCGAATGGTAGTACTGCTCCGGCTGCGCTACCGCCTCGTGGCTTCATGCCATTGCACTATTTTTGGGTTAATACCGCCCGAGCGGTAGTACCGCTCTATGCGGGCTGGGAGGAAGGTAACGGTTGGATTTTTTCCCACCTATAAAAGAGGGTCTTCTTCCCCATTGAACCTCATATTTCTAGTTTGTGTTCTTCCCCCATTGTTGACCTTCTTCAAGCTTGATATCTCTCAATCCTCCATGAATTCTTGCTAGTTTTTGGGGGAAAGAGAGAGGAGAACTAGATCCACATTTCCGCCAATAACTTTCTCCTCTATGTGAGGGGAACCCCTTGGATCTAGATCTTAGAGTTCTTGGTGTTCTCCTTCTTGTTCTTCCTCTCATTTTCCTCCATAGTTTTTGTTGCTTTGGTGGGATTTGGAAGTGAGGGACTTGGGCACTCCGTGTGCCCTTGCCATTGCATTAGTTGCATCGGTTTGAGTTCTCCACGGTGATACGTGGAAGCGAAGTTGAGAAGCTTATTACTCTTGGGTGCTTCATACCCTAGAGCTTGTTCATCTTGGGTGCTTGGGTGCCCTAGACGGTTTGAGGTGCTTTGGAGCTCAATCATTATGGTGTAAAGCTTCGGGAAAGCGTCAGGGTCTCCAATTAGGTTGTGGAGATTGCCCCAAGCAATTTGTACGGGTTCCGATGACCACCCTCAAGGGTTGCCAAAGTGTACTGGTTTGGTGACCACCCCCAAGGGTCTCCATTTGTACAAGTTCGGTGACCACCCTGAAGGGTCCCTTAGTGGAATCATGACATCTTGCATTGTGCGAGGGCATGAGGAGATTATGGTGGCCCTAGTGGCTTCTTGGGGAGCATTGTGCCTCCACACCGCTCCAAACGGAGATTAGCATCCGCAAGGGTGTGAACTTCGGGATACATCATCGTCTCCACGTGCCTCAGTTATCTCTTACCCGAGCCCTTTACTTATGCACTTTATTTTGTGATAGCCCTATTGTTTCTTGATTTATATCTTACTATCACTTAGTTGTTTATCTTGTTTAGCATAATTTGTTGGTGCACATAGGTGAGCCTAGTTGTTTTAGGTTTTGTTCTTGACAAATTAACCACTAGGTTTATTCCACATTTGTTCGCCTAAACCATAATTATTTTAAAGCGCCTATTCACCCCCCCCCCCCTCTAGGCGACATCCATGGTCTTTCAACAAGTTCATAGAAATCTTGTTGCACTATAGTGTGGAAATGATAATCACAAGCAGTTCTCCTCCTGATAGAATTTGGATCAGATAATCTCCACTGACGCAAACCTTTGTCCTTTCTCAACATCATGTTCTAAGCAATAGGATGGGCATTGTCATAATCTGGAATATTGGGTCTCAACTTTATGAGCACTAGTGGCTCACCAACAGCAGCTTCAGGCACTGGGGCCTTTATTCTTCTCACTTGCAGAGACATTTCTTGAAGTCCTCTTGGGCGCTAAAACTTTGGGTTTGGACTTGGAAGTAGTAGAAGTCTTCATAGCTTCTGCCATAAGTTTCTAAGACTTGGCAAGAGGTGGATTAGCTCCTGGCTCTTCCTCTTCATCTACTAGATCTTCATACATAGTTGGTTTTCTGCCAACAACATAAATAGTCTTCTTCTTTTCTTTCCTTTTCTTGGTTGGTTCCTTCCTTGCAGCTTTTGAGACTTTGTTTATATTGGAGACACGAACTTTCCTCACTGCATTCCTCTCCTTGGAACTAGCAGATGGCCTGGAACTTGCAGCAGTCCCATATTCCTTTGCCAAAACCACCTTCATCTTCTTTGAGGTCACTTCCTCAGGCTGGAATCCTCATCTTCAGTGTCTGAGCCTTTGTTTTTCCTTGTCCTCTTGGCAGCCTTGGGCAAGTTGCTAGGAGTGCTCCTGCTGCCTTCATCAAAACTTTCAGCTGGACTTGACCCTGCACCTAGGTCAACATTTGCTTCAGAGGCATTCTAACTGTCACTGGCTTCTGACATCTTGCAAGCTGACCCTATGAATAGTTAGGTATGGGAAGAGTAGATGAGTCATCACAAAAAGCAGATTGTTTTGAAGAAAATTGAGTTCAAATCTTAGTTTCAAGTTTTCATAGAAGGCATTTTGGATCAGCCAAGTTGATCATCTTGGTGATACTGAAGCACTTAACAGAAACATGGCACACAATTTAGGTCAAACCGATATGTGGCTCGGTATCTCCAATATTCTAGGGTTTCACTGAAACTTTACTTTCGATCTCACCAATTAGTACAACTCGGTGGCACCGAGACGTACTAGTGCACTGGCCAAGGCCAAATCGGTGACTCCAAAATTTTTGAATCGGTCGGTCCGAGATGCATTATGCGGAAACTTAATCCTAAATTTTTGCTCGAATCTAATCTATGGAATTTATATGAGGAAAGAGTAGGTGCAAGAACTAGGCAATCCATCTGTGCATTGAATCAAAATTTAGAATACGGAGGGGGTCGAATCTCACCCTAACTTGGTGGAAATTCTCTACGGCGACAACAACAAAGAAGATTGCCGTTGACGGTGACGCAGTCCAGTGGTGAGGGCGTGCTGGAGACAAGGACAACAATCCGGAGACTAGGGCGACGACAACAATGGGGTGCGGGAACATGACGTCTGAAGAAATTTTCAACCCGTGTGATATGTGTATGTGTAACCGCTAGCAGTATAACACATCAGTGACTCCGAAATGATTCAACTCAGTGACTGGGAGAAGGAAAATTAGATCAATCTAAATGATTTCGGTTTGACCAAGTGTGAGTGAATTGGTCCAACCAAAAACATGTAGAAGGTTTTGGAGCTCAGTCCTTCTCAAATCGATGACTCCCAGTGCGCCTCACCCGAAGGGTCTGCAAATGACTTGTTTAATTTTTATGATGTAGCAGAATAGGATTTGAGACAAGAAAAAATAGATAGCTGGAGGAGGTGCTTAGGCATTCTTGTACATCGACTTGGCCAAAAAAAACAAGACAAACAAAACAACCAATGGATGTCCTTGAATGAAGAAGACATGCATACCAACATGCTCACACAATAAGATAGCAAATGAAATATGTGTGAAACATGCACAACCAATTATAGCATCTATCAACCAATTGGTGATGATTAGGTCATCTATATATGAGTATATTGACTTAGGAGACAAATGAGAACATTTTATCAAGGTCATACTCATCGTTTAAGCACAAGTGGGGTTACCACTTTTACATAAAACATCAATGTGTTCACACCATTTGAGTTACTTTAGCTCAATTTTTAGAGTAAATCTCCCCCTAGATGTGATATGCACCACAAAGAGGGATGAACTAACCTTGGGTTTTGTCGATGATTACTTCATGTAGATACTGACAATGGGGATGCTCAATGTTGATGTAGTTCATCAAGAGTTGGGAGCAATCCTTTAGAATTTTGCACTTTCAATACCTACATGGGTTAGTACCATAGGAACATACAAGGATATCCATAGACATAGAGTGAATTGCACATATGATGATGTCCTTACTACATTGAGTTACCTTGTCCCTTGTCTTACCAACAAGAGGGTTTGTGACTCCATGAACTAGTGCAAGATTTTGAAGTTGGTTGCACAAGTTCTTACCAAAATGAATATGAGTGAAATATGTTGGCGGAGTCACCCTCAAGAACTCTCTAGTTCTTCTTCTTTGGAACCCACATCAACTTGATGGGAATCCTTGGAGTTTTAGTTGAGTTTGATGAAGTCGAGCTTGACGAGGTCTTGGGAACCCACTTGACCATGGCTTGAGGTGCTTCTTCAAATCAGTCTATCTCTTATTGAAGCTTGTCCTTGCCTTTTAGCTTGTGGTCTTGTGGTGGAGATCATCTTGAGCTTGTGTTCCCTCAAAATAAGTGGGGTCATACTTCTCTTGTTGAGGAATAAACTTTGTCTTGGGGTATCGATCTTCTTCCCATTCAACTCCATTTTCATTGAACTTTGGTTCAAAGCCAACACACTGATTCTTTCCGTGTCTTCCTTTCTTGCATACAATTTCCTCAAATTGCTTACTCCCGGCAAGACTCTTATAAACACCTTTCTCTATAATTCCCTTCAATAAGCTATTTTCTTTCTCAAGTGTAACTTGGCTAAGATAATTATTAGTGGAATCAAGAGAATTACTAGAAGCAAAAATATTGGATTTAGCATTTTATTGTTACTACTAGAAGAAGAATCTTTCTTACTCTTGTTACTGTATTTAACTTGTGGCATGTAAGTAGACAAGAGGAGACGTTTGGCAATGTAAGAAGAACTCTTCTTTCGAAGATCATCATTGATTGCCTTTAGAAACTCATGCACTTGCTCTAAATTTAGCTACTCGAAGAATAGCATCTCATCAGTTCTTAGGATCTTTCTATGATCTTCTTGTGTTGTTTCATGAGCTAACTTAATAGTGTTTAGTTCTTTAGTTATACGCTCACACTGGTATAGTGAGGTGCTATACAAATGGTTTTTAACCCCTTTCTGCGACGACGTTTTGAACCGTCGCCAAGTGAGTGACTGTGATAGGGGGGTCCTTCCCACATGACCCAGAAACCATCGGGGATAGGGAGACTTGATGCATATACAGCACTCCCTACTCATTTGTGCTCGCATTGCCATCGTATTCGGTATTCTGTGGTGCTATGTTTATGATGCATGGCCCATCATAAACGGTTCACGATTATAGAATGTGTATGATAAGCAGACAATCACACGCCTTCACTTTTTCCGAACTGTGTATGATAAATAGTTAATAAGATTAGCTAATCGGCGTACGAGTGTCGGGTAGGATTAAGAAATGTCGGACCGTTGTAACATCATCGTACATGATAACTATCACACACGCTATTCTATGGTGCAACATTTACGATGCGTACCACATCAAAAACAGTTCGTGGTTGCAAATCATGTACGATAAAGCAACTATCACAAACATTTAGATTGCCCGCACCATTTGTGATATTGTCTGACATCACACATGGTTTGCAAACGGCAACTGTGGACATGCTCACACATGTTTCCTCTCTGTGAACCGTGTCAGATTATGGTTTATATCACTAATGTTTGTGTTTTACTGACTGTGTGCGCTGTAACAACCTGCAGAGCATAATTTCACCGTAATATAATTGCTGCTATTTCAAATTGTACCATCAGGTTTCAAACAACCAATGCATTATTCGATTCACAGGTACATATGTTCAATAATTACATAAGCACAAAATAAACAATAATAAACTACAGTTGTATACTTGTACTATTAAAGATGGTAAAGAAAGAGGCAAAATACATTCTGGTTGCTGAACAAGGTGAAGCGGAATGCCCATATTGTGTCCTCCTCCATGCAGAAGACACGCACGACTCTAGTCCAACCCCTTGTGATGGTTGACCACCCATCCTTCACTGTCTTCATGAACACATCTTGATAATCTTCGTGTTCTGGTAGAAATACTTTAACCTTTGCATGCCCACCAATCATGTAGTTTGAGAGGTAACCTTGAGTAAATTGCTTTGGGAACCACTGCAAAGTAAAAAGATTCAGACATTGTCATCTAACAAAACTCATTATGGGCAGTAAAAAGAAGGTTGCAGAGTTCTTACTTACCATCCTACAGTTCGCTGTTGTCTTGGATAAAGTGTAAACAAATAGTTTAATTGCCATCTTTTGACCCATTTTACTAACAATGTTTATCGGCTTCCTCACTTGATGCTGGTTCATCAATATCTCGTTGCCCCATACGCAGAAAGGGTGGAAGCGTGGATCTTTACCAACGACATATGTACCTGAAAGCACCAAGTTAATATTATAAGCTAAACAGCAATTGCACATGATGTAGTACAACACTCCCTCAGTCCCATTATATAATATCTTATAACATCCAATATACTCACATATTAGATGAATTAACATCTTATATTATGGGACGCAGGGAGTTTACTGCATTCTTACAAATTATCGGTTGATTAACTGTTGTTGTATCCATGGGTTAGAGTTAGTTTGATCTAGTTTGGGCTCAAATAGCCCTAAAGTATATCCAAACATGAGGGCTAGTTTGAGCTAGTTGCATCTAACCCACCCCAACAAAATATCCCTCCCAAGAGGTGCTAATTGGAGCTAGTTCTCCTAGTGCATTTATTATCAATCTAACCCTGCCATCCAAACACCTCTTTGGCTAGAGTTAGTTCAGTGTTAGTCATGAGCTAGAAACTAACTCTAACCTCTAGCTAAGTTAGAGTATCCAAACGGGGTTGTGTAGTAGTAGTTGTTGTTGCTGCTGCTGCTCTTCTACCTATATCTGGACATCATCAGAACATTAAGGTAACACTCTTCCTTGTTGCTATGTAGCCTAGGATTGCATATTTAGACATTCAGTACAGTGCATGTTGCTATGTAGCCTCAGATATATCACATATGGCCCTAGCTAACATAACGATAAACGGGTTACAGATATATTAAGTTAAAAGTCTGATTCACCGATTAGTCCCTTATCAGCCCCTGGCCTATATGGTACCATCTACCGATATCCTGAACAGTGAGTATATATAAGCCATGGGATGAAACTAACCTTGATGGAAAATAGTAGTCATTCCCAAAATTGTCCTATGTAAGCACATCGAGAGGCATGTTAAGCACAACAGGCTAAACTTCAACCAAATATATCCATGGAAGACAAAATAATCTCCAAAAGATAGCTTCAGTGTGCAGGTTTAAGCACGCTAGTAAAGCAAAACAAGTGGAAAGGTGTGTTAACTGCAACAGGTCTAACATTTAACAACAGAAAAAATAGTCATTCAAACTGGTATTATGCCGGTCTAAGTACACTGGTTATTGTTAAATAAAAATGGAAAGGTGTGTTAACTACAAAATGCAGCAACCAAATGTAGTCATTCATAGTGGTATTGTTGAAACTGGTATTGATGAAATTGAACTGCACAGTTCACACATGCACATATAGAACATCACGTTGTGAATAACTAGAATAAACAAGGCATAGTACAAACAACCAAATATAGCATTTGAAACTGGACATGTGCTAACTACAAATAACCGAACAACCAAAAACTATAGAAGAGGCATATGCTAGCTATAACAAGCTTAACAGCAAGAAAATATATGCATTCCTATCTGTATGTTTAGAACTAGTATTGATAAAAATGTACTGCACAATAAGTAGTTGCTCACATAGAGCATCACATTGTAAACAACTGAAATAAACAAGGCATACTGCAAACAACCAAATATAGCAATTAAAATTGGACATATTCTCACTACACTGCAAAAGGGACTCGACAAAACAAATCATGGGTTCCCCCCGGTGAAGAGGCCCGGCAAAACAAATCATGGGTTTCCTCACTTATCATAGATGGGCTCGTTCCCATAGGAAGAGCATGGACCATGACTGCACTCCATGTTGTCGCAGATGGGATCCTTCCCCTTGGAAGAGCCGGAGAGAGTGCCCTCCTCGTGGTCGTCGTCGATGAGGTTTGACTTGGAAGTTGTGGATCCCAAGCTAGCATCGCAGAACGTGTCCTTCAGAAATGACAAAAGGGGCTCGATGGCAATGTAGGATAGCAAATTCTTCACAACGAGCTAGAGGAGTCAGCGGTAGGGCCATGGATGAGATCAATGACGATTGAACCCTAGGGGTTGGGGTTGGGCCACTTAACCTGTGACATAGCCCGCGTCAGGCCATCGCCGTTGACGACCTCGATGTTGTAGCCGGCGTCCATGACATACCTGCATACTCTAGCCTGCTGATTGAGTGCCTGCGGCCGGTAATGGTCGTCAGCTTCCTCGGCAGCCACCTCGGCGACGTCGGCCAAAGAGGCTGCGATACACCTCTTTTGGGCCAGTCACTCCTCGAGCTCCGTGGGAAGCGTAGCCGGGCTTAGGCTGCGATGCTCTGGAGTGGGGGATGGGGATGGAGATGGGGATCTGTGGGAAAGGGGGCGTTTGGCAGGCGTCATCTAATAAACTCAGGGTGGCCTGGGTATGGAGATCACTGGGTAAGCTGCACGGGCAAACCGACAGATGTTGACAATACATGCCTTGCGACAGCGGCGGCGGCGACCTTGCTAGGGTTTCGAATGAAGGAGGGGTTGTGGTGTGTGTGTGCGCGCGCGCTCGCGCGTGCCCGAGGAGGTTTTGGGTGTGTGTGTGTGTGTTAAGGGGGTGTTTGAGGAAATGACGCGGCTACTGAAAATTTTAATACGCGGGAGTCAAACGCGAGGGTGAAATGCCTGGGCTATTGAAAATTTGGATGATGGTGCATCGCGCACGGTCCGAAAATGTGTGTTATGAAACAGAAAAACCCTCGAGTCGGGCAGATATTTTCGAGGGATGCAGGTGGGAGCGGGAACAAGAAACATCACACACGGTCGAAACATAGTAACCATGTGTTATCAAACAGAAAAAACCTACGGGCGGGTAGATATTTTTGAGAGGGGAAGCCTCATGGAGCCCAATGTACTGTGCCGATGTGCGTGACAAGGGCACCGGCGTGGCACACGGTTAGTGTGAGTGAGCCGTGTCTGTTGCGTCATCCGACTTTTCTAATGTTCATAAATTTGGCGAAAATGACGCGGGAAAGGGTCAGAACACGAACACACTTGCATGTGGACCAAATATATGAATGAAAAGGGTGGTTTTATGTTCAAATACCAAATGCAACTTCGATGTGGCACCTATCTCGCAAAGTGCACTGTATTGCTTCCCCCCTCATGTCGACATGAGGGGAATCCTAAGGTATGAACGCATGCCCGCCCCCACAGAGGTTCACCTAGAAACTGTGAAGTAGCAGTCCCGCCCCCATCACACACACACACACACACACACACACACACACACACACACACACATTTTCCAATCAAGAAGAACAAATGAGAGGGGATAAGATGACTTCCTCAAATTATAAAAAGGAGTTGGAAATTCCATTTGAATATTATTTGTAGTTTTGGTATTTATCTTATTTGCCAAAATGCATTAGTTGCATTAGGACAATGTTTTTATATATTTCCCTTCCTTAGATTAATGTTCACTATGCTATAGATATTCCAAGATAATTTTAGAAATTATCATGGTATTTTTAGGATTTTGTTTGGATTGTTTTTGACATTAGAAAGTCTATTGTAAAAAAGAACGCACGCGCACTCAACCATGCGCGCGCGAGCCCACGGCCTAGGCCAGGAGCACCCCACGGCCCAAGAACATCTAACGCCCGAGCGCTCCTCGCCTTGCTTTCCCGCCTCATCTCTCGCTCACGCTCGCAGCCGCCCCGCTGCCAGGAGGGCCCCACCCATATCGTCCCCAACCTCCCGCCTCTCCAGCTCTGGATAGAGCACCCGCTCACCGCCCGCAACCGCAGGCCGCCACGCGCTTGGAAAAGCCTTATCACGCAGCCCCGCGCCTACTCTTCGCGCCTATAAAAGCCCCAGAGCCCCCTCTCTCCATTCTGCCACTCCCTTTCGCCTCACACCACCCGTAGTCGACGCCCTGCTGCTTTGGATCTCACCGGAGCTGGTTCATCTCACCGTCATTTCCGTTGCCAGTAGGTCACCCCGGCCACCAACTTTCCTATCAATCTTTGTTACTAACCGAGGCACATCTTGTTGACATGTTTTTGCCGCCTAGGTCTCACCGGAGCTGTCGTCTCGAGGACATGCGTCCTCGCGGGAGCATGGATCTGCCATCCCCACGCAGCACCATCATGGCCACCCCGACGCGCGTCGTCAGCACCACCGGACCACCCACGTCGAGCACGTCCTCCCCGTCACCTTCCCCACCGCCGGAGACCACCGCAGCCGCCGCCCCGTCCACCACCAGTGCCACCGTCCCTGTTTGTAGTCGTCGTCACCGTAAGCGAACCTCCTATTCGTTCGTTTAGTTTTATTTATTTATTGTATTAGATCGGTTTACCGTGGTTTAATTAAACCGTGCGGTTTTAGTGAAAACCGGTCTCCGGTTTTATTTTTATTTAGCCGCGGTAGTTGTTTATTTATTTAGTGGTCATTCACCGTATAGCTGCCGAGTGAACAGTCTCTGGCCTCTCACAGTGCGCCACATGGCCAGGGACCTGATCGCTATGTTTTCTTCATTGTTTAGTCCCTTTTATCACAGATTAGTCCCTGAACTTCGAGTAGTCACACCTTTTTAACCATAGATCCAAATTGGAAGAAACTAGCGGCAAATTCTTCGCCATGATTAGATCTATCCAGTGGTGTCATTTTTGTAAACTTTTTTTAGATTCAAATATGAACTTTATTCAGGTTCGAATTCATACTTCAACTGGCCATATCCCCCAAACCATAGCTCCGATTAAGTTGATTCTTTTTGCACTTTGTCATCGTAGCCAAACCCTATGACTAGACCATTCTCACGGTATTTTTCTCACACTAGGATTTGTCCATTAATTTTTTTTCAAGTACGCATAGTATGGCTATAGTTTAGATCACTTTCAGAACCATATGCCCATGTTGTTTTACACTTAGAATATTTTGTGATAGCCAAGTGTGTTGTATGTTCATTTGGTTTTTCTGAGACTCTTTGCTTTGCATGATATTCTTGGTTCTCCGAAATGATTGCTTATGTATGTTTATTTACTTTGCAATAGATAGTCCGAAATGCAAAGCAGAATACTATCAGTCTCTATGATTCAACCAGCAGTACCAAGGCAAGTTACATCTTGATCATGTTTTCATTACCTATGTTTTTATTATGCCCTTAGTTCTTTGTGGTAGGACTGCATGGTAGGAATTTATGCTGGATGGCTATGCTCTACACCCAGTAGTTCATTGAGGTAGTGCTACATCTTGAGCTTGCGTTGGTTTTCCTTGAAGAGGAAAGGGTGATGCAGCAAAGTAGCGTAAGTATTTCCCTCAGTTTTTGAGAACCAAGGTATCAATCCAGTAGGAGGCTCCTCAAAAGTCCCACGCACCTACACAAACAAACAAAGAACTTGCAACCAACACAATAAAGGGGTTGTCAATCCCTTCACGGCCACTTGCGAAAGTGAGATCTGATAGAGATAGTATGATAAGATAAATATATTTTTGGTATTTTATAATATAGATGTGAAAAGTAAAGATGCAAATACAAGTAGATTGAAAGCTTATATGATAAAAGAT
Organism: Triticum timopheevii; assembly: GCA_963921465.1. Classification (NCBI taxonomy): domain Eukaryota; kingdom Viridiplantae; phylum Streptophyta; class Magnoliopsida; order Poales; family Poaceae; genus Triticum; species Triticum timopheevii. The sequence goes on along the minus strand of OY997274.1, from coordinate 281,154,262 downwards.
AGACCTGGGGGCCATAGGTTTCGCTAGAGGCTTCTCTCAAGATAGCATAAGTATTACGGCGGGTGAACAAATTACTGTCGAGCAATTGATAGAAAAGCGAATAATTATGAGATTATCTAGGCATGATCATGTATATTGGCATCACGTCCGTGACAAGTAGACCGACTCCTTCCTGCATCTACTACTATTACTCCATACATCGACCACTATCCAGCATGCATCTAGAGTATTAAGTTCATAAGAACAGAGTAACGCATTAAGAAAGATGACATGATGTAGAGGGATAAACTCAAGCAATATGATATAAACCCCATCTTTTTATCCTCAATGGCAACAATACAATACGTGCCTTGCAACCCTTTCTGTCACTGGGTAAGGACACGGCAAGATTGAACCCAAAGCTAAGAACTTCTCCCATGGCAAGAAAGATCAATCTAGTAGGCCAAACCAAACTGATAATTCGAAGAGACGTGCAAAGATAACTCAATCATACATAAAAGAATTCAGAGAAGATTCAAATATTTCTCATAGATAAACATGATCATAAATGCACAATTCATCGGATTACGACAAACACACTGCAAAAAGAGTTACTTCAAATAGATCTCCACAAGAGAGGGGGAGAACATTGTATTGAGATCCAAAAAGAGAGAAGAAGCCATATAGCTAATAACTATGGACCCGAAGGTCTGTGGTAAACTACTCACAACTCATCGGAGGGGCTATGGTGTTGATGTAGAAGCCCTCCATGGTCGATTCCCCCTCCGACGGAGCGCCGGCAAAGGCCCCAAGATGGGATCTCGCGGATACAGAAGGTTACGGTGGTGGAAATTGTTTTTCATTGGCTCCCTGGATGTTTTCGGGGTACATAGGTATATCTAGGAGGAAGAAGTACGTCGGTGGCCACTCGTGCGGCCCAGGAGACAGGGGCATGCCCAGGAGGGGTGGGCGCGCCCTCCTATCTCCTGGCCACCTCGATTGCTTCTTGACTTGCACTCCAAGTCCTCTGGATCACGTTCGTTCCAAAAATCACGCTCCCGAAGGTTTCATTCCGTTTGGACTTCGTTTGATATCCCTTTTCTTCGAAATAAAGTTCATATTGACATAATAAATAGTAACACTTCAAGCACTAATCAAAGCAATCATGTCTTCTCAAAATAACATGGCTAAAGAAAGTTCATCCCTACAAAATCATATAGTTAGGCTATGCTTCATTTTCGTCACACAAAGATGTTCCCAAATTCTACACCCTCGATGACAAGCCAAGCAATTTTTTCGTACTTAAATAATCTCAAACTTTTTTAACCTTCACGCAATACATGAGCGTGATCCATGGATATAGCACTATGGGTGGAATAGAATATGATGACGGGGATTGTGTGGAGAAGACAAAAAAGGAGAAAGTCTCACATTGACGAGGATAATCAACGGGCTATGGAGATGCCCATCAATTGATGTCAACATGAGGAGTAGGGATTGCCATGCAACAGATGCACTAGACATATAAATGAATGCTCAATAGAAGAAAACTAGTGGGTGTGCATCCAACTTGCTTGCTCACGAAGACATAGGGCATTTGAGGAAGCCCATCGTAGGAATATACAAGCCAAGTTCTATAATGAAAAATTCCCACTAGTATATGAAAGTGACAACCTATGAGACTCACTATATGAAAAACATGGTGCTACTTTGAAGCACAAGATATGAGACTCACTATATGAAGGATATGGTGCTACTTTGAAGCACAAGTGTGGAAAAAGAGATAGTAACATTGCCCCTTTTATTTCTTTTCCTTTTTTCATTTTTCATTTTCTTTTTTTTTCTTTTTTGGGCCTTTCTTTTTTTCTTTTTGGCCTTTCTTTTTTTCTTTTTTTTTCTTTTTGGGCAAAGCTCTAATAATGATGATCATCACACTTTCATTGATTACAACATATGAATTACAACTCGAAACTAGAACAAGATATGACTCTATATGAATGCCTCCGGCGGTGTACCGGGATGGTGCAATGAATCAAGAGTGAGATGTATGAAAAATTATGCATGGTGGCTTTGCCACAAATACGATGTCAACTACATGATCATGCAATGGCAATATGACAAAAGTAATGTATGTCATGATGATGATGAACGGAACGGTGGAAAGTTGCATGGCAATTTATCTCGGAATGGCTATGGAAATGCCATAATAGGTAGGTATGGTGGCTGTTTTGAGGAAAATATAAGGAGGTTTATGTGTGATAGAGCGTATCGTATCACGGGGTTTGGATGCACCGGCAAAGTTTGCACCAACTCTCAAGGTGAGATAGGTCAATGCACGGTACCGAAGAGGCTAGCAATGGTGGAAAGGTAAAAGTGCGTATAATCCATGGAGTCAACATTAGTCAAAAGAACTCATATACTTATTGCAAAAATTTAGAAGTCATCAAAAATCAAGCACTACGCGCATGCTCCTAGAGGGATAGATTGGTAGGAAAAGACCATCGCTCGTCCCCGACCGCCACTCATAAGGATGCACAAGCCAGGTACACTTCATGTTTCAAATTTGTTACACAACTTTAACCATACGGGCATGCTACGGGACTTGCTAACTTCAACACAAGCATTCTTTAAATTCATAATCACCCAACTAGCATGACTTTAATATCACTACCTCCATATCTCAAAACAATTATCAAGTATCAAATTGATCGTAGCATCCAATTCACTTCCTATGACAGTTTTTATTATACCCAACTTAGATGCCTACCATTCTAGGACCAATTTATAACCATAGCAAATACCATGCTGTTCTGAAAGACTCTCAAAATAATATAAGTGAAGCATGAGAGACTAGAAATTTCTACAAAATTAAGCCACCGCCATGCTCTAAAAGGTATAAGTGAAGCACTAGAGCAAAAACTATCAAGCTCAAAAGATATAAGTGAAGCACATAGAGTATTCTAATAAATTCAATCAAGTAGGCTTCTCCCAAAAGGTGTGTACAGCAAGGATGATTGTGGTAAAGTAAAAAAGAAGTACTAATATAATACACGACGCTCCAAGCAAAACACATATCATGTGGCGAATAAAAATATAGCTCCAAGTAAAGTTACCAATGAACGAAGACGAAAGAGGGGATGCCTTCCCGGGGCATCCCCAAGCTTAGGATTTTGTCTATTCTTGAATATCTTGGGGTGCCATGGGCATCCCCAAGCTTAGGCTTTTGCCACTCCTTATTCCATAGTCCATCAAAGCTTTACCCAAAACTTGAAAACTTCACAACACAAAACTCAACAGGAAATCTTATAAGCTCCGTTAGTGAAAGAAAACAAAACCACCACATAAGGTACTGTAATGAACTCATTCTTTATTTATTTTGGTTTTAAACCTACTGTATTCCAAGTTCTCTATGGTTCATACCACTTAATACTATCCATAGATGCATCAAAATAAGCAAACAACACACGAAAAACAGAATCTATCAAAAACAGAACAGTCTGTAGCAATCTGTAACTAACGCAAACTTCTGGAACTCTAAAAATCCTACCAAAATAGGAAGTCCAGGAAAAATTTGTCTATTGATCAGCATAAAAAAGAATCAACGCAAAAGCACGTTTTTGTGATTTAACAAAACTAATTTCGTGCGCGCAAAGTTTCTGTTTCTCAGCAGAATCAAATTAACTATCACCATAGGTTATCCTATATATAGGTTCTACTTGGCACAAACACTAATTAAAACATAAAAACACATCTAAACAGAAGGTAGATGCAAAATTTATTACTAAACAGAAACAAGAACAAAAAACACAAATAAAATTGGGTTGCCTCCCAACTAGCGCTATCGTTTAACGCCCCTAGCTAGGCATAAAAGCGAAGATAGATCTAAGTAGTGCCATCTTTGGCACTCAATTCATAAGTAGCTCACATGATAGATCCATAAGGTAATTTGACTTTCTTTCTTGGAAAGTGCTCCATGCCTTTGTTTAATGGAAATTGGAATCTAATATTCCCTTCCTTCATATCAATAATCGCGCCAATTGTTCTAAGGAAATGTCTACCAAGAATAATAGGGCAAGAAAGATTGCAATCTATATCAAGAACGATAAAATCTACGGGCACCAAATTTCTATTTGCAACAATGAGAACATCATTGATCCTTCCCATTGGCTTTTCAATGGTGGAATCCGCAAGGTGCAAATTTAAAGAGCAACCATCAAGATCATGGAAAACTAGAATATCACACAAAGTTTTCGGAATCGTGGAAACACTAGCACCCAAATCACACAAAGCAAAACACTCATGATCTTCAATTCTAATATTTATAGTAGGTTCCCACTCATCATTAAGTTTTCTAGGTATATAAACTTCCAAATTAAGTTTTTCATTATGAGATTGCATCAAGGCATCAACGATATGTTTGGTAAAAGCTTTATTTTGACTATAAGCATGAGGAGAATTGACAACGGATTGCAACAAGGAAATACAACCTTCTAAAGAACAATTATCATAATAAAATTCCTTGAAATCCGAGATAGTGGGTTCAATACTATTTAAAGTCATGACCTCTCCAATCCCACTTTTACCAAATTTAGCATCAAGATCTAAAAACTCCGAATTATTGGGATGCCTTCTAAATAATGTTGACTCATCTCCAGTCCCATTATTATCAAGATTCATATTGCAAAACAAAGATCTAATAGGAGACACATCAATAACTTTAAGATCTTCATCATTATTTTCATTTTAACTAGAAGAACACGCCTTTACAAAGCAATCTTTCTTGGCACACAATCTAGCGGTTCTTTCCTTGCACTCATCAATAGAAATTCTCATGGCTTTGAGAGACTCATTGATATCAGGCTTAGGAGGAGTAAATCTAAGTTTAAGAGAATCAACATCAAGCGAAAGTCTATCAACGTTCCTAGCCAAATCATCAACTTTGAGCAATTTTTCTTCAAGCAAAGCATTAAAATTCTTTTGAGAAATCATAAATTCTTTCACACTATTCTAAAAATCAGAGGGCATCTTATTAAAATTACCATAAGAATTGTTGTAGGGATTTCCATAGTTATTAGGGGAATTACTAGGGAACGGTCTAGAATTAAAGTTTCCTCTATAAGCATTGTTTCCAAAACTATTCCTACCAACAAAATTCACATCCATAGATTCATTATTATTCTCAATCAAAGTAGACAAAGGCATATCATTGGGATCAAAAGGAGCACTCTTAGTAGCAAATAATTCCATAAGTTCATCCATCTTTCCACTCAAAACATGGATTTGTTCTATAGCATGCACTTTATTACTAGAAGATCTTTCGGTGTGCCATTGAGAATAATTAGCCATAATATTATCAAGAAGTTTTGTAGCATCTCCTAAAGTGATTTCCATGAACGTGCCTCCCGCGGCCGAGTCTAAAAGATTTCTAGAAGCAAAGTTCAAACCGGCATAAAAAATTTGTATGATCATCCATAAATTCATACCATGAGTAGGGCAATTGCGAATCGTCAATTTCATTCTTTCCCAAGATTGGGCAACATGCTCATGATCAAGTTGCTTAAAATTCATAATATCATTCCTAAGAGTGATAATCTTAGCGGGAGGAAAATACTTAGAGATAAAAGCATCTTGGCACTTGCTCCAAGAATCAATACTATTTTTAGGCAAAGACGAAAACCAAACTTTAGCACGATCTCTAAGTGAAAATGGAAATAACTTCAATTTAACCATATCATTATCTGTATCTTTCTTCTTTTGCATATCACACAAATCAACAAAGTTGTTTAGATGGGTAGCGGCATCTTCACTAGGAAGGTCGGCGAATTGATCTTTCATAACAAGATTTAGCAGAGCAGTATTGATTTCACAAGACTCAACATCATTAAGAGGAGCAATCGGAGCACTAAGGAAATCATTATTATTGGTATTGGAGAAATCACATAGTTTGTTATTATCTTGCACCATGGAAACAAGTAATCCAACACACAAGCAAACAAAAAAAGGCAAGCAAGAAAGAGAGAGAGAGAGAGAGAGAGAGAGAGAGAGAGAGAGAGAGAGAAAGAGAGAGAGAGAAAGAGAGGCAAATAAAATGGCAAGAGTGAAGTGGGGGGGAAGAAAACGAGAGCCAAATGGCAAATAATGTAAATGCGAGTGAGATGAGTTTGTGATGGGTACTTGGTATGTCTTGACTTGAGCGAAGACCTACCCGGCAACGGCGCCAGAAATCCTTGTTGCTACGTCTTGAGCTTGCGTTGGTTTTCCTTGAAGAGGAAAGGGTGATGCAGCAAAGTAGCGTAAGTATTTCCCTCGGTTTTTGAGAACCAAGGTATCAATCCAGTAGGAGGCTCCTCAAAAGTCCCATGCAGCTACACAAACAAACAAAGAACTCGCAACCAATACAATAAAGGGGTTGTCAATCCCTTCACGGCCACTTGCGAAAGTGATATCTGATAGAGAGAGTATGATAAGGTAAATATATTTTCGGTATTTTATAATATAGATGCGAAAAGTAAAGATGCAAATAAAAGTAGATTGAAAGCTTATATGATAAAAGATAGACCCGGGGGCCATAGATTTCACTAGGGGCTTCTCTCAAGAGCATAAGTATTACGGTGGGTGAACAAATTATTGTCGGGCAGTTGATAGAAAAGCGAATAATTATGAGATTATCTAGGCATGATCATGTATATAGGCATCACGTCCGTGACAAGTAGACCGACTCCTGCCTGCATCTACTACTATTACTCCAGACATCGACCGCTATCCAGCATGCATCTAGAGTATTAAGTTCATAAGAACAGAGTAACGCATTAAGAAAGATGACATGATGTAGAGGGATAAACTCAAGCAATATGATATAAACCTCATCTTTTTATCCTCGATGGCAACAATACAATACGTGCCTTGCAACCCTTTCTATCACTTGGTAAGGACACCACAAGATTGAACCCAAAGATAAGCACTTCTCCCATGGCAAGAAAGATCAATCTAGTAGGCCAAACCAAACTGATAATTCGAAGAGGCTTGCAAAGATAACTCAATCATACATAAAAGAATTCAGAGAAGATTCAAATATTTCTCATAGATAAACTTGATCATAAACCTACAATTCATCGGATCTCGACAAACACACCACAAAAAGAGTTACATCAAATAGATCTCCATAAGAGAGGGGGAGAACTTTGTATTAAGATTCAAAAAGAGAGAGGAATCCATCTAGCTAATAACTATGGACCCGAAGGTCTATGGTAAACTACTCACAACTCATTGGAGGGGCTATGGTGTTGATGTAGAAGCCCTCCGTGGTCGATTCCCCCTCTGGCGGAGCGCCGGTGAAGGCTCCAAGATGGGATCTCACGGATACAGAAGGTTACAGCGGTGGAAATTGTTTTTCGTTGGCTCCCTGGTTGTTTTCGGGTACGTAGGTATATATAGGTGGAAGAAGTACGTCGGTGGCCGCTCGTGGGGCCCAGGAGGCAGGGGAGCGCCTAGGAGGGGTCGGCGCGCCCTCCTATCTCCTGGCCACCTCGATTGCTTCTTGACTTGCACTCCAAGTCCTCTGGATCACATTCGTTACAAAAATCACGCTCCCGAAGGTTTCATCCCGTTTGGACTCCGTTTGATATCCCTTTTCTTCGAAATACTGAAATAGGCAAAAAAACAGCAATACGGGCTGGACCCCCGGTTAGTAGGTTAGTCCCAAAAAATGATATAAATATGTAAAATAAAGCCCATAAACATCCAAAAGGGGTAATATAATAGCATGGAACATTCAAAAATTATTGATATGTTGGAGACGTATCAGGTAGGTCTGAACCTTGCAACATTGTCGCCGCCGTTTTACATTATATTGCTTTGCTAAAGTAGACGTGGATTGGGGAGTGATCATTGTAAAGTATGCGAGTGACAATGTAGTAAATAGGACCTGAGATAATTAATGAACAACCTGGGTGGAAACTGAAGGAAATATGCCCTAGAGGCAATAATAAAGTTATTATTTATTTCCTTATTTCATGATAAATGTTTATTATTCATGCTAGAATTGTATTAACCGGAAACATAATGCATGTGTGAATACATAGACAAACATAGTGTCACTAGTATGCCTCTACTTGACTAGCTCGTTTATCAGAGATGGTTATGTTTCCTAGCCATGGACAAAAGAGTTGTCATTTGATTAACGGGATCACATCATTAGGAGAATGATGTGATTGACTTGACCCATTCCGTTAGCTTAGCACTTGATCGTTTAGTATACTCCTATTGCTTTCTTCATGACTTATACAAAGTTCCTACAACTATGAGATTGTGCAACTCCCGTTTACTGGAGGAACACTTTGTGTGCTACCAAACGTCACAATGTAACTGGGTGATTATAAAGGTGCTCTACAGGTGTTTCCGAAGGTACATGTTGGGTTGGCATAATTCGAGATTAGGATTTGTCACTCCGATTGTCGGAGAGGTATCTCTGGGCCCTCTCGGTAATATTCATCACCTAAGCCTTGCAAGCATGTAACTAATGAGTTAGTTATGAGATGACGTATTACAGAACGAGTAAAGAGACTTGCCGGTAACGAGATCGAACTAGGTATTGGATACCGACGATCAAATCTCGGGCAAGTAACATACCGATGACAAAGGGAACAAAGTATGTTGTTATGCGGTTTGACCGATAAAGATCTTCGTAGAATATGTAGGAACCAATATGGGCATCCAGGTCCCGCTATTGGTTATTGACCGGAGACGTGTCTCGGTCATGTCTACATTGTTCTCGAACCGTAGGGTCCGCACGCTTAAGGTTTCGATGACAGTTATATTATGAGTTTATGAGTTTTGATGTACCGAAGGAGTTCGGAGTCCCGGATGAGATCGGGGACATGACGAGGAGTCTCGAAATGGTCGAGACGTAAAGATCGATATATTGGACGACTATATTCAGAGTTTGGAAAGGTTCCGAGTCATTCGGGTATTTATCGGAGTACCGGAGAGTTACGGGAATTCGCCGGGGAGAAGTATTGGGCCTTATTGGGCCCTGCGGGAAAGAGAGAGGGGCTGCCTAGGGCAGGCCGCGCGCCCCCCCATGGCCTAGTCCGAATTGGACTAGGGGGAGGGGCCGCACCCCCTCCTTCCTTCCCTTCTCTCTTCCCCTTCCTAGTCTGCTACTCCTAATACATGGAAGGACTCCTAGTTGGACTAGGAAAGGGGGAATCCTACTCCCGGTGGGAGTAGGACTCCCCAGGGCGCGCCATAGTAGAGGGTCGGCCCTCCCCTCCTCCACTCCTTTATATACGGGGGCAGGGGGCACCCCATGGACACACAAGTTGATCATTGAGATCGTTCCTTAGCCGTGTGCGGTGCCCCCCTCCACGATATTACACCTCGGTCATATTGTAGCGGTGCTTAGGCGAAGCCCTGCGACAGGAGAACATCAAGATCGTCACCACGCCGTCGTGCTGACGGAACTCCTCCCCACGCCTCTGCTGGATCGGAGATCGGGGTGCGTCATCGAGTTGTACGCGTGTCAAGAACTCGGAGGTGCCGGAGTAACGGTGCTTGGATCGGTCGGACCGGGAGGACGTACGACTACTTCCTCTACATTGCGTCAACGCTTCTGCTTCGGTCTACGAGGGTACGTAGACAACACTCTCCCCTCTCGTTGCTATGCATCACCATGATCTTGCGTGTGCGTAGGAAATTTTTTGAAATTGCTACGTTCCCCAACAGTGGTATCAGAGCCTAGGTTTTATGGTTTGATGTTATATGCACGAGTAGAACACAAGTGAGTTGTGGACGATATAAGTCATACTGCCTACCAGCATGTCATACTTTGGTTCGGCGGTATTGTTGGATGAAGCGGCCCGGACCGACATTACGCGTACACTTACGCAAGACTGGTTCTACCGCCGTGCTTTGCACACAGGTGGCTGGCGGGTGTCAGTTTCTCCAACTTTAGTTGAACCAAGTGTGGCTACGCCCGGTCCTTGCGAAGGTTAAAACGGAGTCTATTTGACAAACTATCGTTGTGGTTTTGATGCGTAGGTGAGAACGGTTCTTGCTAAGCCCGTAGCAGCCACGTAAAATTTGCAACAACAAAGTAGAGGACGTCTAACTTGTTTTTGCAGGGCATGTTGTGATGTGATATGGTCAAGACGTGATGAGATATAAGTTGTTGTATGAGATGATCATGTTTTGTTGAAGTTATCGGCAACTGGCAGAAGCCCTATGGTTGTCTTTTTGTTGCATAAGATGCAAGTGCCAAATAATTGCTTTACTTTATCGCTATGCGATAGCAATAGTTGTAAGAGCAATAGTTGGTGAGACGACCATGTGACGACACATTGATATAGATCAAGATGGTGAAGATCATGGTGTCGTGCCGGTGACGATAGAGATCATGACAATACTTTGGAGATGGAGATCAAAGGCGCAAGATGATCATGGCCATATCATGTCACATATTTTGATTGCATGTGATGTTTATCCTTTATGCATCTTATCTTGCTTTGATTGACGGTAGCATTTTAAGATGATCTCTCACTAAAATTATCAAGAAGTGTTCTCCCTGAGTATGCACCGTTGCCAAAGTTCGTCGTGCCGAGACACCACGTGATGATGGGGTGTGATAAGCTCTACGTCCATCTACAACGGGTGCAAGACAGTTTTGCACACGCGGAATACTCAGGTTAAACTTGACGAGCCTAGCATATGCAGATATGGCCTCGGAACACGAAGACTGAAAGGTCGAGCGTGAATCATATAGTAGATATGATCAACATAGTGATGTTCACCATTGAAAACTACTCCATCTCACGTGATGATCGGTCATGGATTAGTTGATTTGGATCACGTGATCACTTAGATGACTAGAGAGATGTCTGTCTAAGTGGGAGTTCTTAAGTAATATGATTAATTGAACTTAAATTTATCATGAACTTAGTCCTGGTAGTATTTTGCAAATTATGTTGTAAGATCAATAGCTTGCATTGTTGCTTTCATATGTTTATTTTGATATGTTCCTAGAGAAAATTGAGTTGAAAATTGTTAGTAGCAATGATGCGGATTGGATCCGTGATCTGAGTTTTATCCTCATTGCTGCACAGAAGAATTATGTCCTTAATGCACCGCTAGGTGACAGACCTATTGCAGGAGCAGATGCAGACGTTATGAACGTTTAGCTAAGCTCAATATGATGACTACTTGATAGTTTAGTGCACCATGCTTAACGGCTTGGAACCGGGTCTTCAACGATGTTTTGAACGTCATGGAGCATATGAGATGTTCCAGGAGTTGAAGTTAATATTTCAAGCAAATACCCGAGTTGAGAGATATGGAGTCTCCAACAAGTTCTATGGCTAAAAGATGGAGGAGAATCGCTCAACTAGTGAGCATGTGCTCAGATTGTCTGGGTACTTCAATCACTTGAATCAAGTGGGAGTTAATCTTCCAGATAAGATAGTGATTGACAGAATTCTCTAGTCACCATCACTAAGTTACTAGAACTTCGTGATGAACTATAGTATGCAAGGGATGACGAAAACGATTCCCAAGCTCTTCGTGATGCTGAAATCAACGAAGGTAGAAATCAAGAAAGAGCATCAAGTGTTGATCGTTAACAAGATCACTAGTTTCAAGAAAAGGGCAAAGGGAAAGAAAGGGAACTTCAAGTGGAAAGACAAGCAAGTTGTCACTCCTACGAAGAAGCCCAAAGCTGGACCATAGCCTGAAACTGAGTGTTTACACTGCAAAGGAAATGGTCACTGGAAGCGGAAATGCCCTGAATATTTGGTGGATAAGAAGGATGGCAAAGTGAACAAGGGTATATTTGATATACATATTATTGATGTGTGCCTTACTAGTGTTTATAGTAGCCCCTGAGTATTTGATACTTGTTCGGTTGCTAAGATTAGTAACTCGAAACAGGAGTTACAGAATAAACAGAGACTAGTTGAAGGGAAAGTGACGATGAGTGTTGGAAGTAGTTCCAAGATTGATATGATCATCATCGCACACTCCCTATACTTTCGGGATTAGTGTTAAACCTAAATAAATGTTATTTGGCGTTTGCGTTGAGCATGAATATGATTTGATCATGTTTATTGCAATACGGTTATTCATTTAAAATCAGAGAATAATTGCTGTTCTGTTTACATGAATAAAACCTTCAATGGTCATACACCCAATGAGAATAGTTTGTTGGATCTCGATTGTAGTGATACACATATTCATAATATTGAGGCCAAAAGATGCAAAGTTAATAATGATAGTGCAACTTATTTGTGGCACTGCCGTTTGGGTCATATCGGTGTAAAGCGCATGAAGAAACTCCATAAAGATGGATTTTCGGAATCACTTGGTTATGAATCATTTGATGCTTGCGAACCGTGCCTTTTGGGCAAGATGACTAAAACTCCGTTCTTCGGAACAATGGAACAAGCTACTGACTTATTGGAAATAATACATACCGATGTATGCGATCCAATGAGTGTTGATGCTCGTGGCAAGTATCGTTATTTTCTGACCTTCACAAGATGATTTGAGCAGATATGGGTATATCTACTTGATGAAACATAAGTCTGAAACATTTGAAAAGTTCAAAGAATTTCAGAGTGAAGTGGAAAAACATCGTAACAAGAAAAATAAAGTTTCTACGATCTGATCATGGAGACGAATATTTGAGTTACGAGTTTGGTCTTCAATTAAAACAATGTGAAATAGTTTCACAGCTCACGCCACCTGGAACACCACAACGTTATGGTGTGTCCGAACGTCATAACCGCACTTTATTTGATATGGTGCGATCTATGATGTCTCTTACTAATTTACCAATATTGTTTTGGGGTTATGCATTGGAGACAGCTGCATTCACGTTTAATAGGGCACCATCTAAATCCGTTGAGACGACACCGTATGAACTATGGTTTAGCAGTAAACCTAAACTGTTGTTTCTTAAAGTTTGGGGCTGCGATGCTTATGTGAAAAAGTTTCATCCTGATAAGCTCGAACCCAAATCGGAGAAGTGCGTCTTCATAGAATACCCAAAGGAAATTGTTGGGTACACCTTCTATCACAGATCCGACGGCAAATTTGTTGCTGATAATAGATCCTTTCTAGAGAAGGAGTTTCTCTCGAAAGAAGTGAGTGGGAGGAAAGTAGAACTTGATGAGGTAACTGTACCTACTCCCTTATTGGAAAGTAGTTCATCACAGAAATCAGTTCCTATGACAAATACACCAATTAGTGAGGAAGCTAATGATATTGATCATGAAACTTCAGATCAAGTTACTACAGAACCTCGTAGGTCTTCCAGAGTAAGATCCGCACCAGAGTGGTGTAGTAATCATGTTCTGGAAGTCATGTTACTAGACCATGATGAACCTACGAACTATGAGGAAGCGATGATGAGCCCAGATTCCGCGAAATGGCTTGAGGCCATAAAATCTGAGATATGATCCATGTATCAGAACAAACTATGGACTTTGATTGACTTGCTCGATGATCAGCAAGCCATGTTAATTGAATGGATCTTCAAGAGGAAGACGGACACTGATAGTAGTGTTACTATCTACTAAGCTCGACTTGTTGCGAAAGGTTTTCAACAAGTTCAAGGTGTTGAATACGATGAGATTTTCTCACTCGTATCGATGCTTAAAGTCTGTCTGAATCATGTTCGCAATTGTCACATTTTATGAAATCTGGCAAATGGATGTCAAAACTGCATTCCTTAATGGATTTATTAAAGAAGAGTTGTATATGATGCAACCAGAAGGTTTTGTCAATCCTAAAAGTGCTAACAAAATGTGCAAGCTCCAGCGATCCATCTATGGACTGGTGCAAGCATCTCGGAGTTGGAATATACGCTTTGATAAGTTGATCAAAGCATATAGTTTTATATGGACTTACGATGAAGCCTGTATTTACAAGAAAGTGAGTGGGAGCACTACAACATTTCTGATAAGTATATGTGAATGACATATTGCTGATCGGAAATAATGTAGAATTATTCTGCAAAGCATGAAAGGATACTTGAATAAGAGTTTTTCGAAGAAAGACCTCAGTAAAGCTACATACATATTGAGCATCAAGATCTATTGAGATAGATCAAGACGCTTGATAAGATTTTCAATGAGTACATACCTTGACAAGATTTTGAAGTAGTTCAAAATGGAACAGTCAAAGAAAGAGTTCTTGCCTGTGTTGCAAAGGTATGAAATTGAGTAAGACTCAAATCCCGACCACAGCAGAAAATAGAAAGAGAATGAAAAGTCATTCCCTATGCCTCAGTCATAGGTTCTATAAAGTATGCTATGCTATGTACCAGACCTATTGTATACCTTGCTCTGAATTTGGCAAGGGAGTACAATAGTGATCTAGGAGTAGATCACTGGACATTGGTCAAGAATATCCTTAGTAAGGACTAAGGAGATGTTTCTCGATTATGGAGGTGATAAAAGAGTTTGTTGTAAAAGTTACATCAGTGCAAACTTTTACACTGATCCAGATGACTCTAAGTCTCAACCTAGATACATATTGAAAGTGGGAGCAATTAGCTAGAGTAGCTCCGTGCAGAGCATTGTGGACATAAAATATTTGCAAAATACATACGGATCTGAATGTGACAGACCCGTTGACTAAAGCTTCTCTCACGAGCAAAACATGATCACACCTTAGTACTCTTTGGGTGTTAATAACATAGCGATGTGAACTAGATTATTGACTCTAGTAAACCCTTTAGATGTTAGTCACATGATGATGTGAACTATGGGTGTTAATCATATACAGATATGAATATTGGTGTTAAATCACATGGCAATGTGAACTAGATTATTGACTCTAGTGCAAGTGGGAGACTGAAGTAAATATGCCCTAGAGGCAATAATAAAGTTATTATTTATTTCCTTATTTCATGATAAATGTTTATTATTCATGCTAGAATTGTATTAACCGGAAACATAATACATGTGTGAATACATAGACAAACATAGTGTCACTAGTATGCCTCTACTTGACTAGCTCGTTTACCAGAGATGGTTATGTTTCCTAGCCATGGACAAAAGAGTTGTCATTTGATTAACGGGATCACATCATTAGGAGAATGATGTGATTGACTTGACCCATTCCGTTAGCTTAGCACTTGATCGTTTAGTATACTGCTATTGCTTTCTTCATGACTTATACAAAGTTCCTACAACTATGAGATTGTGCAACTCCCGTTTACCGGAGGAACACTTTGTGTGCTACCAAACGTCACAACGTAACTGGGTGATTATAAAGGTGCTCTACAGGTGTTTCCGAAGGTACATGTTGGGTTGGCATAATTCGAGATTAGGATTTGTCACTCCGATTGTCGGAGAGGTATCTCTGGGCCCTCTCGGTAATATTCATCACCTAAGCCTTGCAAGCATGTAACTAATGAGTTAGTTATGAGATGACGTATTACAGAACGAGTAAAGAGACTTGCCGGTAACGAGATCGAACTAGGTATTGGATACCGACGATCAAATCTCGGGCAAGTAACATACCGATGACAAAGGGAACAAAGTATGTTGTTATGCGGTTTGACCGATAAAGATCTTCGTAGAATATGTAGGAACCAATATGGGCATCCAGGTCCCGCTATTGGTTATTGACCGGAGACGTGTCTCGGTCATGTCTACATTGTTCTCGAACCGTAGGGTCCGCACGCTTAAGGTTTCGATGACAGTTATATTATAAGTTTATGAGTTTTGATGTACCGAAGGAGTTCGGAGTCCCGGATGAGATCGGGGACATGACGAGGAGTCTCGAAATGGTCGAGACGTAAAGATCGATATATTGGACGACTATATTCGGAGTTCGGAAAGGTTCCGAGTCATTCGGGTATTTATCGGAGTACCAGAGAGTTACGGGAATTCGCCGGGGAGAAGTATTGGGCCTTATTGGGCCCTGCGGGAAAGAGAGACGGGCTGCCTAGGGCAGGCCGTGCGCCCCCCCATGGCCTAGTCCGAATTGGACTAGGGGGATGGGCCGCACCCCCTCCTTCCTTCCCTTCTCTCTTCCCCTTCCTAGTCTCCTACTCCTAATACATGGAAGGACTCCTAGTTGGACTAGGAAAGGGGGAATCCTACTTCCGGTGGGAGTAGGACTCCCCAGGGCGCGCCATAGTAGAGGGCCGGCCCTCCCCTCCTCCACTCCTTTATATACGGGGGCAGGGGGCACCCCATGGACACACAAGTTGATCATTGAGATCGTTCCTTAGCCGTGTGCGGTGCCCCCCTCCACGATATTACACCTCGGTCATATTGTAGAGGTGCTTAGGCGAAGCCCTGCGACAGGAGAACATCAAGATCGTCACCACGCCGTCGTGCTGACGGAACTCCTCCCCGCGCCTCTGCTGGATCGGAGATCGGGGTGCGTCATCGAGCTGTACGCGTGTCAAGAACTCGGAGGTGCCGGAGTAATGGTGCTTGGATCGGTCGGACAGGGAGGACGTACGACTAATTCCTCTACATTGCGTCAACGCTTCCGCTTCGGTCTACGAGGGTATGTAGACAACACTCTCCCCTCTCGTTGCTATGCATCACCATGATCTTGCGTGTGCGTAGGAATTTTTTTGAAATTGCTACGTTCCCTAACAGAAACTAGTTTGAATGGTGGCGAAGTACAATGGGGCATGCATGGGAAATCCATGGTGGTGCACCACTAGTGGTCCCCCCGCCCGGGATCAAAGGGATCAAACGTATTTTCATGTGTAGAAGCTTACGTGTGCAGCCACAAGCCAATATGGGCTCTAGCTTAGTTGAGTAGTTAGTGTGACCTCTTCCGGGATGGGCTAGCAGATGTAGTATGAGTAGGTGTACCGGCCTATCCATGGGTTAAGGGGGATATTTTCGAAAGACTATGTCTCGATCTTCCGATCATGGAGGTGGTCAAGCTTGTGGGGAAAAGTGTGCAACCTCTGCAGAGTGTCAACCTAATCGATTAGCCGTGTCCCCGGTTACGGACAACTTGACCATCTAGTAGTGGAAATGATGGGAGATCTCATCACCCTTAACTAAATCAGATGGGCTTAAATGAAAATCTGGGAATGGATTGAGTTGGGTTTTCCAACTCATCCTATGCTATTTATGTAGTAGTAGAATAATATGTTCTATTCTAGGAAAAAACTAGCTTTATGCAAATAAAACTTAGAGATTTCCACCAGCCAAATTACATGTACAAAGAGGTTCATTATACTTATGATGTGACTTGCCAGTACATTCAATATACTGACTTATATGGCTGCAACTTATCACGTTGCAGATATATCTGACGAGGATTAAGGTGCGATAAGTAGATGTTCTACACTCAACCTTGCTCGTGGACTTGGACTCATTTACTACTTTGCTTCCGCAATATTTGTTTTATTTGGCTCTATGCCCTATTTTGTAATAAATGTATTGCTCCTGGATTATTGATGTAATAAAGATATGTGTGTTATTTTTTTATTTCATCGAGTATTGTGTGTGCTAGCAAGTCGATCCGGGGACTAGCACGGTAAGCACAGAGACTTCGACTCTTACCGGTTCGGGTCGCTACAAGATGGTATCAGAGCACACTTAACTGTAGGATGCGACCCCTAGAAAATGGAAAGCCATAGGATGAAAACTTTATTTTTGCAATTTCCCTATATATCCTTTGGTCTCGTACCTTCTCTGCTTCATTACAAATTTCTTCTCTCTTTCAAAATGTAGATGCCGTCCGCCATTGTTGAGTTCGAGCAGCCCGATGAGACCATGCCCTTTGGACGGCAACTGGTGAAGATCATGAAGCACCTGAAGATTGGGCTTCCCACATTCACTGGAACCTTCACAACCACCCTGACCGAGGAGACGCGTTGGAGGATCGATGCCCATATCCCTAGACAGATCCTCGGAAACCGCACCGAGCCCATTGATTTCCATCTCGATACGGCAACATGGGGCTTGGGCAGGGGTATCGCTGCTCATGTTGCTCTTGGACGCATTCGAGAGGAGTATGAAGAGGACCTCAAGAAGACCTCCTTTGTGATGTACGGGTGTCGCGACTCAAATGGAGACGTGGTGCATCCCTGGAGGACGAGACGACAGCGTCCCATATCCAGCATATGGAGGAGCACATTCGTATGATGGAGCTGGAGCTGACTGACAACATGATCGTCATCAAGAACCTCATGACCCACAAGGACGAGCTCGAGGAGGAGCTCCAGGATGCTCGCATTGAGCACGAGGGAGAGCTGGACACACTATAGGAGAAGATCGATGACCTGAAGCTTGAGCTTGAGGAGGCCGAGGAGAAGTTGGATGAGGGAGAGAACATCCAGGAGGATCAATCTTATGGAGATTCTGTCAGCCAGGACAAGGACCAGGATGACAAGCTCAGAGATTACTTCACAGAGAGTGATGCAAGGACACCCGACGTCAACATGGTTGATTGGTCCTCATTCGATGAGAGTTAGATTTTATACCACCATGAGAGTTTAGTAATTCGATTTCGTTATCCGATTAGTTTTATTCATTTGTGAGACCATGTCAAATCTTGTGACATGGCTTACCTTAGGTTTGATTTTTCGTGTGAACCTCTTTGTTTGAAATTGAATTGGAGTGATTTGAAGTTTTATTGCTATCATGTGCATACGGGTAGTGTGATTTTACTCATTAGGCCTTTTTTCTATTATAACTTCTCTCCACTATAAAGCCAGCAGATGCCTCCGAGACGTGACCTCGGGTTCAACTTTCCGCCAGAGCTCACCCAATTGATCCAGCAGTAGAATGCTCTTATGCAGATGCTCATTCAGAACAACACTGCCGCCACCCCCAGTTGACATTCTTACCTATTTTATGAGGCTAAACCCACCCGTGTTCTCCACCAGCACGGGCCGATCGTCACAGATGACTGGCTCCGCAAGATAGGAAGGGAGCTGGCCACAGCAGGATGCAATGACGCTAAGAAGGTGAGGTTTGCCGCCCACCAGCTGGATGGACCGGCAGCTGCTTGGTGGGAGAACTACACCACCACATACCCCATGGAGAGTGTGACTTGGACATAGTTCCAGCAGGCGTTCCGCACTGCTCATGTCTCATCTAGAGCCATGAGTGTGAAAAAGAAGGAGTTCCGCAGCTTGCACAAGGGAGGATACACAGTATCTCAATATGTTGATGACTTCAGTAGGCTAGCCCGTTATGCCCCGGATGACGTGGCCACTGATGTAGCCACACAAGAGAAGTTTCTAGAAGGACAGAATAATGAGTTGGGAGTTTAGTTGACTGTGGTCACCTTTGCGAACTACTAGGAGCTAGTTGACAAGGCTACCATCCTCGAAGGGAAGCACCAGCATATGGAGAACCGTAAGAGGAAGTACGGTCACGGGAAGTATAACTCAAGAGTTCAGTAGAAACCCCGCTACAGCTTGTACTCAGGAAGTTTCGGATCAGGCACTAGCAAGTTTGGAGGGAATCATCATAACCATGGAGGACACATTTAGCATGGAGGAAATGGACACAACCACCATTGTCACAAGCATGGCAATGTCAATGGAGTAAATGGCAATCAACAACATTTCAGCTCTTCTACACTAATGAAGAAGGATCTGAGTCACATCACCTGCTTCAAGTGCAAGAAGATAGGTCACTACTCTAACGAGTGTCCTGAGGCGCAGAATGGAAATGGAAATGGCAATGGGAATTTTGGAGGGAAGAAGCCCAATCCTTTCACTAAGGGGCATGTGAATCATGTCAATGTGGAAGAGGTCTATGAGCAACCTGACACAGTGATTGGTAAGTTCTTGGTAAATTCATTTCCAGCACTCATTCTTTTTGACACTGGTGCATCACATTCATTCATATCAAGGGGATTTGTGGATAAACATAAGTTGCCTACCATAGCTCTTAAGTCACCCATTCTAGTGAGTTCCCGGGAGCCGAGTCTATGGTTAGTCAGGGATGTTTCCAGTTACCTTTGAACATAGAGGGGCATCTTTTTCCCACGGATATGATCATACTAGAGTCACAAGGGTTAGATGTGATCCTAGGGATGGATTGGATGTCCAAGTATGAGGGGAACATTGATTGTGCTAGTAGATCGATTTTTCTCACCACCCCAGAGAAGAAGAGGATCAACTATATATCCAGGCTTAAGCCTAAGAGGAATCAGGTGAACTTACCTACGGAGTTGTCCAGGAAGAAGTACTAGTGGTGAAGGATTGTCCTGATGTATTTCTGGAGGAGTTACCGGGTATGCTGCCAGATCGGGAGATTGAGTTTTTTATTGAGTTGCTGCCAGGCATAGGACCTATATCCAAGAGGCTGTATCGGATGCTTGCTAATGATTTGGAGGAAGTCAAGAAACAAATTAAGGAGTTTCTGGAGAAAGGGTATACCCGAGTTCATCACCTTAGGGAGCCCCAGTACTCTTAGTGGAGAAGAAGGATGGAACCTTGAGGATGTGTGTGGATTATCGTTCCCTGAACAAGGTGACCATCAGAAACAAGTATCCCTTGCCGATGATCAATGACTTGTTTGACCAGCTATAAGGAGCTAGTATTTTCTCCAAGATCAATCTTCGATCGGGTTATCACCAGTTGAAGATCCATGAGAAGGATATACCCAAGACAACTTTTACCACAAGGTATGGGCTTTATGAATATACAGTCATGTCCTTTGGTTTGACTAATGTCCTGCCTATTTTATGAGCATGATGAACAAGGTATTCATGGAGTTCTTGGCAAGTTCATTGTGGTATTCATTGTTGATATATTGGTTTACTCCAAGAATGAGGAGGAACACGTTGAACATCTACGCATAGTTTTGAAGAAGCTCAAGGAACATCAACTTTGTGCCAAGTTTAGCAAGTTTGAGTTTTGGCTGAAGGAAGTCGGATTCCTCAAACATGTTGTGTTAGGTGAAGGGATTGCAGTGGACCCTACCAAGGTAGAGGCAATCATAGAATGGAATGCACCCACCATAGTTGGCGAGATTCGCAGTTTCCTTGGACTTGCAGGATATTATTGGAGATTTATTAAAAAATTCTCCAGGATTGCGAGGCCCATGACAGCATTGTTGAAGAAGGACACTAAGTTCATTTTGATTGAAGAGTGTGAAGCCAACTTTCAAGAGTTGAAGAAGCGTTTGGTTACAACCCCAGTGCTAATCATGCCTGACATACACAAGGACTTTCAGGTGTATTGTGATGCTTCACGTCAGGGACTTGGAGGGAGGTGTTCTTATGCAAGATGGAAAGTTGTACCTTATGCCTCACAGCAGCTTCGACCTCATGAGTTGAACTATGCCACACATGATTTGGAGTTGGCAGCCGTAGTGCATGCACTCAAGACAAGGAGACGCTATCTTATTGGGAATCATTGTGATGTTTACACGGATCACAAGAGTTTGAAGTATATTTTCACACAGAAGGAGTGGAACCTCAGGCAAAGGAGATGGTTGGAAGTTATAAAGGATTTATGACATGAGTTTGCATTATCATCCAGGAAAAGCCAATGTTGTGGCAGATGCTTTGAGCCGTAAGAGTTATGTTAATACTCTTATAGCGGGAGGTTTACCTCAAGAGCTATGTGATGACCTTAGAACCTTCAGTTGGAAATAGTTCCAAGAGGTTATGTTGCCACACTCGAGGTACAGTCCACCTTGTTGGGAAGAATTAGAGAAGCCCAGAAGTTGGACCAAGGTATTGCTGAGACAAAGGAAATGATGAGCAAAGGAAAAGTAGAAGGATTTCGTGAGGAAGATCATGGAACCATATGGTTTGAGCAACGGATTTGTGTACCCAATGATCTAGAGATCAGGAAGTTGATTCTTCAAGAGGCTCATGACTCACCATACTCGATACACCCAGGCAACACCAAGATGTATTTGGACTTGATGGAAAGTTTTTGGTGGGCCAGTATGAAGAAAGAAAGTGCTGAGTACGTGGCATTATGTGATGTATGTCAGAGAGTAAAGACAGAACATCATAAACCAGCAGGTTTACTTCAGCCGTTGCTGATACCTGACTGGAAATGGGATAAACTTGGTATGGACTTTATCACGGGGTTACCCAAGACTCGTTCAGGTTATAATTCCATTTGGGTGATAGTTGATCGTTTGACCAAGGTTGCTCACTTCATTCCAGTGAAGACCACCTATACAAGTGCTAAGCTGGCAAAGATATGTATGAGCAGGATCGTATGTCTGCATGGAGTTACAAGGAGCATTGTATCAGATAGAGGAACACAGTTTACCTCAAAGTTTTGGAATCAGTTCCACGAAACTTTGGGTACCAGGCTAGAGTTCAGTACAACCTTCCATCCACAAGCTGATGGGCAGACAGAGAGAGCCAATCAGGTTCTCGAGGACATGTTGAGAGCTTGTGCGCTAGACTATGGATCTAGTTGGGATGATAACTTAATTACCTTACGCAGAGTTCTCGTACAACAACAGCTATCAAGCCAGTTTGCATGTCACATCCCTAGCTTCTGGCAATGCACTAGGCTAGCTTCATGTGTGCATCATGTTTAAGTTTCAAATGAATTTGAAATGGGGATGACAGAACCCCCAGCACCCCCCTTAAACCTACTAAGGTATACTAAAATCATTTTCACTGAACCCAAAATGCCCTTCTAAAATGTTCATCATCTTTTCTTGGTTTAGAACCTCTGACAAAAATGGTGCACACTTTTCTAGGACAATAGAGGGTCACTGAATTAAATTATATAATATTTGCATTTGGGCATTTAAATGCTATAAAATATTTTAAATGCCCAAATAATCAAAACTGAAATGTTTACTGTAGGATATGTTCCCAACAGTGGGCATGGGCAATTTCATGATTTTTGGGATTGATTTGGTATTTTTAGAAAAACCCTAAAGACTACAAAAGAAATAGAAAACGGAAACAGTAAATAAAAGAGAGAGAGAATCATACCTGGGCCACTTACTTGGCCCAGCTGGCAGCCCACCTGTGCGGCCCAGCCCGCTGGCCTTCCCCCTGTCGTCTTCGTCGCGACAGAAGGACGCCAGGCGTGTGCCCCGTGTGCGCGGCCACGCGCCCTGGCCACCCCCTGCTTGTCGGTTCCCCTCGACGCCCTGACCTTCTCTGGTGGCGCCACGCACCCCCTGGAACCCTCCCGCTCACTCCCTCGTCCCCATCTCCTCCCCTGGCTCTCTCCCTCCCACGCAACCGAGCGCAGCCGTCGCTGTCGACGAGCACCGCCGTGGCCACAGCCACTGCCTCGCCTCGCCGATGCGCTCAGAGGCTCCGCCTCGACCCCCTCTTCCTCCTCACCGAGCCATGCCCCGCGGGAGCCCCAACAACGCCGCCATCGGCTCTGTCTTCTTCCTCGGACTCTGGTGATCACCGTCGCCACTCCGTCGTCTCCAGATCCCCCCCCCCCCCCCGAGCTGCCGACCCCTCCATGCGATGCGATGTGAGCCTCTGAACCGTTTCCCCCTACTCCCGTCCACTAATTCGAGCTCTAGCCCTCGTTTCCGTCGAGACCGAGACCTCGCCGGCGCCGGCCATGTCACCATCGTTGTTTTGGCCTGCCTCCATCCAAACCAAGCACGTCACCACACTCAGTGCACCCCCAGGAGCACGTTGCACACACCAGCTCCCCCTCCCGTGCACCGCAACACCAAACCCGCAGGTGCCCGAACTCCAGCCGCCGCCTAGCTCGCTGCTGCCGTCACCACAGACCACCGCAGCGCCCCCTGCTTGCTCCATCAGATGCCCACAAGCTTCATCTCGCCGTAGAGACCAACCGCGGCTCAAACCGCGGCCTGTAGGCGAAAGCCGAGCCGCTCCAGTGTGCCTCCGCCGCGTTTTGGTCGCCGCTGGCGTAACTCCGGTGACGCTGACGAGGCAACGTCATTAGCGGCTAATGAGCCTGCTAATCACCCCCTCGAGCCACTGACGTGTGGGCCCCTTAGCCTAATTAGGTTAGTCTAAATTATCTGTTTAGATTAGTGCTAATCCGGTGGACCCCATGTATCAGCTTTGACTTTGCCCAAGTCAGCGTTGACTGGTCCCACCTGTCATCCACCCAAACCAGCCCTATTACACTAACCCGTGGGTCCCAGCCGTCAGGTTTGACCCGGGCCAGCCCCTGTTGACCTGCTGATGTCACAGTGATGCAATGCTGACGCAGTAAAGCATTTTCTGGATTTAAGTTTATTCAGGAAAATCCAGAAAATGTCCTAAACTTCTGAAAATCATGGAAAATCATAGAAAATCAACCGTAGCTCAGAATGAAATAAGTTATATATGAAAAATTATCAGAAAAATCCAATCTATCCATATGAACAGGTTTCATGCATGTTAAAGCAACTTAACTTGCTGTTTAGTGCAAAACATGATAAGGCACTATTTAAATTCATAAGTTGAGTTTGGGATTGAACTTTTGGTTCGAAATGGCTCAAAGCCATCTGGTTGTAGTTGCATTAGCCCAACACACTCATTCTGCCATGTCATGATCATGCATCATATTGTGCATTGCATTGATTGTGTTTCTTCTTTGTTTGTCGGTGCTTGTCCCCTCTCAGTAGACGCGTACCGACGATGTGATCGATGACACCGATGAAGAACTATACTATCTTCAGAAGTGCTAGGAAAGCAAAACCCCCCTTGTTCATTCCAATACAATCCTACTCTCTCACTCCTGCTCTCGTTTACTGCATTAGGACAACAACGATTCATCTGTTACTTGTTGCGGTAGCTGAACCCCTTATCCTCTGCATGACCTGTCATTGGCACAGTAAATAGATGAAACACACTAGAATGAGTAGGAGTTGTTTGAGACCTGTTTTGCCTACTCATTCATGATTGTCTGATTCATTGGGGATGAATCAGAGGTGTGTGAACATGTCCTATTGTGTGTGAGCTCCGTGTGTGAACACGATTTGGTAAAGGTAGCAGTGAGAGTCCATGTAGGAGTACATGGTGGGTTGTCTCATTGAAGCCGTCCTCAGGAATTGAGTTCTGTCTTTGTGATCCATGAAACAGCTACTACCACACATTGGGCCCGAGACCAATGGACCCTCTTGGCTTCTTAATCACCCTTGTCCTATGTACAGGAGTTGCAAGTAGTTTCTGGTGTTTGTAGTATGCTGGAGGCCGTGCGCAGCGCTGACCCGAGGGGTGGGCTGTGATACGGTAGGCACGTGGCACGGTGTACCGGGTGCCCGTTTGGTGTCTCGGGAACCCTGCACACATCGTTCGGGGCCGTATGTGGGAACCTCGGCCGGACTCCCTGCAGATGGAACCTGAATAGGCGATAAAACTGGACTAGAGACTTGAGTGTTTAGGTAGGCCGTGGCCGACACCCTCGTTGGGCTTCTGCTTGAAGGTTGCCGAGTACATGTCGTGTAAACGGCGGTAAGTGGTGAGAGCGTGTGTAAAGAAGTATACCCCTGCAGGGTAAACATCATGTATTCGAATAGCCGTGTCCGCGGTAAAGGACTTCTGGGTTGCCTATACAGTTCATAGACAAGTGAAAGTGGATACTCTAAAATACGCAAGATAAGCATGAGTGCTATGGATGGCGTTCTCCTAGGGAGACGGGAGCGGATCCATAGTGGTGTATTGATATGGTGAATATGTGGACTCGTGTGCGCTACCTCAAAAGAGTTACTTGCAGTCGTAGTTCAGGATAGCCACCGAGTCAAAACTGTCTTGCTGCAGTTAAACCCCACCATCCCCTTTGTTTATAATGATGCATATGTAGTTAGTTCTGATGTAAGTCTTGCTGGGTACATTTGTACTCACGTTTGCCTATTTTATGTTTTTGCAGAGAGATTTCAGTCTCACTAGTAGTTCCGTGTGGACTTCGACGTTTAGCTTGTTACCTCAGCTATGATCTTGTGCCCTCGGCAGGATCTGGTAGATAGTCAGGCTTCTCAGCCTTTTTCATTTATAGATGTCTATACCCAAACATGTTAAGATTCCGCTTGTGCTTTGACTTGTATGCTTTGAATGCTGGGTCGAGAGACCCATCTTTGTAATATCTCGCTCCTCGGAGCCTATTGAATAAAATACTTGAGTTGTAGAGTCATGTTGTGATGCCATGTTGTATTTTCACATATCGAGCATATTGTGCGTATGTTATTGAAATGCTTGATATGTGTGGGATCTGACTATCTAGTTGTTTATCCTTGGTAGCCTCTCTTACCGGGAAATGTCTCCTAGTGCTTCCATGGAGCCTTGGTAGCTTGCTACTGCTCCGGAACACTTAGGTTGGCTGGCATGTGTCCTTCTTCGTTCCTGTGTCTGTCCCTTCGGGGAAATGTCACGCGGTGTCTACCGGAGTCCTGTTAGCCTGCTACAGCCCGGTTTACCGGAGTCCTGCTAGCCCAGTTGCTACAGCCTAGATTCACTCGCTGATGACCGACACGTTCGTTGTTGGGTCATGTATGCTTGTCCCTGTAAGTTAGTGCCACTTTGGGTTCACGACTAGCCATGTTAGCCCGGGCTCCTTGTCATATGGATGCTAGCGACACTATCATATACGTGTGCCAAAAGGAGCAAACGGTCCCGGGCCTGGTAAGGCGACACCCGTGGGAATACCGTGCGTGAGGCCGCAAAGTGATATGAGGTGTTACATGCTAGATCGGTGTGGCATTGGGTCGGGGTCGTGACAGCTTTGTCATCAGAGCCTGACTGCCTGTAGGATTACCAAGCCAAACTGGTCGAAGTTGAGTCTAGAAATTCTTTAGTTATATGTAGGGGAATTGATTGTGGGATGGAACGTAAGGCTCTTTTTACTCCTTTACCTCATGCCCTCTGTTCTGAGTCATCTTATCTTTCCTACGGGGTTAAGGAACTAGGCTTTCTCTTCTTTCTCTCAGGATCACGTGTTACTAATCCGTAGACTTATAGAATTGTGGGATTTAAGCCTCGGTTCAGCTCCTACTATCTCCGTGTATTGATAGTTGGTCTCAAACCTTGATATTATGATGATTGAGTGGTTATGCCACCATTTGCAAGATGTCCTAAATCTTTTCGAGAATTTAAAGTCGTTATGCTGTCCGAGTCATCCCAGGTTTCTAAACAGTCTGATACATTTGCAAATCCCTTCTTACCTTTCCGAAGTTCCTTTGTGCTAGATCAACCACACCAACTAGTGTGTTGAGGTACTTCATTGCCTCGGCATTTATGTTGGAGCTATTATTATGACCCTAGGTGTCTAGAGTATCACCTAGTACCCTAGCCATGCTTTGTGTTCCAAGTGTGATGAATCTGGTCGTCATTCACGAAAGCATCCCATGATGCCATTTAGTTAGTAGGCATTCTATCCCTAGGTTTTGAACCCGAGACTCACCCTACTTACCTCATGTTGATAGTCTTTGCTCGTTCCTTTAGGATATTATTAACCTTTGCATTATTCCTCGAGATCCGTGGTATTTCCTTCTTCCAAATACTATGAACCACTTATGGCAGAAGTTTGTTGGATCAAAAGATCACAACAAGAGTGCTCTCGAAGAGTTCTCCATTCTATATCGTGACTCTACCAGTCCTACCTTCTCCGCATGGGTTATCCAGAAGAAATATGTTGAACTTGTTCGACATTCTAGTCCATGCATCCACAACTCAGAAAATCATATGTTCTTTTGGGTTGTCCCTCTTTAGTTGTATCCTAACCCCCGTCTATCAATTGATAGTCAGGAATAGTCGTGCAGCCGTGTTCATCGATGCCTATTATTCTTGTGGTCCGTCAAGCCATTCTATTCCGGAATGACTAGGAGAAACAAACTCCAGTACCTCGTCCATATCCAGGATTGGGTCAAAGTAGTTGTATCTCGCAGATCAAAATGCCAACCCAGCTCTTGTTCTGTTCTACCCTGAAGTATTACCCACTTTATGTCAGGAATGTCATGAGGGTTGCACCTTCTCTTATGGATTCTTGATGTAGTGATACTTCTCACCATCGTTATTCATTTCTCGGTCCCCGTGTTGTTGCAACCGGAACACCGACAAGTGAATAGATGTGTGAAATCTATACCCCTAGCAACTCCGTTGCTTGGTAGTTAAAGGACAATATTTTCATTCATCTAAGATTGATTGTGCTACCTAGTCCTTATTTCCGGTGCACTCTTCGGTTGGTGAGTTAGGATTTTGTCAATCCCTTGCTCATTTGATCATATCGTCTTGCCCTGAAAAGTAAGATTGTTCTCGAGCTTAGTAACATATCGGTGGTTTGTGATTTTCTGAATATCTTCTCGGAAGTATCACCAGGTTGTCACCTGACCGCTATGTTGAGTTCATGATCAAGTTGGTTTCTTGCGAACCACCCTTTCTCCAAGAATCTGTGTTGGATACCCCTGAGCTGGTTGGTTAAGTTAAACAACAACTTGGAGAGATGGAAGATGAAAGCTTGTCCAACTTAGTCATTCCGAAGGGATATCTTGTGTATGTTGCAGAAAGATGGTATTTTCATTGATTGACCCTCGTGATCAGTTAGTGGACCTATCATCTTATCCAGTCTTGATTTGAGTATGGGCTATCGCCAAATCAAATCAAAACCAATGATATTCTTAATGTTGTCTTACTTGTGGTTGAGTCCTCGAGCATACACCATTATATCTTTTGGGTCTGACCAATGCTATCACTTGTTCACATAATTATGGAATTTCACTTATATGGAAACTTGGATGACCCATCAGCAACATTGTTATCTTCTCCATGATTTTTGTTTAACATTAAGCTAGTGTTGGAAACTTTTGAAAGCATTTCTTCATGCTAGTTCATGAAGCATATGCCCGGACGAAGGAAGTGATTTCCTCTAACTCATGTGCATTTGATGCAAGTTGTCGCCATGACTTCGAGAAAGTCAATGTTGCTTCCTTTGGAATCATTCCAAATCAGTCATGCATACATGCAAAGTATTCTGTGGTTTGGAGACTTGCAACCCCCATTCTATATGTATCCCTAGCACACCAAGCCACTGATTGATTTGTTCAAGGAGAAGAAGTTCCCTCTTAAGAATCATGACTTATGTTAGGACTTCGCTACCCTTGTTGATGGTTCCCCACCTGAACTCGGTAGTGTTTTATTATAAGACTACTACATGGCCATGCTTGTCTGGGACAACGTGTTCACATGTTTGTAGCAGAACAAGCTCATATTTTGGAGCTTACTACCACAGTCCATTTCTCGATAATCTCGCAACATCGTCTCGTCGATTGTGTTGCAAACTTTCATTTTTCTTTCTAGACTCGATGAGTCTGGAATATCCTGACACCAACCAGATCTGAATCTCAGGCAGATATGATGGTTGGAGCATTTTCCAAGAACTATAATATTGGTCTCTCGATAACCGGTAAAGTGGATGTCATGGCCAACACACCCAGCCGGAAGACCTATTATTGTAGTATTTTGATTGAGGAATTTGGCCACCTCCCCATGAGGATTTCATAGGATTTACCTCCGTAGTTAATCCTTACGAATTCTCGTGTTTCCGAAGTCCAACCTGTTACTTGAAGTTCTAGATACCAAACCATGTTAATAAATGGGTTACACTAGCACATCAAGGAGAACATTAGAAGCGGAGTGCTAAATGTCTCTTGGTCGATCATCCAGATTTTGTTCCTTGGCCTCGCTAAGGTGAAATCTGAGAAGGTGTTATCTTCCTTACATCTGCATCGTCCATCACTATTCATCATAGTAGTATGTTGTATTGCCAGGATCCTTGACACGGATATTGGTAAAACCTTGATGAATATGCAAACACTCAAATTCTTGAGAGCATGCGCAAGTGCTAGGTTTTATCATCAGCTTTAATTGCATAGTGCTCTCAGTTTCCTCGGTTATGCTATATATAACTTTTCAAACAATGGACTCACTCTCTATTGTTGGGTTTCTCCCCAATTACCAGAATCATTCCTAGCATTTGCATTTTGTTCCTAGCTAGCACCCGTCATTGTGCTAGTCTACCATGGGTCTCATCCATTTCCGGAGATAAGCAAAATCATACGTCGCGTTGTCTTCAACAAGGTAGTCCACATCATCCATTCTGGCCCGAGAATGTCATTCTTTCAGACTCCTTCAAATGATCAATTGTGATTTTCCTTAGGCTGGTATAAAGAGTTTCAATGATCTCTGAATCAAAGGTAATTCTTTTTGCCACTTAAGGGGGATATATCTACGAGTCACCAGCCCTAAGGTGTCTCGTTGTGGTATCATGGCAACTCAACTCCTCGCTACGTTGATAACCGATCACCACCTTCTTAAGTGTGGAATTGTTGTCTACCTAGTAAACCTTTGTCGGGTGCTTCACTCCAACCCTCTGGACGTATGCTTCGTGTCTCAGCTCGAGAGTTGTTTCAGCGTCTCGCTCCATGAGTTGATCTTGAGTTGTTCGATCTTTGATAAGATCGATTCTTCTAGAGTTTTCCTTTCCTCTCCTTGTCATGTTAGTTGGAGTTCTCAGAGCAAGACGGCGAGACAAAGATGATGATTGAATCAACGTTCATTTGAAGTGCAACCTGGATCGTGAAGATTGTGTTAGTTTGCGCTCCCCCTTCATCTTACCCTACGCTTGAATCTCGGGACAAGATTCTTGCTTAGTGGGGGTGAGTTGTCACATCCCTAGCTTCTGGCAATGCACTAGGCTAGCTTCATGTGTGCATCATGTTTAAGTTTCAAATGAATTTGGAATGGGGATGACAGAACCCCCAGCACCCCCCCTTAAACCAACTAGGGTTTACTAAAATCATTTTCACTGAACCCAAAATGCCCTTCTAAAATGTTCATCATCTTTCTCTTGGTCTAGAACCTTTGACAAAAATGGTGCACACTTTTCTAGGACAATAGAGGGTCACTGAATTAAATTATATAATATTTGCATTTGGGCATTTAAATGCTATAAAATATTTTAAATTCCCAAATAATCAAAAACTAAAATGTTTACTGTAGGATATATTCCCAACAGTGGGCATGGGCAGTTTCATGATTTTTGGGATTGATTTGGTATTTTTTAGAAAAACCCTAAAGACTACAGAAGGAATTGAAAACAAAATAAATAAATAAAAGAGAGAGAGAGAATCTTACCAGGGCCTGTTACTTGGCCGGCCCAGCTGGGAGCCCACCTGTGCGCCCCAGCCCACTGGCCTCCCCCCTGTCGTCTTCCTCGCGACAGACGGACGCCGGGCGTGTGCCCCGTGCGCTCGGCCATGCGCCCCGGCCACCTCCTGCTTGCCGCTACCCCTCGACGCCCTGGCCTTCTCTGGTGGCGCCACGCACCCCCTGGAACCCTCCCGCTCACTCCCTCGTCCCCATCTCCTCCCTGGCTCTCTCCCTCCCACAGCCGACGAGCACCGCCGTGGCCACAGCCACTGCCTCGCCTCGCCGATGCGCTCAGAGGCTCCGCCTCGACCCCCTCTTCCTCCTCACCGAGCCACGCCCCGCAGGAGCCCCTACAACGCTGCTATCGGCTTCGTCTTCTTCCTCGGACTCCGGCGATCGCCGTCGCCACTCCGTCGTCTCCAGAGCCTCCCCCGAGTTGCCGATCCCTCCATGCAATGTGTTGTGACCCTCTGAACTGTTCCCCCCTACACCCGTGCACTAATTCGAGCTCTAGCCCTCGTTTCCGTCGAGACCGAGACCTCGCCGGCGCCGGCCATGTCGCCGTCGTCCTTTTGGCCTGCCTCCGTCCAAACAAAGCACGTCACCGCACTCAGTGCACCCCCAGGAGCACGTTGCACCCACCAGCTCCCCCTCGCGTGCACCACAATGCCAAACCCGCAGGTGCCCGAACTCCGGCCGCCGCCTAGCTCGCTACTGCCGTCACCACAGATCATTGCAGCGCCCCCTGCTTGCTCCATCAGATGCCCGCGAGCTTTAGCTCGCCGTAGAGACCAACCGCGGCTCAAACCGCGGCCTATAGGCGAAACCCGAGCCGCTCTAGTGTGCCTCCGCCGCATTTTGGTCGCCGCCGGTGTAACTCCGGTGACGCTGACGAGGCAACGTCATTAGCGGCTAATGAGCCTGCTAATGACCCCTCTCGAGCCACTGACATGTGGGCCCCTTAGCCTAATTAGGTTAGTCTAAATTATCTGTTTAGATTAGTGCTAATACTGTGGACCCCACGTATCAGCTTTGACTTTGCCCAAGTCAGCATTGACTGGTCCCACCTGTCATCCACCCAAACCAGCCCTATTACACTGACCCGTGGGTCCCAGCCATCAGGTTTGACCCAGGCCAGCCCCTGTTGACCTGCTGACGTCACAGTGATGCAATGCTGACGTAGTAAGGCATTTTCTGGATTTAAGTTTATTCAGGAAATTCCAGAAAATGTCCTAAACTTCTAAAAATCATAGAAAATCAACTGTAGCTCAGAATGAAATAAGTTATATATGAAAAATCATCAGGAAAATCCAATCTATCCATCTGTACTGGTTTCATGCATGTTAAAGCAACTTAACCTTGCTGTTTAGTGAAAACCGTGATAAGACACTATTTAAATTCATAAGTTGAGTTTGGGATTGAACTTTTGGTTCAAAATGGCTCAAACCCATCTGGTTGTAGTTGCATTAGCCCAACACACTCATTTTGCCATGTCATGATCATGCATCATATTGTGCATTGCATTGATTGTTTTTCTTCTTTGTTTGTCGGTGCTTGTCCCCTCTCAGTAGACGTGTACCGATGATCTGATCGACGACACTGATGAAGAACTATACTATCTTCAGAAGTGCCAGGCAAGCAAAACCCCCCTTGTCCATTCCGATACAATCCTACTCTCTCGCTCCTGCTCTCTTTTACTGCATTAGGACAACAACGATTCATCTGTTACTTGTTGCGGTAGCTGAACCGCTTATCCTCTGCATGACCTATCATTGCCACATTAAATAGACGAAACCCACTAGCATGAGTAGGAGTTATTTGAGCCTTATTGTGCCTACTCATTCATGCTTGTTTGTCATGCCTGCTACTGCTTAGAGTTGAGTCAGGTCTGATTCATCGGGGACGAATCAGAGGTGTGTGAACATGTCCTACTGTGTGTGAGCTCAGTGTGTGAACACGATTTGGTAAAGGTAGCGGTGAGAGGCCATGTAGGAGTACATGGTGGGTTGTCTCATTGAAGCCGTCCTCAGGAACTGAGTTCTGCCTTTGTGATCCATGAAACAACTACTACCACGCATTGGGCCCGAAACCAATGGACCCTCTCGGCTTCTTAATCACCCTTGTCCTCTGTACATGAGTTGCAAGTAGTTTCTGGTGTTTGTAGTATGCTGGAGGCCGTGCGCAGCCTGAGGGGTGGGCTGTGATGCGGTAGGCACGTGACACGGTGTACCGGGTGCCCGTTTGGTGTCTCAGGAACCCTGCACACATCATTTGGGGCCGTATGTGGAAACTTCGGCCGGACTCCCTGGGGATGGAACCTAAATAGGCAATAAACTTGGACTAGAGACTTGAGTGTTTAGGTAGGCCGTGGCCGACACCCTCGTTGGGCTTCCGCTTGAAGGTTGCCGAGTACATGTCGTGTAAACGGCGGTAAGTGGTGAGAGCATGTGTGAAGAAGTATACCCCTGCAGGGTTAACATCATCTATTCGAATAGCCGTGTCCGCGGTAAAGGACTTCTGGGTTGCCTATACAGTTCATAGACAAGTGAAAGTGGATACTCTAAAATACGCAAGATAAGCGTGAGGCTATGGATGACGTTCTCGTAGGGAGATGGGAGCGGATCCATAGTGGTGTATTGATATGGTGAATATGTGGACTCGTGTGCGCCACCTCAAAAGAGTTACTTGCTGTTGTAGTTCAGGATAGCCACCGAGTCAATCCTGTCTTGCTGTAGTTAAACCCCACCATCCCCTTTGCTGATAATGATGCATATATAGTTAGTTCTGATGTAAGTCTTGCTGGGTACATTTGTACTCATGTTTGCCTATTTTATGTTTTTGCAGGGAGACTTCAGTCTCACTAGTAGTTCTGTGTGGACTTCGACGTTTAGCTTGTTACCTCAGCTACGATCTTGTGCCCTCGGTAGGATCTGGTAGATAGTTAGGCTTCTCAGCCTTTTTCATTGATAGATGTCTATACCCAGACATGTTAAGCTTCCGCTTGTGCTTTGACTTGTATGCTCTGAATGCTGGGTCAAGAGATCCATATTTGTAATATCTCGCTCCTCGGAGCCTATTGAATAAAATACTTGAGTTGTAGAGTCATGTTGTGATGCCATGTTGTATTTGCACATATCAAGCATATTGTGTGTATGTTATTGGAATACTTGATATGTGTGGGATCTGACTATCTAGTTGTTTATCCTTGGTAGCCTCTCTTACCGGGAAATGTCTCCTAGTGCTTCCACTGAGCCTTGGTAGCTTGCTACTGCTCCGGAACACTTAGGTTGGCCGGCATGTGTCGTTCTTTGTTCCTATGTCTGTCCCTTCAGGGAAATGTCACGCGGTGTCTACCAGAGTCCTATTAGCCTGCTACAGCCCGGTTTACCGGAGTCCTGCTAGCCCAGTTGCTACAGCCCGGATTCACTCACTGATGACCGACACGTTCGTTGTTGGGTCATGTATGCCTGTCCCTGTAAGTCAGTGCCACTTTGGGTTCACGACTAGCCATGTCAGCCTGGGCTCCTTGTCATATGGATGCTAGCGACACTATCATATACGTGTGCCAAAAGGCGCAAACGGTCCCGGGCCTGGTAAGGCGACACCCGTGGGAATACCGTGCATGAGGCCACAAAGTGATATGAGGTGTTACATGCTAGATCGGTGTGGCATTGGGTCGGGGTCCTGACATTGTAGAAGGCCCCTTTCGAGGCATTTTATGGCAGGAAATGCAGGACACCTTTGATGTGGAGTGGAGTTGGAGATCGCAAATTGTTTGGACCAGATTTGATCAGAGATTCTGAGGAGAAGGTCAAATTGATTCGTGACAGACTGAAGATAGCTCAATCCAGACAGAAGAGTTATGCCGATGCTAAACGCAAGGAAGTGACCTATGAAGTGGGAGATAGAGCATATCTTCGAGTGTCTCCACTTCAAGGTATTAAGAGATTTGGAGTCAAAGGAAAGTTAGCACCATGATTTGTGGGGCCATATAGAATTCTGGAATGCAGAGGAGAGGTTGCATACCAATTGGAATTACCAGAGGCTTTGTCAGGAGTTCATGATGTGTTTCACGTTTCCCATCTGAAGAAGTGTCTTGCAGAGATGGCAGATATTCCTTTGAGAGATATAGTACCACTAGAGGCCATTCAGTTGGAGAGAGATTTGACTTATGAGGAGAAGCCTGTTAAGATTCTTGAGACTGCGGAGAGAATCACTCGCACCAAGATCATCAAGTTCTGCAAGGTTCAGTGGAATCACCACACCGAGGAGGAAGCTACTTGGGAACGAGAGGAAGATCTCACGCAGGACCATCCACACCTTCTTCCTAGCCAACCCGAATCTCAAGGGCGAGATTCATCTTAAGGGGGTTGGTTTGTATCATACCAATTGTATTAAATTGGGACGTTAGTAGAATCATTAAATGCATATCATATTTTATTGCATTTGGATTTTTTCAAATATTCAAATAATATTTTCCACTCAAGAAGAACAAATGAAAGGGGATAAGATGAATTCCTCAAATTATAAAAAAGAGTTGGAAATTCCAGTTCAATATTATCTGGAGTTTTGGAATTTATTTGGTATTTATCTTATTTGCCAAAGTGCATTAGTTGCATTAGGAAAATATTTTTAATTTTTTCCTGTCACTACCAAAAAAAGACACATCTGTGACATTTTGGGCCGAATGAATTTTTTTTTGTCATACTTATGACACTTCTATGATGATAATTGTGACAAAACCCGGTATCATCATAGATGTGGTGGGCTCCTACTTCTATGACAAAAAATCATGACAGAAAATAGGCTTTTCATCCTGGGCGGGCCGGAGACGCAGCTGCATGACATTCTTTGGGCCGTCCATGACAGAAAAAACCGTGGTAGAAGCGAGGGCGAGAAAAATTTCGGGGAGTTCCTGGATATGGTGGGTGGTCGGGGGCCGAGTGATGCGTGTTTCTCTCGTACACGTACACGCGTGTGTGCGAGGCATTGGGATCTAACTGAACCCGAGCGATCCTAGCTATGTTACTAACCCGAGTGATTCCTTCGCTACTGCTGCTAACTGAAGTCGATCGAACCCTGTTGCCTCCTTCCCTTGATGAACAGTGAGCGTTGTTGGGGGGTTGGATGAATAGTTCCCTATGGGGGATGGATGAACAGGACCCCGTGGTGTTGCCTCTGGATGAACAGGACCCCGATAGATCGAGCCAGTTGGGGCTGGATGAACAGGACCCCGTGGAGGGCTGCATGAACAGTAGCCTGTGGAGGGGTGGTTGAACAGGAGCCCTTGGAGAGGGCTGGTTGAACAGTAGCTGGTGGAGTAGCGTGCGGTGGAGGCTGGATGAACAGGAGCCCCTGGATGAACAGTCGCGGGTGGAGGCTGGAGGAGGTCAATAGTGGATGAACAGTAGCCCGTGGAGGCTGGAGGAGGTCGACGGTGGAGATGAACAGTATCCCGTGGAGTCCCGTTTCGCGATACGCCACACCCCTCCCGATGAACAGGACCCCCGTTTCGACCGTAGCGCTCCAACACAAGTCCGTTTCCTCTGTTTTGCGGTATGCCACACCCCTCCCGATTAACAAGACCCTGTTTTGACCGTAGGAGGTCCAACAGAAGTCTGTTTCCTCCGTTTTGCAGTACGCCAGACCCCTCCCGATGAACAGGATCCCGTTTCGACCATGGCCGGTCGAACACAAGGCCGTTTCCTCCGTTCTGCGGTACGCCAGGCCTCGTTTCCATCGGCTGTTCCATCTAAGCCCTCCCGATGAACACAACGACGCATTCCGTTCCGACCCAGCCGGTTGGCTCCCCATGAACACGATGACGACACAGTTTCTCCATTCCGACCCAGCCCTGTACACAAGCCCTGGTCGTACGTATGCACGAGTAGGCATTCGTGACCCTGCCCGTATGTATATATGTGGCCGTATTTTCTTTCTGCGCACTAGCCGTTGTATGTACGTGTACATGCTACGTGCGCGCGTCTACTACGACACATGCGCGCCTCTACATCGACCAGTATGTACGTACACGTTCGCCACAAGAATGAAAAAGCTACGTATGCTTCGACCAGGTGGGTCCCGACTGTCAGGCACTTCCTTGCGTGCGAAGATGTAGCTAGTGGGTCCCAGCAGTCAGGGGGGCGAATCGGTTTTTTTTGCCCAGACGCACTTCCTTGCGTGCGAAGATATAGCTGGTGGGTCCCATCAGTCAGGAGGGAAACGTTTTTTTCGTGAAATACGGTTGCCCATACGGTAGGTCCCTTCTGTTAGGTGGAGGAATAATTATTTTCTGTGTAATAAGGAGGCACTTCCTTGTTGCGGCCGTGGACCCAACTGTCAGCCTCTCCACGTACAGTACTCTTTCGATGGAAGTCGGTCGTTGACCACATTGACCATGCCGCACCGAGCGCATGATACGTCTCCAACGTATCTATGATTTTTGATTGTTCCATGCTATTACATTACCCCTTTTGGATGTTTATGGGCTTTATTTTACACATTTATATCATTTTTGGGACTAAGCTACTAACTGGAGGCCCAGTCCATATTGCTATTTTTTTGCCTATTTCAGTATTTTGAAGAAAAGGAATATCAAACGAAGTCCAAATGGAATGAAACCTTCGGGAGCGTGATTTTTGGAACGAACGTGATCCGGAGAGCTTGGAGCGCAAGTCAAGAAGCAGCCGAGGCCCCCACGAGATAGGAGGCCGCGCCCCCCTCCCCCCCCCCCCCCCCCCCGTAGGGCGTGCCCCTGTCTCGTGGGCCCCTCGGGCGGCCACCGACGTACTTCTTCCTCCTATATATACCTACGTACCCCGAAAACATCTAGGGGCACCACGAAACACAATTTCCACCACCGTAACCTTTTGTATCCGTGAGATCCCATCTTGGAGCCTTCGCCGGCACTCTGCCAAAGGGGGAATCGACCATGGAGGGCCTCTACATCAACATCCTTGCCCCTCCGATGAGTTTTGAGTAGTTTACCACAAACCTACGAGTCCATTGTTTTTAGCTAGATGGCTTCTTCTCTCTTTTTGGATCTCAATACAATGTTCTCCCCCTCACTTGTGGATCTATTCGATGTAAACTCTTTTTGCGGTGTGTTTGTCGATATCCGATGAATTGTGGGTTTATGATCAAGTTTATCTATGAATAATATTTGAATCTTCTCTGAATTCTTTTATGTATGATTGAGTTATCTTTGCAAGTCTCTTCGAATTATCAATTTGGTTTGGCCTACTAGATTGATCTTTCTTGTCATGGGAGAAGTGCTTAGCTTTGGGTTCAATCTTGCGGTGTCCTTACCCAGTGACAGAAAGGGTTGCAAGGCACGTATTGTATTGTTGCCATCGAGGATAACAAGATGGGGTTTATATCATATTGCATGAGTTTATCCCTCTACATCATGTCATCTTGCTTAATGTGTTACTCTATTCTTATGAACTTAATACTCTAGATGCAGGCAGGAGTCGGTCGATGTGTGGAGTAATAGTAGTAGATGCAGGCAGGAGTCGGTCTACTTGTTATGGACGTGATGCCTATATACATGATCATGCCTAGATAATCTCATAACTATGCGCTTTTCTATCAATTGCTCGACGGTAATTTGTTCACCCACCGTAATACTTATGCTATCTTGAGAGAAGCCTCTAGTGAAACCTATGGCCCCCGGGTCTATCTTTTATCCTATTTGCTTTCAATCTACTTTTATTTGCATCTTTACTCTTTTTGCATCTATATTATAAAATACCAAAAATATATTTATCTTATCATACTATCTTTATTAGATCTCACTTTCACAAGTGGCCGTGAAGGGATTGACAACCCCTTTATTGTGTTGGTTGCGAGTTCTCAGTTTGTTTGTGTAGGTGCGTGGGACTTTTGAGGAGCCTCCTACTAGATTGATACCTTGGTTCTCA
This sequence comes from Triticum timopheevii, assembly GCA_963921465.1. NCBI lineage: Eukaryota > Viridiplantae > Streptophyta > Magnoliopsida > Poales > Poaceae > Triticum > Triticum timopheevii. The sequence goes on along the minus strand of OY997274.1, from coordinate 281,115,317 downwards.
AAAACTGAGGGAATACTTACGCTACTATTGCTGCATCGCCCTCTCCTCCTTGAGGAAAACCAACGCAATCTCAAGACATAGCAGCGCACCAAGGCGGTGGACAACAACGAGGCCTAGGAAGGGGACGACGCGGAGCTGGGGAAGACGCGGCAGTGGATGCCCACGCGGAGAGGAGTACGAGGGTTCACTGGTTCGGCTGCGGTGTGACGCTGCCGTCGTTGCAGAATAACAAGGGTTGTGGGTGAGTAGAGGGATGGCCTGGCCAGTGGTGGGAGTAGTTGGGGGGCGGTGAGGCCTCCGCGGCATCACAGCCGGCCACGGGAGGCAGGAGCATGCGGCATGACCGGCGCTGGTTTGGGCGGCTGGAGCAAGAAGACTAGAGGTTGAAGAAGCACTACGACCGTTGGATGAACATCGTACGGTAACTGGAGCTAGAATCGTTCATATTGACTAAGTTGACAAAGCCCTCCGTCTCTGTCAACTTGGTAGGCCCACAAGTCAGCCTCCCACTATGCTGGGTTCCAGCTAGCAGGGGGAGTATTCTTTTTTTGTGCGTAATAAGGAGGCACTTCCTTGCGTGCGAAGATAGCTGGTGGGTCCGACTTGTCAGCAGGGGGGGGATGTTTTTTCGCGAAATACAGAGGCCCTTCAGGTGTGTCCCAGATGTCAGGTGGAGGAATAATTTTTTTGCGCGTAATAAGGAGGAATTTCCTTGTGTGCGGTCGTGGACTCAGCTGTCAGCCTCTCCATGTACAGTCCACGTCCGATGGATGTCGTTTGTTGACCACGTTGACCAGGCCACGCCGAGAGCACTATGGTGGTGGACGATGACCAGGCCTAGGAAGGGAACGACACGGAGCCGGGGAAGGCTCAGCAATGGTTGCCCACGTGGTGGGGAGTACGAGGGTTCACTGGTCCGGCTGCCGTCGTCGGAAAATAACAGGAGGTGTGGGTGAGTCGAGGAATGGCCTGGCCAGCAATGGAGAAGGGTGTGGCGGTGCGGCCTGTGTGGCAGCACAGCCGGCCACGAGAGGCGGGAGCAGGCAGTCCCATCGGCGCTGGTTTGGGTGGCTGGAGCAAGAAGATCAGATATTAAAGAAGCAGCACGGCCGTTGGATTAACATCCAACGGTCACTACTTCTAGAATCGTTTGTGGACTAAGTTGACAAAGCCTTTCGTACACGTCAAACTAGTAGACCCACAAGTCAGCCTCAAATCTGTCCCAAACAGCATACAGCCCGAAATTTCTAGCCAGATTCAAATTAATTCGAAAACTAAATATACCTTAATTTAAATTCAATGAAATTTTACCCGCACAAAAACAATGAAATTTAAAATATCAAAATCCGAAAGAAAAAGTATTTTGGAACTAATTGCCTGTTTGCTGTATTTTTTTTCATTTTACAGCCCATTTATTATTACTTATAGCCCATTTCTTATTACTTATAGCCCATTTTCTGGGCAACATGCATCCCTCCTCGTCTTGAAAGATTTCCGGCCCAGCAAGGCGTAGAAAATCAAGTAGGCCTACGTTGATTATTCTACAAAAAACAAAATAGCTGGCTAGCCATTTTCAGAAAGGAAAAAAACAAACTGGGCTGGTCATGTGCTAAACATATGAAATAAAAGCCTGGGCTAGACGGGCCACAGCTCCCGCACAACCCAGTTGATACCCTTCTCCGTCCCAAAAAACAAAATTACTGTGCGCGCTGCTGGGTCCCTATTGTCATCCTCACCATGTACCGTCATCTCCTTATTCCTCTCGGTTGTTGACCATGTTGACAACACCGGAGGGCGGCGACGCGACGAGCGAACCAAGGCGGAGGACAATGGTGAGGCCTCGGACGGGGACGAATGGGATCCGAGGAAGATGCATAGAGTTTTAGGGTGCGATGTGGCCATGATGCATGCGCGACAGCACAGCCAGCTGTGGGATGCGGGAGCAGGCGGTCCCACCGGCGCTGGTTTGGCTTTGGCGGCTTGAGGAAGAAGAAACTGAATAAACACGACAGACGTTGAATGTCAATCCAACGGTCAAGGTTGGCACAATCGTTTGTTGACTAAGCCGACACCAAGTGGCATACTTTTTTATATATAGGAAGAAAATAAAAACTGGGCTCATTCACCTGATAACATTCCCGAAACTGCGACCATTCGATCTTGTGTCGCAACTAAAACTGCGAGGAAAATGCGTTCGTCTACCGTCCTCCTCCCAGGGAACTTTCACCACATAAGTGACTAGCACCCTTGGTTTTCAACCGAGAGGTCTTGGGTTCGAGTCCCAGGAACTCTATATTTTTTCCTCTTTCCTTCCTCGCAAAAAAGAAAGAAAATCAAAGACTTGAGAAGGTGTACAGAATAAGCTAGTGTACCAATAAAGAGACGTTGCTGGGTTTTAGAAAAAAAAGAGACGTGCTCCTGTAGCTGGTTCGAATCCAAACCTAGACTATGACTATATATGGTGCTATGCTACTCTGCAAGTAATGAAACTGACATATCCAAGGTTCCCTTCTCTTCTTCTACTTACTCTGCCTAGCATCAGAAGCTCTGGCCGCAGCAACCATGTCCGTTGGCTGCTCGTCCACCTGCTCTTCAGCAGGCAACAACCAGATATGTGCCAAGTCACCACCCGTACCATCGCCTGTGGGTCACATCACACCCCCGCCAGCACACGCACCATAGTCGGTTGCTCATTGCAACTCGCTGCCGTTGGTGTGGTGCCACTACTGCAAATCACGCAGAGTCATCCGTCATGTCTTAACCACAATCCTCAACCCTGGCCGAGTCTTCTACAAATGCCCGAATCAGGGGGTAGTAATATGTTTAAGTGTTGTTCTACTGCTTTCAAGTTGCTGATTTTTTTAAATAGTTTGGTTGATGATCTTCCAATTTGATTCATGCAGAAAAGGGAAGATTCGTGTGATTTGTATTTCTGGGAAGTTGCTGATGTGGGGGAATGCAACTACGCTGATTATTTGGTTAGCCGAGGAATCCCAATACCAGCAGGTTGGGGTGTTGGACAAGTAACTGAAGGAACGACAGAAGAGGAAGATGTAGAGCAGAAGGTTAAAGATGCAGTTCCTTTGATCATGGCCAAGCAACAACTGCTGAATGGCCTTGACAGCAATGAGGAGATGAAAGAGCTTGTGAAGATAATGGGCAAAATCGATGTGCTCTGTAGGATGATTGCCTCTTTATTTGCAGTGTATGTAGCACTCGTGATGTATTCAGTGCCTATGACATGAGCACTTTGCTGAAACTAGTAATGAATGAAACCTATGTAGCGGGCTGGGCGTAGTGTTGTGAACATCTAATGATTTCTATTAACGGAAATCAGGGGGTATCCCCTTTTGCTCAAAAATAAATAAATAGCATAGGCCCTTTTGGTAATAAATAAATAAATTAGCAGAGGCCCTCTCGGGTCAGCTTTGTTCTCATTCGAAGACGTCAAGCAAATTGCAGTCCAACAGCAAACTATGTCATCAAATTCAAGTTTCACAGCCAAATATGAGTACAACTAGACAATAATGTCATCATGTTTTAGTCGTCATACAATCACCAAACACAAATCAGCATACATAACAAGTGATGTTCTCATAGCAAAATACTAAACAACACGTTCATCAGGTTTCAGTTGTCATAGCAAACACAATTTCACATAGTAGATAAAAAAACGTCTTCTGACATGCAAATACGACAAAAGCAATCTAATCATCATCCGCAGCAGCAACGTCAACATCTTCACCATGTGTATCAGTCTAAATCGTAATTCCCCACGGTGTCATCTTCTTCTTCATCCTCAACGTCCTCAAACGTTGGCTTCTTCTTGATCAAGTCTTGTATGTCCACAACACGACAGGCAATTTTTTCGCCAGCGTCATTGACGTGATGGTTCTCAAAGATATTAGGAACATCTGTGTTATCTTGTACATCAGGAGCAGTGTAAGCATCATCTTGTTGTGCAACTTCATTAAACGAATTCCTCTGCTCAAACCTTTGCAATACTCTCTAGTCCTCGCTACGTGCAAATGTGTCTTCCAAGAAAAATATCTGTGTTGCTTGATTTGCCAACATAAAAGACTCGTTGGTCTGGTATGACGCCTGGACATTTATGGATTTGAAATAATCATTAGCTCTGGGTTTTGCGATCCTGGAAAACAGGTTATACCAATGACAGCACAACAGAACCACACACTGATGATCCTCAAAACTGGAGATATACTGCAACTGAACAATGTCTATTATGTTAGCATACATTTCAGTTATCTCTTATTAATACGTATCCGTGCTCATGATGGCACTGTTTTGTGTCTTCCTGCCTTCGTCGCGTGCAAGGGTGTTGTAGCACACATCTCCAACAATGCAAGATTCGTATTGTCTTACTCCAGTATCAGGACCCATTGCTAGTGAGTAAAGGGCATCATCAACTGCGTTCCCATCCTCCCGCATCTTCTTAACCTATGGTTAGAAAATAGACAAGCTGATCATCTTATGTACTCAATATACTAAAAAACTGACAGTGCAATTCAAAAGCTTACATGGCTCTTGAACCATTTCGCAAATCCTGCCATAACCAGTTTGTCAATATTTCTTGGATTTTGCGGTAGTAACTCCTTTTTGTAGATGCTGCACAACATAGTGATCGCGTCAAACATCTAAATATATAAGAATGTGCTGCAAGTTTAGTAGATTATGATGTATAAGCTGCAGTTCTTAGCATTTACTTGATATAAGGTAGTATCTCAGGATAGTTATTCAACACATACCAAACCATTTTGTCCAAATCTTTAGGTTTGTCCTCTTGTCGACTCTTCCCTGTAACTCAAACAGAATAATCGAAAACATTGAGCCCGGGCCAACCTCTTTGCTAAGTTGATCAGCTGTTTCAATGTATTTTCAGTAGAATGTCAACGCTTCTGTAGTAATGTAGGCCTCTGCAATGGAACCCTCGGGTCTAGCTCTGTTCCTAACATAGCCCTTGAAAGTGCCTAGCTTCCTTTCAATAGGGTATATCCAGCCATACTGTACTGGACCTCTAAGTAGTGCCTCATTAGGTAGATGAACAGCCAAATGCACCATCACATCAAAGTAGGTTGGAGGATATATCTTCTCAAGGTCGCCTAGGATAGTTGGTATCTTGTCTCTAAGACGCTCCAAAGCATGTATCCTGATATTTCTACTACAGAGTTCCCTGAAGAATTGTCCCAACACTGCAACTGCTCTGGATAAGTCAGGGCGGCCCAATCCTCTAAGGATAACAGGTAAAACCCTTTGAAGTAGGACGTGGCAGTCATGAGTTTTCAACCCTTGTACCTTGTTTCCATCTGCACTGACTCTCCTTTCAGGGTTGGAAGAAAATCCATGTGGGAATCTCACACGTGACAGGACCTCGCAGAATTCTTTTCTTTTTACCTTGTCCAAGACATACACAACTGGTGACATATCCCATGGTTTACCTTGATCTTGCACCTGCAAATGCTGTCTGATACCCAGGTGTGCAAATCAATCCTAGATTTTAAGGTATCTTTCGTCTTGCCTTCAATATTAAGAAGTGTGCCGATAATGTTGTCACATATATTTTTCTCGGTGTGCATCTGTCGGCATTCTGGGAATGGGAGTCCCCAGACTTGTCTGCCTGCGGCCCGCGGCGTGGCTCCACCAGTGGCCTAGTACGGCCTACGTTCATCAGCCAAACACTCAAGACCCTCGCGAGAGGCCAAGCCTCGCGAGGCGGACGACACAAGGCCTCCTCAGGAGCGGCCTCACCAGGCAGGCTCGCGAGGGGGCGGAGAGATCAAGGCACGGGGTACCTCGTGAGGTTCCCGTGATGCAAGCCATGATGAACAAGGCCATGCAGGTGCCAGGCAGGCGCCAGCACGCGCAGTGTCCTCGTTTCCCCTTTTGGTGCTAAGGGGGCAAGCGCAGGCGCGGAGTACCGAGGCATCAGGCAAACGTTTCCATATCGGTGCAATAAGACCAAGACCAGCAGGACGGCAGGACGGAGGTCATTGTGGAGCCCAAGATGGTGTCACTACCAGCGCCTTTGATAGGAGAAGACCACCTTTAGTCAGGGTAGCTTGTACTAGTTGTCCCCTTTCAAATTGGCTTGTTGGATCCCTTCCTGCTCAATATTTGGGGAGAGGACCAGGGCCTCTATAAATAGGACTAGCCACCACAGAAGAAGGGGACGATCGAAACCCGAAACCATAACAAGTAGAACACCACACCAGCTTAAGAACACCTCTCCTCAGGAGGCTGTTCTTCCCTTGTATTGTTCATCACCAGCCCAAGAGGCAATCCACCACCACCACACCGGAGTAGGGTTTTACACCATAACGGTGGCCCGAACTAGTATAAATCTTGTGTCTGTTGTGTTGTGAGTTCATCGAGCTAAGCTTAGAGATCGCGGCGAGGCTGAGAGCGAGATTTGGTAGGGGGGAATCTTCGTGCGCACCCTAGTGCTCGAACCTCAAGGGTTTTGCCGGAACCCTAAATCCGACATTTGGCGCGCCAGGTAGGGGTGCGCCGGAGCTTTTCCTTCCATCGGCCCACACTCTGCCAACACCGCGCTTCTCCTTCATGGCGGACATTGCGCCTCCGGCCCCGGCGACCGATGCCAATGATGGGGCCAGGGGGCTCCGAGCCTTGGCCCCCGCCTTACAGCGGGTGCAGTGGCCGCCCAAGTTCAAGCCAGTGATGCCGCCGCGCTACGACGGCACGGCGGACCCGGTGGTTTTCCTGCTGGCGTACGAGGAGGCCGTCCTCAAGGCCGGGGGTGACGACAAGGTCATGGCCAAGAGGCTTCCCATGGCCCTTACTGGCGTCCTGCGTGCCTGGCTGCTCAACCTTCCCGCATCCACGGTGGCATCTTGGGAGGAGCTGTGCAGTCTCTTTGCTGCGTGCTTCGCGGCTCCGGCGCCCCATGCGGCCGCGGCCCTCCTCGGCGGCTCACAAGCGCCACCCTCAAACCGCCACGCCAAGTCGTTCTTTCGCCGGATCAGCATCGTCCTCGCGCGGCAAGGGGCTCCCCCGAGTTGGGTGGTGCCCAAGGCCGACCTGACCTTCGACTCGGAAGATCACCACATCACCACAGCCTGCTCGAGTGCGCTCCCGATGCTCTGCACGCCCACCATCTGCCATGTGGCCGTCACCAAAACCCTCATCGATGGTGGTGCCGGCCACAACATGCTCTCGGTAGAGGCCTTCAGCCTCCTCCACGTACCGCTGGAGCAGCTCCATCCCAGCAAGCCCTTCTTAGGCGTCCGAGGCGGTTCCTCCAGTCCCCTGGGGCAGATCCGCCTTCCCGTGACATTCGGCACCTGCGACAACTACCGCACTAAGCTGGTCGACCTCGACATTGCTCACATCGGCCTCCCGTACAACACCATCCTCGGATACCGTGCCCTGGCTCAGTTCATGGCAGCAACCCATCCGGCCTACAACCTCATGAAGATGCCCGGAAGCAAAGGCGTCCTCACCATAGCTGGAGATACCAAGGATGCTCTTATGGTGCTCAAGCATGCCCTCAAGGCCGCCGCGGCGGCGCAGCCCTCCGACGCGGATGCCTCCAAGGCCAAGGAAGCTGCACCAACCAAAAAGAAGCAGTTGTTCACTCAGGATAAGGCGGAGACCAAGCAGGTGCCAGTTGAGGAAGACGGGTCCTCAGGAGCCACCTTCACCATAGGTGCCGGCCTCGACCCCAACCAAGAGAAGGCGTTGGTGAAGTTCTTGCGCTCGAACAAGGAGGTGTTTGCATGGGAACCCAAGCAGCTAGTGGGGTCCCAAGGGGGTGATTGAGCATCACCTGAAGGTGTGCCCCAATGTACACCCGGTGAAACAGAAGGTGAGGCGGCAGTCCACGGAGAAGCAAGCCTTCATCGTCCAAGAAACCCGCAAGCTGGAGGAAGTAGGTGTTATTCGCGAGGTTCGCTACCCCGAATGGTTGGCGAACCCCGTTGTTGTGTCGAAAAAGGGGGGAAAGGAGCGCATGTGCGTCGACTTCACCAACCTCAACAAGGCCTGCCCCCAAGATCCGTTCCCGCTTCCCCGCATCGACCAGATTGTTGACTCCACCACCGAGTGCAGCCTGCTGTGTTTCCTGGATGCGTTTTCGGGTTATCACCAGATCAAGATGGTAGTAGAAGACGTGGAGAAGACAGCCTTCCTGACCCCATGTGGGGTATACTGCTACACTTGCATGCCGTTCGAGTTGCGCAACGCGGGCGTGACCTTCCAACAGCTGATGCACATTGCCTTGGGCTGGCAGCTCAAGAGAAACGCCGAGGCTGACGTCGACGACATTGTGGTGAAATCTTGGGAGGCAAGGACCTTGATCCAGGACTTGGAGGAGACCTTCGCGAGCCTCCGCCAGGTGGACCTGTGGCTCAACCCAGAGAAGTGCATGTTCGGCGTCCCTTCCGGCAAGCTGTTGGGCTTCCTCGTGTCCCACAGGAGGATCGAGGCCAACCTGGAGAAGGTCAAGGCGATTGAAGACATGAGTCCAGCGCAAACCCTTAGAGAAATGCAGAAGCTCGCTGGTCGTGTGACCGCATTAGGACGCTTCATCTCCAAGATGGGGGAGCGCGCCCTACCATTCTTCAAGCTGATGAAGAAAAAGGGCCCATTTGAGTGGACTCAGGAGGCCGACCAAGCGTTTCAAGACCTCAATAAATACCTGACCCCCCCCCCCCCCCCCGTGATGGTGACGCCGCGCCCTCTCGAGCCCCTGGTGCTCTACTTTGCCGCCACTCCGTATTCTGCCAGCGCAGCCCTGGTTGCGGTTCGGGAGGAGCGTCAGGCTAAGGCCGCGCCCCGACCAGCTGTAGCCTCAGCCGGGGCGACACAAGACCAGGAACTCGCGAGGACCACGACAACGGCAGTAGGGGACCAAGCTCAGCAGGAAGATGCCCCCAGGGCTGAGGAGGCCCCACCAGGCGACCAGGCGCTGGGGGCTTCGTTATCTTAGGAGGCGCATCAACCTCTAGAAGACGCAGGCCACATCAGCGCCCCCACCCTTGTCTAGCATCCGGTGTACTTGGTCAGCATGGTGTTGCGGGATGCAAGAGCACGGTACCCCATGCCTCAGAAGCTCTTGCTCACGCTCTTGGTGGCCTCGCGCAAGATGCAGCACTACTTTCAAGTTCACCCCATCATGGTCGCCTCAGCCTACCCATTGGAAAGGGTACTCAGGAGCCCCAACTCCGCTGGGAGAGTCGCCGAATGGAACATCGAGTTGCAAGCGTTTCAGTTGGAGTTCAGCACAACCAGGGTCATCAAGGGAGCCGCACTTGTTGATTTTGTGGCTGAGTGGACGGATGCACCAGAGCTCAAGATGGGCGAGGATCGGTCTCTCTCCCCAGGAAGTGAGGCACCAGATGGCTGGGTCATGTATTTCGATGGTGACTTCTCGCGGCAGGGCGCGGGAGCTGGTGTAGTGCTTATATCACCCACTCAGGACAAGCTCTACTACGCCGTACAGCTCTGTTTCCAGCAGGGCGAGAAGGTCTCCAACAACATAGCAGAATACGAGGGCCTCATAGCAAGCCTAAAAGTTGCAGCAGTACTGGGAGTGAAGTGTCTTGTCATCAAGGGCGATTCACAACACCTCGTCAACTTCTCCAACAAGGTGTATGAGCCGAAGGACGAGCACATGGAAGCATATCTCGCGGAAGTACGCAAGATGGAGAATGATGACCCGCAAGTATACGAGATAGTTGTAGCCTCTTTCGCTAAGTAAGAGTGTCGAACCCAATGAGGAGCTAAAGGTAGAACAAATACTCTCTCAAGTCCTATCGGCCACTGATACGACTCTACGCACGCTTGACGTTTGCTTTACCTAGAACAAGTATGAAACTAGAAGTACTTTGTAGGTGTGATAGGATAGGTTTGCAAGGATATAAAGAACACGTAAATATAAACTAGGGGTTGTTTAGATAAAGAAGCAATAAAGTAAATATAGCGAGTGTGGAAAAGTGGTGGTAGGAGTTGTGAAATTGTCCCTAAGCAATTGACTACTTTACTAGACCGGTAATCACTATTGCAATTCTATTTGAGGGAGAGGCATAAGCTAACATACTTTCTCTACTTGGATCATATGCACTTATGATTGGAACTCTAGCAAGCATCCGCAACTACTAAAGATTCATTAAGGTAAAACCCAACCATAGCATTAAAGTATCAAGTCCCCTTTATCCCATACGCAACAATCCCCTTACTCGGGTTTGTGTTTTAGTCACTCACGCAACCCACTATAAGTGAATCATGAACGCATTGCAACACCCTACGGCGGGAATCCCTCACGCTTGCGCGACAAGGAGGGCACCATAGGACAGCACTAATAATAAAACATGCAACTCAAACCAATCATAGCAATTCATCAATCACCGATAGGACAACGGAAATCTACTCAGACATCATAGGATGGCAACACATCATTGGATAATAATATGAAGCATAAAGCACCATGTTTAAGTAGAGGGTGCAGCGGGTTGTGGGAGAGTGGACCGCTGAATATAGATGGGGGAAGGTGATGGAGATGTTGGTGAATATGATGGAGGTGTTGGTGAAGATCGCAGTGATGATGATGGCCCCCGGCGGTGTTCCGGCGCCACCGGAAGCAAGGGGGAGAGAGCCCCCCTTCTTCTTGTTCTTCCTTGACCTTATCCCTAGATGGGATAAGGGTTTCCCCTCTGGTCCTTGGCTCCCATGGCTTGGGAGGGGCGAAATCCCCTCCGAGATTGGATCTATCTCTCTGTTTCTGCGTTCTCAGATTCTTTCCCTTTCACCGTTTCTTTAATATCCGGAGATCCGTAACTCCGATTGGGGTGAATCTTTCACCCAGATTTTTCTAGTAAAATTAGCTTTCTTGCGGCAAAAGAAGAGCGTCAACCGCCTTACGGGGGGCCCACGAGAGTCTAGGGCGCGCCCAGCGGGGAGGGCGCGCCCCCGTCTCGTGGCCACCCCGGACACCGTTTCGCGTTGATTCTTCTTCCCAAAAATCACAAATATTCCAAAATAATTCTCCGTCCGTTTTTATCCCGTTTGGACTCCATTTGATATGGATTTTCTACGAAACATAAAACATGCAACAAACAGGAACTGGCAATGGGCACTGGATCAATATGTTAGTCCCAAAAATAGTATAAAAAGTTGCCAAAAGTATATGAAAGTTGAAGAATATTGGCATGGAACAATCAAAAATTATAGATACGACGGAGACATATCAGAGAAGCAGTTCTGGGGGCTGGAGTTGCAGCATGCCCCATGGAACCAACTAAGAGGCTGATGACATCGCCAGGAGGGCGTCCAAACGGCTGCCTCAGGAGCCTGGCGTTTTCGAGGAACGACTCTTCAAGCCATCGGCGGCACCACCACTTTCAAGAATGGCACAGCCTCGGGAAGAACTCCCTTAGCCACCTGCCACAGGAGCCCCGGCCTGTGGCCTGACCTCGGGAGCACGCCTACTCTTGGCGCTGGAGTCTCAGGAGGGATTCTGGACCAATGAATTCAAGGAATACCTAACGCAAGGGACACTGCCGGAGAAGGAGGAGGACGCAGAGCGCGTGGCCCGGCAGGCCGCGGCCTACTACATCCAAGATGGTGAGTTATACCGGAAGCGGCCGAATGGTGTTTCCCTACGTTGCATCTCCAGGGAACAGGGGAAAGAGCTGCTGGCAAACATACACGGCGGAGATTGCGGGCACCACTAGTCGTCATGGACCCTCGTCGGCAAAGCGTTTCGCAGCGGATTCTATTGGCCTACAGCACTAAACGATGTGACTGGGCTAGTGAAGTCCTGTGAGGCCTGTCAATTCCATGCCAAGCAGATCCACCAGCCAACTCAACGCCTACATACTATCCCGCTCTCGTGGTCGTTCGCGGTCTGGGGGCTGGATATCTTGGGCCCATTCCCTCGAGCGCCAGGGGGCTACCTCTACCTCTACGTCGCCATCGACAAGTTCACCAGGTGGGCGGAGGTGGAAGCCGTCCGCACCATCCCAGCCGGATCGGCAATCAAGTTCATCAAAGGCCTCGTGAGCAGGTTTGGGGTCCCTAACCGCATCATCACTGACAATGTTTCACAATTCACTAGCAATCTCTTCAAGACGTATTGTGCTAACCTTGGAACGCAGATCTGCTACGCCTCGGTGGTGCACCCCTGGAGCAATGGCCAGGCCGAACGCGCCAACGCGGAGGTCCTGAGGGGCTTCAAGACCAAGACCTTCAAGAAGAAGCTGGAGGCCTGCAGTAGGGGCTGGTACGACGAGCTCCAGTCCATGTTGTGGTCCATCTGCACCACCGCCACCAAGCCAATGGGCGAGACCCCGTTCTTCCTCATCTACGGAGCAGAAGCGGTTCTCCCTCACGAGGTCAGGCATCGCTCCGCGCGGGTCCTGGCGTTTGATGAGGCGCAGCAGGACGCCATGTGGGGGATGGACCTCGTGCTGGGGGAAGAACGCCGCCGTGAAGCCGCGCTACGGGCGGCAAGATACCAGCAGCGCTGCGGCAGTATCAGTGTCGCAGTGTCCGCCCCAGGACGCTCGAGGTGGGTGACCTCGTCCTGAGGCGGGTGCTCTCCAGGGAAGGGCTGCATAAGCTCTCACCTATGTGGGAGGGCCCGTCAATGTCGTCCACGTCTCCAGGCCTGGCGCCGCGCGCCTGGAGACCCAGGACGGGGTACCCATCCCAAACGCCTGGAAAATCCAGCACCTCTGGAAGTTCTACCCCTGAAGAAAGGCCCGGTGCCTGTGAAGAAGGCCCAGTGCCTGTGAAGCTCACCACCCGTGACACTCTCATGTAATAATGAGTGGGGCTGTACACGCCCCGGAGTCTCAGGAGTGCCGCCCTTGGGCCTCAGAGGCTCCCTCCCACGCCCAGTGGTAGCACATAGCTCCGTGCTGGTGAGAAGACTTGAAGACTAGACTAGGTGCCGGACACGGCTTTTCATTTGCTTTCTGTAGTTGGATCGCTCTTCCTTGATTGAACTTTGATTGAAGTTGTTTCTGGTGTTGTTTCCCGGTTCTGTTCCATCGCCTTCTGCCTTCGTTTTCGGTCTTCAGTTCTTTGTCTAACTTGTGCTCTCTCGTAAGCCTCACGAGGGGGCTGTACGGGTGCCCTCGGGTGCCCTCATGAGCCCTTTTTCTTCTGATTTTCATGAGGCACTCTCGTTCGAATTTGCAGCGGGCGCACCCCTCCCAGTCTGTGCCCCTCGGGTACCACGACACGAAGCATCGGGTCACGGCCGGCAGCCCTTGCGACCAGGGTTCAGAAAATGATAGTCTCTCAATGAGTTTTTTGCAGCTCCTAAGGCGCCTGGCAAGGCATGAAGCAGGCACCTCGCAAGGTGGAAACTACTTCAAACATGCCAAGCTAAGTTGTTCCTACACGCCGATGTACAACAACGACGCCATGACATAGCACAGGAACAATAAATGCAGCATGTTAACTAGGAAGTCATAGTTTGTTGCACGCCCCCTTGGGGCCCCATACTTGTCTCTCTCAATGTAGGAAGGAAGGAAAACAAAACAAAAGCAGCGCGCGCCTTGCAGCAGTTCGCGAGGAGGGATCTACGGCGACCTCCTGAGCTTAGCCAGACCCCACCTCGCGCTTCACCGAAGCGCGGCGACGGGAAGGCCCGCTGCCGCCCTCGAGGCGGGCACGGCGACATGGCGGTTGATCGTAGCCGCTGCTGGAGGAGCTGTCACCAGGGGAAGAGCCGCCGTAGCTTGACGAGCCACGGTTGCCAACGGGAGAAAGTTTGCCTTCACCCTCATCACGACCGTCGCCAAGGCCGAGCACCTCGTCGTCGTCGTTGTCTTTAGGGCAGCACCCAACGTGGCGGCTGTCCTCTCCGAACACCCTCAAGTAGAGGGTCGCGTCGCCATCATACCTGAAATGGAGGGTGCACCGCCTGCCCAAACCGCGCGCGGGGGCAAACGTCTGCCAGCCTCGGGCCAAGGCTGCATTGCCTGCAACGGAGACCTCCACCGCGACCCAGGAGGCCCTGCTGCAGAAGCCATCCGCCTGCAACCAGAGCCCGCATGGGCCAGCGGCCGGCAGCTCGCCGACGAAGGAGCGCGGGAGCTGAAGCCAGTTGCCGGCCGGGTTTTCCGACCACACGATGAATTCCGGCAGCACCTCCACCGAGTGGAAGCATGGCCGGGGAGGCCGCAGCACGCCTTCCTCCACCAACCGGGCTTCCTCAACATTAGCGACCCCCACCATGTGAAGGGCCACCACCGTGGCCGCTGGGAGCCAGGGCGGGGGTCGGGGAGTGCTTGCGAGGGCGACCGCGTCTGCGCTTGGGCGGAGGAGAGCCAGGCCCTTCCTGGCGAGCCTTCCCCTTCTCCGTGGCCGAAAACCTCTTCGCATGCACTATGGGAACGCTACAAGCAACAGAGCGAGGGAGGAGAAGCGAGCGGAATGGGAAGAGATGGGCGACGGGGGCTCTCACCCCTCCTCATTTATAGCCCAAGGGAGGCCAACCGTCGACCTCCACGATCGTAGGTAATGATAACCCTTTTTGCATGCAGCATGGACTCGTCAAGTCGGGCAGTTGCCGAGGCAGCATGGGGAAGCGGAGACGCCCACGTCCAATCAGTCGCTATGCATCGACCAAGGCCGCAGGCTGTTGGGGCCCGCGGCGCTCCGCACTTGCCCGTTGGCTTCGCCGCTAAGCCAAGTCCGAGCGCCTTGGGCCCGGGGGCTACTGTCTGGAACGGGGGTCCCTAGACTTTCCTGCCTGCGGCCCGCGGCGTGGCTGCACCAGTGGCCCAGTACGGCCCGCCTTCGTCAGCCAAACACTCAAGACCCTCGCGAGGGGCCAAGCCTCACGAGGCGGACGACACAAGGCCTCCTCAGGAGCAGCCTCACCAGGCAGGCTCGCGAGGGGGCGGAGAGATCAAGGCACCGGGTACCTCGTGAGGTTCTCGTGACACAAGCCATGAAGACCAAGGCCAGCTGGGTGCCAGGTGGGCGCCAGCGCATAGTGTCCTCGTTTCCCCTTTTGGTGCTAAGGGGGCAAGCGCAGGCGCGGAGTACCGAGGCATCAGGAAAAGGTTTCCATATCGGTGCAACAAGACCAAGACCAGCAGAACGGCAGGACGGAGGTCATTGTGGAGCCCAAGACGGCGTCACCACCAGCGCCTTTGACAGGCGAAGACCACCTTTAGTCAGGGTAGCTTGTACTAGCTATCCCCTTTCAAATTGGCCGTTGTTGGATCCCTTCCTGCTCAATATTTGGGGAGAGGACCAGGGCCTCTATAAATAGGACTAGCCACCACAGAAAAGGGGACGGATCGAAACCAAAAACCAGAACAAGTAGAACACCACACCAGCTCAAGAACACCTCTCCTCAGGAGGCTGTTCTTCCCTTGTACTGTTCATCACCAGCCCAAGAGGCAATTCACCACCACCACACTGGAGTAGGGTATTACACCACAACGGTGGCCCGAACCAGTATAAATCTTGTGTCTCTTGTGTTGTGAGTTCATCGAGCTAAGCTTAGAGATCACGGCGAGGCTGAGAGGGAGATTCGGTAGGGGGAAATCTTCATGCGCACCCTAGTGTTCGAACCTCAAGGGTTTTGCCGGAACCCTAAATCCGACAACATCACATCAAGATTATGCCGCAGATCCAAATCTTTCCAATACTCCAAGTCCCACAAAGTGGACCTGTGAGTAAACAATAATCTCTCTTCTGCCCTCCCACGCTTCCTTTTCCCGCTACCATTACTAGGATGATTTCCTGGTGTAATATGCCCGACCTTCTCTAATTCCACTTGCAACTCATCGGCGGTGAGCCTCTTTGGCGCATCACAGTTTTCATGCTTTGCATTGAACACATGTCTTCGGTATTTTCTAGGAGGCGGCTTGTCCTTGGCAAGGAAATGGCGGTGTCCAATGTAACCAATCTTTCTAAGTATTGCGTATGACAGCGGATTCCTATCACAACGAACACATGAATTGTAACCATGTGTCGTTCGCCCTGACATAGTGCCCAAAGCCAGATAATCATGGATGCACCAAATTATAACAGCACACAGAAAGAAATCAGCTGGTGGGATGCTATATAGGTCTCAGGTGAGAACACCCTGCTATGTCTTGAGCTTGCGTTGGTTTTCCTTGAAGAGGAAAGGGTGATGCAACAATAGTAGCCTATGTATTTCCCTTAGTTTTTGAGAACCAAGGTATCAATCCAGTAGGAGGCTCCTCAAAAGTCCCACGCACCTACACAAACAAACAAAGAACTCGCAACCAACGCAATAAAGGGGTTGTCAATCCCTTCACAGCCACTTGCGAAAGTGAGATCTGATAGAGATAGTATGATAAGATAAATATATTTTTGGTATTTTATAATATAGATGCGAAAAGTAAAGATGCAAATAAAAGTAGATTGAAAGCTTATATGATAAAAGATAGACCCGTGGGCCATAGGTTTCACTAGTGGCTTCTCTCAAGATAGCATAAGTATTACGGTGGGTGAACAAATTGATGTCGAGCAATTGATAGAAAAGAGAATAATTATGAGATTATCTAGGCATGATCTTGTATATAGGCATCACGTCCGCGACAAGTAGACCGACTCTTGCCTGCATCTACTACTATTACTCCACACATCGACCGCTATCCAGCATGCATCTAGAGTATTAAGCTCATAAGAACAGAGTAACGCCTTAAGAAAGATGACATGATGTAGATAGATAAACTCAAGCAATATGATATAAACCCCATCTTTTTATCCTCGATGGTAACAATACAATACGTGCCTTGCTACCCCTATTGTCACTGGGTAAGGACACCACAAGATTGAACCCAAAGCTAAGCACTTCTCCCATTGCAAGAAAGATCAATCTAGTAGGCCAAACCAAACTGATAATTCGAAGAGACTTGCAAAGATAACTCAATCATACATAAAAGAATTCAAAGGAGATTCAAATATTTCCCATAGATAAACTTGATCATAAACCCGCAATTCATCGGATCTCGACAAACACACCGCAAAAAGAGTTACATCGAATAGATCTCCAAGAAGATCGAGGAGAACATGGTATTGAGATCCAAAAAGAGAGAAGAAGCCATCTAGCTAATAACTATGGACCCGAAGGTCTATGATAAACTACTCACAACTCATCGGAGCGTCTATTGTGTTGATGTAGAAGCCCTATGTTGTCGATTCCCCCTCCGGCGGAGCGTCGGCGAAGGCTCCAAGATGGGATCTTGCGGATACAAAAGGTTACGGCGGTGGAAATTGTTTTTCGTTGGCTCCCTGGATGTTTTCGGGGTACGTGGGTATATATAGGAGGAGGAAGTAGGTCGGTGGCCGCCCGAGGGGCCCAGGAGATAGGTGGCGCGCCCAGGAGGGGTGGGCGCGCCCTCCTATCTCCTGGCCGCCTCGATTGCTTCTTGACTTGCACTCCAAGTCCTCTGGATCACGTTCGTTCCAAAAATCACACTCCCGAAGGTTTCATTCCGTTTGGACTCCGTTTGATATCCCTTTTCTTCGAAATACTGAAATAGGCAAAAAACGGCAATACGGGCTGGGCCTCCGATTAGTAGGTTATACCCAAAAATGATATAAATGTGTAAAGTAAAGCCCATAAACGTCCAAAAAGGGTAATATAATAGCATGGAACAATAAAAAATTATAGATACGTTGGAGACGTATCAAGCATCCCCAAGCTTAATTCCTGCTCGTCCTCGAGTAGGTAAATGATAAAAACAGAATTTTTAATGTGGAATGCTACCTAGCATAATTCTCAATGTAATTTTCTTTATTGTGGCATGAATGTTCAAATCAAAATGATTCAAAATAAAAGTTCATATTGACATAAGAAATAGTAATACTTCAAGCATACTAATAAAGGCAATCATGTCTTCTCAAAATAACATGGCTAAAGAAAGTTCATCCCTACAAAATCATATAGTTAGGCTATGCTTCATTTTCGTCACACAAAATGCTCCCAAATTCTACACCCCCGATGACAAGCCAGGCAATTGTTTCATACTTAAATAATCTCAAACTTTTTCAACCTTCACGCAATACTTGAGCGTGAGCCATGGATATAGTACTATGGGTGGAATAGAATATGATGATGGGGATTGTGTGGAGAAGACAAAAAAGGAGAAAGTCTCACATTGACAAGGATAATCAACGGGCTATGGAGATGCCCATCAACTGATGTCAACATGAGGAGTAGGGATTGCCATGCAACGGATGCACTATTGCTATAAATGTATGAAAGCTCAACAAAAGAAAACTAGTGGGTGTGCATCCAACTTGCTTGCTCACGAAGACCTAGGGCATTTTGAGGAAGCCCATCGTAGGAATATACAATCCAAGTTCTATAATGAAAAATTCCCACTAGTATATGAAAGTGACAACATATGAGACTCGCTATATGAAGAACATGGTGCTACTTTGAAGCACAAGTGTGGAAAAGAGATAGTAACATTGCCCCCTTTTTTATTTTTTTTATTTTTTTTCTTTTTTTTTCTTTTTTTGGGCCTTTCTTTTTTTCTTTTTTTCTTTGGCCTTTCTTTTTTTTCTTTTTGGGGACAATGCTCTAATAATGATGATCATCACACTTTTATTGATTTACAACACATGAATTACAACTCCAAGCTAGAACAAGATATGACTCTATATGAATGGCTCCGGCGGTGTACCGGGATGGGCAATTAATCAAGAGTGACATGTATGAAAAATTATGCAAAGTAGCCTTGCCACAAATACGATGTCGACTACATGATCATGCAAATGGCAATATGACATTAGTAATGCGTGTCATGATGATAAACGGAACGGTGGAAAGTTGCATGGCAATATATCTCGGAATGGCTATGGAAATGCCATAATAGGTAGGTATGGTGGCTGTTTTGAGGAAGATATAAGGAGGTTTATGTGTGATAGAGCGTATCGTATCACGGGGTTTGGATGCACCGGCAAAGTTTGCACCAACTCTCAAGGTGAGAAAGGCAATGCACGGTACCGAAGAGGCTAGCAATGATGGAAAGGTAAAAGTGTGTATAATCCATGGACTCAACATTAGTCAAAAGAACCCATATATTTATTGCAAAAATTTAGAAGTCATCAAAAACCAAGCACTATGCACATGCTCCTAGGGGGATAGATTGGTAGGAAAAGACCATCGCTCGTCCCCGACCGCCACTCATAAGGATGCACAATCCAAGGACACTTCATGTTTCAAATTTGTTACACAACTTTAACCATATGTGCATCCTACGGGACTTGCTAATTTCAACACAAGCATTATTTAAATTTATAATCACCCAAATAGCATGACTTTAATATCACTAACTTCATATCTCAAAACAATTATCAAGTATCAAATTGATCATAGCATCCAATTCACTTCCTATGATAGTTTTTATTATACCCAACTTGGATGCCTACCATTCTAGGACCAATCTTATAACCATAGCAAATACTATGCTATTCTAAGATACTCTCAAAATAATATAAGTGAAGCATGAGAGACAATTTCTACAAAATTAAGCCACCGCCGTGCTCTAAAAGATATAAGTGAAGCACTAGAGAAAAAACTATCTAGCTCAAAAGATATAAGTGAAGCACATAGAGTATTCTAATAAATTCCAATCAAGTGGGCTTCTCCCAAAAGGTGTGTACAGCAAGGATGATTGTGGAAAACTAAAAAGTAAATACTAATATCATACATGACGCTCCAAGCAAAAAACATACCATGTGGCGAATAAAAATATAGCTCCAAGTAAAGTTACCAATGAACATAGACGAAAGAGGGGATGCCTTCCGGGGGCATCCCCAAGTTTAGGCTTTTTGCTATTCTTGAATATCTTGGGGTACCCATGGGCATCCCCTAGCTTGGTCTTTTGCCACTCCATATTCCATAGTCCATCAAATCTTTAACAAAAACTTGAAAACTTCACAACACAAAACTCAACAGGAAATCTCATAAGCTCCGTTAGTGTAAGAAAGCAAAACCACCACATAAGGTAATGTAATGAACTCATTATTTATTTATTTTGGTGTTAAACCTACTGTATTTCAAGTTCTCAATGGTTCATACCACTTAATACTAGCCATAGATGCATCAAAATAAGCAAACAACACATGAAAAATAGAATCTGTCAAAAACAGAATAGTCTGTAGAAATCTGTAACTAACGCAAACTTATGGAACTCTAAAAATCCTACAAAAATAGGAAGTCCCGGGAAATTTGTCTATTGATCTACACAAAAAATAATCAACTCAAAATCACGTTTCTGTGATTTAACAAAACTAATTTTGTGCGTGCAAAGTTTCTGTTTTTGAGCAGAATCAAATTAACTATCACCATAGGTTATCCTATAGGTTCTACTTGGCACAAACACTAATTAAAACATAAAAACACATCTAAACAGAAGGTAGATGCAAAATTTATTACTAAACAGAAACAAAAACAAAAAACAGAAATAAAATTGGGTTGCCTCCCAACTAGCACTGTCGTTTAACGCCCCTAGCTAGGCATAAAATCGAAGAAAGATCTAAGTAGTGCCATAATAATAAGATAAATTTTGAAAACTCATCTCATATTCTCTACGTTCAGCAGCAAGTTTTATTTGAGGCAAGCAAAAGTAATCAAAAGGGCTAAATTTAGTGGGACAAAAGTCCCCAAGATGAATCACAGGAGGAACGGGTTCCTCCTTTGGCCCTTTATATTGCACAACTAATTCATCATTATAAGCATTCTTTTGGCAGAATTTCGTGAGCCCATACTCAAGAGAGTATCCTAGCTCATTATTTCGAAGAGCAAAATCATTATTAACTTCGGAAGTTCTATCAACTAGGACATTGGTAGGAACCTTTTTTCTAAGGTTTTCATTGAAAGCAACATAGTCCAAAGATTGAAAACGCCTAATTTCCTCTTGATCGAAGAGGATCGCCTCTATGGGAGGACGACCGGCGTCCACCCTATAGTGCGCAAAGATTTCTTTGGCCTCTATTATTATAAATCTAAACTCATGAGCCAAAAATATAGTAACAACGCGCTTAACAGAAGAATGCTCAATATTAGAAAATTCCAGGAAAATTCTTTGTATGCAAGGATGCATATGCATAGATTGTCTTTCAAGCTCAACTACAAGCATAGCGATAGCATCCGCAAGACTACTAGTTCTATG
Organism: Triticum timopheevii; assembly: GCA_963921465.1. NCBI lineage: Eukaryota > Viridiplantae > Streptophyta > Magnoliopsida > Poales > Poaceae > Triticum > Triticum timopheevii. The sequence continues at coordinate 281,094,159 of OY997274.1, read as the reverse complement.
AAGAATAGAACCACCCATAAAAGGTAAAGCACCGGCACAAGTAAAGAAATCTTGAATAACACATTTTCCAATAATGTTACCACTACCAATTCGAAACTTTTTAGTATGCAAGATAGGGGGTTCTTCAGCAGGAGCATCAGAATTTTTCATGTTATCATATTTGTCCATATCAATGATAATCTCCCCAATAACGGCAAACAAAAGCGAGGAAGAAGAAAGCAAGCAAAAGAGCGAGGAGATTGGGAAAGAGAGGGCGAATAGAATGGCAAGGGTGAAGTGGGGGAGAGGAAAACGAGATGCAAATGGCAAATAATATAAATGCGAGGGAGATGAGTTTGTGATGGGTACTTGGTATGTCTTGACTTGAGAGAAGACCTCCCCGGCAACGGCGCCATAAATCCTTCTTGCTACGTCTTGAGCTTGCGTTGGTTTTCCTTGAAGAGGAAAGGGTGATGCAGCAATAGTAGCGTAAGTATTTCCCTCAGTTTTTGAGAACCAAGGTATCAATCCAGTAGGAGGCTCCTCAATTGTCCCACGCACCTACACAAACAAACAAAGAACTCGCAACCAACGCAATAAAGGGGTTGTCAATCCCTTCACGGCCACTTGCGAAAGTGAGATCTGGTAGAGATAGTATGATAAGATAAATATATTTTTGGTGTTTTATAATATAGATTGGAAAAATAAAGATGCAAATAAAAGTAGATTGAAAGCTTATATGATAAAAGATAGACCCGGGGGCCATAGGTTTCACTGGTGGCTTCTCTCAAGATAGCATAAGTATTACGGTGGGTGAACAAATTACTGTCGAGCAATTGATAGAAAAGCGAATAATTATGAGATTATCTAGGCATGATCATGTATATAGGCATCACGTCCGCGACAAGTAGACCGACTCCTGCCTGCATCTACTACTATTACTCCACACATCGACCGCTATCCAGCATGCATCTAGAGTATTAAGTTCATAAGAACAGAGTAACGTATTGAGAAAGATGACATGATATAGAGGGATAAACTCATGCAATATGATATAACCCCCATCTTTTTATCCTCGATGGCAACAATACAATACGTGCCTTGCTACCCCTATTGTCACTGGGTAAGGACACCGCAAGATTGAACCCAAAGCTAAGCACTTCTCCCATTGGAAGAAAGATCAATCTAGTAGGTCAAACCAAACTGATAATTCGAAGAGACTTGCAAAGATAACTCAATCATACATAAAAGAATTCAGAGGAGATTCAAATATTTCTCATAGATAAGCTTGATCATAAACCCACAATTCATCGGATCTCGACAAACACACCGCAAAAAGAGATACATCGAATAGATCTCATTAAGATCGAGGAGAACATGGTATTGAGATCCAAAAAGAGAGAAAAAGCCATCTAGCTAATAACTATGGACCCGAAGGTCTGTGGTAAACTACTCACAACTCATTATAGGGGCTATGGTTTTGATGTAGAAGCCCTCCGTGGTCGATTCCCCGTCTGGCGAAGCGCCGACGAAGGCTCCAAGATGGGATCTCGCAGATACAGAAGGTTACGGCGGTGGAAACTGTTTTTCGTTGGCTCCCTGGATGTTTTCGGGGTACGTGGGTATATATAGGAGGAAGAAGTAGGTCGGTGGCCGCCTGAGGGGCCCACGAGATAGGGGGCGCCCTCCACCCTCGTGGCTGCCTCGGCTGCTTCTTGGCTTGCACTCCAAGTCCTCTGGATCACGTTTGTTCCAAAAATCACGCTCCCGAAGGTTTCATTCCGTTCGGACTCCGTTTGATATTCCTTTTCTTCGAAATACTAACATAGGCAAAAAAACAGCAATATGGGTTGGGCCTTCGGTTAGTAGGTTAGTCCCAAAAATGATATAAATGTGTAAAGTAAAGCCCATAAACATCCAAAAAGGGTAATATAATAGCATGGAACAATCAAAAATTATAGATACATTGGAGACGTGTCAAATCCCAGTTACGTAATTAACGTAATGTGAAGCGTGTGAGCTACTGATTGTAGATTGGGGGAGGGAGGGGCCCACCACCATGAAAATCAGGGGAGGAGAGAGAGAGGCAATTTACGTTAACCCTTTCGTAGGTTCCGGTAGATGTAGAAAGATGTGAAATGCATGAATGTGTAGTGGGCGTACTATTGGAGTGCCTAATATAAATTGTGTATGTATATAACCTATGTGTTTATTTACTTCGCATGTTAGCTTTGTCTCGGTTCAATAAAAAGCAGAGTTGGTGATGATGGTGTGCCTGTCGTCCTGCAATATAGGTCATCCGATCTATATCTAACGGATAGGAAGGAAACTATGACAATTTACCCACACTCCTCTCCACATTTGCAGATAAGGCCTTCCCTCGTTCATCCTTTTCTCCCACAAGATCTTGATGTTCCGTGCAACGCACGGGCATCTTGCTAGTACTCCTACAATATACTATATCATTGTGAAAGTTCATATACACCGACCGAGATTAATGCAAACACGGCAGATTTTCATTACATTTTGAACTTTTATAGGACAGAAAAATAAAAGAAACCCGACCCTAAACCTATTCTATGTCGGCGACTGACGTCCTCCATCTACGATCTCTATGTATGGGGGCGGGGTTCAAGACCCGTGAAGTGAAGGTATGGTCTCCGACGAGGAAGAGTAGAACACGGGATACGGACCGGCTAGTTGGCACACCATGCCCTGCCGCCCCCCATGCCCTACTCATCCTCAGAGGAGTCATCGACCTCGGCAGTGTTGGACGTTGGACGGCGACAAGTAGGATGCCTGGCTGACGGTGCTCCCTTCGGCGGCCGCCAGCGTGGCAACCTCTTGTGCGGTCGCGTCCGTGTCCATCTACGCCACTATTGTGTCGCAAGAGGCGACTTGAGCGAGGGCGGTGGCCTCGAGCTTCATTCCCGAAGACAGGCTCTCCTGCAGAGCTTTCGCGCTTGCAGTCATGGCGGATGTGGTGCCAGGTAGGAGGACGATGCGCTATGGTGTGGAGGTTAGTTGGGCGTTGCCGCTTTAAGTAGCGCATTCCGGTGAGGCCAAGCGTCCGGGTGCATCATTAAGTCGCCGGAGTTGGTTCCTCGGGCACCAAGCCTCTTAACGACAGCATACGAACGGACGGCATGAATGCAGGAAGTTGGCACCGGCTGGGAACGCACCGCGCCATGATGCGAGGGACGAGGGTTTTTGGTGTGCCAGGGTAGTCAGCTGTGGTCGTGGCAACATTGGAGATGCCCTTTGCTCTGATGTGATCCCCGCATGTCATTGAAAAAGCAAGATGACCCGGCATGGTCTCAGGTCCTGGGGATGCAGTTGGCCGCGCTACACCACTCCGCGGACACGTCGTGGCGCCCCGTGCATCCTCGATGAGCCGGGTGTTGGGGTGTGTTTGGATTGTGGCCAAAGTGCACCTTACCAAAATTTTGGTCATGACCCAAAGATTGGTCTTTGTTTGGATGGTTGCCATTTTTTTGGCATGCCAATGAACTCTAGCCAACTCTAGTTCATTTTTCTTGCCAATGTTGGCCAAATCATGAGCAACCAAAACCTCAACCAAAATTTTGGCTAGCCAATGCTTTGATGGGGCAACCTTGGGCACAAACCAAACATACTACTGGTCGTGCCACAGCGCTAACGCCACCCACGGCACACTGAAACTGACCGTGTCCAGCGATAATGAGCGTGTCGCTCACCGTGGTCACCATGTCCAGAGGCGGTGCTGGAGCTGCGCCACGTTGCTGGCCCCCACGACCCACATGAACGGTTGCCGGTGGCGAGGAGGTCGTGGGCCAGCTCCTCCATTGGACTAGTCTGCGCTACATCGTCCCGATAGGTGTGCCCCACATGTCGGTTTCCCTGTTTTCCCGGCCATATTCGAGCGCCAGTGCTCCGCGTTGCATTAGGCCTTTCACTATGTAGGCCAAGCGAGACAACTTATTGTTTATTTGAGTTGTTCAAGTATAATCATGTGGCGTTTGCTTATTTCTCATTCCTCTCCAACCCTCTTCTCCATCGATCATGCCGCCCTCCGGTAGAGTCTATCCTCCCGCATGCCTCATTTGAACATTCCGCTGAGTATCACTCCCATGTGGGCCTAGACCATGCTTGTATTTCCAATGTTGTAATTTGTCCGACATGCATACAAACAAATGGTTCGATTAAAGTTTCACTTTGCCTCCACTATGTGTCGCTTCGCATCTTAGTTTTGACATCCCATTCGGTCCATGCCCCAACACATGTTGACGAGATCGATTGATGTTGAGAGATCAATTGTGTGTCGTGCAAGGAGATAAAGGTTTGGTCTGTTTCTATGATAGAAATGACCCGCGAGGGGGGTCTGTGGGGATCAGAGAGAGTATATTGTATGTTCATAAGCGAAACAAATGTATTGTACCCACCCTAGTCCTCTTTCAATCGATCTCTGGACCCCGAGATGAAATCAAGAGAGAACGACTGGGGCATGTGTGATGCCTAAGGTAGATTCAAAATTTTGAACCGGTGATCATAGCATCCGCAAATCATATATAAAGGGTATTCAATGTTCGTTTCGTTTTTGAACGTACAATATACTCCCTCCGATCCTTTCTAGTTTACATATAAGTTTTATGTGTAGTCAAAGTATCTCTACTTTGATCAAACATACAGAAAAAAGTATCAACATTCAACAACGCCCAATCAATATTGTTAGATTCATACGTACTCCTAGATTTGTACTCGAGGTGGTTTCCAATTTGTTTTCAACCACGTGAATGTGCTTGTTCTCGCGCATGCTCTTCCTACTAGGATTTCGCCACATATAGCCAGTCCAATAGTAACTTTTTTAAGCTCCCTGTCTAATAATACTAGTGGAGTACTGACGACATCTGTACTAGAGTATGCAGTGCTCATGGTAGTACTCCCTCCTTCCATTTATATAGGGCCTATGTGGAGGAGAGAGATGTGAAAAAGTAAGGGGAGTCACCTCTCATGCAAGAGCCTAGATATATACGCATTCCTAGTTAAATACAATAAATATGAAGAAAGAGATAGAGAGGAGATGGAAAAAAGTACTAATAGAATAGCCAACCTTATAAAACTTTTTGAAGGAAATAGCCAACCTTATAGAACACACGACGGTATGAGTGCATATAATAGATGATGGCTATAGATGACATGGCAGTTCCTTATAGCCATCGACTGGCTATATAATTAACCATGCTCTAATGCGTTTTTCAAAACCGCATTTGACTATTGACAAGATTAATAGTACATGAGATGTATAATGTGAAAATTATATCATTGGAAGCTCCTTTCACATATGAATTTGACCGTATGCTTTGTGTAAGTTCCATGTCATATATTATTGCTCTAACATTTGGTCAAAGTTAGCCTCGAAAAATGCATTAGGCCCTGTATAGTAAATGGAAGGAGGGAGTAGTAGTGGAAGTGGATCCTCTGACGTAAGTATCCCTGCCTTACCCTCCCTTTCAGTCACTTACTGGCGGACCCCATGCTTGCTAGGCCCCGCATGTCAGTTACTTAATGGGTTCGGCCATGTCAGGGGATCCTCATCCGTAGTATACTCCCTCTGTTTTTATTTACTCCGCATAAAACGGAGGGAGTGGTAGTATAGATGATGTGGGTGGGTGAGGGGGAGGGATGTCGGTTTGCTCTCAATTGCGGTCCACAAGCAAGCGAAAACCCAAGACGAAGCGCGTTCCATTCGGTGAGCAACGTGGAGGGTCCAGTGTGCCGGGGTGCAATGCAAACGCGACAACAGCGATGTACAGTCAAAACCAATTTACCAGTCGTCACCGGAACCACTATTCACACCAAAACCTTCGCTGCTCGGCCTACGCCAGCCACTGCCCCAAAACCACATCTAATATCTAGCCCATTCCCCCACCTTTCAATCCCCTAGCTCGCATCAAGCATCCCGTAGTTCGCCAGAAATCCATGGTGTGCCGCAAGATCACGTACTACAAGATGCTGATGCCGGCGGCAGTCGATGCCACAGACCTCCGTTCTCAAGCTCGCTTTGCGGCGGGCCAATCCCTGAGTTCTCTGGAGCCAAGCTGCGAGGAGGATGAAGCCGATCCAATTATCATAGGAGAGATCACGGCGCAGAAGGCCCCCGATGGGTATGAGAAGATGGACGTCGACTTCGTGCCGGCGTCCGAGTCCCCCCATGCTGCAGGCGGACCAGTGGTTCAACCTGGCGATACTAAAGGAGGACCGGGAGGCAGAGGCTCAACTTGACACGGAGCGCGCGCATGCCGCTGCCATCGAGGCTCTTCTGCAGGCGGATTCGGATGTCGTGGATGTGAACCGGGCTGCGAAGGCTCAACTTGAGGCGGAGCACGCGGATGCTGCTGCCATCGAGGCCGTCCTGCAGGCAGAACCGGATGTCTTGGACTTGAACTGGGCGGCAGAGGCTAAACTCGAAGCGGAGCGCGTGGATGCCGCTGTCATCAAGGCCCTCTTGCATGCAGAACCAGAAGTCCTGGCCTTGAACCGGGCGGCAGAGGCTCGACTCGACACAGAGCGCGCGGATGCCACTGCCATCGAGGCCCTCCTGCAGGCGGAACCGGACATCCTCGACTTGAATCGGGCGGTGCTCTCGTTCGTGCAGAGCGCCCACACACTCCGCATGAACAAGTAGCTGGAGGCCGAGGACAACCACAGTGGGAGGCACACGTCGGCAGCTATGGCTGGTCTGCGCCGGCAGCCAAAGACGACGAGGCCGTCTCGTTCCGCGAGCACTGATATTTTTTCTTTATGTTGTTGTTTTTATGGATCTTTTGATGTGTAAAAACATATATTGTTATGCAAGTCGCCTAACTTTCATCATTTGGGTCAGTCTACCATTTTAGGCGGTTGGATGAATATCCTATGTCTCCTAACCCTTCTTCCTCACCTCTTCTTCTTCCCCAACAGACCACCGCACGGGTCGTACGGATCCTCCCCAACATGCGGTTGGATAAACATACTCTATGAGCGAAAATTATGTGTCAGCAGTAGGATGGCTGAGTCTGGTTTGTTCACATGTGACAGCACGTGTCAGTGAGGGTGCGTTCCCTTGGTTGGGTTTGCAGCGTGCAGGAGCGACTGTGTGAGGGTGCGGTGCGACCGTGGCGTGCAAGAGCGACCGTGTGAGGGTGCGGTGCGACCGCGACAGCCGTGCGCAAGTGTACCTCCTTTTCATTTTGAAAACTGTAGGCAAACTTGGCAAAAATGTGTGGCGAAGTATGGCAATGCAAGGCCTAGACCCAAACAGGATAAGTACGTACGTACTAGGAGTACTAGTGTTAAAAACGAAAGGCGGAGTTTTCCTTCGCGGGATTAATCGATACAAATCGTCGTTTGACGTGTCAATTAATGCGTATTTTTTTCTCCAAAGCCCAAAGAGCTAACCATCTCAATCCTCATCTCTTGATTAATGCAGCGCTATGCAAACCAACCTTCTCACTTCCGCATGCATGCAGGGTATATAAATGTCCTTGGTTGCTAGTATGAGGCACCCCATGAATTTGTCCTCGATTACTGTTAGTGGCCTTTTGCAAATTGTAATTTTGATATACTAGCCTTGTGTACAAAAAAATGGAGGTAGTAACTATATTTGACTTCCTTCCCCATTGCGGTGACGTTGAAGATATCTCGAACGTTGTGGTTTGGCAAAGTGCGTTCGACGGAGAACACCATTGAGGGAGATCACGGTAAGTCATTCGCAAGTGCCGCCTGCAAGCCGAGACAACCGCCTTATTTGCATCTAGGAAGTCCGTTGAACCAAAGGACGCGTAAATGTACAAGTACTACTAGTACACAATAGCGTCACCCGTCCAGCTTAGTGCGGTGAGGTGGTTTCTCTGAGAAGACGATGGAGAAGCGGAGTCAGCGAAGAGTGAAATGATGGTTGCTTTGTCCGTGCTTTGTGATTTGATGCCTCATTGCTTTGTGATTTGTGATAGACAGGGAGTAGACTCTGTGCTCTATACTGTACATGCGTCCAAGCACGGGAGAAAGAGGAGAGACGTTGCATTTTTCTATTCCTTCAATCAATCAATCAGGGAGCTTCGGTTCCATCTTTTTGGCTTTGGCAGCACCGTCCACAATGGTTGCCATGATGCCAAAAGCTATTTTCACATTTGGCTACACATTGTGGATGCCCTTAACTGTACCATGTGGTTTTGCTCCTGTGTGCTATCTATACAAATCTGAATTATATTGATCTAAAAAATTATAGAATCAAGATTAGTAAAAAGGAGGTGATTTTTCCGCGCGGATGGCGGGGGAGGTTTCTTATTTTTAGAGGATGTTGTCCTAGCGGTTTGCTAACATGCGGTCCCACGTGTCAGTGCTTTACCAAGCCGATCCGCATCCCACACGAGGCAGAACAACGGCAGAAGCAACACGTGGTTAACTTGAAGAAGATGAGCGAGAAGCGGATTCAGCAACGAGTGAAATGATGGTTGCTTCGTCCCTCCAACTTCTTTTTTAGCATTATTACTTCGCCCCTCCAACTTAACTGCGGGAAAGGTGCAGCTTTGTGATTTGACGCCTCATTGCTCATTACTACGCCGGCGCCATGACTAGGGTGCTTCACCTCGGCTGCTCTACACTATATTTCGGTATGGCACATGGACCCGGTAGCTTGATGTCCCACATGTCGGCAAAAGGGACTAGAAGATTTATGAAAGCAAGCGCTCCACTCTTACGACGGAGGTGTACACGACACAGCGGCCCAGTGAACTGTCACTTGTACTGTATAGTACTATAGTTTTGTTGTTTCGCACGATACATTGATATAAACCCGATTAAACAGGAAAGGGCAGGATTTTTCCCGTGCGGTAGATGATACTGGCCATACATTTCAAAGGCAATTTTAATGTATGCAAACTGAATAATTAAGTAACAATATGATATCTAGTAAAATTAAAAACACATATGATTTATTGTGTTAGAGTGTAGTAGTAGTGATGTATTGCATAGTTGTTAGATGTAACATGCGAGAATGTGTAGAGATGTAGTTTTGGAGGGCCTACAGAGAGAAATGACCCGCGAGGGGGGGTGTCTGTGGGGATCAGAGGGAGTATATTGTATGTTCATAAGCAAAACAAACGTATTGTACCCACCCTAGTCCTCTTTCAATCGATCTCCGGACCCAGAGATGAAATCAAGAGAGAACGAGTGGGGGCATGTGTGATACCTAAGGTGGATTCAAAATTTTGAACCGGTGATCATAGCATCCGCAAATCATATATAAAGGGTATTCAATGTTCGTTTTGTTTTTGAACGTACAATATACTCCCTCCGATCCTTTCTAGTTTACATATAAGTTTTATGTGTAGTCAAAGCATCTCTACTTTGATCAAACTTACAGAAAAAGCATCAACATTCAACACCGCCCAATCAATATTGTTAGATTCATAATTACTCCTAGATTTGTACTCGAGATGGTTTCCAGTTTGTTTTCAACCACGTGAATGTGCTTGTTCTCGCGCATGCTCTTCCTACTAGGATTTCGCCACGTATAGCCAGTCCAATAGTAAGTTTTTTAAGCTCCCTGTCCAATAGTACTAGTGGAGTACTGACGACATATGTACTAGAGTATGCAGTGCTCATAGTAGTACTCCCTCCTTCCATTTATATAGGGCCTATGTGGAGGAGAGAGATGTGAAAAAGTAAGGGGAGTCAGCTCTCATGCAAGAGCCTAGCTATATACGCATTCCTAGTTAAATACAATAAATATGAAGAAAGAGATAGAGAGGAGATGGAGAAAAGTACTAATACAATAGCCAACCTTATAAAAAAAATTGCAGGAAATAGCCAACCTTATAGCCCACACTACGGTATGAGTGCATATAATAGATGGTGGCTATAGATGACATGGCAGTTCCTTATAGCCATCGACTGGCTATATTATTAACCATGCTCTAATGCGTTTTTCAAAACTGCATTTGACTATTGACAAGATTAATAGTACATGAGATGTATAATGTGAAATTTATATCATTGGAAGCTCCTTTCACATATGAATTTGACCGTATGCTTTGTGTAAGTTGCATGTCATATATTATTACTCTAACATTTGGTCAAAGTTAGGCTCGAAAAATGCATTAGGCTCTGTATAGTAAATGGAAGGAGGGAGTAGTAGTGGAAGTGGACCCTCTGACGTAAGTATCCCTGCCTTACCCTCCCTTTCGGTAACTTACTGGCGGACCCCATGCTTGCTAGGCTCCGCATGTCAGTAACTCAATGGGTTCGGCCACGTCAGGGGATCCTCATCCATAGTATACTCCCTTTGTTTTTATTTACTCCACATAAAACGGAGGGAGTGGTAGTATAAATGATGCGGGCAGGGGAGGGGGAGGGACGTCGGTTTGCTCTCAACTACGGTCCCACAAGCGAGCGAAAACCCAAGACGAAGCGCGTTCCATTCGGTGAGCGACGTGGAGGGTCCAGTATGCCGGGGTGCAACACGAACGTGACAAGAGTGATGTATAGTCAAAATAGATTGACCAGTCGTCATCGGAACCAGTATTCACACCAGAACCTTCGCTACTCGGCCTACGCCACCCACTGCCCAAAACCACACCTAATCTCTAGCCCATTCCCCCACCTTTCAATCCCCTAGCCTGCATCAAGCATCCCATAGTTCGCCGGAAAGCCATGGTGCGCCGCAAGATCACGTACTACAAGATGCTGACGCTGGAGCGCCGCGCAGAAATCGCGGCGGTAGTCGGCGCCACAGACCTCCATTCCCATGCTCGCTTTGCGGCGGGCCAATCCCCGAGTTCTCTTGAGCCAAGATACGAGGAGGAGGAAGCCGATCCAATTATCATAGCAGAGGTCGCGGCGCAGAAGGCCCCCGTTGGGTATGAGACGATGGACGTCGACTTTGTGCCGGTGTCCGAGTCCCCCATGGTGCAGGCGGACCAGCGGTTCAACCTGGCGATACTAAAGGAGGACCGGGAGGCAGAGGCTCAACTCGACGTGCGATGCACGCATGCCGCTGACATAGAGGCTCTCCTGTAGGCAGAACCGGATGTCATGGATGTGAACCGGGCGACGGAGGCTCAACTTGAGGCGGAGCACGCGGATGCCGCTGCCATCGAGGTCGTCCTGCGGGCGGAACCGGACGTCCTGGACTTGAACCGGGCGGTAGAGGCTCAAGTTTACACGCAGCGTGTGGATGCCGCTGTCATCGAGGCCCTCCTGCAGGCGGAACTGGACGTCCTGGACTTGAACCGGGTGGCGGAGGCTCGACTCGACACAGAGCGCGCGGATGCCACTGCCATCGAGGCCCTCCTGCAGGTGGAACCGGACATCCTCGACTTGAACCGGGAGGTGCTCTCGTTCGTGCAGAGCGCCCACACACTCCGCATGAACGAGTAGCTGGAGGCCGGGGACAACCACAGTGCAGAGGCACACGTCGACAACTACGGCTGGTTCGCGCCGGCAGCCAAAGACGACGAGGTCATCTCGTTCCGCGAGCAATTATAGTTTTTCTTTATGTTGTTGTTTTATGGATCTTTTGTTGTGTAAAAACATATATTGTTATGCAAGTCACCTGACTTTCATCATTTGGGTCAGTCTACCATTTCAGGCGGTTGGATGAATATCTTATGTATCCTAACCCTTCTTCCTCACCTCTTCTTCTTCCCCAACAGACCACTGCACGGGTTGTATGGATCCTCCCCAACATGCGGTTGGATAAACATACTCTATGAACAAATTATGTGTCAGCAGTAGGATGGCTAAGTCTGGTTTGTTCACATGCAACAGCACGTGTCAGTGAGGGTGTGTTCCCTTGGTTGGGTTTGCGGCGTGCAGGAGCAACTGTGTGAGGGTGCGGTGCGACCGCGGCGTGCAAAAGAGACCGTGTGCGGGTGCGGTGCTACCGCGACAGCCGTGCGCAAGTGTACCTCCTTTTCATTTTGAAAACTTTAGGCAAACTTGGCAAAAATGTGTGGCGAAGTATGGCAATGCAAGGCCTAGACCCAAACAGGATAAGTACATACGTACTAGGAATACTAGTGTTAAAAAAGAAAGGCGGAGTTTTCCTTCACGGGATTAATCGATACAAATCCTCGTTTGACGTGTCAATTAGTGCGTATTTTTTTCTCCAAAGCCCAAAGAGCTAACCATCTCACTCCTCATCTCTTGGTTAATGCAGCGCCATGCAAACCAACCTTCTCACTTCCGCATGCATGCAGGGTATATAAATGTCTTTGGTTGCTAGTACGAGGCAAACCCCATCAATTTTGCCTCGATTAGTGTTAGTGGCCTTTTGCAAATTGTAATTTTGATATACTAGCCTTGTGTACAAAAAAATGGAGGTAGTAACTATATTTGACTTCCTTCCCCATTGCGGTGACGTCGACGATATCTCGAACGTTGTGGTTTGGTGAAGTGCATTCGACGGAGAACACCATTGAGGGAGACCACATTAAGTCGCTCACAAGTGCCGCCTGGAAGCCGATACAACCGCCTTATTTGCATCCAGGAAGTCCGTTGAACCAAAGGACGCGTAAATGTACTAGTACTACTAGTACACAATAGCGTCGTCCGTCTAGCTTAGTGCGGTGAGGTGGTTTCTCGGAGAAGACGATGGAGAAGTGGAGTCAGCGAAGAGTGAAATGATGGTTGCTTCGTTCGTGATTTGTGATTTGACGCCTCATTGCTTTGTGATTTGTGATAGAAGGGACAGGGAGTAGACTCTGTGCTCTATACTGTACATGCGTCCAAGCACAGGAGAAAGAGGAGAGACGTTGCATTTTTATATTCCTTCAATCAATCAATCAGGGAGCTTCGGTTCCATCTTTTTGGCTTTGGCAGCACGTCCACAATGGTTCCCACGATGCAAAAAGCTATTTCACATTTGGCTACACATTGTGGATGCCCTTAACCATACCACTTGGTTTTGCTCCTGTGTGCTATCTATACAAATCTAAATTATATTGATCTAAAAAGTTATAGAATTAAGATTAGTAAAAAGGAGGTGATTTTGCCGCGCGGATGGCAGGGGAGGTTTATTTTTTTTAGAGGACGTTATCCTGGCGGTTTGCTAACATGCGGTCCCACGTGTCAGTGCTTTACCAAGCCGATCCGCGTCCCACATGAGGCAGAACAATGGCAGAAGCAAAACGTGGTTAACTTGAAGAAGATGAGGGAGAAGCGGATTCAGCAATGAGTGAAATGATGGTTGCTTCGTCCCTCCAACTTATTTTTTTAGCATTATTACTTCATCCCTCCAACTTAACTGCGGGAAAGGCGCAGCTTTGTGATTTGATGCCTCATTGCTCATTACTACACCAGCGCCATGATTGGGGTGCTTCACCCCGGCTGCTCTGCACTATATTTCGATATGGCACGTGGATCCGGTAGCTTGATGTCCCACATGTCGGCGAAAGGGACTCGTAGATTTATGAAAGCGAGCGCTCCACTCTTACGATGGAGGAGTACACGACACGGCGGCCAGTGAACTGTTACTTGTACTGTATAGTACTATAGTTTTGTTGTTTCGCATGATACATCGGTACAAACCCGATTAAACAGGAAAGGGCAGGATTTTTCCCATGCGGTAGATGATACTAGCCATACATTTCAAAGGCAATTTTAATGTATGCAAACTAAATAATTAAGAAATAATATGATATCTAGTAAAACTAAAAACACATATGATTTATTGTGTTAGAGTGTAGTAGTAGTGCTGAATTGCATAGTTGTTAGATGTAACATGCGAGAATGTGTAGAGATGTAGTTTTGGAGGGCCTACAGAGAGAAAAGCGTAATATGGTAACCGAACTTCAGAATAAGCTGATTACGGTCACTATATACGTTTTGCGGTGATTATACGGTCACTTGCTCACGGTTCATCAGATTGCACTCTGTTGACCGGCCAAATAGTCTGCGTGGCACCATGTTGACTAGTTAAATTGACCACATTCCTTTTGGGTCCCACCTGTCAGTTTGCATAGGGAAAAGGTCATATAAACACAAATTTACGCAGGCGCGACAAGACTCCAACCCGTGCGCGGGAATCACATGGTTGTGTATGTGTCTGTCAGGGCCTGATGTGTGCGCATGCATGAGTAGGTTGAGCACTTGAGTGTGAGAGTGTGTGTTGGTCGTGTTGTGTACTGGTGTGTGCATGCATGTGTGCGTGTGTGTGTGTGTGTGTGACTGTTTTGTGCATGTGTGGCTGCGTGTGTACGTGTGAGTGTTGCGTGCGTGGGTGGGTTCATGTGTTTGTGTGAGTGTTGTGTGCATGCAGTTTGTGTGCATGTGTGCGTGTGTGTATAATCACCACACCAGCTCCTATGTGTGAAAACAGACGGCTCAGCATACCAATACAAGGCCACCTTGTCCGCTATGCCCGCGGTCATGACTTCGAACCACTGTCCAATATTTGTTTATCGTTTGTTTCATTCTTACTAGAAAGATGCCCGTGCGTTGCACGTAACATCAAGATGCATTTGCATGACTAGTTTATCTTGTGAGAGAAAAGGATGAACGAGAGAAGGCCTTACTTGAAAATGTGGAGAGGTGTGTGGGTACCTTTTTGCAAAATTGCCATAGCTTCCTTCCTATCCGTCAGATATAAATCGGACGGCCTATATTGCAGGATGGCAGGCACACCATCATCACCAACTCTATTTTTTATAAGAGTGTATTTTATAAGAGTGTAGATGTAGAGTAGATACAAGCCGATAAGTGGGACCAATGGTAGTGAGATAATGTGATGCAACACTAGAGGTGCCACGTGGAGCGTTTATCTAGTCAACTAGTCGTGTGTTGAGCAAATACATAGTTGTACGGTGAGCCCGTGACTGTATAATAACCACAAAACATAAATGGTGACCGTAATGAGTGGATTCTGAAGTCCAATGTATGTATCATGCTTTCTCTTCAAATACAATGATCGTCACTGTATATATCGCGAGAGAAAGATGAAACATGCGTGAATGTGCTGGGGGCTTACTTTTAGAGGACCTGAAGATAGTTTGTGTGCGTACGTGAAAGGGGCGCAGAGGGGGGGGGTATGCGATGGAGAGAGAGATGCTCTTCGTTTCTCTTTATTATGACTAACTTTATATATAGTATAAAAATATACAAATTCACAGTGCAGAATAAATATCATTGTGGGCACCACGCAATACAAATTAGCGTTCATACTCGTCCATATTACTTTGTAATGTTGTATACAGGTAGAAATTCTAAAATAATTTTTTGGCCACACTTTATTCAAAAGGAATGTTATATGTGAAATAAATGTGAAGAGAGGGCTTTTTAGATCAATGGGGTACGTGATGTAACATGTGTGAATGTGTAGTTGATGCATTTGGCAGGGCCTAGAGAGGTATGTGTGTGTATTATGTATTCAAGAGAGCCATGGATAGAGGGGCCGGCGGGGGGCATGGGAGAGATAGCACGAGAAATGAGAGTGGTCTAGAGAAAGAGAGAGACGAATATGACGTCACGGCGAGAGATTCCCTTGAGTGTGTATATGCAAGGGGGGAGGGGATAGAGGCACCAGGGGAATTTTTTTCTGTGGTGTCTGTGTTGGCATGTGTGGGTGTGAGAAGATAACGAGATGTGGGGGCAGAGGGTGTGTCACCGTGTGAGGTCCGGTGGGTCGAGGTGAGGCCCTTCGTTCGGTTCCATCCTGCGCCACATTGGTCGGCCCGTGACGCATTTAGGGAGACCCATGGATGATTAGTCGTACAAGACAAAGATAGCAAAATTGTGAAGGACTATGTGTCCACTGACAAAGCTGGCTAGGATTTGTAACCCTAGGTTCTCTGACTAAGGTAACCCCTTATCTCTGATATTACTATTCATCCAACCTAACTTTAAGGGGCATCCTACAGAATGCGCTGCTAGAATCATACTCGTCGATTAGGAAGAGAGGTGTGAGACAATGTGTGAGAGACAGGCCTAAAGATAATGTGCGTACAGGAGACACGTAGGCAGGTCTATGTATATAGAAAGGGTTGATGGGGATTGTGTGTGTATGCTTGTGAGAGGAAGAGTGCTTGTGATAAAGGTTAGTGAAAACAATCGCAAATGGTTACGAGAGGGAGGGAGGGTTATATAGAGAGCATGTCTGCGAGAAAGACACCTCGGGAGAGAGTGTGGGAGCATGTGTTAGAGACCACCGATGGAGAGTGACACTACACGTAAAATACTAATGTACACATTGATTAAAGATATAAATTGTATCCAAATATTAGGATGGGATCATGATATTTGCAATTCACGTAAGGAACGGTCATTGATCCATCAGACATCTAGATTCTATCGAATTTGAGCATATCTATGTTATTATTCGACACAACTGATCCACATAGTTAGTATTTTGAACTCCAGACAATGCATCGCTTTAGCAATCGAATATAAATGTGAGTATAGTTCATGTTGTGTGTGTAAAGCACATTATACATACGAAAGTTACATAATGAACATTATAAATAGCAACCTATGAACTAGCAGACATTTGAATTCAACTTAAGGTGGTTTAAAAAAATTGAATTCAACATGAAGTCCATTCAATTATTTGAATTCGATATCATGGCATTTGTAAATCATACCTAAATTATGGTGGCACCAATCTTTGCTCTGATTTTGTACATAATAGCATATGTAGTCGTGTACAAAATAGATTCAAATTTAGCTCCTCCATTCCAAAATAATCGTAGTTATAGGATTTTGAAGTGTCAAAAATTCAAAAAGAAGAGGATAATTTAATGAGGTTTTCAAACATACGAGGTCAAATTTAACGTTGTCTATTTAGGTCAATCCTCAAAGTTCAAGAGTACTCTAAACGTGAATGCTTGTGTTTCAAAATTTCGAGCGAAGCGCCAAAAGAGCCTCTACTCGCCCAAAACCGCGTGAGACCAATGTTTGGTAGTACAAGGAAATTACTTTTCTAATAACTCCGGGCCGTGAAACCTACTGGCCCGAAGTCCAAAGGTCTAAACCGGGGTAGGTTTGTAGCTTCATCTAGACGCCACGCAACCGCCTCCGAAAAACATTCATACAATGGCCGCCTAAGCACACATGCGCGCGGCCAAAATCGCTCCCGCCCACTATTTGGGACACCTGGGATTACCATCCTACGCCCGACCCGCAGTAGGTCCGAAATTTAAGAGGGGGCAAAGTTTGTACTTTCCCCAAATTTCAAACAAGCGCGTCCCATCTTCTCATCAAAAAAGCCAAAAACAAGCACGTCCTAGACCGAAACATGGTTCTCCCTTAGCTCCCCTCTCCCCCGCCGCCTACCCATCCGATTCCCTATTCATGTGCCGTGGGCGCAAAAACTACCTCTCCACCAGCCGTGAAACCCCGGCGTCCTCCGTCTGCCACGCCATCCCACCAATCAACCGCCGCCCTCCTCCATCACACTGGAGCCGGTACCCCGACGTCGTCGTCCACCGCAACCTCAATCGCAACGCCCTCCACGGCTAGTAGTTGAAGCCAAGGCCGAGCCGTCCGTACCCGAGCCAGTTCAACCACGCCGTCCTGTGCATCACCGCTATCGCTCCAACTTTGCCACCGTCCACCGCATCAGAGTTGTTCCTGCTACACCGTCCTTCGCCGCCTCGGGTCTTCTTCCCCTCCACCGATATACGGCCACGGCAACACAGTCAACAATTTGGCCATGGGTTTGTCCAAGGATCCACCGTCCTCCAAACCATCGGTTCCCTCGGGAGAAAAAAGAAGATCGCCGCGACATATGGAGGAGACCACACTGGCAACCGATAAGGGTACTCCTCTTCCCTTATTTGTGCAAATCTTACATGTCTACTTGCACGGTATTCATCCCACAGAAGACACAAGCTGACCGCTTCTTCTTGATACTAGATGTTCCTAGTAACTCGCGATGTACAAGGTTTCTCCTCATATACTATTTCACCTTAGCTAGAGGTCCGTCGCCCCCTTGGATTTCAATTCCTGGTCAGTTGATTCCCAATTAATGGATGCATTCCCTGGCATAACAGGCGCTAGTCTGCCTATTATGCTGGGGAAGCAGCGCCTCGGTGTTTATCTTAGGAGCGTGTGGGGCCTAGAGCTGCTGGCGCCCGATCTGGAGGTTGGCCGGAATTAAAGGGATGGCCTGGGGGCGCTGCCAAGCACGGCGGTGGTGTGAGGTCAAGGGGAGGGCGGGGCGATGGAGGCAGGGGTCTGGGCCGGTGGTCACTGGCGGTTCGAGAAAGATCGTCAACAGTGACTAGCGGGAGGTAGACGAAGGCCATCTGCCCGTTCCTTATAGATCGGACGGTCCATAAAAAAATGACTGACCTATTTATTTTCAGTCGACTATTATCTTGATATGACCACATGTGGTGGTGTGCTGGAGGAGTACCTGCATTTCCTGTGCTCATATATTACAAAATCATATGGAGTAGAATCTAATTTTGTTTGCCATGCAATGTTGTAGAGCTATCATATGTCTCCTGTCATTTATTTTTCAGCCACCTGCTATCTGCTACTTTTACAGTGCACTAGTTCTACACACACTTCACCCATACTCTCACTATCGTGTTTTTATGCAAGGGTATTTCAGACTCTGCCTCGAGAGAAGCAGAAAATAAAAGAGAGAAGTCGCTCCAGCTTGGTATGTGGGTAGGCAAGGCACGTTACAGTGCTATAAAGGGTGCAGTGTGAGCAAATGGAGATGGTAAACATAGCTCTGGAGTTGATGACCTCGCTCGCAATGAACCACCATCCCAGGTGCTTGCTTTAACTTCGTGGCGTCATATGTGGTTGCATGTTCCATATGGTGTCTAGCTTGTATTCGAAAGGCCGAAGTCGGTCTTTATTAAGATAAGGAAAGATATTTTTTACATGAACTACCATCCCGTGAGCACCAGAAGACAAATAGCTATTCAGGGCACTGGCCGAGCCAGTGACAAGCCCAGCACAGACAGGCATCACCTGGAAGCCAACTAAAAAGCCATGATGGTGGCGAAGCAGCCCGCCTCCCACCAGGCTCTCAGGTCCTATATGATCATGCTCACCACTCCAGCCAGATGTCTAGCTTGTATTGCTTCCAATTTAATTAAATTGCATTTGCTTAGCTTACACATTATACCTTTGAATATGACATGCCTTTCTGTTTTTGGTACATACTAGTACATCTGTCTATTAACCATGTTCTTGCACCAAACTGATGTTCTTGTGTATCCCTCATCAATCACTTATGATGAGGCAGTCAGGAAAGTGGACTACTCCTCATCTAAAGAATGCAGCGTCAGCCTCCCGACATAATTCTCAAGAAACAACAAGGCTAGATGAAGATAGTGAACGTAGCTCTGTAGTTGATTACCACATTTCCCCTACACTAGCATCATAGGTGCTTGCTCTAACTTGGCAGCGTGATATGTGGTTGCATGTTGCATATGGTGACTAGATTG
Organism: Triticum timopheevii; assembly: GCA_963921465.1. Classification (NCBI taxonomy): domain Eukaryota; kingdom Viridiplantae; phylum Streptophyta; class Magnoliopsida; order Poales; family Poaceae; genus Triticum; species Triticum timopheevii. Next base: position 281,074,759 of record OY997274.1, on the reverse strand, counting down.
TAATTCTTCCAATCTGGTTAAACTGCATGTGCTATTATGCTTAGCTTATACATTATACTTGTTAATGTGACATGCCTTCATTACTTAGTACATAGTACATCTGTCTATTAAGCATGTCCTTACATAAAACTATTTTTTTGTATCCTATATCAATCAATATGACGAGACACCTTTAGTATATGCAGTGCGATATTAGTTGCATCTTTCATATGATTTATAGCATGCACTGCTTCTAATTGGTTGAAATGCCATTTATGATGGGACGCTTTTAACTTGGCAGAGTCATATTGGTTGCATCTTTCATGTGGTGTCTAGCTTGCGTTGCTTCTTATTTGTTGGAATGGTTTCTACTTAGTTTACACAAACAGTTGTGAACATGCCATGTCGTCCTGTTTTTCGTACATATTCCATCCTGGTATCATGTGTTTGCCTTACATCAAAGTAGTGATTGTCAGTATCATGCATGAATGAGTTCTGAAGAGAGAATTTTATTGCTTTTTCTTGACGATTTTACTTGACAATTCAAAATCAATAAAGCGGAAGGAAGTTAGCAAGGTAGCAGGTAAAGGTGCTCCTTCCAAACGGAGGGCCTCTACAGATTCTACTCCTCCATCCCCCCAAGATGATTTGCAAGACAACACATGCATAGACACTCAACATAGCTGTGTTGATGATGAGCACGTCTCCCCTAGTGCACCATCACTGGTGTTCCCTCTAACTTGGCACTATTATGTGGTTACATGTTATGTGTGATGTCTAGCTTGTATTGCTTCTAATTTTGTTGAATTCCATGTTCTTACTTTACACATTATACTTGTGAATAAGACACGTGTTCCTGTTTCTAGAACATACAATATCTTTCTGTCACACCATGTTCTTACATCAAATTACTACTGTTGTGTAACCTGCAACAATCATTTACCATAAGACACGTTTGACTTGGGAGTGTGATATAGGTTACATCTCGCATTCTTTTCTAGCTTGTACTACTAATTTGTTGAAATGGCACTTATGACGGGACAGTTTTAAATTGGTAGAGTGATATTCATTGCATCTTTCATATGGTGTGTAGCTTTCAATGCTTCTAATTTTTTGAAATGCCTTATCCTTAGTTTACACATCATAAGCTGTGAATATGCAATGATGTGAATATGCAATGGCACTAATGATGAGAGACCTCTAACTTGGTAGTGTGATGTTGTTTGCATCTTGCATATGATTTATTTCTTGTACTGCTTCACATTTGTTTAAACGCCATTTATGATGAGACACTGTTAACTTGGCAGAGCGATATTTTTAGCATCTTTCATATGGTGTCTACCTTCCATTGCATTGCTTCTAATTTAGTGAAACGTCATCTGCTTAGTTTACACATCATAGTTCTGGTTATCTCTTCCGTCCTGTTTTTCGTACATATTACATCCTCCTATCATGTGGTTGTCTAAGATCAAAGTTCAATTCGTCTATATCATGCATCAATTTGTTCTGAAGAACTAAATTGTTATTTGTTTTTCTTGTCGCCTTGACTTAACATGGCATAGAGAAAGAGGAAGAAACACAGAATGGCAAGGAATGGGAAGCGGAAGAATCCTGCAGATTCTGCTGGTACTGATGGTGCAATAGAAGGTCAAAGTCCAGCAGAAAATTCTACAAACAGGGTATCCCGTGCTACACGAGCTGTAGAAAAAGCCACATAGAAACAAATAGCTGCCACCAAACAATCAGAGACAGCCCTAGTTCTTGCAACACCTTCCACAGTACTACCAGCTGCACGAGTTACTCGTGCGTCAACTGAGCTAGCAGCACGTTCCCAAGCTCCCTTGCTACCTGACACTACTTCCCAAGCACTCTTGACACAAGACGAGTTGGCAAGATCAGATGAACCTTGTGAGCTTCAATAGCAAGAAGGTAGTTGCTGGAGTCAAGTTACAGTTGCATGCTTCTTTATATGTAGTCTCACAGTTTGCTGTGCACTAACACTTCCTATGTTCGTTGTTGGACTAGCACCAAGACACAAGAGGAAACAAACATCAGGGATGATGCTCAATAGGTTAACTTAATCTAGAGGAGGAAGAATGGAAATCCGTTTTGAGGCAGGTTTAAAAAGGCCACGTGATGCTACAGAATCAGCCAAGTTAGTATCAGAGGCAGCGGTTGCCGTTAGGTGTCATGTATGTATCCTCCCAACATGGATTCAGTACAGGAATGACAAAGACGAAACCCAGTTCAACACCTTCCTCGACCATTTATCTGTAAGTATGGTTATGTATGGAAACTAGTAATATCGTCTTGCTCTGTCCCATACTTTCTAGGTTGCTGATAATGAGACTCTCATAATTTTCAACAGATGAGGTTCAAGTTGGATTGCCAAGATGATGCAACCAGACAAGCTTGCACCCATGTTTTCAAGTATACTCTGCGACAGTATCGGTATAACTTGAGGAAAACTCACTTTGAAGGCAAGGCTAAAAATGAACTTGCCCAAACATCTCCAGTGGAAAATATATCGGATGAAGACTGGAGAGGCCTCGTTAAACACTGGTCTGATCTGAAGTATCAGGTACATTATATATATGTGATCAGATCACATGTTGAAGTCCTATTTAGGCATGTGCCACACAAATCTATCTTCTTGTAGGTGAACTGTTCAAAGAACAAGGCCAACCATACAGAAGTGAAATTCCAACAGACGACAGGATCTCGTAGCTATATTGCACACTACGAGGCTCTTGTAATTAGCTATTGTTTCACTATTTTCGTTGTACCATATTATCAGATCTATATTGACTTGTTCCAAATGCAGAGGAAATCCCACAAGGACCAAGAAGTACCTGAACCAAATGATGTGGAAATCTTCAAGGACTGTCAAACCTGCAAGAAGAAGGGCATGACTACACCAGTCAAAGCTGCTGTTGTAAGTCCTTAATCTTCATGTCTTTTAACTACTACTTACTCTGACTTGTGCATTGAACTGCATGGCTTGCAGCCAATGTCTATTACTCTTTTCAATTTTATACACAATTGTCTTACCGTATCATTGCACCTTACAAGGTTTAAAATAGAGGAGTGATGTTCCTTTGATCTTGACCTGTAATCTAGTTCCGTGCTGGACTTGCCCACACAATGTTACAATTGCCTGTTTGTCTGTTCTGAGTTGTTTTGTGATATGAATGATGTCATACTATGCTTACTGTATTATAAACTTCGTCTCTTTATCCTTAGCCCTCAATACAATGTGAAGAAATAGACAATACATTAGCGATGGTACATGGTCATATGTTTGGAACCTGGTTTTATTATGTACTTTGCAATAAAATACAACTAATATTTTACATGGGTTCACCAGAATAAGTTTTGTATATATACCAAAGCTATTTTGTTTGGTTTTGCTGCCTCCTTAATATCTTCTGTTCTGGTACTACTAATGTAAAAAAACTCAACTTTCCAGCAAGCTATGGAAAAAATGGTGGAAACGCCACCTTCTAAAGGTGGCGAGGCAACTATAACCGCAATGTCAGCTCTTGCTGAAGTGGGTCAGTACCTGTCCACTAACAGTGCCAAAAGCACATTCCTGCGTAATACTGGGTTGGTTGTTAAGGCAATCTCATCCAAACTGCCTCATGATCAAGATATGCAAGCTCAAAACAATGTTGTATCTGCGCACCAGACACAAGTCCATTCCCTAATAGAGACCCTTTGTGAAACAAGGAGAGACATTGTTCGATGTCATCAAGATATGCATGATTTTGAAACCAGACTATCAGACATTTGCTATGTTGTTCAGGAGCCTAGGAGAAATGAAGGCTAAGGTTATGGTGCTCCGTCGGACAATACAACATGAAAACATAACAATCAGGTCAAATGAACTGAGCTTCTGGTGGTGCATTTATCTGCTAGACTGTTAACTTTTATGCCAACCTTCCTTTTGTTTTATAGTTGTAATTTGTTTTGGTGCGATACAAAATTTGTTCTTAATGTGCAGCCGCCGGTTGAAGAAAATAGCAAGCCATTTTTGTATAGTGTAGGGTGTTCCCTATATTTGCACTGGTGGTGATCTTTGATGCCGAGTGGATGTAATCTGTGCAATCGCCTTGATAGCCTAAAGTTAGTTTTGGCCTTATTTATTTCCTAGTCTTCTTTTTCCCTGGTTTGCTAGTGGTTGTAACAACCATGGGCCATATATGGACCATGGTAACCTTGACCCTGCTACTGGTCGTAGGATCCATGGGTCTCCTACGGGACATCGATAAATGGGCCTCCAATAGGGCCTTAAAATCGGTGGGCCTCGTGCCGTCGGATAAATGGGTCTACATGGGTCGTAAATGAGCGTAATTGGTATCGGCCTAGCACGGTAATGGGCCATTAATAGGCCGAAGGACAGCAGAGGCTTAATTCTGTCACAGGCATAACGGGTCGTTAATGGGCCGGAATATAGGACGGGCTAGAAATGGCACAATGGGTTAACAGGCCAGAAACGGGCCGACTCTTGCCACGGGCCAAATTTGGCCCATTAGGGGAACAGGCCAGTAACGGGCCAGAAGTAATCGAGGACCGGAAAGGAGCCCAAGAATGTATGGGCCGTCAATAGGCCGAAAGCTAACACGGGCTGGAAACAGCCCATGTGAATCACATGTCGTTAACGGGTACAAAGAAATTTACTGTTCATTATGGGCTAGAGTCACCGTGGGCCTCTAAAGGGCTTAAAGATACGAAGGCCTCATATGGGTCGAAAGACGTCGTGGGCCATACATGGGCCGAAAGTGAAACGGGCTAGTGTTATATTCGACGGCCCACATGACGTTGTTGGGCCGATTTCCGTTAGGCCCTAACGGGCCATAAGTTACCAGGCCATAAAATGGGTTATTTGCGAAGAGACCGTTAACAGGCTTTTCATGGGCCAGCCCATTAACTTTTGACCAAGTCAAACGGGCCGACTTTGTAAGCTAAATGGGCCAGTGGTGGGCCGTCGCACATGTCGACATATCATAGGAGCCTATTTGACCCACTGACGAGCTGACACGTGTTTCATCCGGCCAATCAAAATTTTACACGTGGAAATTTCCCATTGGTCCGGGCTGTTAACGGGTTATCGGATCCAAAACCCGACTCGATAGCTTAACGGTGTTCCGTTACGGTGGATGCCACGTGTCGGTCACCCTTGACGAAAGCACTTCTGTGACGCGCGATTTATCGTCATGGAAGTGGACACTTCTGTGATGATAATTTTGGTAATGTCATGGAACACTTCTACGACAGCACAGGTATGGCTATCTTGATTCTGTCATAAAATTGTCATGGATGTACATGCATGACAAAAAACGCGACCTACTGTGACAAACACGTATCATCATGGAAGTGTAATTTTTTGTAGTGTGTGCTTAGATAATGTTTACTATACTATAGATATTCCAAGATAATTTTAGAAATTATCGTGGTATTTTTAAGATTTTGTTTGGATTGTTTCTGACTTCAAAAAGTCTGCTGTAAAAAAACACGCAAGCGCACTCACCCACACACGCACGAGCCCACGGCCCAGGCTAGCCAGCTGTGCCAGGCCTGGAGCACCCCGCGGCCCAAGGCCACCCAGTGTCCGAGCGCTCCTCACTTCACTCGCCCGCCTCATCTCTCTCTCACGCTCGCAGCCGCCCCGCTGCCAGGAGGTCCCCCACCCCTGTCGTCCCCAAGCTCTCGCCTCTCCCGCTCGGGATAGAGCACGCGCTCACCGCCCGCAACCGCCGGCCGCCTCGCGCTCGGATAAGCCTTATCCCGCAGCCCCGCGCCTCCTCTTCGTGCCTATAAAAGCCCCGGAGCCCCCTCTCTCCATTCTGCCACTCTGTTTCGCCTCACACCACCCGTAGCCAACGCCATGCCGCTTTGGACCTCACCGGAGCCGGAGCTTTCCCCCGTCGTTTCCGTCGCTAGTAGGCCACCCTGGCCACCAACTTTCCTATCAATCTTCATTACTCATCGAGGCGCATCTTGTTGACATGTTTTTGCTGCCTAGGTCTCGCCGGAGCCGCCGTCCTCACGACCTGCATCCTCACCGGAGCACGGAGTCGCCGTCCCCGCACAGCACCATCCCGGACACCCCGACGCGCGTCATCACCACCACCGGATCGCCCATGTCGCGCTCACCCTCCCCGGCGCTGGAGGCCACTGCAGCCACCGCCCCGTCCGCCACCTGACACCAGCGCCGCCTTCCCTTTTCGTCGCCGTCATCACGGTAAGTGAACCTCCTGTTCGTTCATTTAGTTTTTTATTTATTTATTGTATTAGATCGGTTAACCGCAGTTTTAGTGCAAAGCGGTCTCCAGTTTTCTTTTTATTTAGCTGTGGTAGTTGTTTTATTTATTTAGTGTCCGTTCACCGTATAGCTGCCGCAGTGAACACTCTCTGGCCTCTCACAGTGCGCCACATGGCCAGGGACCTTATCGCTATGTTTTCTTCACTGTTGAGTCCCTTTTATCACATATTAGTCCCTAAGCTTCGAGTAGTCACAACTTTTTAACCGTAGATCCAAATTAGATGATACCAGTGGCAAATTCTTCATCATGATTAGATCTATCCAGTGGTTTCATTTATGTAAACTTTATCAGATTCAAATTTGAACTTTATTCAGATTTGAATTCAAACTTCAACTGGCCATATCTCTCAAACCATAGCTTTGATTAAGTTGATTCTTTTTGTGCTTTGTCACCATAGCCAAACCCTATGACTTGGACCGTTCTCACGATATTTTTTGCACACTAGGATCTGTCCATTAATATTTTTACTAGTATGCATAGTATGCATTATAGTTCACATCACTTTTTGAACCATATGCCTATGTTGTTTTACACTCGGAATATTTTGTGATAGCTAAGTGTGTTGTATGTTCATTTGGTTTTTCCGAGGCTTTGTGCTTTGCATGTTATTCTTGGTTCTCTGAAATGATTACTTGTGTATGTTTATTTACTTTGCGATAGATTGTCTGGAGTGCAAAGCAGAATACTATCAGTCTCTAGAATTCAACCAGTAGTACCAAGGCAAGTTACAACTTGATCATGTTTTCGTTACCTATGTTTTTATTATGCACTTAGTTCTTTGCGGCAGGACTGCATGGTACGAATTTATACCGGATGGCTATGCTTTACACCCAGTGGTTCATTGAGGTAGGTCTGAACCTTACAACATTGTCACCATCGCTTTACATTATATTGCTTCGCCAAAGTAGACGTGGATTGGGGAGTGATCATTGTAAAGTATGTGAGTGACAATGTAGTAAACAGGACCTGAGATAATTAATGAACTACCTGGACGGAAACTGGTTTGAATGGTGGCAAAGTACATTGGGGCATGCATGGGAAATTCATGGTGGTGCACTACTAGTGGTCCGTCCGCTCGGGATCAAAGGGATCAAACATATTTTCATGTCTAGAAGCTTATGTGTGCATCCACAAGCCAATATGGGATCTGGCTTAGTTGAGTAGTTAGTGTGACCTATCCGGGATGGGCTAGCAGATGTAGAATGAGTAGGTGTACCGGCCTATCCATGGGTTAAGGGGGAATACTTTCGAAAGACTATGTCTCGATCTTCCGAACATGGAGGTGGTCGAATCTTGTGCGGAAAAGTGTGCAACCTCTGTAGAGTGTCAACCTAATCAATTAGTCGTGTCCCCAGTTATGGACAACTTGAGCATCTAGTAGTGGAAATGTCAGGAGATCTCATCACCCTTAACTAAATTAGTTGGGCTTAAATGAAAATTTGGGAATGGATTGAGTTGGGTTTGCCAACTCATCCTATGCTATTTATGTAGTAGTAGAATAATATCTTCTATTCAGGAAAAAACTAGTTTTATGCAAATAAAACTTAGAGCTTTCCACCAGCCAAATTGCATGTACAAATAGGTTCATTACACTTACGATGTAACTTGCCAATACATTCAATGTACTAACTGTTGGGGAACGTTGCAGAAAACAAAAATTTTCCTATGGTTTCACCAAGATCCATCTATGAGTTCATCTAGCAACGAGTGATTAGATGCATCTACATACCTTGTAGATCGCGAGCGGAAGCGTTCAAAGAACGGGGATGATGTAGTCGAACACGACGTGATCCAAATCACCGGAGATCCTAGCACCGAACGGACGGCACCTCCGCGTTCAACACACGTACGGAACAGCCACGTCTCCTCCTTCTTGATCCAGCAAGGGAGGGAGGAGAGGTTGAGGGAGATGGCATCAGCAGCAGCACGACGGCGTGGTGTTGATGGAGCTGCAGTACTCCGGCAGAGCTTCGCTAAGCACTATGGAGGAGGAGGAGGTGTTGGAGAGGGAGAAGGAGGCAACCAAAGGCCAAGGTATGAAGTCCCTCCTCTCCCCCACTATATATAGGAGGGCCAAGGGGGTTGGCCGGCCCTAGGAGATCCAATCTCCTAGGGGGGGCGGCGGCCAAGGGGGGTTTCCCTCCCCCCCAAGGCACCTAGGAGGTGCCTTCCCCTCCTAGGACTCTTCCCCCCTCAAACCCTAGGTGCATGGGCCTATGTGGGGCTGGTGCCCTTGGCCCATGTAGGCTAAGGCGCACCCCCTACAGCCCATGTGGCCCCCCGGGACAGGTGGACCCACCCGGTGGACCCCCGAGACCCTTCCGGTGGTCCCGGTACAATACCGATAACCCCGAAACTTGTCCCGATGCCCGAAACAGGACTTCCCATATATAATTCTTTACCTCCGGACCATTCTGGAACTCCTCGTGACGTCCGGCATCTCATCCGGGACTCCAAACAACATTCGGGTTACTGCATATACATATCCCTACAACCCTAGCGTAACCGAACCTTAAGTGTGTAGACCCTACGGGTTTGGGAGACATGTAGACATGACCGAGATCGCTCTCCGGTAAATAACCAACAGCAGGATCTGGATACCCATGTTGGCTCCCACATGCTCCATGATGATCTCATCGGATGAACCACGATGTCGAGGATTTAATCAACCCCATATGCAATTCCCTTTGTCAATCGATATGTTACTTGCCCGAGATTCGATCGTCGGTATCCCAATACCTCGTTCAATCTCGTTACCGGCAAGTCACTTTACTCGTACCGTAATGCATGATCCCGTGACCAGACACTTGGTCACTTTGAGCTCATTATGATGATGCATTACCGAGTGGGCCCAGTGATATCTCTCCGTCATACGGAGTGACAAATCCCAGTCTCGATCCGTGTCAACCCAACAGACACTTTCGGAGATACCTGTAATGCACCTTTATAGTCACCCAGTTACGTTGTGACGTTTGATACACCCAAAGCACTCCTACGGTATCCGGGAGTTACACGATCTCATGGTCAAAGGAAAAGATACTTGACATTAGAAAAGCTCTAGCAAACGAACTACACGATCTCACGCTATGCTTAAGATTGGGTCTTGTCCATCACATCATTATCCTAATGATGTGATCCCGTTATCAATGACATCCAATGTCCATAGCCAGGAAACCATGACTATCTATTGATCAACGAGCTAGTCAACTAGAGGCTTACTAGGGGCATGTTGGTGTCTGTTATTCACACATGTATTACGATTTCCGGATAACACAATTATAGCATGAATAAAGACAATTATCATGAACAAAGAAATATAATAATAATGCTTTTATTATTGCCTCTAGGGCATATTTCCAACAGTCTCCCACTTGCACTAGAGTCAATAATCTAGTTACATTGTGATGAATCGAACACCCATGGAATTCTGGTGTTGATCATGTTTTGCTCTAGGGAGAGGTTTAGTCAACGGATCCGCTACATTCAGGTCTGTATGTATTTTACAAATCTCTATGTCTCCATCTTGAACATTTTCACGAATGGAGTTGAAGCGACGCTTGATGTGCCTTGTCTTCTTGTGAAACCTGGGCTCCTTGGCAAGTGCAATAGCTCCAGTGTTGTCACAGAAGAGCTTGATCGGCCCCGACGCATTGGGTATGACTCCTAGGTCGGTGATGAACTCCTTCACCCATATTGCTTCATGTGCTGCCTCCGAGGCTGCCATGTACTCCGCTTCACATGTAGATCCCGCCACGACACTCTGCTTGCAACTGCACCATCTTACTGCCCCACCATTCAAAATATACACGTATCCGGTCTGTGACTTAGAGTCATCCAGATCTGTGTCGAAGCTAGCGTCGACATAACCCTTTACGACGAGCTCTTCGTCACCTCCATAAACAAGAAACATTTCCTTAGTCCTTTTCAGGTACTTCAGGATATTCTTGACCGTTGTCCAGTGTTCCTTGCCGGGATTACTTTGGTACCTTCCTACCAAACTTACGGCAAGGTTTACATCAGGTCTGGTACACAGCATGGCATACATAATAGAACCTATGGCTGAGGCATAGGGGATGACACTCATCTCTTCTATATCTTCTGCCGTGGTCGGACATTGAGCTGAGCTCAATTTCACACCTTGCAAAACAAGCAAGAACCCTTTCTTGGACTGATCCATTTTGAACTTCTTTAGAATCTTATCAAGATATGTGCTTTGTGAAAGACCTATGAGGCGTCTCGATCAATCCCTATAGATCTTGATGCCTAATATATAAGCAGCTTCTCCAAGGTCCTTCATTGAAAAACTTTTATTCAAGTAGGCCTTAATGCTGTCCAAGAGTTCTATATCATTTCCCATCAAAAGTATGTCATCTACATATAATATGAGAAATGCTATAGAGCTCCCATTCACTTTCTTGTAAACACAGGCTTCTCCATAAGTCTGTGTAAACCCAAACGCTTTGATCATCTCATCAAAACGAATGTTCCAACTCCGAGATGCTTGCACCAGCCCATAAATCGAGCGTTGGAGCTTGCACACCTTGTCAGCATTCTTAGGATCGACAAAACCTTCCGGCTGCATCATATACAATTCTTCCTTAAGGAAACCATTAAGGAATGCCGTTTTGACGTCCATTTGCCAAATTTCATAATCATAAAATGCGGCAATTGCTAACATGATTCGGACGGACTTCAGCTTCACTACCGGTGAGAAAGTCTCATCGTAGTCAACCCATTGAACTTGTCGATAACCCTTAGCGACAAGCCGAGCTTTATAGATGGTCACATTACCATCCGCGTCTGTCTTCTTCTTAAAGATCCATTTATTTTCTATGGCTCGCCGTTCAACAGGCAAGTCAGTCAAAGTCCACACTTCGTTTTCATACATGGATCCTATTTCGGATTTCATGGCTTCTAGCCATTTGTCGGAATCCGGGCCCGCCATCGCTTCTTCATAGTTCGAAGGTTCACTATTGTCTAACAACATGATTTCCAAGACAGGGTTGTCGTACCACTCTGGCGCGGAACGTGTCCTTGTGGGCCTTCGAATTTCAGTAGGAGCTTGATCAGAAGTATCTTGATCATTATCATTAACTTCCTCTCTAGCCGGTGCAGGCACCTCAGGAACATTTTCTTGAGTTGCGCCATTTTCCAGTTCAGGAGGTAATACTTCGTCAAGCTCTACTTTCCTCCCACTTACTTCTTTCGAGAGAAACTCTTTCTCCAGAAACGACCCATTCTTGGCAAAAAAGATCTTGCCTTCGGATCTGAGGTAGAAGATATACCCAACAGTTTCTTTAGGGTATCCTATGAAGACGCATTTTTCCGATTTGGGTTCGAGCTTTTCAGGTTGAAGTTTCCTGACATAAGCATCGCATCCCCAAACTTTTAGAAACGACAGCTTAGGTTTCTTCCCAAACCATAATTCATATGGTGTCGTCTCAACGGATTTCGACGGTGCCCTATTTAAAGTGAATGCGGCAGTCTCTAAAGCATAGCCCCAAAAGGATAGTGGTAAATCGGCAAGAGACATCATAGATCGCACCATATCTAATAGAGTGCGATTACGACGTTCGGACACACCATTATGCTGAGGTGTTCCAGGCGGCGTGAGTTGTGAAACTATTCCACATTTTCTTAAGTGTGTACCAAACTCGTGACTCAAGTATTCTCCTCCACGATCTGATCGTAGAAACTTGATTTTCCTGTCACGTTGATTCTCAACTTCACTCTGAAATTCCTTGAACTTTTCAAAGGTCTCAGACTTGTGTTTCATTAAGTAGACATACCCATATCTACTCAAGTCATCAGTGAGGGTGAGAGCATAACGATAGCCACCGCGAGCCTCAACACTCATTGGACCGCACACATCAGTATGTATGATTTCCAATAAGTTGGTTGCTCGCTCCATTGTCCCTGAGAATGGAGTCTTGGTCATTTTACCCATGAGGCATGGTTCGCACGTGTCAAATGATTCGTAATCAAGAGACTCTAAAAGTCCATCAGCATGGAGCTTCTTCATGCGTTTGACACCTATGTGACCAAGGCGGCAGTGCCACAAGTATGTGGGACTATCACTATCAATCTTACATCTTTTGGTACTTACACTATGAATATGTGTAGCATTACGCTCGAGATTCATAAAGAATAAACCATTCACCATTGGAGCATGACCATAAAACATATCTCTCATATAAATAGAACAACAATTATTCTTGGATTTAAATGAGTAGCCATCTCGAATTAAACGAGATCCTGATACAATGTTCATGCTCAAACTTGGCACAAAATAACAATTATTGAGGTTCAAAACTAATCCCGTAGGTAAATGTAGAGGTAGCGTGCCGACGGCGATCACATCGACCTTGGAACCATTCCCGACGCGCATCGTCACCTCGTCCTTCGCCAGTCTCCGTTTATTCCGCAGCTCCTGCTGTGTGTTACAAATATGAGCAACGGCACCGGTATCAAATACCCAGGAGTCACTACGATTACTGGTAAGGTACACATCAATTACATGTATATCAAATATACCTTTGGTTTTGCCGGCCTTCTTGTCCGCTAAGTATTTGGGACAGTTCCGCTTCCAGTGACCACTTTCCTTGCAATAAAAGCACTCAGTCTCGGGCTTGGGTCCATTCTTTGGCTTCTTCCCGGCAGCTTGCTTGCTGGGCGCGGCAACTACCTTGCCGTCCTTCTTGAAGTTCTTTTTACCCTTGCCCTTCTTGAACTTAGTGGTTTTATTGACCATCAACACTTGATGTTCCTTCTTGACTTCTACCTCTGCTGATTTCAGCATAGCAAATACTTCAGGAATGGTCTTTTCCATCCCTTGCATATTGAAGTTCATCACAAAGCTCTTGTAGCTTGGTGGAAGCGACTGGAGGATTCTGTCAATGACCGCATCATCCGGGAGATTAACTCCCAGCTGAGTCAAGCGGTTATGTAACCCAGACATAGTGAGTACGTGCTCACTGACAGAACTATTTTCCTCCATCTTATAGCTGAAGAATTTGTCGGAGACTTCATATCTCTCGACCCGGGCATGAGCTTGGAAAACTATTTTCAGCTCTTCGAACATCTCATATGCTCCATGTCTCTCAAAACGCTTTTGGAGCCCCGGCTCTAGGCTGTAAAGCATGCCGCACTGAACGAGGGAGTAGTCATCGGAACGTGCCTGCCAAGCGTTCATAACGTCTTGTTCTGCAGGGAGAACAGGTGCGTCACCCAGCGGTGCTTGTAGGACATAATCTTTCTTGGCAGCTATGAGGATGATCCTCAGGTTCCGGACCCAGTCCGTATAGTTGCTGCCATCGTCTTTCAGCTTGGTTTTCTCTAGGAACGCGTTGAAGTTGAGGACTACGTTGGCCATTTGATCTACAAGACATATTGTAAAACATTTAGACTAAGTTCATGATAATTAAGTTCATCTAATCAAATTATAATGAACTCCCACTCAGATTTGACATCCCTTTGGTCATCTAAGTGTTACACGATCCGAGTCGACTAGGCCGTGTCCGATCATCACGTGAGACGGACTAGTCATCGTCGGTGAACATTCTCATGTTGATCGTATCTTCCATACGACTCGTGTTCGACCTTTCGGTCTTCGTGTTCCGAGGCCATGTCTGTACATGCTAGGCTCGTCAAGTTAACCCTAAGTGTTTTCGCTGTGTAAAACTGTCTTACACCTGTTGTATGTGAACGTAAGAATCTATCACACCCGATCATCACGTGGTGCTTCGAAACGACGAACTGTAGCAACGGTGCACAGTTAGGGGAGAACACTTCTTGAAATTTTGTAAGGGATCATCTTATTTACTACCGTCATCCTAAGTAAACAAGATGCATAAAACATAATAAACATCACATGCAATTATATAAAGTAGTGACATGATATGGCCAATATCATATAGCTCCTTTGATCTTCATCTTCGGGGCTCCATGATCATCTTGTCATCGGCATGACACCATGATCTCCATCATCATGATCTCCATCATCGTGTCTTCATGAAGTTGTCACGCCAACGACTACTTCTACTTCTATGACTAACGCGTTTAGTAATAAAGTAAAGTAGTTTACATGGCGTTCTTCAATGACACGCAGGTCATACAAAAAATAAAGACAACTCCTATGGCTCCTGCCGGTTGTCATACTCATCGACATGCAAGTCGTGATTCCTATTACAATAGCATGAACATCTCATACATGACATATAGATCATTCATCATTCATCACAACTTTGGCCATATCATATCACAAAGCACTTGCTGCAAAAACAAGTTAGACGTCCTCTAATTGTTGTTTGCAAGTTTTACGTGGCTGAAGTAGGGTTCTAGCAAGAACGTTTTCTTACCTACGTGAAAGCCACAACGTGATTTTTCAACTTCTATTTACCCTTCATAAGGACCCTTTTCATCGAATCCGCTTCAACTAAAGTAGGAGAGACAGACACCCGCCAGCCACCTTATGCAACTTGTGCATGTTAGTCGGTGGAACCGGTCTCACGTAAGCGTACGTGTAAGGTTAGTCCGGGCCGCTTCATCCCACAATACCGCTGAAGCAAGATAAGACTAGTAGCGGCCATAAAGTTGACAAATCTACGCCCACAACAAATTGTGTTCTACTCGTGCAAGAGAACTACGCATAGACCTAGCTCATGATGCCACTGTTGGGGAACGTTGCAGAAAACAAAAAATTTCCTACGGTTTCACCAAGATCCATCTATGAGTTCATCTAGCAACGAGTGATTAGATGCATCTACATACCTTGTAGATCGCGAGCGGAAGCGTTCAAAGAACGGGGATGATGTAGTCGAACACGACATGATCCAAACCACCGGAGATCCTAGCACCGAACGGACGGCACCTCCGCGTTCGACACACGTACGGAACAGCCACGTCTCTTCCTTCTTGATCCAGCAAGGGAGGGAGGAGAGGTTGAGGGAGATGGCACCAGCAGCAGCACGACGGCGTGGTGTTGATGGAGCTGCAGTACTCCGGCAGAGCTTCGCTAAGCACTATGGAGGAGGAGGAGGTGTTGGAGAGGGAGAAGGAGGCAACCAAAGGCCAAGGTATGAAGTCCCTCCTCTCCCCCACTATATATAGGAGGGCCAAGGGGGTTGGCCGGCCTTAGGAGATCCAATCTCCTAGGGGGGGCGGCGGCCAAGGGGGGTTTCCCTCCCCCCCAAGGCACCTAGGAGGTGCCTTCCCCTCCTAGGACTCTTCCCCCCTCAAACCCTAGGCGCATGGGCCTATGTGGGGCTGGTGCCCTTGGCCCATGTAGGCCAAGGCGCACCCCCTACAGCCCATGTGGCCCCCCGGGACAGGTGGACCCACCCGGTGGACCCCCGGGACCCTTCCGGTGGTCCCGGTACAATACCGATAACCCCGAAACTTGTCCCGATGCCCGAAACAGGACTTCCCATATATAAATCTTTACCTCCGGACCATTCCGGAACTCCTCATGACGTCCGGGATCTCATCCGGGACTCCGAACAACATTCGGGTTACTGCATATACATATCCCTACAACCCTAGCGTAACCGAACCTTAAGTGTGTAGACCCTACGGGTTCGGGAGACATGTAGACATGACCGAGATCGCTCTCCGGTCAATAACCAACAGCGGGATCTGGATACCCATGTTGGCTCCCACATGCTCCATGATGATCTCATCGGATGAACCACGATGTCGAGGATTTAATCAACCCCGTATGCAATTCCCTTTGTCAATCGATATGTTACTTGCCCGAGATTCGATCGTCGGTATCCCAATACCTCGTTCAATCTCGTTACCGGCAAGTCACTTTACTCGTACCGTAATGCATGATCCCGTGACCATACACTTGGTCACTTTGAGCTCATTATGATGATGCATTACCGAGTGGGCCCAGTGATATCTCTCCGTCATACGGAGTGACAAATCCCAGTCTCGATTCGTGTCAACCCAACAGACACTTTCGGAGATACCTGTAATGCACCTTTATAGTCACCCAGTTACATTGTGACGTTTGATACACCCAAAGCATTCCTACGGTATCCGGGAGTTACACGATCTCATGGTCAAAGGAAAAGATACTTGACATTAGAAAAGCTCTAGCAAACGAACTACACGATCTCACGCTATGCTTAAGATTGGGTCTTGTCCATCACATCATTATCCTAATGATTTGATCCCGTTATCAATGACATCCAATGTCCATAGCCAGGAAACCATGACTATCTATTGATCAATGAGCTAGTCAACTAGAGGCTTACTAGGGACATGTTGGTGTCTGTTATTCACACATGTATTACGATTTCCGGATAACACAATTATAGCATGAATAAAGACAATTATCATGAACAAAGAAATATAATAATAATGCTTTTATTATCGCCTCTAGGGCATATTTCCAACACTAACCTATATGGCTGCAACTTATCATGTTGCAGATATATCCGACAAGCATTAAGGTGCGATAGGTTGATGTTCTACACTCAACCTTGCTTGTGGAGTTGGATGCATTTACTACTTTGCTTCCGCAGTATTTGTTTTATTTGGCTCTATGACCTATTTTGTAATAAATGTATTGCTCTTGGACTATTGAGGTAATAAAGAGATGTGTGTTATTTCTGTAATTTCACTACATAGACATAGCCATTTCCATCGAAGATAGGAAACCTTTTGGAGTGTGAGGATCTACCTGCATACGACATACTCAAAACTTCAAGTTTGTTAGACCTTTAATGAATAGAGATGGGGAGAACCTACTCTGATACCAATTGTTAGGACCGAGAGTATATCGAGCAGGGGGTGAATGGGAGATTCAAAAAATTCTTGCAAATGTTATGAACTGATCTCAAACACAACAGCGGAAATAAGGTTTGATAGAAATGAACTTAATCAAGCGCGTTATTGAGGAACATATAGTAGGAAGCAATAATGGTTCGAGCATAGGATATCACATGTTTAACAATAATGATGGTAATGCAACATGCAAACAAATACAGTAGCATGAGAGAAAACAAGGTATGAAGTACGAAGGAAAAGCATGAGAAAGAACAATGACGAGGTGAATGAAAGCGACACAGGGAAATCAGGCCAATCTTAATAAGATAAGTGCAAGGAGAAATTTATACGACTGGGACAACTAAACTGAATGATGAGAATGCAAATTGGTAGCAACAAACTTTAATAGATGGGAATGACAGAGATGACAGAAATGAATAATATGCAATAGTCAATGATTGATCAGATAAACCATCGTCACAGAGCATGAAAGTAAACTATTGAAGGTAATGCAGTAAGGTAAGGTGAACCAGTGGTGCTCGATGGTGACAGATGGATTTGGTAGACCAGTTCGCCCTTCTGCCAAAGGATTATGTCTGGTTGGAGGGGTTGTGATTTAACATAGCAGATAAACTCTCTTCACCTTATTCTCCTTCAACTCAGAGCTGATCAGACTCCAATTGATTTTACTCGTGGTAGATACTTGTTGGCGATCTCCAAACCTTCGACAGACCTCTTCACGAACCACAATGACTCTTGGTTGCTGAAGATCTTGCTCAGTGAAGGCAACAACTCTTCAACACTCGAGCCGAAACCTATCCGTCTGGAGAGTGCGCAGCTCTCAAGAGTAATCGGTACAAGAACTCTAACTCAGAACTACTATGATGCTAAACCACTATCTAAGTTTGGGCTCTTGATTTTTCTCTCGGTGGATCTTAAACTCAAATCACTCGAAGAGGGGTTGCTGAAATCAATCTTCTCAAAAATCTCAAGCGGAGCAGCCAACGAACAATGTTGGAGCGGGATGCTATTTATAGCCGCAACCTTCCCTGATGGGAAAAGATCAAATTGGACATCGAGAGCAGCCAATGGCCGAACGACACGAGTCCAACGGTCGGAATTGAGCACAATGGTAACATTTCTTGCAGAGTAAGTAATGCTAACTCCTCGGTCTCAGACAAATCTCTCGCAGTGACGATCATAGTCTCTGATAGTCAAAAAAAGATCATAGTCTCTTGCTGGCAAGTATTTACTCAAAACACAAAGAGATATCTCTCGCAACTTTCATAGGTTTTCTCTGAGCATCACAGTGGATCTAAGATTCGAGATCCTATACCCCTCTTAATAGTACGGAGGTCCTATGACTCAAATAAGTAAAAGAAGAACAACAAAGTGAATACTACGTCTTCATTTTCTCTTCGACTTCCATTCGCTGCAGTCAATTTTCTTCGGACAGAATCTCCGATACAATTGCTTCACATCAGCAATAAATTCTTGAGGGGTTAAGACCTTCAAATCAATCTTCTCGCCTACATGTTTTCAATAGATCTAGCTCATTCTTCTCTGCAACGCAGATTTTCCTCGGTGAAGTTCCTCGAACTTAACACCGGAGACAACATTCTCTTTGGTTCTGCAAGGACTATTTCTTTCTTTGTGCACTAGCAAACAAATCAGTCCATGCCTTTTTCTGTCAACAATCTCCAAAACACAAAAGGGCAAATATTGCACCAACAGATGTAATCTTTGCGGTGTGTTTGTTGGGATCCGATGAATTGTGAGTTTATGATCAAATTATTCATGAGAAATATTTGAGTCTTTTCTGAATTCTTATATGCATCATTGTTATAGTTTTGTATTTCTCTCTGATCTATCTGTTTGGTTTGGCAAACTAGATTTATTTATCTTGCAATGGAAGAGGTGCTTCGTAATGGGTTCAATCTTGTGATGATCCATATCCTAGTGACAAAAGGGGACAAGACACATATTTGTATTGTTTCCATTAAGGGTAAAACCACAGGGTTTATTCATATTAATTGAGTTTACTTTGTCTACATCATGTCATCTTGCTTACGGCAATACTCTGTTTCTTATGAACTTAATACTCCAGATGCATGCTGGATAGCGGTCGATGGGTGGAGTGATAGTAGTAGATGCAGGCAGGAGTCGGTCTATTTGTCTCGGACATGATGCCTATATACATGATCATTGCCTTGAATATCGTCATAACTATGTGATTTTATATCAATTGCCCAACAGTAATTTGTTTACCCACCGTATGCTTTTTGTTCGAGAGAGAAGCCTCTAGTGAAAACTCTGGCCCCCGGGTCTACCTTTATCATATATTAAAATCCAAAAAACACCTTGTGGCAATTTATTTACCATTGTTTTATTTTATGCTTTATATTATCCATCTACCATTATCATATTTGATCCTTGCAATTAACCACCAAGGGGATTGACAACCCCCTTGATCGTGTTGGGTGCAAATATTTGCTATTTTGTGTGTAGGTGTTTGTCGGTGTTCTGGGAATGGGGGTACCCAGACTTGCCTGCCCACGGCCCATGGCACGGCTCCATCAACGGGCATGTATGGCCAGCTTCGACATTGACAACTCAAGAGCCTCGTGAGGGGCCAAGCCTCGCGAGGTGGACGACACCAAGACCTCCAAAGGGAGCAGCCTCCTCAGGTTGGCTCCCGAGGAGCAGAGATTTCTATGAAAGGCTCACCTCATGGGGTTCGGGTGACGTGAGCTGTGACGACCAAGGCCAGGCGGGCGCCAGCGGGCGCAGTGTACCAGTTTCCTCTTTGGTGCAAAGGAGGCAAGCAGCAGGCGCGGAGTCCCGAGGAAGCAGCCAAAGGTTTCCATTCCCGTGCAACAAGACCAAGACCGCCAGGATGGCAGGACGGAGGTCATCGCCGAGCCCACCACGGTGTCATGACCAAAGGCTTTTGTAGGCAAAGACCAGTTTCATCAAGATAAGATGTACTAGTTGTCTCCCTTTAAATTTGGCCGTTGTGGGATCCTTTCCCACCTTCGTTTGGGAAGAGGACCAAGGCCACTATAAATCGGACCTAGCCACCTTCATGGAGGAAGGAGGAAGTCGACCGAATCCATTCCACCCTCACCAGCTCAAGAACACACCTCCTGAGGTTGTTCTCCACTATACTAGTTCATCCTCAGCCCCACGAGGCAAATCCACCACAAAGCAAGAGTAGGGTTTTACACCGCAAGGTGGCCCGAACCTGGGTAAACTACTGTGTCCCCTTTCCTTCGAGTTCGTCGTGCTAGGCTATGAGATTTGCGAGCAGGCAGACTAGGGAGGTTGAGATCTCCGCACACACCCCAGAGTTCGAACCTCTCAAGGGTTTGCAGAACCCGAAATCTGACATTTGGCGCGCCAGGTAGGGGTGCGTCGGAGCCTCTCTTCCGTCGGTCGATTCGCCACCGCTCCACCGCTTCCATGGCTGGCACACGCCGAGCTCGCGCTGAGCGGCGGGCCACTCTTGCCGCTTGCGTCGCTCCGACAGCACCGGCGGGCGACAGCGGCCCTCGCCGACCTCCATCGCCGGTGGCGAACACCGCCACGGGCTTCGTAGGCCACAAGCAACAGGCCTCTACGCTGCACCCTTCCGTGCGCCACGACGGGCGCACCACTACTCCGTCGCTGACTCCGGCTGCTTTGTCCTCCCATGCTCGCCGTGGCCTGGCGAACGCGCAGGCCGCTTTGCTCATGGAATGCAAGCTCCTGTGCTACCGCCTGGTCGATGACCTCTACGAGGACTGGCTCGACCGCATCGCCGAGCTTGTCAGCACTGCTGGGGATTCTGCTGCGCCAACTCGCTTGCTGCCTCAACCGCAGCCTGCTACAAGAGACATAGCTCACGGGACGCCTCCTCCACCTCTCAGGCAGGATGCCATCATCGAGCCAAGGCGGGAGGTCCCCCAGCGTGATCCACAACGTCGGGCGCCCGCGCGCGATGAGGCAAGCTGCCAGGTGGTCCAGCGGCCACAAGAAGATGCGTGTGCGCTCCCGACACCGCCACGTCAAGATCGCGCGCTAGCTGTGGTGGCGGTGCGCGAGCGCCAAGACCAGGATCCACGGCGGGCTCCCGTGACCATAGTAGGGTGCCGCGCATTCACTCCGGAGCTGTGCAGTATCGTCTGGCCGGGGAAGTTCAAGCCTGACCTGCCTCCACGCTACGATGGCACTCCCGACCCTGTTGAGTTCCTGCAGCTCTATGAGCTGGGCATCGAGGCGGCCAGCGGCGACGAGAAGGTCATGGCGAACTAGTTCCCCATGGCCCTCAAGGACGGCGCGCACTCGTGGCTCCTGAACCTCCCCGCGGGATCAATCTCCTCCTAGGACGAAATGCGGGAACGCTTCATCGCCAACTTCCAGGGCACTCGCGACCGCCCTCCAGCCGCGGGCGAGCTGTGGCGCATCAAGCAGCTACCAGGAGAGACCCTGCAGAAGTATATCCAGCGCTTCAACAGTGTTCGCCTCAAGATCCCCAAGGTGTCGGACGAAGCCATCATCTCGGTGTTCACTGATGGCGTCCACGACGTCAAGATGAAGGAGGAGCTCGCCATACACGAAGACCTGTGCATGGCCCTTGGTATGTTCAACATGGCAAACAAGTGTGTGTGACACCCGGATAGTTAAGTTACAGTAAACCCTTGCCAATCATGCCAGGTCATCATAATGAAACTTTTGTTGAACCTCACTTGTTCAAACTGAGGTCAAATTTAAATTCCAAAAACAAGTCAAATTTTATTTCTTCAAACTGTTAAGGAAAAATGTTAGATGGGTTGAAAATATTCCCTAACTATTTGTCATGTAGGAGCCAACCTCTTTTGGATAATTAAAATGGCCCTAACCTATTTAAAACTATATCATCAGTAATTATTTGAATCATTTCAACTTAAACAAATAGTGAAACTATTCAAAATAATTTGGAACTTTTGTGCTGCTTCAAAACCTTTCCTAGTATTTATGTGCTAAGTGGCACATTTAACTGTACTCATTTATTAGATAACCAAAAATACAAAACTATAAAGAAAAACAAAACAAAACAAAACAGAAAACAAACAAAAAAGGAACCCCCTTCGCTGGGCCTAGACCCAGTGGGCCACCAGGCCGCGAGGCTGGCCCATCTCCCTGCTATAACCCCTAACCCCCCCCCCCCCCACCGAAACCTAACCCACACATGATCCTCACTTCCCTCCTCTCTCGCTCGATCCCGTCTGGATCGGTGCCCCAGCGCCCGATCCCGCCCATCACCATCCTCCACCACCCCAACCGCTCCGCCTCCCCCACTCCATTCCCTAGCAGGCCCCCGCGCGCGAACCGCGTCACCCCCCCCCCCCCCCCCCCCGCCTCTGCCAGCCGCCCTGTCGCCCTCGACTCCTCGTCACCGGAGCCACCTCGCCACCTTGCCGGACTGCCTTCCTCGCCGGACCGCGCCTCCTCGTCTCCTTCTCGTTGGACTGCTCGCGTCGCCGACCTCCTCCCCGAAGGCCTCCGTCGAGCCCATTGCCATTCCCTATGGCCCCCGTGAGCGCCTCCCTCCTCTCCTCTCTTCCCGGCCATGTCGCCGCACTCGCAGCGCCGGGCTCCGCCTTGCGCACGCTCACTAGCTCTCCACCCTCCTTCCCTCACCGCCCACGACCGCGTGGCCTCGCCCTGCGCGCTGCCGCCTGCTCGCTCACCGCGCACGCAGCTCCGCGCGTGCCCGTGTCGTCGCCCCTCGCTCGCTCAAACCATATGCCGGTCCTCTGCCACGCCCCGCTCACCCCCTGCTGCAGCCCCCTCCCTCATCGCACCGACCGGCCCCGTCCGCTCCTCCTTGTGCCGCACCAGGCGGTCGTTGGCACGCGCCCTCTCGCCACCTACCGCTGCCGTCCACAACTCCTCCCTCACCGGGCCTCGCCCCCTCCGCCCCGCGCGCTGCGCCACTCCGGCCGCGCCCGGCCGCGGCTGAGCTGGGCGGGTGCCCAGGCGGGTTCGCCCCGCACACAGCGCCCGCTAGCACCCAACCCGTTATGGCCCTAGGGCCTATAACAAGGGGGGCCCACCCCTGGAACGTTTTAAAAAAGATACTAAATAAAAAGGAAAAATCAATTAATTAATTAATTAGTTAACTAAGTTAACTAACTTAATTAATCATGATTAGTTAACTAATTAAACTTAGTTAATCTGCTAATAAAACTAACTAGTGTTAATTAGTTAACAGCTAATGACAACCGGGGCCCACGCGTCAGTTGACCCAGTCAACGGTCAAGGTTGACCACTGATGTCATGCTGATGTCATGATGATGTCATTAAATGATTTTTGAATTAAATTAATTCTAATAATTCTAAAAGTGTTTTAAAACTTTGAAAATTAATATAAAATAAATTAGCTTAGATGAAAAAACTTTGTACATGAAAGTTGCTCAGAACGACGAGACAAATCCGGATACGCGGCCCGTTCATCAGCCACACATCTCTAGCATATGGAACCTGCAGCATTTCACCTCCGGTTCATTTATCCAAAAACACGAAACACCGAGGATACTTTACCGGATGTCCCCCCCCCCCCCCCCCACTTCGCCGGTACCACCTACTGCCGTGTTAGGGCACACTTAGCACCGCTCATTGCCATGTCTTGCATCGTCATGCTTATGTTTGCATTGTATTTATTGTTTCTTCCCCCTCTTCTCTCTGGTAGACTACGAGACCGACATCGCTGTTGCCCCGTTCAACTATGAAGTTGACAACCCCTCCTTGCCAGAGCAACCAGACGAGCCCCCCCCCCCTGATCACCAGATATCGCCTATTCTTCCCTCTACTGCTTGCATTAGAGTAGTATAGCATGTTACAGTTCGGTTAATCCTATTCTGTTGCATAGCCTGTCATTGTTGCTACAATTGTTGATACCTTACCTGCAATCCTAAATGCTTAGTATAGGATGCTAGTTTATCATCAGTGGCCCTACATTCTTGTTAGTCTGCCTTGCTATACTATCGGGCCGTGATCACTCGGGAGGTGATCACGGGTATATACTATACATATATACATACTATACAGATGGTGACTAAAGTCGAGTCGGCTTGTTGAGTACCTACAAGTGATTCGGATATGGGGGCTGAAAGGACAGGTGGCTCCATCCAGGTAGTGGTGGGCCTGGGTTCCCGACGGCCCCCGAGTGCTACTTTGAGGCGGAGCGACAGGGCAGGTTGAGACCACCTAGGCGCGAGGTGGGCCTGGCCCTGGTCGGCGTTCGCGGTTACTTCATAATAACACGCTTAACGAGATCTTGGTATTTGATCTGAGTCTGGCCACTGGCCTATCCGCACTAACCAACTACGGGGGAACAGTTATGGACACTCGACGTCGTGGTATCAGCCGAAGCCTTCTTGACATCAGCGACTGAGCAGCGCGCGTCGGGTTGGACCGCGTAACACAACTACCTTTGTAATGGAGGTTGCTAGGTGCTAATCGGCCGCGTTCGCAACGTGTAGGTGTGCAATGGGTGATGGGCCCAGACCCCTACACGCATAGGATTTACACCGGTGTGCTGACCTCTCTGTTGTGCCTAGGTAGGGCTACGACGTGTTGATCTTCCGAGGCCGGGCATGACCCAGGAAAGTGTGTCCGGCCAAAGAGGATCGAGCATGTTGGGTTATGTGGTGCACCCCTGCAGGGAAGTTTATCTATTCGAATAGCCGTGTCCCTCGGTAAAAGGACGACCTGGAGTTATACCTTGACCTTATGATAACTAGAACCGGATACTTAATAAAACACACCTAGACAAGTTCCAGAGACAACCCGGTGATCGCTTTCCCACAGGGCGATGAGGGGAGGATCGCCGGGTAGGATTATGCTATCAGATGCTACTTGGAGGACTTCAATCTACTCTCTTCTACATGCTGCAAGACGGAGGCTGCTGAAGCGTAGTCATCGATAGGACTAGCTATCCCCCTCTTATTCTGGCATTCTGCAGTTCAGTCCACCGATATTGCCTCTTTACACATATACCCATGCATATGTAGTGTAGATCCTTGCTTGTGAGTACATTGGATGAGTACTCACGGTTGCTTTGCTTTCTCTTTCCCCCCTTTTTCCTCTTCTTCTCGGATGCCGCAACTAGACGTTGGAGCCCAGGAGCCAGATGCCACCAACGACGACGACTCCTACTACACTGGAGGTGCCTACTACTACGTGAAGGCCACTGACGATGACGAGGAGTAGTTTAGGAGGTTCCCAGGCAGAAGGCCTTGCCTTTTCAATTGTTGTTGCTTTTGTGCTAGCCTTCTTAAGGTAAACTTGTTTAACTCATGTATGTACTCAGATATGGTTGCTTCCGCTGACTCGTTTGTATTCGAGCTTATGTATTTGAGCCCTCAAGGCCCCTGGCTTGTAATATAAAGCTTGTATTATTTTAATTTGTGTCTAGAGTTGTGTTGTGATATCTTCCCATGAGTCTCTGATCTTGATCGTACACATTTGCATGTATGATTAGTGTATGATTGAATCGGGGGTGTCTGAAGTTGGTATCAGAGCCGACTGCCTGTAGGAATCCCCCTTTCACACTCCTTGGCCGAAGTCGAGTCTAGTCACTACAAAACTTTTACTAACATGGTTGTGTGTCTTACGGGCACATGTCGCCATTGGGTGGTATTAGGATCTTTTATTCCTCGACCTTTACTCTGAGACTCTGGACTCTCTTCTACTCGTGTTAAACGAATTCACTAACTCTAACTCTAGGTTCTCGTAATTACTTCCTCCCGGAGAGCCCCTCACTCCAGATGATTGCGTGGTGCACCAAAGGATTCTAAAGATACTCTCTGATGTTCTCCCGAGACTTGGTGCCCGTTGCTTTTGCAATTCCCTACCATCGACATGTCCCTATGGATGACTACTTACACTTGTCATTCATACAAATCTTTCTCCATTGCTCTTGTTACTACAAGATGCCCGGGAATACTCCCCAGTGTCCCGATAATCCTTGAGTTTACTGCCTTGCAGTTCTTTCCACATGAAAAACATTATGGATAATTCTTCAAATTTATCGAGGATTCGATCATTCCATTTGATCATTTGTTCACATGTAACGCCCTCGATGCAGCTATATCTCCCACGTGTCGAAGCACGACTTAGAGGCATAACCGCATTGAAAGCAATGTCGCAAGTGAGGTAATCTTCGCACAACCCATGTAATACATAAGGGAAGAGATACATAGTTGGCTTACAATCGCCACTTCACACAATTACATGAATAAAGCATTACATCATCCAGATACAATCAAGGTCCGACTACGGAACCAAAATAAAAGAAGAACCCAAAATGCGACAAAGGTCCCCGATCAACCCCAACTGGGCTCCACTACTGAACAACTGAAACGAAACAACACAATGAACAAGATCTTCATCGAGCTCCTCCTTGAGCTCGGATGTGTCACCTGCACGGTTTCATCGGCACCTGCAAACTGGTTTTGGAAGTATCTGTGAGCCACGGGGACTCAGCAATTTCGCACCCGCGAGATCAAGACTATTTAAGCTTATAGGAAGGATGGAGTAATGAGGTGGAGCTGCAGCAAGCGACTAGCATATGGTGGCTACAATCGCAAAAGAGAGCGAGAAGAGAAGCAAGGCACGGTCGTGAAGCTAGTAGCGATCAAGAAGTAATCCTGAAACTACTTACGTCAAACATAACTCCAACACCGTGTTCACTTCCCGGACTCCGCCGAGAAGAGACCATCACGGTTACACACGCGGTTGATGTATTTTAATTAAGGTCAACTTCGGGTTTTCTACAACCGGACGTTAACAAATTCCCATCTGCCACATAACCGCGGGCACGGCTTTCGAAAGATAATACCCTGCAGGGGTGTCCCAACTTAGCCCATGACAAGCTCTCACGGTCAACGAAGGAATAGACCTCCACCCGAGACACTCCGATCAGACTCGATATCCCGGTACAACAAGACATTTCGACAGGGTAAAACTAAACCAGCAACACCGCCCAAATGTGCCGACAAATCCCGATAGGAGCTGCACATATCTCTTTCTCAGGGCACACTCAGATGAGACTAGCTACGAGTAAAACCAGACTTCGAGTTTCCCCGAGGTGGCCCCGCAGGCAGCTCAGTTCGGACCAACACTCAGAGGAGCACTGGCCCGGGGGGGTTAGAATAAAGATGACCCTTGAGTCTGCAGAACCCAAGGGAAGGTGGTAGGTTGTTAGTGCAAATGGTAAAACCAATGTTGGGCATTGTTGGAGGAGCTTTACTTAAGGCGAACTGTCAAGGGGTTCCCATTATAGCCCAACCGTGTAAGGAACGCAAAATCCGGGAACATAACACCGATATGACGGAAACTAGGGCGGCAAGAGTGGAACAAAACACCAGGCATAAGGCCGAGCCTTCCACCCTTTACCAAGTATATAGATGCATTAATTAAATAAGATATATTGTGATATCCCAACAAGTAAACATGTTCCAACAAGGAACAACATCTCCATGTTCCAACAAGGAACAAACTTCAATCTTCACCTGCAACTAACAACGCTATAAGAGGGGCTGAGCAAAGCGGTAACATAGCCAATCAACGGTTTGCTAGGACATGGTGGGTTAGAGGTTTGACATGGCAATTTGGGAGGCTGACAAGCAAATGATAGGCATCATAGCATTGGCATAGCAAAAGAGCGAGCAAACTAGCATAGCAAGATAGTAGTGATTTCGAGGGTATGATCATCTTGCCTGAGATCCCGCAAGGAAGAAGAACGAGTCCATGAAGAAGACAAACAGACATAGTCGAATGAATTCTCACAACTCCGGAACGAAACCGAAGCTAACGAGAGAAGCAACCCGGAAAGAAACAAACAACACAGTAAACAACCATCACATAAACATGGCATGAAGCACAATCAAGTATGATGCATGTCCGGTTTAATGAGGCATGGCATGGCAAAGTGCAACAAACAATACTACAAATTAAGTGGAGCTCAATATGCAACGAGTTGCATATTGACGGAACACCACATCAATTATTTAGTTTTCTCTCGGTTATGCTACCAAACAATATTAAGTGTTGTTAAACATGGCAAGAGGTGAAGCATAAATAAACTAACTATTTAGGCAAGTTTAAATGAGGCCGGAACAACAAACAACAATTCCGGAAAATCCCCATATGTCTTTTAGTAGTTTAAAGCAAACACAATTTTAAGCATTTAAATGTTGTTATCATGATGCGGATGACATATACAAGTTATATGCAATTTTTATGAAAATGTTGACATGAGCATGATATGAAGCATTTGTCACCATGGCGGAACGAAAGGGGTGCCACGGCGGCGAAACGAAAAGGGTGCCACGGCGGCGAAAAAGGAAATGGTGCCACGGAAACATTCCGGTCCCGATAACTCATGGAGGTACCGGTGCAAAAGGAAGTGTGACGTGAGCGAGTCATGCAAGATGATGGGGTGATCTCGGATACCGGGTGTCCCACATGTCGGTGGCATGGCAAAAGGAGGGCATCGCAAGCGACAATTTGATCACCGTGCAAACAAGGACATCTCATTCAACACATGCATTCGGCGGTCGTCTCGGCTGTTATACCTTCGAAGCGTGCATTTTCGAGGCGAATCGAGTTTGATGCGGTGTAGATGGAAGTAGCGGTACACGGGTCGTAGTGGAAGTAGTCGTTCTCGCGAGGTAGTGGAAGTAGTGGTACACGGGTCGTAGATGTTCGGGGTCACGTCAAGGAACTTGACGTCCACGGGGTCTTCGAGGTCGACGGTAGTGGTTCACGGACGTCGTGGAAGTAGTCGTTCACGGGCCGTAGTGGAGGTAGTCGTACATGGCGTCGGTAGTGGTACACCATTGGAGACGTACACGTTCTGTAGATGAACTTGGCGCTCGTGGTACACGGGTCTTCGGCATCGAGGTACTTGGCGTTCCAAAACAAAGCAACACCGAAAGGCCTCGGGTCTTGGCGTCCTTGACGAATCCAAGTAACACCAGGCACACGTCCACGGTCGACCCCAAATGAGTGTACAGAGGCAAAACTTGGTGGTGCTGCACATACGCGGTTGCTAGAAGATGGATGACGTCGGGACCCAGGGTCTTGGCAACGTCAAAACGGGCAGCGGCATACCGCAGCCAAGGTGGCGCAACAAGGCACCGATGAAGGGGAGAACGGGCGCGGGGCGATGGAGTTGCTCCCGACTCGCTGGGTTCTCGAGGACACGGACGCTCGGGGCAGCGGTGTGCAGGACGCGGGTGGAGGGCTTGTAGGCGACAGGCAGTGAGGTGATGAAGGTGCGGCAGCAGCGGAGGATCTGCAAGGCGGGAGAAGGTGGAGGATGGAGCAGGTCCGGCAAGGTGGAGGCGCAGGGCGGCGGAGCAGATGGTGTGGCGACCATGGACGGGCGACGGCGTGGGCGCGCAGGAGATGAAGGAGGCGGGAGGCAACGTCACGCGTGAGGGAGTAGAGGAGAGAGGAGGAAGGGCACGGGAGGAGCAGCAAGGCGGCGCCATGGCCGGAGATGGTCGTTGCGACGGCGAGGGGATCGGGACAAAGGGTGCAGCGCGAGGAAGGGGGCGCGACGGCGGTGAGGAGGCCGACGGGGCTCCGGCCTGGTTCTCTCACCGGAGGGACGGGGCGAGGGAGCGAGGGGGTCGAGGGCTGCGCATGGGGATCGAGAGAGGAGAGATGGGGCGCAGAGGAGGGAGATGGAGGCGCTGCGGGAGGGAGATGAGATCAAGAGAAGGGGATCGATCGGCCTAGGGTTAGAGCTGGTGGGGGCGGCTGGGCCTTGGGCCGGCTTAGTTGGTCGGGCCTAAGAGGCCTGGCTGGGCTCTCTTCTCCCTCTCTCTTTTATTTACCAAAAGCAGTAAATAGCAAAGAAAGAAAAAGGAGATAAAGAAAGGGTTGGAGAAATAATTTGAGCATGGGGGTAATTTTCCCGGACTCGCATAAATGCGCTTGACCCAAAAAAATGGAGTGGGCAAGATTGCAAGAATTAAATTCAAAGTCATTTGAATTTAATTCAAATGGTTTGAACAAGGACTAGGATTTAGAAGTGTCCAAAAATGTTCGGATTTTTGGTGGAGCTCCGGAAAATGATGAAAGAAATTATGGGCAAGGTTGGAGACCAAGAATTGAGATAACAACGGCATGGGATATTTTCCAAGTGTGTTATGGTTAATTCCAAATAAACGGAATAATTTTATTATAGCTCTCTAAATATCGAGAGGATATGTTTTAAATAGAATCACCATGTGAATTCCCTCGATTTAAATGGATCGAAGATCCATACAATTTATTTAGGTGAGTTTTTAAAAATTAAATGACATGATGGCATGATGCAATGCAAATGATGCAACAAACAAAACAAATCACACGACGAAACTCGGAGTAGCTGTAAGTCTTCTGGAGCGTTGGTCTCGGGGCGTTACATCACAACATTCTTCGAAATGCTTTTCGATCTTCCGAAAATCCTCTACAGCCTGTTGCTCTTGAAATTCTTGCCTGATTGCATTATCGTTAATTCCATATGTCTAGCAGACTTCGTTAACGTCCATTGTCTTGCCATTTTGAGCATAATGATACAGTGTGTGCAAATGCACGCAATCATTAGTTGATCCTCTTGAGTTATCTTCCGGTTCAGACGTCATTCCGGACATGAGCTGGTTCTCGCAATTCAAACTTTTATTGATTGTCCAATTAAGTCTTTTCAACTTATCCCTCCTTGATCAGAACGACTGCTTCTGATCCTTCATTTTGGAAATCATAATTTCTTTATATTTTAAGCATCTGACTACGAATGTTCCTATAATCCAATGCCTCTACATTCTTTCTTCCTCTGATTGAGTATCGATACTCACATCAGCTCCGTTGTGGATTGCCCGATCCACTGTTGAATTATTATCCGATGGTGTCCTTAATTTTCAACCGCCTTCTGAGTCCTCCCCCTGATACATAATGCCTTTGGTAAATTGTGTTATCTGATTTGACCAACCAAGCTCTACTTTCGAGCTGGTGATATTTATTCTCGAAGCTTGTGGAATACGTTTCTAAGATACCCTGATGGGTTGAACCTATGCCTTCCTTGATCTGTGTGAACCGGAAAGGTTTTCTCGAGTCATACTCTTCTGGTATTTTGCCAGATAAAATTTCAACACTATAACCTCCTCGAACACGAGAAGTGAATGAAAGGTTATGCATTAGAGAAGTGGGAGTCGACCTTGAACCTTGTGTTCATGCCCATGGACACGATGTAGATTTTATCATTAAAGCTTCTCTTAAATGAATTATCCCTTTGGTATAAGTTCATCTTATATCTGGGATCTGGCCTTTTGCAATCGTGGTTCCGACCATGTTCTCCTTTAAATACCATTTCTCATGCAAGTTTAAGCACTTGTCTTCTGCAGAGCATTACCCCAGTCCAACCTCTACTTTGATCTATCGGCGAGTATTACCCCTGGTATCTCGAGATTATCATGGAACTGCATAACTTCTTGTGAGTTCTTCATCATGTACTACATTCTCACCGATTCCAATTTTTTCACGGGCTCTGAGTTATTAAACACTCAATGACACCGATAACTGAATCGACTCTGCACCGCGATTAAACAACTCTCAGTGATCTTCTTTTCTTATGAGTTTGTACTCGATCGCGTCATTCATAGCCTAATTGGCTATATCATTATCATGCTAATTTTATCTATGCTACCTAGTCCTTATTCCCGAAGCACAACTTTCGACGATGAGCTAAGCTTACGTCGATCTTCCTCGTCTATTCGTTCACCTCTAACAGCAAGCTTACTCCCGAGTTGATGTTGTATCTGTGGCTCCAATAATCTTTTGGTACTTCACTCCTCTTGCTTGATGTAGTCACCGTTCGAATGCTTCTTCGTGGAGCCTCTCGACAAAATTTGTCATGATCATTATTAACATTTTGACTCCTTCCAAGATATCAATCGAATTCTTGATGATAAGTGCCATCCTCGTCTCTTGGTGATTTGGGTTACCATCGACAACATCCTTACCTTCCTTTCATCACAAACTTGTTCATGTTACGAATGCGACTTGCTATCCAGCTTGTATTATGATCTACCTTGAAGTAGTACTGCCTTTTTGTCAAGGATGTTGTGAGAGTTTCACCACTTCTTAAGAAATTCTTGATGTAGTGATGCTTCTCACCATCACCATTCTTTTCTTGGACCCCGTGTTGAGTGAACTCTGTTATGAGAATTTATTATCTCTAGCAACCCTATTGTTTCGAAGTGAATGGTTGATAGTTGTTGTCGAATCACCATTCTAACTTTGATCATCCTACTTGGTCCATATTTCCAGGTGCATTTTCGTTCAAAATTTAATTATGGATGTTCTCATCAAACATACCTCATTATATACATCGGTGTGTCCAATGCTATCACCTTGTTCACTTAATTGTGGGAATCCATCTTTTTGGAAACCTTGATGAATTGCCGTTGAGTCCATCAGCCACCTCCTCATCCTCTCCATGGTTTACTGATGAACTCTTGTTTTGAAACTCGCTTCCATAGTTCATTTCCCGAGAATCTTACGATGTCTTCTCGTCAATTTGTGTCACACCTTTTTCTTCTCAGGCATGCTAAGTCTGAGGTATCCTGACCCCAATCAGATCTGAATCACGGTTGGATATGATGGTTGGAACATAATTCCAAGAGTTATAACACTAGTGTTTTATGACCCGGTAAGGTGATGCCATGCCTAGCACACCTGGCCGAAGGACCTATTATTATAGTTTGACTTTAGCAAGGTTAGCCTTTCTCCCATGAGGAAATTGTAAAACTTATCCTATAAGTTGTTCCTGATGGAGCCTTTTTGTGTCCAAAATCTAACCCTTACATGATGACCATGTCAATGCTATCTCTAAGCATGTATGTGGTACTCCGATCATCAATAAGAACATTTGAAGCACAATGTTAAATTTTCTTTACCAATTATCCAGACACCGTTGTATGGGTAATGTCATGAAATTTCCCTCCCCTTACCTAAAGGGTTTTCTACTTATATCATGTCAAGGATAGCATGCTTTGCTTGTCCTTCGGAAGGATATACCCCGGTAATATACGTGTTTAATCATATTTTCCTTTCCATTGGATAGTTTAAAACTTTCTTGTGATCTCTATGATCTAATCAGTAATATTCTCTTGTTATGTGAACACCGCGGTGTACAATTCTGTCAGCAAGACCTTGTTACTATTGTTGATGACATTCCGGTAACCATCGATGGACGAGAACTTTGCCTATTGGTCCGCCTCGTTTGACGAGTAGGAGAATGGTTCTCTTCGTCCCTCGCCCTTGGTACTGATGTCGTTGCCGACATAACTGACAGTCTCTTCTCTGACGTGCCTTGCTATCATGATCCTGCAAAATGACAGCACCCTTCCTACTTTTGAACCACATGGTGGGCCCATAACCCACAGTTCCACAGGATCATGACTCTCGTGTACATCCGTGATTCAAAGTTATCCCTTGCGCTTGGTTTTCATAGGCAATTCTCGAGCCACCTTCTGAGAGATCATCAATTCTGGTATCAGGCGCAATACTTATTCCCATTGCTCTTGCCACCTTCATGCTCTACTTCGGGCATCGAATGACTGCCGACTCGTTTGAAACTTTTGTACCATGGCATATTGCTCTCAATGATTTCCCTAATATTACAACTTGAGAAATAATTTATGTCCCTTTTCCCTGAGCTCCGCGTCAGATGCCTAACTTTGTGGAGCTGCATTCTTCCAAAGATTTTCTCTCTTATCGCATTTGTAGGACGATGAAGATTCCAAAGGAAGGATGAGGGCTTCATCAAGATGACCTCAATCAGAGAGATGAAGACATCGACAAGGACGATCAACCTCTTTGAGAAGAGCAAGCAAGACCAAAAAAATCCAGTAGAATTTCGTAACCAGAACTTCCATCCTTACCACAGCGCTTAAATCTCGGGACGAGATTTCTTGTAGTGGAGGAGATTTGTGACACCCCGTAGTTAAGCTACAGTAAACCCTTGCCAATCATGCCAGGTCATCATAATGAAACTTTTGTTAAACCTCACTTGTTCAAACTGAGGTCAAATTTAAATTCCAAAAACAAGTCAATTTTTATTTCTTCAAACTGTTAGGGAAAAATGTTCGATGGGTTGAAAATATTCCCTAACTATTTGTCATGTAGGAGCCAACCTCTTTTGAACAATTAAAATGGCCCTAACCTATTTAAAACTAAATCATCAGTAATTATTTGAATCATTTCAACTTAAACAAATAGTTAAACTATTCAAAATAATTTGGAACTTTTGTGCTCCTTCAAAACCTTGCCTAGTATTTATGTGCTAAGTGGCACATTTAATTGTACTCATTCATTAGATAACCAAAAATACAAAACCATAAAGAAAAACAAAACAAAACAGAAAACAAACAAAAAATGAAAAAGGAACCCCCCCCCCCCCCCCCCCCCCCCCTCGCTGGGCATAGACCCAGCGGGCCACCAGGCCGCGAGGCTGGCCCATCTCCCTGCTATAACCCCTACCCCCTGCCCACCGAAACCTAACCCTATCCCGCACATGATCCCCACTTCCCCCCTCTCTCACTCGATCCCGTCTGGATCGGGGCCCTAGCGCCCGGTCCCGCCAGTTAGCGTCCTCCACCGCCCCCAACCGCTCCGCCTCCCCCACTACACTCCCTAGCAAGCCCCGCGCGCGAACCGCGTCGCCCCGCCGCCTCTGCCAGCCGCCCCGTCGCTCTCGACTCCTCGTCACCAGAGCCAGCTCACCGGACTGCCTTCCTCGCCGGACCGCGCCTCCTCGTCTCCTCCTCGCTGGACTGCTCGCGTCGTCGACCTCCTCCCCGAAGGCCTCTGTCGAGTGCCATTCCCTACGGCCCCCGTGAGCGCCTTCCTCCTCTCCTCTCTTCCCGGCCACGTCGCCGCACTCGCAGCACCGGGTTGCGCCTCGCGCGCGCTCACCAGCGTTCCGTCCCGCTCCCCTCACTGCCCGCGGCCGCGTGGCCTCGCCCTGCGCGCCACCGCGTGCTCGCTCACCATGCACGCAGATCCACGCGCGCCCGCACCGTCGCCCCTCGCGCGCTCGCGCCCTATGCCGGTCCTCTGCCACGCCCCGCTCACCCCCTGCTGTAGCCCCCTCCCTCGTCGTGGCGACCAGCCCTGTCCGCTCCTCCTTGCGCCGCACCCAGCGGTCGCCGGCACACGCCCGCTCGCCACCTACCGCCGCCGTCCACAGCTCCTCCCTCGTCGAGCCTCGCCCCCTCCGGCCCGCGCGTTGCGCCGCTCGGGCCGCGCCCGGCCGCGGCTGAGCCGGGCGGGTGCCCAGGCGGGTTCACCCCGCACACGGCGCCCGCTAGCGCCCGTCCCGTTATGGCCCCTGGGCCTATGACAAGGGGGCCCCACCCCTGGAACGTTTTTTAAAAAAAGTAAATAAAAAGGAAAAATTAATTAATTAAGCTAATTAACTAAGTTAATCCTGATTAGTTAACTAATTAAACTTAGTTAATCTACTAATATAACTAACTAGTGTTAATTAGTTAACAGCCAATGACAACCGGGGCCCACGTGTCAGTTGACCCAGTCAACAGTCAAGGTTGACCGCTGACGTCATGCTGATGTCATGATGACGTCAGTAAATGATTTTCGAATTAAATTAATTCTGATAATTCTAAAAGTGTTTTAAAACTTTGAAAATTAATATAAAATAAATTGTAGCTCAGATGAAAAAAATTTGTACCTGAAAGTTACTCAGAACGACGAGACGAATTCGGATACACAGCCCGTTCGTCAGCCACAGGTCCCTAGCATAGCGAACCTGCAACATTTCACCGCCGGTTCATTTATCCGAAAACGCGAAACACCGAGGATACTTATCCGGATGTTCCCCCCTTCGCCGTTACCATCTACTGCCGCGTTAGTGCATACCTAGCACCGCTCATTGTCATGTCATGCATCGTCATGCTTATGTTTGCATTGTATTTATTGTTTCTTACTCCTCTTCTCTCTGGTAGACTACGAGACCGACACCGCTGCTGCCCCGTTCGACTACGGAGTTGACGACCCTGTCAGATATCGGGTTCCGGCAAAACCCTTAAGGTTCGAACACTTGGGTGCACACAAAGATTTCCCCCTACCGAAACACGGCCTTAGCCTCGCCGCAATCTCTAAGCTAGCTCGATGAACTCACGGCACAAGAGACACAAGATTTATATAGGTTCGGGCCATCATTGTGGTGTAATACCCTACTCCTGTGTAGTGGTGGTGGATTGCCTCTTGGGCTGATGATGAACAGTACAAGGGAAGAACAACCTCATGAGGAGAGGTGTTCTTGAGCTGGTGTGGTGTTCTGCTTGGGAAGGATTCGATTCGTCTCCAGATGAGATGCCCCTCCTACTGTGGTGGATAGGCGTATTTATAGAGGCCCTGGTCCTCTTCCCAAATATTGAGTGGGAAGGGATACAACAAAGGCCATTTTGAAAGGGGACAGCTAGTACAAGCTATCCTGACTAAAGGTGGTCTTCGCCTGTCAAAGGCGCTGGTGGTGATGTCGTCTTGGGCTCCACGATGAACTCCCTCCTGTCGTCCTACTGGTCTTGGTCTTGTTGCACCGATATGGAAACCTTTGCATATTGCCTTGGTACTCCGCACATGCGCTTGCCCCCTTAGCACCAAAGGGGAAACGAGGACACTGCGCGGGCTGGCGCCCGCCTGGCCTTGGTCGTCATGGCTTGCGTTACGGGAACCTCGTGAGGTACCCCTTGCCTTGATCACTCCGCCTCCCTCGCGAGGCTGCTTGGTGAGGCCGCCCCAGAGGAGGCCTTGTGTTGTCCGCCCCGCGAGGCTTGGCCCTTCGCGAGGGTCTTGAGTGTTGGTTGATGAAGATGGGTCGTACTGGGCCATTGGTGGAGCCACGCCGCGGGCCGCAGGCCGGCAAGTCTGGGGACCCCCGTTCCCAGAACGCCGACAGTAGCCCCCGGGCCCAAGGCGCGCTCGTACTTGGCTTAGCGGCGAAGCCAAAGGGCAAGTGCGGAGCGCCGTGGGCCCCAACAGCTTGTGGCCTTGGTTGACGCATGGCGACTAATTGGACGTGGGCGTCTCCGCTTCCCCATGCTGGCTCGACAACTGCCCGACTTGACGAGTCTCTGCTGCATGCACAAAAGAGTTATCATTACCTGCGATCGTGGAGGTGGACGGTTGGCCTCCCTTGGGCTATAAATGAGGAGGGGTGAGAGCCCCTCATCGCCCATCTCTTCTTGCTCCGCCTGCTCTCTTCTTCCCTTGCTCTATTGCTCGTAGTGTCCCTCATGGCGCCCGCGAAGAGGTTTTCGGCCGCGGAGAAGGGGAAGGCTCGCCAGGAAGGGCATGGCTCCCCTCCGCCCAAGCGCAGACGTGGTCGCCCTCGCAAGCAGTCCGCGACCCCTGTCGTGGCTTCCCACAGTCGCGGCGGTGGCCCTTCACGTGGTGGTGGTCGCCCATGTCGAGGCAGGCCGGTTGGTGGGTGAAGGCGTGCTGTGGCTGCGCGGACTCCTCGGTCGCGTTTCCACTCGGTGGAGGTGCTGCCGGAGGTCGTCGTGTGGTCGGAAAACCTAGCCAGCAACTGGCTTCAGCTCCCGCACTTCTTCGTCGGCGAGTTGCCAGCCGCTAGTCCAGACGGGCTCTGGTTGCAGGCGGATGGCTGCTGCAGCAAGGCCTCCTGGGTCGCGGTGGAGGTCTCCGTCGCCGGCAACGTAGCCTTGGCCCGAGGCTGGCAGACGTTTGCCCCCACGTGCGGCCTCGGCAGGCCATGCACCTTCCACTTCAGGTATGACGGTGATGCGACCCTCTATGTGAGGGTGTTAGGAGGAGATGGCCGTCGCGTTGGGTGCTGCCCCGAAGACAGCGATGGCGATGAGGTGCTCGGGCTTGGCAATGGTCGTGACGAGGGTGAAGGCGAACCCGCTACCGGCGTCGACCACAGCTCGTCAAGCTACGGCGGCTCCTCCTCCGGCGGCAACTCCTCCAGCGGTGGCTATGATCAACTGTTGCACCGTCATGTCCGCCTCGAGGGCAGTAGCAGGGTGTCCCGTTGCAACACTTCGGTGAAGTGCGAGGCAGGGTCTGGCTGAGCTCAGGAGGTCACGGTAGATCCCTCCTCGCAAACTGTTGCAAGGCACGTGCTGCTTTTGTTTTGTTTTCCTTCCTTCCTGCATTATGAGAGACAAGTATGGGGCCCCGTGCGGCCGTGCAACAAACTATGGTTTCCTAATTATCATGTTGCATTTATTGTTCCTGTGCTGTGTCATGGCGTTGTTGTTGTACGTTGGCGTGTAGGAACAACTTAGCTCGGTACATTTGAAGTAGTTTCCGCCTCGCGAGGTGCCTGCTTCAGGCCTCGTCGGGCGCCTTAAGAGCTGCAAAAACTTGTTGAGAGGCTACCATTTTTCGAATCCTAGTCGCAAGGGCTACTAGCCGTGGCTCGGCGCTTCGTGTCATGATACCCGAGGGGCACGGACTGAGAGGGATGATCCCGCTGCAAACTCGAACAAGAATGCCTCGTGACAATCAGAAGAAAAAGGGCTGACGAGGGGACCCGCACAGCCCCCTCACGAGGCTTGCGAGAAAGAGCGAGCCAGACAAAGAGCTGAAGACAGAAAGCAAAGGCAGAAGGCGACAGAACAGAATTGGCAAAGAGCACCAGAAGCAACTTTAATCAAGGTTCAAACAAGGAAGAGCGAGCCAACTGCAGAAAGCAAATGAAAAGCCGCGTCCGGCACCTAGTCTAGTCTTCGACGTCTTCTCACCAGCGCGGAGCTAAGTGCTGCCACTGGGCGTGGGAGGGAGCTCCCGAGGCCCAAGGGCGGCACTCCTGAGACTCTGGGGCATGTACAGCCCCACTCATTATTATTTGAGAGTGTCACGGGAGGCGAACTTCATAGGCACTAGGCCTTCTTCACAGGCACCGGGCCTTTCTTCGGGCGGCGAGCTTCACAGGCACTGGGCCTTCTTCACAGGCACCGGGCCTTTCTTCGGGCGGCGAGCTTCACAGGCACTGGGCCTTCTTCACAGGCACCGGGCCTTTCTTCGGGCGGTGAGCCTCACAGGCACTGGGCCTTCTTCACAGGCACCAGGCCTTTCTTCAGGGGTAGAACTTTCGGAGGTGCTGGATGTTCCAGGCGTTCGGGATGGGTACTCCCTCCCGAGTCTCCAGGCGCGCGGCGCCAGGCCTGGAGACTTGGACGACCTTGAATAGGCCCTCCCACATGGGTGAAAGCTTATGCAGCCCTTCCCTGGAGAGCACCCGCCTCAGTACGAGGTCACCTACCTCGAGCGTCCTGGGGCAGATGCTGCGACAGTGGTGCCGCCACAGCGCCTGCTGGTATCTTGCCGCCCGTAGCGTGGCTTCACGGCGGCGTTCCTCCCCTAGCACGAGGTCCATCCCCCGCATGGCGTCCTACTGCGCCTCATCAAATGCCAGGACCCGCGCAGCGATGCCTGACCTCGTGAGGGAGAACCGCTTCTGCTCCGTAGACGAAGAAGAACGGGGTCTCGCTCGTTGGCTTGGTGGCGGTAGTGCGGATGGACCAAAGCACGGACTGGAGCTCATCGTGCCAGCCCCTGCTGCTGGCCTCCAGCTTCTTCTTGAAGGTCCTGATCTTGAGGCCCCTCAGGACCTCCGCGTTGGCGCGTTCAGCCTGGCCGTTGCTCCGGGTGCGCCACAGAAGCGTAGCAGATCTGCGTTCCAAGGTTAGCACAATACGTTTTGAAGAGATTGCTGGTGAACTGCGAACGGTTGTCGGTGATGATGCGGTTAGGGACCCCAAACCGGCTCACGAGGCCCTTGATGAACTTGACCACGGACCCGGCTGGGATGGTGCGGACGGCTTCCACCTCCGCCCACTTGGTGAACTTCTCGATGGCGATGTAGAGCTAGCGGTAGCCCCCAGGCGCTCGAGGGGATGGGCCCAAGATATCCAGCCCCCAGACCGCGAACGGCCACGAGAGCGGGATGGTTTGCAGGCCCTGCGTTGGCTGATGGATTTGCTTGGCATGGAATTGGCAGGCCTCGCAGGACTTCACCAGCTCGGTTGCGTCGTTGAGTGCCGTAGGCCAGTAGAACCCGATGTGGAACGCCTTGCCGACAAGGGTCCATGACGACGAGTGGTGTCTGCAATCTCCACCATGTATGTCGTCCAGCAACTCCTTCCCCCGTTCCCTGGAGATGCAGCACAGGGAAACGTCATTCGGCCGCCTTCGGTATAACTCACCATCTTGGATGCAGTAGGCCGTGGCCTGCCGGGCCACGCGTTCCGCGTCCTCCTCCTTCTCCGGTAGCATCCCTTGTGTCACGTATTCTTTGAATTCCTTGGTCCAGCATCCCGCCTGAGGCTCCAGCGCCAAGAGTAGGTGCGCTCCCGAGGTCGGGCCACAGGCCGGGGCTCCGGTGGCAGGTGGCTGGGGGAGCTCTTCCCAAGGCTCTGCCATTCTTGAAAGTGATGGTGCCACCGACGGCTTGAAGAGTCGTTCCTCGAAAACGCCAGGCTCCTGAGGCTGTGATTTGGACGCCCTCCTAGCGATGTCATCAGCCTCTTGGTTGGTGCCGCTGGGCACATGCTGCAACTCCAGCCCCCAGAACTGCTTCTCCATCTTGCGCACTTCCGCAAGATACGCTTCCATGTGCTCATCCTTTGGCTCATACACCTTGTTGGAGAAGTTGACGAGGAGTTGTGAATCGCCCTTGATGACGAGGCGCCTCACTCCCAGCGTTGTTGCAGCTTTCAGGCCTGCTATGAGGCCCTCATATTCTGCTATGTTGTTGGAGACCTTCTCGCCCTGCTGGAAACAGAGCTGTACGGCGTAGTAGAGCTTGTCTAGAGTGGGGGATATAAGCACTGCGCGAGCCCCCGCGCCCTGCCGCAAGAATGCACCATCGAAGTACATGACCCAGCCATCTGGTGCCTCACTTCCTAGGGAGAGAGAGCGATCCTCGCCCGCCTTGAGCCCTAGTGCCTCCGTCCATTCGGCCACGAAATCAGCAAGTGCGGCTCCCTTGATGACCCTGGTTGTGCTAAACTCCAACTGAAACGCCTGCAGCTCGATGTTCCATTCGGCGACCCTCCCAGCGGAGTTGGGACTCCTGAGTACCCTTTCCAATGGGTAGGCCGAGACGACCTTGATGGGGTGACCTTGAAAGTAGTGTTGCAACTTACGCGAGGCCACCAAGAGCGCGAGTAAGAGCTTCTGAGGCATGGGGTACCGCGCCCTTGCATCCCGCAACACCGTGCTGACGAAGTACACCCGATGCTCGATGAGGGTGGTTGCGCTAACGTGGCCTGTGTCTTCCGGAGGTTGAGGCGCTTCCTGGGACGATGGAGCTCCCAGCGCCTGGTTACTTGGTGCGGCCTCCTTAGCCTTGGGGGCATCTTCCTACTGAGCTTGGTCCTCTACTGCCATTGTCGTGGTCCTCGCGAGGCTTTCCTGGTCTTGTGTTGCCCCGGCTGAGGCCGTGGCTGGGCGGGACGCGGCCTTAGCCTGGCGTTCCTCCCGAACCGCCACCAGGGCTGCGCTGGTGGAGTAGGGAGTGGCAGCAAGGTAGAGCACCAGGGGCTCAAGAGGGCGCGGCGCCACCATCACGGGAGGGTTGGTCAGGTATTTCTTGAGGTCTTGAAACGCTTGGTCAGCTTCCTTTGTCCACTTAAACGGCCCCTTCTTCTTCATCAGCTAGAAGAACAGTAAGGCGCGCTCCCCCAACTTGGAGATGAAGCGTCCTAACGCAGTCACGTGCCCGGTGAGCTTCTGCATTTCTTTGAGGGTTTGCGGCGGGCTCATGTCTTTGATTGCCTTGACCTTCTCCGGGTTGGCTTCGATCCCCTTGTGGGACACGAGGAAGCCCAACAGCTTGCCTGAAGGGATACCGAACACGCACTTCTCTGGGTTGAGTCGCAGGTCTACTTGGCGAAGGCTCGCGAAGGTCTCCTCCATGTCTTGAATCAAGGTCCTTGCATCCCGAGACTTCACCACAATGTCGTCGACGTAAGCCTCGGCGTTCTTCCAGAGCTGCCGCCCCAAGGCAATATGCATCAGCCGTTGGAAGGTCGCGCCCATGTTGCGCAACCCTAACGGCATGCAAGTGTAGTAGTATACCCCACATGGGGTCAGGAAGGTTGTCTTCTCTACGTCTACCACAGCCATCTTGATCTGGTGATAACCCGAAAACGCATCCAGGAAACACAGCAAGTTGCACTCGGCGGTGGAGTCGACGATTGGGTCGATGTGGGGAAGCGGG
This sequence comes from Triticum timopheevii, assembly GCA_963921465.1. Classification (NCBI taxonomy): domain Eukaryota; kingdom Viridiplantae; phylum Streptophyta; class Magnoliopsida; order Poales; family Poaceae; genus Triticum; species Triticum timopheevii. Next base: position 281,032,387 of record OY997274.1, on the reverse strand, counting down.
AATGGATCTTGGGGGCAGGCCTTGTTGAGGTTGGTGAAGTCAACGCACATGCGCTCCTTTCCCCCTTTTTTGGCACGACAACGGGGTTTTCCAGCCATTCAGGGTAGGGAACCTCGCGAATAACACCTGCTGCCTCCAGCTTGCGGGTTTCTTGGACGATGAAGGCCTGCTTCTCCGTGGACTGCCGCCTCGCCCTCTGCTTCACAGGGCGTACATTGGGGCACACATTCAGGTGATGCTCAATCACCTCCCTTGGGACCCCCACTAGCTGCTTGGGTTCCGACGCGAACACCTCCTTGTTTGCACGCAAGAATTTCACCAGCGCCTTCTCTTGGTCGGGGTCGAGGTCGGCACCTATGGTGAAGGTGGCTCCCGAACACCCGCCTTCCTCAACTGGCACCTGCCTGGTCTCCGCCTTGTCTTGAGTGAACAGTTGCTTCTTCTTGGTCAATGATGCTTCCTTGGCCTTGGAGGTGTCCACGTGGGCAGGCTGCGTGCTCCGCAGCGGCCTTGAGGGCCAGCTTGAGCACCAGCAGAGCCTCCTTGGTATCTCCAGCTATGGTGAGGACGTCGTCGCTTCTGGGCATCTTCATGAGGTTGTAGGTCGGATGGATTGCTGCCATGAACTGAGCCAGGGCAGGGTATCCGAGGATGGCATTGTACGGGAGGACGATGTGAGCAATGTCGAAGTCGATCAGCTCCATGCGGTAGTTGTCGTGGGTGCCGAAGGTCACAGGAAGGCGGATCTGCTCCAGGGAATTGGAGGAACTGCCTCCGACACCTGAGAAGGGCTTGCTGGGTCGGAGCCGCTCCAACGGTACATGGAGGAGGCTGAAGGCCTCCACCGAGAGCACGTTGAGGCCGGCACCATCGTCAATGAGGGTCTTGGTGATGGCCACCTGGCAGATGGTGGGCATGCAGAGCATCGGGAGCGCACCCGAGCAGGCAGTGTTGGCGAGGTGATCTTTCGAGTCGAAGGTCAGGTTGGTCCTGGGCGCCACCCAGCCCGAGGGAGCTCCTTGCCGCGCGAGGGCGGTGCTGATCTGGCGAAAGAATGGCTTGACATGGAGATCCGAGGGTGGCGCCTGCGAGCCGCCCAGAAGAGCTGCAACGACCGGGGGCGCCGGCGCCGCATGGTGGGCGAGGAAGAGGTCGCGCAGCTCCTCCCAGGAGGCCACAGAAGACGCCGGCATGTTGAGCAACCATGTGCGTGGGACACCAGTAAGGGCCATGGGAAGCCAGTTGGCCATGACCTTGTCATCGCACCCGGCCTTGAGGACGGCCTCCTCGTATGCCAGCAGGAAAACCAGCGGGTCCACCACGTTGTCGTAGCGCGGCGGCTTCTCTGGCTTGAACTTGTGCGGCCACTACACCTGCCGTAAGGCGGGGGCCAAGGCTCGGAGCCCCCTGGCCCCAGCGCTGGCACCGGCCGCCAGAGCCGGAAGCGAGAGGTCCGCCATGACGGCGAAGCACGGTGTTAGCGGAGTGCGGGTCGACGGAAGGAGAAGCTCCAGCGCACCCCTACCTGGCGCGCCAAATGTCGGATATCGGGTTCCGGCAAAACCCTTAAGGTTCGAACACTGGGGTGCGCACGAAGATTTCCCCCTACCGAAACATGCCTTCAGCCTCGCCACGATCTCTAAGCTAGCTCGATGAACTCACGGCACAAGAGAAACAAGATTTATACAGGTTCGGGCCACCGTTGTGGTGTAATACCCTACTCCTGTGTAGTGGTGGTGGATTGCCTCTTGGGCTGATGATGAACAGTACAAGGGAAGAACAACCACGTGAGGAGAGGTGTTCTTGAGCTGGTATGGTGTTCTGCTTGGAAAGGATTCGATTCATCTCCAGATGAAATGCCCCTCCTACTGTGGTGGCTAGCCCTATTTATAGAGGCCCTGGTCCTCTTCCCAAATATTGAGCGGGAAGGGATCCAACAACGGCCATTTTGAAAGGGGACAACTAGTACAAGCTATCCTGACTAAAGGTGGTCTTCGCCTGTCAAAGGCGCTGGTGGTGATGCCGTCTTGGGCTCCACGATGACCTCTGTCATGCGTCCTACTGGTCTTGGTCTTGTTGCACCGATATGGAAACCTTTGCCTGATGCCTTGGTACTCCGCGCCTGCACTTTCCCCCTTAGCACCAAAGGGGAAACGAGGACACTGCGCGGGCTGGCGCCTGCCTGGCCTTGGTCGTCATGGCTTGCGTCACAGGAACCTCGCGAGGTACCCCTTGCCTTGATCTCTCCGCCTCCCTCACGAGCCTGCCTGGTGAGGCCGCCCCAGAGGAGGCCTTGTGTCGTCCGCCCTGCGAGGCTTGGGCCCCTCGCGAGGGTCTTGAGTGCTGGTTGATGAAGACGGGCCGTACTGGGCCACTGGTGGAGCCACGCCATGGGCTGTAGGCAGGCAAGTCTGGGGATCCCCATTCCCAGAACGCCGATAGAATCCTCCTTCTTGCCAGAGCAACCAGGCAAGACCCCCACCCCCACCCTTGATCACCAAATATCGCATATTCTTCCTCTACTGCTTGCATTAGAGTAGTATAGCATGTTACTATTCGGTTCATCCTATTCTGTTGCATAGCATGTCATTGTTGCTACAGTTGTTGATACCTTACATGCAATCCTAAATGCTTAGTATAGGATGCTAGTTTATCATCAGTGGCCCTACATTCTTGTCAGTCTGCCATGCTATACTATCAAGCCGTGATCACTCGGGAGGTGGTCACGGGTATATACTATACATATATACATACTATACAAATGGTGACTAAAGTTGGGACGGCTCGTTGAGTACCGGCAAGTGATTTGGATATGGGGGCTAAAAGGACAGGTGGCTCCATCCAGGTAGTGGTGGGCCTGGGTTCCCTACGGCCCCCGAGTGCTACTTTGAGGCAGAGCGACAGGGAAGGTTGAGACCACCTAGGCGAGAGGTGGGCCTGGCCCTGGTTGGCATTCACGGTTACTTCATAATAACACGCTTAACAAGATCTTGGTATTTGATCTGAGTCTGGCCACTGGCCTATACGCACTAACCAACTACGCGGGAACAGTTATGGGCACTCGACATCGTGGTATCAGCCGAAGCCTTCTTGACGTCAGCAACTGAGCAGCACGTGCCGGGTTGGACCGCATAATGCAACTTCCTTTGTAATGGAGGTTGCTAGGTCTGCTCACCGGCCGCATTCGCAACGTGCAGGTGTGCAATGGGCGATGGGCCCAGACCCCTGCGTTCATAGGATTTAGACCGGCGTGCTGACCTCTCTGTTGTGCCTAGGTGGGGCTGCGACATGTTGATCTTCCGAGGCCGGTCATGACCCAAGAAAGTGTGTCCGGCCAAAGGGGATCGAGCGTGTTGGGTTATGTGGTGCACCCCTGCATGGATGTTTATCTATTCGAATAGCCGTGTCCGTCGGTAAAAGGATGACCCGGAGTTGTACCTTGACCTTATGACAACTAGAACTAGATACTTAATAAAACACACCCAGACCAGTTCCAGAGACAACCCGATGATCGCTTTCCCACAGGGCGACGAGGGGAGGATCGCCGGGTAGGATTATGCTATGCCATGCTACTTGGAGGACTTCAATCTACTCTCTTCTACATGCTGCAAGACGAAGGCTGCCAGAAGCATAGTCATCGATTGGACTAGCTATCCCCCTCTTATTCTGGCATTCTGCAGTTCAGTCCACCGATATTGCCTCTTTACACATATACCCATGCGTATGTAGTGTAGATCCTTGCTTGCGAGTACTTTGGATGAGTACTCACGGTTGCTTTGCTCCCTCTTTTCCCCCTTTTTCCTCTTCTTCTCGGATGCCGCAACCAGACGTTGGAGCCCATGAGCCAGACGCCACCGACGACGACGACTCCTACTACACTGGAGGTGCCTACTACTATGTGCAGGCCACTGACAACGACTAGGAGTGGTTTAGGAGGATCCCAGGCAGAAGGCCTTGCCTTTTCGATCGTTATTGCTTTTGTGCTAGCCTTCTTAAGGCGAACTTGTTTAACTCATGTCTGTACTCAGATATGGTTGCTTCCGCTGACTCGTTTGTATTCGACCTTATGTATTCGATCACTCGAGGCCCCTGGCTTGTAATATAAAGCTTGTATAATTTTAATTTGTGTCTAGAGTTGTGTTGTGATATCTTCCCGTGAGTACCTGATCTTAATCATACACATTTGCGTGTATGATTAGTGTATGATTGAATCGAGGGCGTCACAGTGTGTGAGAGCTGAAGAGGGACGCCTCTCCCTCCTCGAGCTCCCTAACACAAACCCAGGAGACAAGAAAGCCAAGGCCAAGGACGTGAAGCGCAAGGGACCGGCCGTACTCCCGGTCGAGCCAGAGATGAAGTGCGACTGCGATCACCTAGAGTCATCCAAAGGTAGCCGCCCGTTCTGTGTCTTCCACAACATGCACAGCGACAACACCAATGACTGCCAGGAGCTTAGGGCCATCCGTGATGGGCGCCTCGGTTGTCTCCCCAAGCGCAATGATCGAGGATATGGTCGCGGAGGAGGCCGAGGTGGAGGATGCTGGGATGGCCGTGACCATCGTCGGGAGTGGCGCGACCAGCCTTGGGAGGACCGCTGGCATGGCCAGCCTCGTGAGGGCGCCTGGGGGGATCAGCCTCGCTAGGACCGTCCTTAGGGCAATGTTAGTCTTCCCCCGCTGCCGCCACCACCAAGAAGTAACGAGGACCACCACCAGGACGAGGGGGGTTGGGGGCTTCCAGGAACCTCATGCCATCATCAGAATCCTGGGCGGCTCCCAGGCCCCAGCCTCCCATCGCTTCTTCAAGCAGTTCCCGCGCGAGGTGACGCAGCCCTCCCCAAGCTCAAGGCAACGCACCCGCTCAGGTGGTCCAAGTACGCCATCACCTTCGACTCCTCCGACCAGCTCAAGTGCGCGGCCACAGCCAGCGCGCTCCCAATGCTCTGCTCGCCCATCATCAGCAACGTACTCGTCACCAAGATACTCATCGATGGCGGCCCAAGGCTCAATGTTCTCGCTGTCCAGATGTTCAACAGGCTCCAAGTGCCATATCACCAGCTCCAGCCTACCAAGCCTTTCTCAGGAGTGACCGACGGCTCCACCACCCTATTAGGGCAGGTTCGCCTCCCTATCACCTTCGGCAAGCATGACAACTACCGCACCGAGCTCACCAACTTCGACGTTGCCAACATCCGTCTCGCGTACAACGCCACCCTCAGGTACCCGGCCCTGGCCAAGTTCAAGATGGTCACCCACCATGGCTACAGCGTCCTCAAGATGCCAGGAAACTGTGGCATCATCACGGTCGCCTGCAAAGAAAAGGACGTGGTATGCTCTCTCGAGCGTGCCGACCAGGCTACAGCGGTCGAGAACCCAGACGACGAGGGCGCTCCCTACCCTCCAAAGGTCGTGCCCAAGAAGAAGAAGCAGCTGCTCCACCGAGTATCTCAGGAGGATGGGGCATCCGGCGATGACGCCTCAAGCCTTGCGCTCGCGGACAAGGCACCTTCCCCTCTCGCATAGGATGGTGCGCCCGGTGCCCCTCTCAGGCTGGGCTCGAGGGCTCTCCTCTGGAGGGCCTATGACCTGGCCAACGTCACGAGGGAGGCACCCGGGCACCATGTGGAGGCGTGCTTCAGCGCACGCTTCCGCGAAGAAAGCGTAGGGCACGAGGCATCAGGTGCTCAGGAGTTCATCACCAAGGCAATCAAGGAGATCCAGGAGGAAAGAGCTATGCGGGGCGGTCACCGCCCACCACCCGGTGCGGCTCCCTGCCCAGGCGAGGACAGGGAGCTGCGCGTCTGCATCGACATCCCTGGGCTCAACAGGGCCGCGTCTCAGGAGCTCTTCTGGCCATCCCATGTTGACCGATGCGAGGGTCCCCCTCACAGCTACGTTCGCATGCCCTTCGGTTTGCTGAACATGGCTGCCGCATCCCAGCGCCACATGCAGGGCGTCCTGGCAGCTCAGGAGGCCAGGCGCCAGGCGATCCAGGCGGAGATGGCGATGGATCCTCACGAGCCCCCCGAACCTCCAAGGCCTCCCGAGGTTCAGGCCCAGGGCGGCTCATGAGGAGCGACTTCCGCAGTGCACATCTTCTACTACTCCAACTGCTCTTCAGCAATGGTACCAGGTGACATCTTTTAGTTCGTTCAGTTGTGGGCGCCCCTCGGGTAGCACTATCCCCAAGCCGCATGGGTCCGTCCCTGTGGCACGTATCCTTCTTGCATTCATCAGAACTGGCTTACCTTCTTCCATGAGTTGCTTTATGGTTATCATCCGCATGCTTGGAGGTCTATTACTTCTCGTGGCCTCTCTGCATTGCTGACGCGCCTTTTTCTCATCCCACAACGGGGGATACACATGCTGGCACAATGCTTGTGCTTGGGTACTTCCCTGCAACGCTGACAAATCTGTGAGATCGAGCTCTGGCTTGCGGCCTACTGTCAGGACCCCGACTCAGTGCCACATCGATCTAGCATGTAACACCTCATATCACTTTGCGGCCTCATGCACGGTATTCCCATGGGTGTCGCCTTACCTTTGCCTGGGACCGTTTGCGCCTTTTGGCACACGTATATGATAGTGTCGCTAGCATCCATATGATAAGGAGCCCGGCTGACATGGCTAGTCGTAAACCCAAAGTGGCACAAACTTACAGAGACAGACATCCATGACCCAGCATCGAACGTGTCGGTCATCAGCGAGTGAATCTGGGCTGTAGCACTGGGCTAGCAGGACTCCGGTAAACCGGGCTGTAGCGGTCTAACAGGACTCCAGTATCCATCGCGTGACATTTCCCCGAAGGGATAGACAGAGGAACGAAGAAGGACACATGTCGGTCAGCCTAAGTGTTCCGGAGCAGTAGCAAGCTACCATGGCTCAGTGGAAGCACTAGGAGACATTTCCCGGTAAGAGAGGCTACTAAGGATAAACAACTAGTTAGTCAGATCCCACACATACCAAACATTTCAATCATACACACAATATGCTCGATATGTGCAAATACAACAAGGCATCACAACATGACTCTACAACACAAGTACTTTATTTAAAGGCTCAGAGAGCCATTCATAACATACACACAAGTACGGGTCACACGACCCAACATTCAAGTCATACAAACATACAAGCCAATAGCAGAAGTAACTTGTCTGAGTACAGACAACTAGGAAAATAAAGGAGGCTTGGATAAGCCTGACTATACTACATGGCCCTTCGTGAGCTCAGGATCACCACCTGGGCTTCAGCCTACTCGTCGACATCGACGTCTATGAAGAACCCATCAGAAGGGGTTGCAGCGTCTTCTGTAAAACGTAAATTAAGCAACATGAGTACGAAGGTACTCAGCAAGACTTACATCAGATCCTACATACATGCACATTATCAAGAAGGGTTGGTGGGGTTATTGCAGCAAGCCAGCTTTGACTCTTGGCTAAGCTATCCTACGAGACTCCAACTTGAAATGGTCTTGCGCACTCGAGTCCACTACTCACCACTTCAATACACTACTGAGGATCAACCTCCGTCATCCTACGGCAGAGCCATCCTCGGCACTCACGCTTATCTTGAGGCTTTTAGTAGTATCCATTCACTTGTCTATGGACTGTATAGGCAACCAAGTAGTCCTTTACCACGGACGCGGCTATTCGAATAGATGATGTTAACCCTGCAGGGGTGTACATCTTCATACACGCTCTCACCTCTTACCGCCGTTTACACGACATGTACTCGGCAACCTTCAAGCGGAAGCCCAACGTGGGTGTCGGCCACAACCTACCTAAACACCTAAGTCTCTAGTCCAGGTTTATTCCCTATTCAGGTTCCATCCGTAGGGAGTCCGGCCGAGGTTTCCACATACGGCCCTGAACGATGTGTGCAGGGTTCTCGAGATACCTAACGGGCATCCAGTACACCGTGCCACATATGTAGGACCTTGAAGTATGTCTAGAGGGGGGGTGATTAGACTACTTGACCAATTAAAAACTTAACCTTTTCCCAATTTTAGACTTTGGCAGATTTTAGCTATCTTTGCACAAGTCAAGCAATCTTCACACAATTCAAGCAAGCATGCAAAGAGTATATGAGCAGCGGAATTTCAAGCATGCAACTTGCAAGAATGTAAAGGGAAGGGTTTGGAGGATTCAAACGCAATTGGAGACACGGATGTTTTTGTCGTGATTCCGATAGGTGGTGCTATCGTACATCCACATTGATGGAGACTTCAACCCACGAAGGGTAACGGTTGCGCGAGTCCACGGAGGGCTCCACCCACAAAGGGTCCACGAAGAAGCAACCTTGTCTATCCCACCATGGTCGTCGCCCACGAAGGACTTGCCTCACTAGCGGTAGATCTTCATGAAGTAGGCGATCTCCTTGCCCTTACAAACTCCTTGGTTCAACTCCACAATCTTGTCGGAGGCTCCCAAGTGACACCTAGCCAATCTAGGACACACCACTCTCCAAGAAGTAACAAATGGTGCGTTGATGATGAACTCCTTTCTCTTGTGCTTCAAATGATAGTCTCCCCAACACTCAACTCTCTCTCATAGGATTTGGATCTGGTGGAAAGAAGATTTGCGTGGAAAGCAACTTGGGGAAGGCTAGAGATCAAGATTCATATGGTAGGAATGGAATATCTTGGCCTCAACACATGAGTAGGTAGTTCTCTCTCAGAACTGGTAAGTTGGAAGTGTAGGTTTGTTCTGATGGCTCTCTTCACGAATGAAGAGGAGGTGGAGGGGTATATATAGCCTCCACACAAAATCTAACTGTTACACACAATTTACCAATCTCGGTGGGACCGAATCAACAAACTCGATCGGACCGATTCAGTAAACCTAGTGACCGTTAGTGATTTCGGTGGGACCGACATGCAACTCGGTAGGACCGATATGGTTAGGGTTAGGGCATAACGTAATCTCGGTGAGACCGATTACACAAACTCAGTGAGACCGATTTTGGTAATTAGCTAACCAGAGAGTTGGTCAGGTAAACTCGGTGGGACCGATTCGCTCTTTTCGGTGAGACCAAAATGTTACGAAAGGGAAACAAAGAGTTCACATTGCAATCTCGGTGGGACCGACCACTCACTTCGGTTAGACCAAAACGTTACGAAGGGAAACAGGGAGATTACAATCCCATCTCGGTGAGACCGAGATCCCTATCGGTGAGACCGGTTTTGCCTAGGGTTTGTGGCAGTGGCTATGACATTTGAACTCGGTGGCACCGGATAGAAAGAATCGGTGGGACCGATTTTGACTTTGGGTTTAGGTCATATGTGGATGTGAGAAAGTAGTTGAGGGTTTTTGGAGCATATCACTAAGCACTTGAAACAAGAGGCTCATTAAGCAACACCTCATCCCTCCTTGATAGTATTGGCTTTTCCTATAGACTCAATGTGATCTTGGATCACTAAAATGTAAAATGTAGAGTCTTGAGCTTTTGAGATTGAGCCAATCCTTTGTCCTTAATATTTTGATGGATCCACTTTCATCATCCATGCCATGCCATTCATTGAGCTTTCCTGAAATATTTGTCTTGGAATAGCATTAGCTCAATGAGCTATATGTTGTTATGAATTACCAAAACCACCTAGGGATAGTTGCACTTTCAATCTCCCTCTTTTTGGTAATTGATGACAACATATAGGTCAAAGCTTCAACAAATGATAATAAGATTGAAAAACATCATTGCTTTGAGAAGTATGTGATAAGTAAGAGCTCCCCCTAAATTTGTGCATAGTTTAAGATTTGCTTTGGAATGCAAATGCACAAGGAATTAGGCTCATGGGTTACTCTTCCATGTCACATACATCTTGGTGGAGCACTCAAATAATAAAGATTGAATCCATGCACTCATCACTAAGCAAAGTGAATGATCATATAAGGATAAGTAAGATAATATCATTTAACAAGCATAAGTGTAGCTTATGATCTAACACATGATCATCAATGTCTCACAGATAATAGCATAGTATCTCAAGCAATCAAAAGCAAACAAAGTTCAACCAAGAAGACAAGAGAGAACAAAAGCAAACTCTCTCTCTCTCTCGAAGCCTATGGTCTATACATTTTTCTAACCCTTTGGCAACAAGTTACCAAAAAGTTCCTAGAAAATCCATAGTACTATATCATCTCTCAGGCTTGGTCTTCAGTTGGTGGTGTAGAGATGGCTCCTTGGACGAAGACTTCAGTTGATGTGGATGGAGCTGAAGGAGTTGGTGCTGGAGCTGGTTGCACTGGAGCTGTAGCTGGTGCAGATGAAGTGACTCTGGTGTCTGTTACTGGCTCTGCATCTAATCTCTGAGCTCGAGGCACTCTAGCAAATGCATTTGTAGTTGTCCTGCCCTTCCTCTCCTGCATGTCATCCTGTAGCTGCTCCACAACTGACTGAATCTCAGTTACTTTGACATCTAAATCATAGAATTTTTGTTCCATGATTCTTTCCAGGCTCTCCTGGTTTTGAGTTACGGTGGCCAACCCCTTCTCAATCCTCAGAGTTGATGCTATCGAGTAACCAAGCTAGTCCTGCTTGTTCTTTAAAAAGTACTCAGATGCCTCCTCTTGAGTTGGCATCTTGGCAGCCTTCTCTTTCTTTGCTTTCTCCTTCTTCTCTTGAGCTTGTACTAATGATGGTTCATTCTCATTCATCACAACTTGATTGTCCTCAAAGTCTGGATAGAGAACAAAGTGTTCCTTATCCAACAGATATTTTCCTGTGCCCATCTTTGAGTTAACCATCTCCTGAATTTGTGGGGCATATCCACAACTTCTCTTTTGGTCTGCTGCTATCCTCTTGATAGTCTCAACCATGAGGCTCATGACCTTGAATTTCTGTGGCACATCAAATATGTGTAGCAAATTAATTGCATGCCCTCTGATCATGTTGTGGTCACCTGACTTGGGCAAAAGAGTGTGCCTTAGGATCCAGTTGATCGTTGGCAACCCTGACAGAAGAAAATGGACTAACCCAAACTTGAAAGTCTCAAGAGCTTTTTCTGGGATCTCCGTGTACATATGTGACATAGAATTGTGATCCATCTTTTTCTTGGCAGAAACGTCCAAGTCATCTTCACTCTCCTTTGGGGCATTGATTAGATTTGCCCATTCCTCAATAGTCGATTGGTATCTCGTACCTTCAGACATCCAAACTATCCTGCCATCTGGATAGAAATGTGTTGTGGAGTAGAATTGCATAATGAGCTCATCATTCCAGTTTGTGAACTTCTGCCCAACAAAGTCTACAACTCCACACACACTAAAGCTGTCATACACTCCAGGATAATGTTTTTCATTCTCCTTCATGTAGGTCCAGTCAACCCACCTCATATCACACACTATAGGCTTCTTGTCCAACAAGATTGTCTCATAGAAATCCTGTTGTTCCTTTGTGTGGAACCTGTAATCAACAGCAATCCTTCTCCTGGTGGCATATGGATCTAACTCTCTCCATAGCCTCAACCCTGAATCTCTCCTGATTTTCATGTTCTCAGCCACAGGATGAGCATCATTGTGGTCTGGAATCTTGGGTTTGAGCTTCCTAAGGACTTGTCCTTCATCATCTTCCTCAGCAGGAACTTCAAGCACTGGGGCCTTGTTCTTCTCAGCAGCTGGTATACTCCTGGTATTCCTCTTTGGTGCATTCTTGGGCTTGGAGGCAGCTTTGGGTGCTTCTTTGGGCTTTGATGTTGTAGCCCCTGACCTTATAGCATCACCCATCAGCTTCTGAGCCTTGGGTGCTGGTGCAGCAACCTCTTCTTCCTCCTCCTCTTCCATCATGGAAGGTTGTCCAACAACTCTGGCCATGGTCTTTTTGACCCTTTCCTTCCTCTTCTTTCCTTCTGCAGCTGGCTCTTTGGGATCAGGTTTTTCAAGTACTTGTGTTGATCCTCTGACCTTCAGCATAGGTGTCCTCTTGGCAGGGACCTTCCTATTAAGTCCAGGCTTTGTGGTCTTTGCTGAGCCATACTCCTTTTTGAGCACTACCTTCTTGGAAGTAGTCTCATCTTCAGCAACCACATAGTCCTCATCCTCAGAGTCTGAGGTTCTCTTCCTTCTGGCTCTTGTGGCTGCTTTAGGCAAATTGCCAGGAGTGCTTCTGCTACCATCACCTAAAGTGCTAGAGGGACTAGTGCCCTCACTCATGTGAATCTGCTCTTCTGACTTGTTCTGGCTGTCACTTTGGTCTGACATGCTGAATACACTGATTGCTGACCCTGTGAATAGTTATAGATGATATAGAGTGGATGAGCATCACAAAATGCAGAGATTTTTGCAAAAGAATGATTCAAAAACTTAGTTTTAGTTTTCCACAGAAAGCATTTCGGATCAACCGATTCTCAAACTCGGTGATACCGAAGCAGTTTTGGAACCTAAACTGGCGAACTCGGTCAGACCGAGTCACAGTTTGGTGGCACCGAGACTGCTAGGGTTTCACAAAGTTCTAAAATCGGTCACATCGATTAGCAATTCTCGGTCAGACCGAGAGTCACTAGTGCAATGGCGTTAGCCGAATCGGTGGGACCGAGTTTTTCAACTCGGAGGGTCCGAGAAGGTTTCGGCAGAAACCTAACCCTAAATTTTCAAATCGCATCTATTCTAAGGATTGTTTTGAATGGATAGAGGTGTTTCAATCGTGGCAAGAATCATAATGAACACAATGTGCTGAGAATCAGACGAGGATAGCACTGTGATCGATTTCATACCCTAGTTCGGCGATGAACTCGCTACGGCGGCAACGACGGAGATGAAATCCGTTGACGGTGGCGGAGACTAGCGATAGGAGGTGGCTGGTGACGAAGTCGACAATCCGGAGACCTAGAAGGCAGAGCGAGCTATGCGCGGGCGAAGAGGTTTGGAGAAAGTTTTCCAAATTTTTCCCATGTGAATATATAGCCCGACACTGTCGGTGTGACCGAGTGGAACGGCTCGGTGGCACCGAGATGCATAACTGTTGACAGTTACAGCAACTCGGTGTGACCGAAAAGTTCAAATCGGTTGCACCGAGATTGAAAACCTAGATCGACTTAGTGATCTCGGTATGACCGAAATGGAGGAATCGGTCAGACCGAAAAGCACAAAGAAGTTTTGGAAGTTTAAGTCTATGACGAATCGGGGACTCCGAGTGCTCCTCACACAGAGTGGTTCGAATCTGACTTGGTCAAATTTTGTGATGTAGCATGAATAGAGTTTGAGACGAGAAAAGCATAGATAGTTAGAGAAGGTTCTTAGGCATTCTTGTCCATCCACTTGGCAAAAGAAAAAGAAACCAATCAATCAAAACAACGAGTGGATGTCCTCGAATGAGTAAAATATGCAACCAACAAGCTCACACAATAAAATGGCAAATGAAATATGTGGCAAAGCATGCACAACCAATTCTAGCATCTATCAAACAATTGGCGATGACTAGGTCATCTATATATGAGTATATTGACTTAGGAGTCAAATGAGAACATTTGATCATAGGTCATACTCATCGTTTAAGCTCAAGTGGGGTTACCACTTTTACATAATGCATTGATGTGTTCACATCATTAGAGTTGCTTTGACTCAATTCTTAGAGTTAAGCTCCCCCTAGATGTGAGATCCCCCCTTAGAGGGATGAACTAACCTTGGGTTTTGTCGATGATGACTTCATGTAGGTGTTGAAGATGTGGATGCTCAACGTTGATGTAGATCATTTGGAGCAATCCTTTGGAGTGAGTTGCACTTTCAATACCTACATGGGTTAGTCCCACAAGGAACAAACAAGAATATCCATAGACATAGAGTGATGCACACACAAGATGGTGTCCATGAAAACATTAGGTTACCTTGTCCCTTGCCATTCCAACATGAGGGTTTGTGACTCCTTGAAGTAGTGCAAGATATGAAAGTTGATTGCACTTGTCCTTGCCATAATGATATGAGTGAAGAATGTTGGCCGAGTCACCCTCAAGAACTCTCTAGTTCTTCTTCTTCGGGATCCACATCATCTTGATGGGAATCCTTGGAGTTGTAGTTGTACTTGATGAAGTAGAACTTGACGTAGTCTTGGGGACCCACTTGACCAAGGCCTTAGGTGCTTCTTCAAATGCATCAATCTCCTCTTGAAGCTTGTCCTTGCCTTTGTTCTTGTGGTCTTGTGGTGGAAGATCATCTTGTGCTTGTGTTCCCTTGAAGGAAGTAGGATCATACTTCTCTTGTTGAGTAACAAACTTCATCTTAGGGTATTGATCTTCTTCCCACTCAACTCCATTGGCATTGAACTTTCGTTCAAAACCAACACCTTGATTCTTCCGGTGCCTTCCTTGCTTGCGTACAATTTCCTCGAATTGCTTACTTCCGGCAAGGCTCTTGTATACACCTTTCTCTATAATTCCCTTCAATAAGCTATTTTCTTGCTCAATTGTAACTTGGCTAAGAGAATCATTAGTGGAATCAAGAGAACTACTAGAAGAAACAATATTGGATTTCGCATTATTATTGTTACTACTAGAGGAAGAATCTTTCTTGTTCTTGTTACTAGACATGACTTGAGGCATGTAAGTAGATAAGAGTAAACGCTTGGCAATGTAAGAAGAACTTTTCTTACAGAGATCATCATTGATTGCCTTTAAGAACTCGTGCTCTTGCTCAAGATTGAGCTTTTCAAAGCGTAACTTCTCATGAGCCCTTAAAAGTTCTCGATGATCTTCGAAGATAGTTTCATGAGCTAACATAAGAGTGTTTAGTTCTTTAGTTAGAAGCTCAATCTTCTCCTTATCATTGTCATTCGTTTTATCTTGATTAGCATGATTAATTGACATTTCATCATAGTATTAATTACTAGAGTTGTCAATAGGTAAATCATCATCACCTAACAAGTCATCTTCATCACTATTAAAATCAACATACTCAGGGTGTGTTACCTTAGGACCTTTGGCCATGAAGCATCTTCCAATTCCTTCATTTGGTGAATCAAATATGTCGTAGGAGTTGGTTGACACAAGTGCTAGACCGGCAACACCTTCATCTTGAGTATATTCAGAATCGGAGTGATAGCTTCTCCCGGAGTGATTGTCGGAGTCGGAGCCGGATACCCATTCACCAACATGAGCTTGATGTCTTCGTTTTGTATAGCTCTTTGATGACTTGTCCTTCCTTTCCGAATCCTTGCTTCTCCGTGAGGGTCTTCATTCATAACGATCATCTCTACTCCTTCTCTCCCTTGGTGGTGATTCTTCTCTTCTATTCTTCTTTTTGGAGAATCTTCTCTTCTTTTGTAGGGTGCCTTACACTCATTGGAATAGTGTCCGGGTCTCCCACAATTGTAGTAGTTGCGCTCTCGACTAGAAGATCTTTTGTCATTGTAGGACCTTGACTTAGAGCTTCTTTCTTTGCTTCTACTCTTGTAGAAGTTGTTGAAGTTCTTCACCATTAAGCTCAATTCTTCATTGAAGGTTTGTTTCTCACTTGATGATGTGGGGGGCTTCACATGAGGCTTTGTAAGCACCACTTGACTTGTTGTGAAGTTCCTCCTTATCCTTGAGTGACATCTCATGAGCAACAATTCTTCCAATGACTTCCGTTGGCTTGAGATCTTTGTAATTTGGCATCATTTGGATCAATGTGCACACGGTATCATATTTTCCATCCAATGCTCTTAGGATCTTCTTGATGATGAATCTGTCAGTCATCTCTTCACTTCCTAAGCCGGCAATCTCATTTGTGATAAGAGCAAGCCTAGAGTACATTTCAGCGACACCTTCACCATCCTTCATTTTGAACTTGTCAAGCTGACTTTGGAGCACATCCAACTTGGATTCCTTGACGGAGTCGGTACCTTCATGCATATCAATCAAAGTATCCCAAATTTCCTTTGCATTCTCAAGACGGCTGATTTTGTTGAATTCTTCGGGGCACAAGCCGTTGAATAGGATATCACAAGCTTGAGCGTTGTATTGCAGCATCTTCAATTCATCCGCGCTAGCTTCACGGTTCAGTTCTCTCCCATCAAAGAATTCACCTTGCAAGCCAATACACACAATAGCCCAAACGGCGGGGTTATGTCCGAGAATATGCATTTTCATCTTATGCTTCCAACTAGCAAAATTAGTGCCATCAAAGTAAGGACCTCTACGGTGATAATTTCTCTCGCTAGACGCCATACTCTCCTAGGTTGCGAAACCAAGGCTATGACCACCAAAAGCTATGGAAATCAAAGCAAATGGAGACCAAAGCTCTGATACCACTTGTAGGACCTTGAAGTATGTCTAGAGGGGGGTGATTAGACTACTTGACCAATTAAAAACTTAACCTTTTCCTAATTTTAGACTTTGGCAGATTTTAGCTATCTTTTCACAAGTCAAGCAATCTTCACACAATTCAAGCAAGCATGCAAAGAGTATATGAGCAGCGGAATTTAAAGCATGCAACTTGCAAGAATGTAAAGGGAAGGGTTTGGAGGATTCAAACGCAATTGGAGACACGGATGTTTTTGTCATGGTTCTGATAGGTGGTGCTATTGTACATCCACGTTGATGGAGACTTCAACCCACGAAGGGTAACGGTTGCGCGAGTCCACTGAGGGCTCCACCCACGAAGGGTCCATGAAGAAGCAACCTTGTCTATCCCACCATGGCCGTCGCCCACGAAGGACTTGCCTCACTAGCGGTATATCTTCACGAAGTAGGCGATCTCCTTGCCCTTACAAACTCCTTGGTTCAACTCCACAATCTTGTCGGAGGCTCCCAAGTGACACCTAGCCAATCTAGGAGACACCACTCTCCAAGAAGTAACAAATGGTGCGTTGATGATGAACTCCTTGCTCTTGTGCTTCAAATGATAGTCTCCCAAACACTCAACTCTCTCTCATAGGATTTGGATCTGGTGGAAAGAAGATTTGAGTGGAAAGCAACTTGGGGAAGGCTAGAGATCAAGATTCATATGGTAGGAATGGAATATCTTGGCCTCAACACATGAGTAGGTAGTTCTCTCTCAGAACTGGTAAGTTGGAAGTGTAGGTTTGTTCTGATGGCTCTCTTCACGAATGAAGATGAGGTGGAGGGGTATATATAGCCTCCACACAAAATCTAACCGTTACACACAATTTACCAATCTCGGTGGGACCGAATCAACAAACTTGGTTGGACCAATTCAGTAAACCTAGTGGCCGTTAGTGATTTCGGTGGGACCGACATGCAACTCGGTAGGACCGATATGGTTAGGGTTAGGGCAAAACGTAATCTCAGTGAGACCGATTACACAAACTCGGTGAGACCGGTTTTGGTGATTAGCTAACCAGAGAGTTGGTCAGGTAAACTCGGTGGGACCGGTTCGCTCTTTTCGGTGAGACCGAAATGTTACAAAAGGGAAACGGAGAGTTTACATTATAATCTCGGTGGGACCGATCGCTCACTTTGGTTAGACCGAAACGTTATGAAGGGAAACAGAGAGATTACAATCCCATCTTGGTGAGACCGAGATCCCTATCGGTGAGACCGATTTTGCCTAGGGTTTGTGGCAGTGGCTATGACATTTGAACTCCGTGGCGCCGGATAGAAAGAATCGGTGGGACCGATTTTGACTTTGGGTTTAGGTCATATGTGGATGTGAGAAAGTAGTTGAGGGTTTTTGGAGCATATCACTAAGCACTTGAAGCAAGAGGCTCATTAAGCAACACCTCATCCCTCCTTGATAGTATTGTCTTTTCCTATAGACTCAATGTGATCTTGGATCACTAAAATATAAAATGTAGAGTCTTGAGCTTTTGAGCTTGAGCCAATCCTTTGTCCTTAATATTTTGAGGGATCCACTTTCATCATCCATGCCATGCCATTCATTGAGCTTTCGTGAAATATTTGTCTTGGAATAGCATTAGCTCAATGAGCTATATGTTGTTATGAATTACCAAAACCACCTAAGGATAGTTGCACATTCAACGTACCTACCGCATCACAGCCCACCCCGCGGGTCAGCGGTGTCCACGGCCTCCAGTAAGCTACAAACACCAGAAACTACTTGCAACTCCTGGACAAAGGATTAGGGTGAATAAGAAGCCGAGAGGGTCCATTGGTTTCGGGCCCAATGCATGGTAGTAGCTGAATCTTAAATCACACATACAGATCTCAGTGCTTAAGGACGGTCTCAATTAAACAACCCACCATGTACTCCTACATGGCCTCTCATCGATACCTCTACCAAATCGTGTTCAACACATCACTCTCATTACCGACATGATCATTTCACTCCAGCCCATCACCCAGATGAACCAGACCTGACACGACTCTAAGCATAGCAGGCATAGCAAGGTAGGAATAACACATACACATGGCTCAATCAACTCCTACACATGCTAGTGGGTTTCATCTAGTTATTGTGGCAATGACAGGTCATGAAGAGGAAATGGGTTCAACTACCGTAGCACACAGCAGTTTGAATCGCGTTGTCTTAATGCAGTAAAAGAGAGCAGAGGCGAGAACATGGGATTGTATCAATATGATCAAATGGTTGGTTGCTTGCCTCGTGGGTCCGTGGACTGGTATTGTTCTTTGTTAGGGTATTCGCGATACTCCTCGGGGGCAGAACCTGCCGCAGAGAGCACCGATACACAATCATCACCAAACAATATGCAACAATATGATGCATGCATGAGACATGGCAAAATGAGTGTATTGGGCTAATGCAACTAAGACCAGATGGGTTTGAACCATTTTGAACCAAAGATTCAAGTTTCAAACTCATAGATGGCCCTTAATAGTGCTTTATCTTGTTCTGCACTAAACAGCAGCTTAACTTGTTTAAACATGAATGAAACTAGTACAGATGGATAGAATGGATTTTTCTGATCATTTTTCATATATAACACTTTGCATTTGGAGCTACAGATTAATTTCTATGATTTTTTGAAGTTTGTGGTATTTTCTAGAATTTCCTGTATAAGAATAATTCCAGTAATTAAATTACTGCGTCAGCATTGCGTCTGGGTGACGTCAGTGGTCAACGGGACGGTCTAGGTCAAACCTGACAGTGGGTCCCGCATGTTAGTGTGATTAGTTTAACTAATTTAAATTAGTACTAATCCTAGATTAATTAGCCGGCTGGGCCCCACCTGTCATTGACCCAGGGGGGTCAAACTGGGCCCACCCGTGGTCAAACGGGGTCAGCGGGGTCAAACTCGCCGGCGTTTAGCCGCCGGCAAGGCCAAACGCGGCGGTGCGGTGCGGGTTTCGTGCTCCGGCGACCAAAACGATGGCGGAGGGCACCTACGTGTTGCGGGGAGTGAGCCGCGTGCAGTGGTGGTGGTGGTTGGCCTCGGGGTCGCCGGAAACGACACCGGCGACGACCTTGGTGGCTGTCGGAGCTCGGGTGAGCTCGGGCTCGTCGCTTTGGGGCACGGCGAGGCACATGGGGTGGTGCGTTGAGCTCCTGGGGTGCGGTAAGGTTAGTGGGCAAGGTGGCGCGGCCGTTGATTCGTCGGAGCCTCGTCGGCAACGAGCTCCACGGCGGCGCGTGCGGGTGAGCTCAGTGTGCTCGCTGTGGTGCACGAGAAGGAGAGCGGAGAGGATAGGGAGGTGGCTAAGCTCACGGTGGTTGCGACGGAGTTGACGGCAAGGTCAGGGATGGTCTGCTGCGGCGGTGACGGCGAAGGGGATCTCTGGCAGTGGCGGAGTCGGCGAGGTCGTTGCAGTGGCTTCGGGGCACGCGAGCGCTCGGGGCTCGGCCTGCTCAACGGAGAGGAGGGTGGCGGAGCTCGTAGACACAGTCGGGCGGCGCGGTGACGACGATGGCTACGGTTACGGCGGCGGAACAGCGGCGGCAGCGTCGGCCATGGCGGAGGGGAGCGAGGGAGAGAGGCAGGGGAGAATGGACGTGTCCAGGAGGGTCGGTGCGCGACGTGGAGGTCGTCCAGGCCAGCAGAGCGGCGAGGGGAGGAAGCAGGGCGGCGGGCAGCTGCGTGGCGCGCGCTGGTGCCGGTGTCGAGCACCTGCCTGCCTGCCTGGCCAAGTGAAGCAGCTCGCTGGAGCGGCTACTGGGCTGGGCCGGCTACGTGGGCCTGGTGTTGGGCTGCCAGGTAAGTTTCTCTCTCTCTCTCTCTCTTTTTATTTCTGTTTTCTATTTCTTTTGTAACTTTGTGGCTTTTCTATAAATACCTAGGCAACTCCAAAAATCACCAAACTGCTCATGGCCACTACCTGGAATATATCCAGCATGGAACATTTTAGTTTGGGATTATTTGAGCATTTGAAATATTTTATATAATTTAAATGCCCAAACTCAAATAACTAAAGATTTAATTCAGAGACCTTAGGATGACCTAGAAAATTGTGCACCACTTTTGGCAGAGGTTCTAGACCAAGACAAAAATGATGGACATTTCAGAAAGGCATTTCAGGTTCATTGAAATTATTTTTAATAAACCCTAGTTAGTTTCAGAGGGGGCTGGGGGTTCTGTCATCCCCATTTCAAGTTTCTGATGAATGGTAAACATGATGCAAGCACTCTAGTGCATGAACTAGCTAGGGTGTGACAACTCACCCCCACTCAGAAAAATCTCATCCTGAGATTTAGGTTCCTCCGGGAAGAACGTGGGATACTCTACTCGAAGACGATCCTCCCTTTTCCAGGTTGCTTCTTTCTCAGAATGGTGCGACCATTGAACCTTGAGAAACTTGATATTATGACGTCGAGTGGTACGCTCGGCTTGATCGACAATACAAACGGGATACTCTCGATACGTGAGATTGTCTTGAAGATCAAGCGTTTCGTGGTCCACTCCACGGATAGGATCTGAGAAGCAACGCCTAAGTTGATAAACGTGGAAGACATCATGGACTCTGGAGAGATGCGGAGGTAGTTCTAATTGGTAGGCAACTTCTCCTCGTTTGGCGAGAATGCGAAAGGGTCCAATGTAGTGAGGAGCCAATTTTCCCTTGATACTGAAACGATGGGTTCTCTTCAGAGGAGTAACCCGAAGGTAAGCCTTCTCGTCAACCTCAAAAGTCATAGCCTTATGTTTTCGGTCATATTGACTCTTTTGACGGGATTGGGCTATTTTCAACTTTTCACGAATGATGCGAACTCGCTCTTCTGATTCCTGGATCATGTCCGGGACAAAGAATTGTCTTTCCCCGGTTTCTGACCAGTTAAGGGGTGTTCGACACCTTCATCCATAGAGAACTTCAAAAGGGGCTTTACCCAAGCTAGACTGATAGCTGTTGTTATAAGCAAATTCGGCAAATGGAAGGCATTTCTCCCAATCCATTCCGAATGAGATAACAGAAGCTCGAAGCATGTCTTCTAGAATCTGGTTGACGTGTTCTACTTGACCACTTGATTGAGGGTGAAAAGTGGTGCTAAAGGAAAGACGGATTCCCATAGCATTTTGGAAACTTTCCCAAAATCGAGAGGTGAAGAGACTTCCTTGATCTGAGTTGATTTCCAGTGGAACACCATGGAGAGACACTATTCGGGAGATATACAAGTCTGCTAGTTGGCTAGCGGTTATACTCTCGCGAACAGGCAAGAAATGGGCCACTTTGGAAAGACGATCGATAACGACGAAGATAGCATTATTCCCTCTCTTGGTCCTGGGAAAACCGGTGATGAAATCCATACCAATTTTATCCCATTTCCATTCAGGAATAGCTAGAGGTTGAAGGGTGCCAGCAGGCCGTTGATTCTCTGCTTTTACACGACGACAGACGTCGCAATTAGCAACAAACTGAGCAATGTCTCTTCATCCTAGTCCACCAGAACCTCTGGCGTAGGTCCTGATACATTTTAGTGCTACCGGGATGAATGGTTAGAGGAGATTCATGAGCCTCCTTAAGGATCAATCGTCTCAGGTTTCGTACCTTGGGAACCACTAGACGGTTCCCGAAGTATACGACTCCTTGATCATCAATGGAGAACCAATCCGCAACTCCTTTCTTGATGCTTCTTTTGATACGGGAAATCCCCGGATCTACCTTCTGAGCTTTGATGATCTGATCCGTAAGGGTAGGTTTCGCCACCAAGGTGGAAAGGAATCCTTGAGGAACAATGTGAAGGTTAAGCTTCCGAAATTCCTCATGGAGAAGTGGTTGACTTTGTTGCAGCATCAGATTGTTGCAATAAGATTTACGACTTAGTGCATCAGCCATGACATTGGCTTTTCCCGGGGTGTAAGTTATCCCGAAGTCGAAATCTGTGATCAACTCGAACCAAAATTTTGCCTGAGATTCAAATCCGGTTGGGTGAATATATACTTCAGACTTTGGTGATCAGTGAAGATTTCACAATGATTACCGAGGAAGTAATGTCGCTAGGTTTTGAGTGCATGGACTACAGCTGCAAGCTCTAGATCATGAGTAGGATAATTTTCCTCATGTGGGTGCAATTGCCGTGAAGCATAAGCAATTACGTGACATCTTGCAAGAGAATGCAACCTAGTCCTTGTCGCGAGGTGTCGCAATAGATAACAAAGTCCTTGGAGAAGTCTGGTGGTACCAATATGGGAGCAGAGGTCAGGCATCTTTTCAGTTACTGAAAACTGTGCTTGCATTGTGGGGTCCACTCGAACTTTTTATCTTTCTTGAGGAGTTCAGTTAGAGGTTTAGCAACTTTGGAGAAGTTCTCGACAAAGCGGAGACAATAGCTCGCTAAGACAAGGAAACTCCGAACTTGCTTGACCGGTTCAGGTGGAGTCTAGTTAAGAACGGCTTGAACTCACTCGGGATTGGCAGCAATACCCTTACCAGAGATTACATGGCCTAGATAGGTCACTTCTGGCAACCAAAATTCACATTTAGAAAATTTGGCATAAAGGCGATGCTCTCGAAGTTTCATCAACACTAGCCTTAGATGCTCGGCATGTTCTTCCTCATTCTTGGAGTAGATGAGTATATCATCGAGGTAAACCACGACGAATTTATCCAAATACTCCATGAAGATTGAGTTCATAAACCGAGAGAAAGTGGCTAGGTCGTTGGTTAAACCAAAGGACATGACGGTGTACTCATATTGGCCATAACGAGTAACAAAGGCCGTTTTGGGAATATCCCCATTCTTGATTTTGATTTGATGATAGCCCAACCTCAAATCCATCTTGGAGAAGACTGAGGATCCAGCGAGCTGATCATACAGGTCGTTGATCCTGGGGAGCGGATACTTGTTCTTTATTGTGACCAGATTAACGGGTCGATAATCTACAACCATCCGATCTATACCATCCTTCTTCTTGATGAAGAGGACGGGACAAGCCCATGGAGACGAACTAGGACGGGTGAAACCCTTTTTCAAGGACTCATTGAGTTGTTTCTTAAGCTCGGCTAGTTCTAGTGGTGCCATCTTATAGGGTCTTCTAGAAATTGGGACAGTTCCTGGAATAAGATCTATCACGAACTCGACATCTCGGTCACGTGGAATACCTGGCAATTCTTCTGGAAAGACATCCGGAAAGTCACGGACTACCGGAACGTCTTCGAGATCTGGCAAAGGACTGGCATTAAGAGAATATAGTTGTCGCTTGGCTACTCGGGTCAAGACATTGACTATCTCGCCCGATGGATGTGTAAGTTGAACAGTCCTAGAGAAACAATCAATCTTGGCATGATGGGCTGACATCCAGTCCATACCCAAGATGATGTTAATATCCGAAGATTTGAGAGCAATCAAAGACGCAAGGAAAACAAGTCTGTCGACCTGAATTTCATTTTGATGGCTCACTCTAGAAGTTTGCCATTTGGATCCGGGGTTTGAATTACCATGGAGGTAGGCATATCAGAAAATGTGGTGTTATGCAGACGATCATAGCTCTTAGATATAAATGAATGAGATGCTTCAATATCGAAAAGAACAGATGTCGGATGGCAATTAACAAGGAGCGTGCCGAGAACGACGTTGGGATCCTCCTGAGCCTCTTTAGCTGAGACACAGTTCACATGGCCACGTGCAGCGGTAGCCGACTTAGCGTAGTACACCTTCCATGTTGGCTTGCCATGGCCAACAGCCTTTCCAGACTGGTTGGGGTTGGTCTGGGGACACTCGCGCATGTAGTGGCTCGGTTCCCCACACTTGAAACATGTCACTAAGCTGGTGCATGGAGGAACATTGTTGATTGGCCCACCATAGGGATTGGCTGGTGCATACTGCTGAGCTGGACGAGGCACCTGATAGGATGGCCTCGGTGTGAACCTGGGTGGCAGGGTAGTGTTAGCCACCCACACCCGGCGCTTCTGAGGACCAGCACCAGATGAGGAACCCGTGTCACGGCCATGCTTGCATGTTGCTTCGAAATCAATCTGACCCGTCTTAGCACTGATGGCTTTGTTCACAAGCTTCTGGAAGGAAGTGCATTCATGCAGACGGAGATCTCGGCGAAGCTCGGGGCTAAGTCCCTTGCGAAACCTTGCCTGCTTCTTGGCATCGGTGGAAACTTCCTTAGTTGTGTAGCATGTTAGGTTACCGAACTCTCTGTTGTATGCATCTACAGAGAGTCTACCTTGGGTGAACCTGCAGAACTCCTCACGCTTATGGTCCATAAGACCCTCCGGAATGTGATGTTCGCGGAAAGCCTCACTAAATTCTGCCCAAGTAGTGACATGGCCAGCTGGGCGCATGGCTTCATAATTCTCCCACCAGAGACTGGCAGGCCCTTCGAGATGATAGGTAGCAAAAGTGACCTTATCAGCCTCAGCTACGAGTGCAGAACGTAGCTTGTGAGTAATACTGCGAAGCCAGTCATCGGCGTCGAGAGGCTCGACAGAGTGATGGAAGGTAGGTGGATGTAACTTGATGAAGTCGCTAAGCGACACCAAGTTATTCCTCTGATGCTGAGTTGTGTTCTGTTCGATGCGCTCCAACAAACGGTTGGTCTCCCGCTTATTTCTCTCAGCCTCCAGCATAACCACAGCCAGAGAAGGAGGGTGAGGCAGGTTTGCATCCCTAACTCCACTGCCTTCGGCCTGCTATGGGGGAGCAGGGTTGTTGCGGGTGTTGACCATCCTAGGAAAACAAGACAATGGTTTAGTCCATAATGATAAGATTCTAACATAGAAATGTAGATTGCAAAGGATAACTCGAAATGCAAGATATTCATCCATATGACATGGTAAATACAGAAACTACTACATTTATTCCATCGTCATACACACCATACAAGGTTTAGTACAAGACCAAACGGAGTACAACTACGGTGAAAGGAAGATTACATCTCATGGGAGGCATCCCAAGCTCCTATACATTATTTTTCTACACCTCCGGAAAGCGGTACACACTAAGTCATATCCCACGAGTCACGCAGGATAGTGGACGATATAACTGTTACAATACTAGTGGTGCTACTATCAGCTCAGACATTTCCGTAGTAATCCTCATAGAAGTTACCTTCATGTCCTGGGAGCTGAACGTGATCATCTGGAAATAGTCGATCCTGTGGAACCTGCGGTCCATAGGGACTCGGATGTGGCCTGGGACCGTCAAATGGCGGCAGAAGAGGTCCACGGGGAGGAGTGATGCCCCCTACATCACGCCAATCCATACGGTTAGGCAAAGTAGACCGCACGGGGTACAGATCCCGCATATCCATATACCCTGCCTGCACAGCAGGTGCAAACCGGGTCAAGGTGGCCCAGTGATCAGACCGGGAGTTGAAAAGCTCCAATCGCAAGGCACGATTTTCACGGTCCTTGTCCTCAAGCATCTGTGCAGTAGTGCGGAGCAGCGAATCCTCATGAGAAGAGTCGGTATAGATAGCTGTGAAGTAACCTTACGCCCCAGGAAGTGACATGGGCATATAGCGGAAGTCAGTGTTCCGAAGCAAGGAAGTCCTGACCCGTATAATAGTCATCATCGAATATGCAGCGTCTTGCACATACATCTCGATGGTAACCCCAATTTCATATGAGCAATGGAGGGGTTCAGTGGATCTAGGATAGCAAGGAAATATCCTGACGGTGTAGAGGTATTGGCTTCGATTGAAGTCTCTATACTGCTCCTCAACAGTGTACTCGGGATACCAATGGTATCCAGCCTCGGTCATTACCCGGACCAACATAGTAGTATGGCCAGGTACATCGAGACACCGAGTCAGACAAACAACTTGATTCTGAGTACAGAGGCCATCTGAAACACGATATAATGCAAAGGCATTAGAATTTCTAGCAGAAATTGGACAGCATAACATCTGTAAATGCTCAAAAAAGATTTTGAGACACTTTGCAAAGGATTGCATAGACGCTCAACAACACCATATCAAGGGTCCAACTTAGTAACATAATGGGCTAGTAGAACTGAACTAGGCTTGTATCCATCAAACCTATAAGGTACTACTGATTAGTAACACGTGAACCTGATAGAGAGAAGAGATCCTAATCCTTAACCCCCGGTGGAAGAATAGATTGAGTCAGATCAGAATGCCATGAGGTAAAGGAGTAAAAAGAGCCTTACGTTCCATCCCACAATCAATTCCCCTACATATAACTAAAGCATTTCTAGACTCAACATCGACCAGTTTGGCTTGGAGAACCTACAGGCAGTCCGGCTCTGATGCCAACGCTGTCAGGACCCCGACTCAATGCCACATCGATCTAGCATGTAACACCTCATATCACTTTGCGGCCTCACGCACGCTATTCCCACGGGTGTCTCCTTACCTTTGCCCGGGACTGTTTGCGCCTTTTGGAACACGTATATGATAGTGTCGCTAGCATCCATATGATAAGGAGCCCGGGCTGACATGGCTAGTCGTAAACCCAAAGTGGCAGAAACTTACAGGGACAGGCATCCATGACCGAGCATCGAACGTGTTGGTCATCAGCGAGTGAATCCGGGCTGTAGCACTGGGATAGCAGGACTCCGGTAAACCGGGCTGAAGTGGGCTAACAGGACTCTGATATCCATCGCGTGACATTTCCCCGAAGGGACAGACACAGGAACGAAGAAGGACACATGCCGACCAGCCTAAGTGTTCCGGAGCAGTAGCAAGCTACCATGGCTTAGTAGAAGCACTAGAAGACATTTCCAGGTAAGAGAGGCTACTAAGGATAGACAACTAGTTAGTCAGATCCCACACATACCAAGCATTTCAATCATACACACAATATGCTCGATATGTGCAAATACAACAAGGCATCACAACATGACTCTACAACACAAGTACTTTATTTAAAGGCTCAGAAAACCATTCATAACATACACACAAGTACGGGTCACACGACCCAGCATTCAAGTCATACAAACATACAAGCCAACAGCGGAAGTAACTTGTCTGAGTACAGACAACTAGGAAAATAAAGGAGGCTTGGGTAAGCCTAACTATACTACATGGCCCTTCGTGAGCTCAGGATCACCACCTAGACTTCAGCCTACTTGTCGACATCGACGTCTATGAAGAACCCATCAGAAGGGGTTGCAGCGTCTTCTGTAAAACATAAATTAAGCAACATGAGTATGAAGGTACCTAGCAAGACTTACATCAGATCCTACATACATGCATATTATCAAGAAGGGTTGGTGGGGTTATTGCAGCAAGCCAGCTTTGACTCTTGGCTAAGCTATCCTACGAGACTCCAACTTGAAATGGTTTTGCGCACTCGAGTCCCCTACTCACCACTTCAATACACTACCGAGGATCCACCTTCGTCATCCTACGGCAGAGCCATCCTCGGCACTCACGCTTATCTTGAGGCTTTTAGTAGTATCCATTTACTTGTCTATGAACTGTATAGGCAACCAAGTAGTCCTTTACCGCAGACGCGGCTATTCGAATAGATGATGTTAACCCCACAGGGGTGTACTTCTTCATACACGCTCTCACCTCTTACCACCGTTTACACGACATGTACTCGGCAACCTTCAAGCAGAAGCCCAACATGGGTGTCGGCCACGACCTACCTAAACATCTAAGTCTCTAGTCCAGGTTTATCACCTATTCAGGTTCCATCCGCAGGGAGTCCGGCCGAGGTTTCCACATACGGCCCCGAACGATGTGTGCAGGGTTCCCGAGATACCTAACGGGCATCCGGTACACCGTGCCACGTACCTACCGCATCACAGCCCACCCCGCGGGTTAGCGCTGTCCATGGCCTCCAGTAAGCTACAAACACCAGAAACTACTTGCAACTCTTGGACAGAGGACTAGGGTGAATGAGAAGCCGAGAGGGTCCATTGGTTTCGGGTCCAGTGCATGGTAGTAGCTGAATCTTAAATCACACATACAGATCTCAGTGCTTAAGGACGGTCTCAATGAAACAACCCACCATGTACTCCTACATGGCCTCTCATCGATACCTTTACCAAATCGTGTTCAACACATCACTCTCATTACCGACATGATCATTTCACTCCAGCCCATCACCCAGATGAACCAGACCTGACACGACTCTAAGCATAGCAGGCATAGCAAGGTAGGAATAACACATACACATGGCTCAATCAACTCCTACACATGCTAGTGGGTTTCATCTAGTTATTGTGGCAATGACAGGTCATGCAGAGGAAATGGGTTCAACTACCGTAGCACATAGCAGTTTGAATCGCGTTGTCTTAATGCAGTAAAAGAGAGCAGAGGCGAGAACATGGGATTGTATCGATATGATCAAATGGTTGGTTGCTTGCCTGGTGGGTCCGTGGACTGGTATTGTTCTTCGTTAGGGTATTCGCGATACTCCTCAGGGGCAGAACCTGCCGCAGAGAGCACCGATTCACAATCATCACCAAACAATATGCAACAATATGATGCATGCATGAGACATGGCAAAATGAGTGTATTGGGCTAATGCAACTAAGACCAGATGGGTTTGAACCATTTTGAACCAAAGATTCAAGTTTCAAACTCATAGATGGCCCTTAATAGTGCTTTATCTTGTTCTGTACTAAACAGCAGGTTAACTTGTTTAAATATGCATGAAACCAGTACAGATGGATAGATTAGATTTTTCTGATCATTTTTCATGTATAACACTTTGCATTTGGAGCTACAGATTAATTTCTATGATTTTTTGAAGTTTGTGGTATTTTCTGGAATTTCCTGTATAAGAATAATTCCAGTAATTAAATTACTGCATCAGCATTGCGTCAGGGCGACGTCAGTGGTCAATGGGATGGTCCAGGTCAAACCTGGTAGTGGGTCCCGCATGTTAGTGTGATTAGTAACTAATTTAAATTAGTACTAATCCTAGATTAATTAGCCGGCTGGGCCCCACCTGTCATTGACCTAGGGGGTCAAACTGGGCCCACCCGTGGTCAAACGGAGTCAGCGGGGTCAAACTCGCTGGCGTTTAGCCGTCGGCGAGGCCAGACGCGGCCGTGCGGTGCGGGTTTCGTGCTCCGGTGACCAGAACGATGGCGGAGGGCACCTACGTGTTGCGGGGAGTGAGCCGCGTGCAGTGGTGGTGGTGGTTGGCCTCGGGGTCACCAGAAACGATGCCGGTGACGACC
Source organism: Triticum timopheevii (assembly GCA_963921465.1). Taxonomy (NCBI): domain Eukaryota; kingdom Viridiplantae; phylum Streptophyta; class Magnoliopsida; order Poales; family Poaceae; genus Triticum; species Triticum timopheevii. The sequence continues at coordinate 281,003,004 of OY997274.1, read as the reverse complement.
TTGGCGGCTGCCGGAGCTCGGGTGAGCTCGGGATCGGCGCTTGGGGGCACGGCGAGGCACATCGGGTGGTGCGTTGAGCTCCTGGGGGTGCGGTAAGGTTAGTGGGCAAGGTGGCGCGGCCGTTGAGTGGCGGAGCCTCGTCGGCGACGAGCTCCGCGGTGGCGCGTGCGGGTGAGCTCGGTGTGATTGCTGTGGTGCACGAGAAGGAGAGCGGAGAGGATAGGGAGGTGGCTAAGCTCACGGCGGTTGCGATGGAGTTGACGGCGAGGTCGGGGACGGTCTGCTGCGGCGGTGATGGCGAAGGGGATCTCCGGCAGTGGCGGAGTCGGCGAGGTCGTTGCAGTGGCTTTGGGGCACGCGAGCACTCGGGGCTCGGCCTGCTCAATGGAGAGGAGGGTGGTGGAGCTCGTAGACATGGTCGGGCGGCGCGTGACGACGATGGCTACGGTTAGGGCAGCGGAACGGCGGCGGCAGCTTCGGCCATGGCGGAGGGGAGCGAGGGAGAGAGGCAGGGGGAGAATGGACATGTCCAGGGGGGTCGGTGCGTGACGTGGAGGTCGTCCAGGCCAGCAGAGCGGCTAGGGGAGGAAGCAGGGCGGCGGGCAGCTGCGTGGCGCGCGCTGGTGCCAACGTCGAGCACCTGCCTGCCTGCCTGGCCAAGTCAAGCAGCTCGATGGAGCGGCTGCTGGGCTGGGCCGGCTAGGTGGGCCAGGTGTTGGGCTGCCAGGTAAGTTTCTCTCTCTCTCTTTTTATTTCTGTTTTCTATTTCTTCTGTAACTTTGTGGCTTTTCTAAAAATACCTAGGCAACTCCAAAAATCACCAAACTGCTCATGGCCACTACCTGGAATATATCCAGCATGGAACATTTTAGTTTGGGATTATTTGAGCATTTGAAATATTTTATATAATTTAAATGCCCAAACTCAAATAACTAAAGATTTAATTCAGAGAACTTAGGATGACCTAGAAAATTGTGCACCACTTTTGGCAGAGGTTCTGGACCAAGACAAAAATGATGGACATTTTAGAAGGGCATTTCAGGTTCATTGAAATTATTTTTAGTAAACCCTAGTTGGTTTCAGAGGGGGCTGGGGGTTCTGTCATCCCCATTTCAAGTGTCTGATGAATGATAAACATGATGCAAGCACTCTAGTGCATGAACTAGCTAGGGTGTGACACCTGCCCCGCACACGTCACCTCACCAGGTCCTCAATGCCTACATATTCTTGCGGAAAGGTCAATGGATAGGCAGCAAGCGCGGTTCAGGGTCATATTCTCCTCCACAGGCTAACTCGCAAGGACCTCCGAAGCTTAACCACGGGCAGGCCTGACGGTCTCCCCCTTCTCACGCAAGTCGCTTGCACGTTAAAGGGGGGATCCTGAGCACCGTGCCTCAGGAGCTCCTATTGGCTCTCCAGCCCTCAACCCCTAGCCTTGACCACGGCATCGCGACCTGGCATACCAGCGACGGCTGAGCTTCGCTCGAGGGCCGGGACCCGAGGACGTAGAGCACCTAACAAGCGAGAAAAGGGGATGGCCGGCGTGAGCCCTACCTAGCGGCATCACCGTTAAGGCACGATTTGGCACCGCGCAAGGGAATCTCCACAGGCTCACTAACATAAGTCATCCATGCATATGAGCATGAAGCTCATAGCTCAATCCCACGACCCTCGCAGCCTTGCTCGGGCAATGTCGCTTTCCTTTTCGGTCTTCAGGGAGCTGCTTGCATGCCAAAGGGGACCCCTTGAGTATGGCGCCTCAGGAGCTCTCACCGGACCTCGAGCCGCTCACCTCCTGGCCTTGACCACGGATCGCGACGTGGCATACCAGCGACGGCTGAAGCTTGCCTAGGGACTGGGTACTGTCGGTGTAGGGCGCTAAGCTACCTCGAGAACGGAAAGGGGGAACCGTGCCGGAATGGGACACACAATTTTAACGCAGTACTAGGAAGGATAACGTTAAAACAAAAGCATTACAGTTTTTTTACATACCCCCACTGGGCTTATCACAATTCTGCGCAGGGAAACAAAAGAAGAAAAACCTCGAAGGACCGGGCCGATGGGCATCACCGAGCGGACGCTGCTGCCGTGCTCCGGGCATGACAGGAGCTCGACGGCATGTAGCTATCGTCGCTGGACTCCAGAAAATCACTGGGCTCAGGAGAGTTGCTGGATTCCCAGGAATCATCGCTGCTGCTGAAGGAGGTGCTGGCGAAGTCGGAGGCGAGCTTGACGCTCGCAACCGCACCCCGCGGGCTGCTTCCCCAGGGGCAGCACTCCAGCCGCCGGCCCTTCCCGTCGAAGACCTTGAAGAACCACATGGAGGCGCCATCGTACTCGAAGTGGATGGCGAGGGGCCCTTCTGGGCGGCAGGCACGGGCGACCTCTCCCCATCCACGGGTCATGAAGATGTCGCCCGGGGGAGCGACCTCAACCTCCGCTCCATTGGCCAGGTTGCAGCACCCGGCGTGTTGGATCCACGAGCGAGGCGGCATCACTGCCCACGCCACGAACTCGTGCGAGTTGCCCTCAGCATGAGTTCGCGGGCTAGCTGGTCGCGTGACTTCAGCTTGTCCACCGCAACCCCCAACTATGCGACGGTGGGCACTGTCGTCCTGCACGCGGGCATACAGGGGAAGCGGGAAGCCAGGCGGGGGACGCTCGTTCCAAGGCCGAGTCACTCCCTGCCCAGCGCCAGCGTCACGAGGGAGGCTAAATCTTTTCTTCGGCGGAAGCAGTTCGGGCTCCTCCCGAGGGGCTTTTCCCTTTTCCGTCGTGGAGAATCTTCTAATCGGCATCATGGATGATGCAGCAAGGTGGAGAGGAAGAAGGAATGGGTGACGGTGTCCTGGACTAGGGGGGAACACACCATGTTGTCTCCCGACCAGTGGGTCGGGCCTAGGACCCCCATGATGATACACTAATGGGCGACTTCGGGCAGCCCATGCCGATTACAAGGAGGATTCCACAAGACTTGGCGCGCAAGACAAGGACTCCACTGAACCCTAGGCCTACGATGCATATATAATGTAGTGACCAGACCTCAAACGGTCTGATCTCTGTGCATCAGTGTCATCCCAAGATCGGTAATGCTGACACGCATAGTACTTGAAGGATTTATAACAAAGTAGCAATCACACACTTATTACATCGAATGTCTCAAAAGAGAACTTATTACAATAAATATGGCTTAAGGCCATCTAAATCGATAATAGCGGAAGGCTTGGAAGATAAATTGAGTCCATCAACTCCAAGGGCATCACTAAGTGAAAGGTCACGACCTAAGGCACCTTACTCGTCGTTTGAAAAGTCTGCAACATGAACGTTGCAGCCCGAAACCGGGTCAGCACATGGAATATGCTGGCAATGTAACACAAGAGAGTAATGAACAGAATAATGCTATCACTACATGCATATATGGCTGGTGGAAAGCTCTATGGTTACAGTTTTGCATAAAGCCAATTTTTCCCTACAACAAAGGAATAAATTTTATTTAACTATCATGGTGGTTGTTAAACATTGAGAAGGTTCCTCCAACTCAATCCCAATTAAGCATCATCATTAAACCCAATCAAATTAAATTAAGAGTGATGAGATCAACATGATAATCCAAGAACCAGATACTCAAAACGTCCATAACCGGGGACACGGCTAACCATGATTAGTTTGTACACTCTGCAGAGGTTTGCACACTTTTCCCCACAAGACTCAAATACATCCATGGTTGGATAATCGAGACACAGTCTTTCTGAAATAATAACTCTTTACTTTGGGTGGACAGTTACACCTACTTTCCCCTACATCTGCTAGCCCACCACTGAAAGAGGTCTTGTAACTTACTCAACTATGATAGAGCCCATAATAGCTTGTGGCTGCACACGGAAGTTTCTAGCATGAATAATCTTCTGATCCCTTTGATCCTGGGTGGCAGTCCATAGGATAATCACACGGTAACCCTGGGATTTCCAAAATATAGGAAACACTGGATTCCCCAGGTGCCTCAGTCCACCCAGATGTGTATTAAAGTAGCCACCTTAAGTTAACCATTAAATAACAATACTCACATTTGTCATGGATACACTCACCCAATCCACATCTACAAGCATAGCATAGCAATATAAGCAACGTAGAAGTAACTCCCAAAGGTTTGATAACAAACAGGACAATAGGTACTACCTCATCTACTTCCAAAAACCCACATATTAAACAGATCCTAACCATGCAATTGTTTGATGGTTGATCTAATGCAACAAAACTGGGTAGTAAAGAGGTATGATCAAAGTGTTACTTGCCTTGCTGATGATCCGTGAAACCTAGAGACTCGTAGTAGCATGCTTCACACTCAGGGTACTCTATCGCAAACAAATAAGCATACAATAAGCACTCAACTAGAAGCATGGGTAAAACTCAAATAAGAGATCTAACAAGAAAGTTCAACTTAAGAACTCCAGTTTGCAAAAAGAATCAGACCAAACGAAGCAACGAAACTCAAACTGCGAAAGAAAGAAGCTCCATTTACTAATCTGGACTTAAGTCAAACTTAAAGTAGCAAAATCTTGTTTAAGTTGGTTAAAAATAAAGAGGGCTTCAAGATGAAACTCTAGGCGCTTGAATCGCCTGATTCCGATAAACGAGCGAAAAGATAAACTAAAACGAAAATCAGGGCAGAAATCGCGATCGAAAATAATCACGGAAAATCCCTGGAAAAAGAAAAACTAACAAACAGGTTAACGAACGAACGTTCGCTGTCTAAAAACAGGTGAAAATCATTCGTTAAAACGAACGAACAAACGGGCGTTCGCTAAACAACCAAACCAGGAAAAGAAAAAAATAAACCGATCTAAAATAAAAAACAATCGCGGTTTCTAAAAAAACCGACGGTTTTCTAACGAAAACCGCGGCGGCGGCAGCGGCCGCTACCTCGACGAATCCGGCGAGGGCGGCGGCGGGTCCGGCGGTGGTCGGCGGCGGGTGTGGCGACGGCGACTGGCGGCGGCGCAGGGCGGCGGGGATCGGCGGCGCGGGTCTCCGGCAGCGCGGGGCACTGGCGGCTCGGGCAGGAAGCGGCGGCGGCGGAACTCGCGGCGGCAGCAGCGCTCTCCGGCGGCAGCGGCGGATTCCGGCGACGGTGGCAGCGTGGAAACCGAGGCGAGGCGGCGGCTAGGGTTTCGGGTGGGGGCTGGCGGCGGCTCGGGCCTTCGGGCTTTAAAGGCTGCCCGTGCTGAGGTGTCCGAGTCGGACACGGCCTGGTAAGACGGTATCTTTTAAAAAAAATCCATGCAGAAAAATAAATAAAAGAAATACTAAACGGACTCCAAAAATCCTGAAATAAATTTTCCCCGTCCTCTAAACATATAGCGGACAAAGTGAACATTTATTTGGGCCTCTAATGCAATTTTAAAAACGCATATTTTTCCTAATTCAAATAAAATAGCGATAAAACTCCGAATAAAATTATTATTTCATTTTAATATTTAACCTTCAATATTTCTTTATTTTGGGAAAGTCATTTTATCCGCTCTGTTTTATTTTTATAAAAGAAATATTCGAAGAGAATAATTAAAATCAAACGATCCTCTTTTCAAAATTTGAGAAAACTCAAATATGAAAATAACGAAATCCCCAACTCTCTCCGTGGGTCCTTGAGTTGCGTAGAATTTCTAGGATCAAGCCAAAATGCAATAAACTATGATATGCAATGGTGATCTAATGTATAACATTCCAAATTGAAAATTTGGGATGTTACAAACCTACCCCCCTTAAGATGAATCTCGCCCTCGAGATTTGTGTTGGCTAGAAAATAGGTGAGGGTGGTCCTTCCGTAGGTATTCCTCTCGTTCCCAGGTGGCTTCATCTTCGGTATGGTGGCTCCACTGAACTTTGTAGAACTTGATAACTTTGTTGCGTGTGACTCGGTTGGCAAACTCGAGAATCTTCACTGGTTTCTCCTCGTAGGTCAAATCGCTATCCAGCTGAATCGCTTCCAGTGGCACTGTATCTCTCAGAGGAATATCAGCCATCTCTGCGTGGCACTTCTTCAACTGGGAAACATGGAACACATCGTGAACTCCTGACAATCCTTCGGACAACTCCAACTTGTAAGCAACTTCTCCCATACGTTCCAAAACTTTGTATGGTCCCACAAAATGTGGTGCTAACTTTCCCTTAACTCCAAAATGCTTAACTCCTCGAAGTGGGGACACACGAAAATAAACTCTGTCTCCGACTTCGTAAGTTGTCTCCTTGCGTTTAGAATCCGCATAGCTCTTCTGCCTAGATTGGGCTACCTTGAGTCTATCGCGAATCAACTTACCCTTCTCTTCGGACTCTTTAATAAAATCTGGTCCAAACAACTGACAGTATCCAACTTCATCCCACAACAACGGTGTCCTGCACCTCCTTCCGTATAAAGCTTCAAAAGGGACCATCTTCAAACTGGCTTGATAGCTATTGTTGTAAGAGAATTCTGCATATGGCAAATTGTCGTCCCAACTAGATCCATAATCTAGCGCACAAGCTCTCAACATATCCTCCAGAATCTGATTGACTCTCTCGGTCTGTCCATCTGTCTGTGGATGAAAGGTTGTATTGAACTCTAGCCTGGTACCCAAAGTTTCATGCAACTGATTCCAGAATTTTGAGGTAAACTGGGTTCCTCTATCTGATACAATGGTCCTCGGAACTCCATGCAGACATACGATCTTGGTCATGTATATCTTTGCCAACTTAGCACTGGTGTAAGTGGTCTTCACTGGGATGAAATCAGCTACCTTCGTCGGACGATCGACTACAACCCATATCGGGTCATAGCCTGAATGAGTCTTGGGCAATCCCGTGATAAAATTCATGCCTAGCTTATCCAAATTCCATTCGGGTATCGGCAATGGCTGTAGCAATCCGACTGGCTTCTGATGTTCTGCCTTCACTCTTTGACATACATCACAAACTGCTACATACTCCGCAATATCCTTCTTCATTCCAGTCCACCATAAACTATCCTTCAAATCCAGATACATCTTGGTATTTCCTGGGTGAATCGAATACGGTGAATCATGGGCCTCCTGCAAAATCAACTTCCTGATCTCCTGATCATTGGGCACATATACTCGGTCCTCGAACCATAATGTATCGTGCTCATCCTCACGAAATCCCTTAGCTTTTCCTTTGCTCATCCTTTCCTTGATCTCGGCAATCTCCTTGTCCGTCTTCTGAGCTTCTCTGATCTTATCCATCAAAGTAGACTGAATCTCCAATGCTGCTACATAGCCTCTCAGAACTATTTCCAAACATAGCTCACGAAGATCCTCTGCTAACTCTTGCGGTAACTCTCCAGTCATGAGTGTGTTGACATGGCTCTTGCTTCTCAACGCATCGGCTACTGTGTTAGCCTTTCCGGGATGATAATGCAACCTCATATCATAATCTTTAATGAGCTACAACCATCTCATTTTCCTGAGATTCAACTCCTTCTACGTGCAGATATATTTCAAACTCTCATGATCCGTGTACACCTCACAACGGTTTCCGATGAGAAAATGTCTCCATGTCTTCAACGCATGCACTACGGCTGCTAACTCTAAATGGTGTGTAGCATAATTCAACTCATGGGGTTTAAGCTGTCGTGAGGCATAAGAAACAACTCTTCCCTCCTGCATAAGCACTGCTCCAAGTCCTCGACGAGAAGCGTCGCAATACACTTGATAATCCTTGCGTTGATCTGGCAGAATCAACACTGGTGTTGTAACCAAACGTTTCTTCAACTCCTGACAACTAGCCTCAGATTCCTCAGTCCATTTTAACTTGGTGTCCTTCTTCAACAACTCCGTCATGGGCTTTGCAATCTTCGAGAAATTCTCAATGAACCTCCTATAATATCCTGCGAGTCCAAGAAAACTCCGGATCTCTCCAACTAACGTGGGTGCTTCCCAATTTGTCACAGTGACAACTTTGGTGGGGTCTACTACTATTCCTTCTCCGGATATAACATGTCTGAGGAATCCAACTTCCTTCAACCAAAACTCACACTTGCTGAACTTGGCATATAATTGATGTTCTCTGAGCTTCCCAAGTACCAAATGCAAATGCTCCTTATGCCCCTCTTCATTCTTCGAGTAGACTAATATGTCATCAATGAACACCACGATGAACTTATCCAGAAACTCCATAAACACCTTGTTCATCATGTTCATGAAATAGGCAGGTGCGTTAGTAACACCAAAGGACATAACGGTATACTCATATAGCCCGTACCTTATGGTAAAAGTTGTCTTAGGTATATCCTGCTCTCGAATCTTCAGTTAGTGGTATCCTGATCGCAGATCGATCTTGGAAAATACTTTAGCTCCTTGCAACTGGTCAAACAAATCATTGATCATCGGCAGTGGGTACTTGTTCTTGATTGTCACTTCATTCAATCCACGATAATCAACAACCATCCTCAATGATCCATCCTTCTTCTCAACTAGAAGCACTGGTGATCCCCAAGGTGACGAACTTGGGCGAATATAGCCTTTATCCAGTAACTCCTTAATCTGCTTCTTAATTTTCCTCCAAATCCTTTGCGGGCATCCTGTACGGTCTCTTAGATATTGGCCCTATGCCTGGCAAAAGCTCAATCAAAAAATCGATGTCTCTATCCGGTGGCATGCCTGGCAACTCTTCTGGAAATACATCAGGGAAATCCTTCACCAATGGTACTTCCTCCTGTACAACTCCTGATAAGGAATTCACTTGAGTCCTCTTCGGCACATGCCGGGATACATACTTAATCCTTCTTCCTTCTGGGGTGGTGAGCATAATCGACTTACTGGCGCAATCGATGTTTCCTCCATACATCGATAGCCAATCCATACCCAAAATCACATCCAAACCTTGCGACTCCAAAATTATCAGGTCTAAGGGGAAAACATGCCTACCTATGGTCAATGGCATCTGAAAACATCCTTGGCTTGCCATATATTCCGCTCCTGGCGAGCCTACTAACATAGGTGTTCTAAGAACCTTGGTGGGCAATTTATACTTATCCACAAATCCCCTTGATATGTATGAATGCAATGCACCAGTATCAAAAAGAACGTTTGCAGTAAATGACTTAACCAAAAACTTACCTATTACTGCATCTAGTTGTGCTTCAACATCCTCCACGTTAACGAGGTTCACTTGTCCCCTGTTGAAAGGGTTGGGCTTCTTCCCAGAGCTTCCATTGCCATTTCCATTCTTTGCTTCAGGACATTCATTGGCATAATGTCCAATCTTCTGGCAATTGTAGCAAGTAATGTGTCACGCCCAAGATGCGACCCTATCCTAAAGGAACTCGAAGGTCTCACCAAGGATAGAAGCGCATCTTGAAGACGCTTTTGCAAGGTGAATATCATTACATCAACATTACATAATAGATGGGGATACATACAAAAGGCATACAATGCCACACGAATACAACATCATCTTACATAAGAGCACCATCCGACTATGGATGAACCACAAACAGAAACTCAAACGATATCCACCCTGCTAGCCCAGGCTGCCGACCTGGAACCTATCCCCTGATCGAAGAAGAAGCAGAAGAAGAACTCCAAACAAGCAAACATCGCTCTCGCGTCATGATTATCGCATAATCTGTACCTGCAACTGTTGTTGTAATAATCTGTGAGCCACGAGGACTCAGCAATCCCATTACCATGAGTATCAAGACTAGCAAAGCTTAATGGGAAAGGAAGGGGTAAAGTGGTGAGGTTGCAGCAACGACTAAGCATATATGGTGGCTAACATACGCAAATGAGAGCGAGAAGAGAAACAATGGAACGGTCGTGAGCTAGAAATGATCAAGAGGTGATCCTGAACTCCTACTTACATCAAACATAACCCAAAACCGTGTTCACTTCTCGGACTCCGCCGAAAAGAGACCATCACGGCTACACACACGATTGATGCGTTTTAATTCGAATCAGGTGTCAAGTTATCTACAACCGGATATTAACAAATTCCCATCTGCCACATAACCGCGGGCACGGCTCTTGAAAGTTTATACCCTGCAGGGGTGTCCCAACTTAGCCCATGATAAGCTCTCGCGATCAACAAAGGATATACCTTCTCCCAGGAGACCCGATCAGTCTCGGAATCCCGGTTTACAAGACATTTTGACAATGGTAAATCAAGACCAGCAAAGCCGCCCGATGTGTCGACAATCCCGATAGGAGTCGCACGTATCTTGTTCTCAGGACACACCGGATAAGCGAAGCATACAAGTACCGACGTAACCCAAGTTGCCAAGGGATGGTCCCGCACGGTGCTCTAGTTTGGACCAACACTTAGACAAGCATTGGCCCGGGGGGGCTAAAATAAAGATGACCCTCGGGTTGGCCGACCCAAGGGAAAGGTATAGGTGGTGGTGAGGCAAATGGTAAAACCAAGGTTGGGCCTTGCTGGAGGAGTTTTATTCAAAGCGAACTGTCAAGGGGGTCCCATAAATCACCCAACCGCGTAAGGAACGCAAAATACAGGAACATAATACCGATATGACGGAAACTAGGGCGGCAAGAGTGGAACAAAACACCAGACATAAGGCCGAGCCTTCCACCTTTTACCAAGTATATAGATGCATTAGTTAAATAAGAGATATTGTGATATCCCAACATAACCTTGTCCACCATGGAGCAATCTTCAACTTCACCTGCAACTAACAACGCTATAAGAGGGGCTGAGCAAAGCGGTAACATAGCCAAGCAATGGTTTGCTAGGAAGGGTGAAAAGGTTAGAGGCTGACATGGCAATTTGGGAGGCTTGAAGAACAAGTGATAGGTAGCGCAGCAAAGCGATAGAACGAGGCAACTAGCATAGCAATGATAGTAGTGAGATCCAAGGTGACGGTCATCTTGCCTGAAATCCCGCAAGGAAGAAGAACGAGTCCATGAAGAAGATGAACGGATGAAGCCGAACCAAGCGTAGATGAACGAATCCTCACGATCGCAACGAAACGGGAACTATCAAGAAGAAGCACACAACATAGTAAACACACCACACATGAACAAGGCATGATGCTCAACCAAGTATGATGGATGACAAAGCTAGATGAGGCTACTCATGGCAAGATATTATGCATACAAGAGCATCATATCAAAGCAAGTTTAAATGAGGCCGGAAACAACATATAACACTTTCGGTAAGTCCTCATATGCAAATTTAGAAATTGGTCCAGAACTGAACAAACATTAAGTTAAAGTTGTTAAACATTAAGTTGAAGTTGTTAAACAGCAAGTTAAAGAGCACCAAGAGGATCTACATGAAATTCTAGTCAAGTTACATATAAAGTTCATTTAGTTCGGAGCTACGGCCTAGAAGATATGAGCAAAACAAGTTAAACATGGCATCGATGCAAAATACATACAAACATCAAGCAAACACTCTCAAAACATGGATGCAACATGATAATATGAAACTTTCAATTCTAAGCAAGTTTCATATAGAGCATACTCAAAGCGGAGCAACGGATCAACACATACTCTATATACAAGTTCAAAGGACAAGCTGTCCAGAACAGCAACTAGGCATCTAGCAAGCATCAAAAAAATATGCTACAACACCTCAACATAATAACAAAAGGCATGGGCATGAAGTATAGGTAAAGCATGACAAAACATGAACACTACGATATCTCCAGAAACAACTAGAACATGCTCAAAAGGACATGGCAAGATTGCAAATTATAACAGATTCAGACTTAGCAGAAAATAACATCAGGTTTCAATGTTTAGAGCTATCAAACAACATGCTACAGGAACTTATCATGGCAAACAAAAGCATGGCATGCTAGTACTAAAGACAAAGAACAAAACTCCCTTACTGAACTAATTCCAAAGATCACCAGAAAAGATGGTAGCATCCATGCAAACATGGCAAATGATATGACAGATTCATACATGGCAGAAACAACAATAAGTAGGCATGTCGGTGAGCTTGTACCACTCACCACAGAGCAATACATGGCATTACAAGGTAACCAACAGTAAGATGGCATATTTATGGAGCTAAACATGGCAACAGAAAGTTCATAGCATGCTTGGATCACTAACAACAATCATGGCAACATTGAACTTAAAGTTAATAGGCTGACAGCAACATTATTTAGCAAGTTTGGAGCAAGATAACAACAAGTTATAGCAGGCTATAAATGCAACCAGCGGCATGAATGGATAGAGCATGACATGTATAACAAAACATCCTTAGTGAACATCTCCATATTAAGCCTAGAATTAATTGTATCAGCAGGTTTACATAGCACCAGGATATAGCAGATTCAGCCTAGCAAAACAGCAACAGCAAGTACCCTACTTCACGAGATGGTGCACTCACCAAAAGGCAAACAAAAATACATGGATTGCACCACCGTAAATATGGCATGATGTATCACAAAACACATGTAGACATCAAGCTCATAGGATGCACACACAAAATGCAACAAAAAAGACAAATCATCAAGTTATAACAGTTGCAGCAGATTAACATCGTATAGCACTCTTGCAACGATGATTTGGGGATCAAGATGATCTCAAATGAAAATGACCCAATGGGAGGAAATGTAGAGCATCTCATGATGAACATTTTGGTATATAGTATGCACGAATCGGAGCAATATGCATAGAGTTATGGCAGGTCAAACATGGCATCAGAATGTAAGGATCTCAGGGACTTAGACAAAAATCAACCTCCGAAAATCTGGACGGGACGAAGCGAGACGAGGAGATCCGGGGCGGGGAGGCGTGTTTGGATCGGCTCCCGGTGGATCTCATCCACCCGGGGGTAGATCCGGCCGGAGTTGAGGAAGACGACCGGGGACGGGGCGGCGCCGGCGAGGGGGCTGCTCGCCGGGGACGGGGCCGGGCGGCGCGGGCGGCGCGGCCATCGGGCGGCGCCATGGCCCGGCGGCGAAAGGACGCCGGCGGCGGCGTGGCAGAGGCAGGCGCGCTCGGGAGCGGGGCCGCGGCCGGCGGTGGCGACCGGCGCTGGAGCAGGCGGCGGGTCCGACAGGCAGCGTGCAGAGGCGGCGGGGCGTAGCATCGCCGAGGCGCGGAGGCGGCGTGAGGGAGCTCGGCCCGATCCGGCCCGGGGCAGGCTCCCCATGGGCCAGGCGGGCCGGCGACGGTGGAAGGCGGCGGGTGCCACGTGGCAGACCTTGATTGGGCGCGGGCGGCGGTAGGATTCGTCCGGCGGCGGGCGAACATATCCGGCGCGGTGAGGGAGGAGATTTAGGGTTTGGACTGCGCGAAAAATCGGAGCGGATCACATATATATAGGTAGAAGGAGCTAGGAGAGTCCAAATGAGGTGCGGTTTTCGCCCACACAATCGTGATCGAATGACTGAGAGCATGGGGGTGACTTAGATGGGTTATTGGGCCACTTTGGAGGGGTGTTGGGCTGCACACAAAAGAGGCCTTTGCGGTTACCCGGTTAACCGTTGGACTATCAAACGGACTCCAAATGGCACGAAACTTGACAGGTGGTCGACCGGTGGTGTACCAAGGCCGCTTGGCAAATCACGGTCCATTCCGAGAATGTTTAACACCCGCTCACAACAGGAGACAAAAAGGGGAACGCTGGAGGACATAGGAGTGCCGAATTGCAAAACGGACAACGGGGAAAATGCTCGGATGCATGAGACGAACACGTATGCAATGCAATGCAATGCACATGATGACATGGCAAAATGCAACATGCAAGCAAATGACATGGCAACGACGACGAATAACTGGAAGATACCTGGCGCATCAGATCCGGGGCGTTACATAATGTGACTTAGATCCTTCTTGGCGGGCGTTGCTGGGTTGGTACGGTTCTGGCCGTTGCTTCCTCCATTACCATTCCCATTCTTGGGGCCACTATGGTTGTGCGAACTCCCTCCATTGTGATTTTGACCTCCATGGTTATGTTGAAGGGGTCCTCCCGAGTTCGGGGTAAAACGGGGTCTCTGCTGAGCTCCAGAATTGTACTTCCTTTGTCCATACTTCCTCTTGCGGTTGTCAATCTGCTGCTGCTTCCCTTCAATCATGAGAGCTCTATCTACCAACTCCTGGTAGTTTTTGAAGGTTGCCACCATCAACTACATGCTCAACTCATCATTCAGTCCTTCCAGAAACTTCTCCTGCTTAGTTGCATCCGTAGCAACGTCATCTGGAGCATAACGCGCTAACTTACTAAAATCATCCACATACTGGCCTACTGTGCGTCCTCCTTGGCGCAAGTTGTGAAACTCACGCTTCTTCATGGCCATAGCTCCTGCTAAAACATGGGCAGTACGAAAAGCCTGCTGAAACTGGTCCCATGTGACAGTGTTGATGGGATAAATGGCCGCGAAATTCTCCCACCATGATGATGCGGGTCCATCAAGCTGATGTGCAGCAAAACACACTCTCTCCGCATCCGTGCACCCTGCAGTGGTCAACTCCCTACCAATCTTGCGGAGCCAATCATCTGCAACTATCAGCTCAGTGCTACTAGAGAACACTGACAGATTCGGCCTTAAGAAACGGGCTAAGTGATCAACGGGTGGTGGTGTTGGTGGGTTGTTGTTGTTGTTGTTCCCCTGATTCTGATTCTGGACTAGTATCTGCATCAATGCATTCTGCTGCTGGATCAACTGAGTGAGCTCCAGTGGGAAAGCAAATCCATTGTCGCGTCTCGGAGGCATCTGAGGTTTAGAAAAGATGAGAAAATAGAATAGAATAAGGTCTAGAGGGAAAACACTGCCCATATGCACATGAGACAAACACAAACAATATCACTTCAATCAATTCAAACAAGGGCATATGATCGGTCTAACTATCGTTACAAAAGTGCTCGGACTATACTATATACATGGGGGAATACTAGTACTGATAAGGTGGTCGACTAGAAAAATTGATCGGTGGAAGGCTCCATGATATCTGCTCCAGCTTCATCAACATAGTCATCATCGCTATCATCGGGGTCCGAGTCGGTGTCGTCGATGATGATGTAGTTCTCCGTACAAGTGGAATCGTCGTCTTCTCCTCCTGGCGCGGGGTCTCCCATGAATATTCCGAGCTTCTTCATCAGATCGTCATTCTTCTCCATGAGTATCGTCATTTCTTCCTCGTATCCATCGCATGGAGACTTGAGTTCTTCCTCCAGCTCTGTGATCCTGGTCATTGCCTTCTTTAGATCTATCATGCCTGCGCACATCTGGTTCTCCTGGCGGCGAATATGTTGGTTTAACTCCTGGATGAAAGCTGCAATGGATCTATCCTTCCTGGTGCTGATCATCTCCCATTGCTCATCTCAGAGCCCACAAATATGGTAGATGTATCCTTGAGATCCTTGTGGTAAACTTCTCCAATGCTTCCCATGGTGATGTGGGCTGCCATGCTCTTTCCTAGACTCCAGGTTGGTGTATCAAAGGAAAACTCTATGGGCTCAATGACTGGCATGAACGTCCTTCCTGGAACTTGAACTCGAATCATCCAACGCTCCTCTTCTGGTAAAGTGGCGATGTAGGTCTCGGTGAAGCTTGGTATTCCGATGTTCAGGTATCTAGTGACTTCCTTCAAGTGGCGTCCAAAAGGGGTATCTTCATCCGGTTGCACGAACTTGTTCCTTGCATCCGCCATCCTAAAGAGTACAAAGGGAGAGGAGTCAGAATTAAGAAGAGAGTAGTGATCTAGAGCTTTAGCTTAGTGGTCGTGTCCTATAGTCAGCGTGTGCTCTGATACCATCTTGTAGCGACCAGACCTCAAACGGTCTAATCTCTATGCATCAGTGTCATCCCTGGATCGGTAATGCTGACACGCACAGTACTTGAAGGATTTATAACAGAGTAGCAATCACGCACTTATTACATCGAATGTCTCAAAAGAGAACTTATTACAATAAATATGGCTTAAGGTTAACTAAATCGATAACAGCGAAAGGCTTGGAAGATAAAGTGAGTCCATCAACTCCAACGGCATCACTGAGTGAAAGATCACGACCTAAGGCACCTTACTCGTCGTCTGAAAAGTCTGCAACATGAACGTTGCAGCCCGAAAACGGGTCAGCAAATGGAATATGTTGGCAATGTAACACAAGAGAGTAATGAACAGAATAATGCTATCACTACATGTATATGGCTAGTGGAAAGCTCTATGGTTACAGTTTTGCATAAAGCCAATTTTTCCCTACAACAAAGGAATAAATTTTATTTAACTATCATGGTGGTCGTTAAACATTGAGAAGGTTCCTCCAACTCAATCCCAATTAAGCATCATCATTAAACCCAATCAAATTAAATTAAGAGTGATGAGATCAACATGATAATCCAAGAACCAGATACTCAAAACGTCCATAACCGGGGACACGGCTAACCATGATTAGTTTGTACACTCTGCAGAGGTTTGCACACTTTTCCCCACAAGACTCGAATACATCCATGGTCGGAGAATCGAGACACAGTCTTTCTGAAATAATAACTCTTTACTCTGGGTGGACAGTTACACCTACTTTCCCCTACATCTGCTAGCCCACCATTGAAAGAGGTCTTGTAACCTACTCAACTATGCTAGAGCCCATAATAGCTTGTGGCTGCACACGGAAGTTTCAAGCACGAATAATCTTATGATCCCTTTGAGCCTGGGTGGCAGTCCATAGGATAATCACACGGTAACCCCGTGATTTCCAAAAAAACAGGCAACACTAGGTTCCCCAGGTGCCTCAGTCCACCCAAATGTGTATTAAAGTAGCCACCTTAAGTTAACCATTAAATACCAATACTCACATCTGTCATGGATACACTCACCCAATCCACGTCTACAAGCATAGCATAGCAATGTAAGCAACATAGAAGTAAGTCCCAAAGGTTTGATAATAAACAGGACAATAGGTACTACCTCATCTACTTCCCAAAACCCACATATTAAACAGATCCTAACCATGCAATTGTTTCAGAGTTGATCTAATGCAATAAAACTGGGTAGTAAAGAGGTATGATCAAAGTGTTACTTGCCTTGCTGATGATCCGTGAAACCTAGAGACTCGTAGTAGCACGCTTCGCACTCCGGGTACTCTATCGCAAAAAAACAAGCATACAATAAGCACTCAATTAGAAGCACGGGTAAAACTCAAATAAGAGATCTAGCTAGAAAGTTCAACTTAAGAACTCCGATTTACAAAAAGAATCAAATCAAACGAAGCAACAAAACTCAAACTGCAAAAGAAAGAAGCTCCATTTACTAATATGGACTTAAGTCAAATTTTAAAGAAGCAAAATCTTGTTTAAGTTGGTTAAACAGAAAGAGGTCTTCGAGACGAAACTCTAGGCGCTTGAATCGCCTGATTCCGATAAACGAGCGAAAAGATAAACTAAAACGAAAATCAGGGCAGAAATCACGATCGACAATAATCGCGGAAAATCCCTGAAAAAAGAAAAACTGACGAACAAGCTAACGAACGAACGTTCGCTGTCTGCGGCTAACGGGTGAAAATTGTTCGTTAAAACGAACGAACGAACGGGCGTTCGCTAA
This sequence comes from Triticum timopheevii, assembly GCA_963921465.1. Classification (NCBI taxonomy): domain Eukaryota; kingdom Viridiplantae; phylum Streptophyta; class Magnoliopsida; order Poales; family Poaceae; genus Triticum; species Triticum timopheevii. The sequence goes on along the minus strand of OY997274.1, from coordinate 280,985,500 downwards.
ATAACCACACTGGGAAAAGAAAAAAATAAACCGATCTAAAATAAAAAAACAACCGCGGTTTCTAAAAAAACGGCGGTTTTCTAACAAAAACCGTGGCGGCGGCGACGGCTACCTCGACGAATCCAGCGAGGGCGGCAGCGGGTGTGGCGACGGCAACTGGCGGCGGCGAAGGGCGGCGGGGTCGGGTGGCGGCGGGGATCGGCGGCGCGGGGCTCCGGCGGCTCGGGCGGGGATCGGCGGCGCGGGGCTCCGGCGGCTCGGGCGGGAAGCGGCGGCGGCGGGACTCGCGGCGGCGCTCTCCGGCGGCGGCGGATTCCGGCGGCGGCAGCAGCGTGGAAACCGAGGCGAGGCAGCGGCTAGGGTTTCGGGTGGGGGCTGGCGGCGGCTCGGGCCTTCGGGCTTGTGCGGGTCGGACACGGCCCGGTAAAAAAATAATTCCACGCAGAAAAACAAATAAAAGAAATACTAAACGGACTCCAAAAATCCTGAAATAAATTTACCCCGTCCTCTAAAAATATAGCGGACAAAGTGAACATTTATTTGGGCCTCTAATGCAATTGTGAAAAACGCATATTTTTCCTAATTCAAATAAAATAGCGATAAAACTACGAATAAAATTCGTATTTGATTTTAATATTTAACATTCAATATTTCTTTATTTTGGGAAAGTCATTTTATCCCCTCTCTTTTATTTTTATAAAGGAAATCTTCGAAGAGAAAATAATTAAAATCAAACGACCCTCTTTTCAAAATTTGAGAAAACTCAAATATGAAAATAACGAAATCCCCAACTCTCTCTGTGGGTCCTTGAGTTGCGTAAAATTTCTAGGATCAAGCAAAATGCAATAAAATATGATATGCAATGATGATCTAATGTATAACATTCCAAATTGAAAATTTGGAATGTTACATATAAACCGAGGCCAGGCTAGTCAATAGACAATCTCGTATTCATTACTACAATCTTGTGGTAGACACATGTACTCTGTACTATCCCCATATGAATACAATCAAAAGCAGGACGTAGGGTTTTACCTCCATCAAGAGGGCCCGAACCTGGGTAAAACCTCTCTCCGTGTTACCATCGCTCCAAGACGCCCAGCTTAGGACCCCTACTACGAGATATGCCAGATTTTACACCGACATTGGTGCTTTCATTGAGAGCCTGCTGGGTGATCATCACAGATAGATGGGATGATCAGGTGTTATAATTTCAGTTAGATATGTTTCATGTAAATTCCCTTTTGAATTATTACTTGTTCATATAATTTTGTTCGCGGAAGTTGTGCTAGACCGGATCGGAGGGATTCGGATGATAGCAATTGTGCGCATCATTTGATGGCTATTCGGATGAAGATGGTTGGATCCGATTGCGAACAGCTCGGTGGCGGCCAGCCATGCGGCGGTAGCATCCGAGGCCCACATGGAGACCTGGCGATCATAGGCATTGAAGCGGGCAAGCAATATCGAGGCATCGTAAATTGCATGGGCTCACTCACGTGCACGTGACGATGGCTATACTAGCACAATTAGTAATAGTACTTGGGAATGCTTGTCGGTGTCTCGTAAACAGTTAAGGGCGGCTCCTTGCGTAAACCCAGCATCTCAGGTGATATCCCTCTAAGAATATCTCCCCTCCGTGATCCATCCGAGAATATATTTTTCCTTTTTTTGTGTGTGTATCGCATTGTTTTTTGCAGACATGTTTTGGGCCAGCACAAGTATATGTCGTTTTAGGTCTACTTGATCGTCATCCCAGTGTGGCCCGAGATCGGCTGAGGTCTAGCGTACTCCTGCTGTATCCCCACGTGTGAGGGCATCAAGCATTGGGCACCGTCGAAATATCCCTCCGGCCATATGATAACATCAGGTTTTATTTTTCTAGTTACCTATACTGTATATACTAAATATGCACTGAATATTGTTCTACTGCTTTGCTTGATTTTTTCTCTGTAGAACTTTAGCGACAGATCTAAAATTCGATATGTCATGCGGTGGTCCGGTCGGCTCTGATCCGATCAGTTTCCAGCTAGCCGGTTTAAACAGATGCATCTGAGAGCAAAGCAGTAGCCAGGACTAGAAATATTAGTCATGCACACCCATCGAGGTTGGATTGATGGAACATGCTAGCTAATTATATAGCGCTTTGGGCAGTTCTTTTATTTCTATGGCTACAGATTAGGTGTGCTTATTCCAGTTTGTTATTCTATATAATTTAGTGTATTTCTTTTCTTTCGATGTGCACTTTTGGGTACGCGGGTTCATCTGTACGGACATTGCCGTACATACATTGTTGCTCCTGCAACAAGCCATGCTGGACCACCGCCCCGTCATCATGGCAGGACGACAACTACGGGACCCGCCATCTCCACACAACAAGTTTGGATCACGACATGCCAATGGTGTTGCCTCGACGCACACCCCTGCATCAACGGGTAATCGATTTTGACTGCGTTACGCGGTCACTTCGGTGTCACCAGCCGACCTGCTTCCACACCTTGGCTGGCATGAGACTTCGGTGTCACTAGCCGACCTGCATGAGACTTCGGCATCCGCCGATCACAGCTTCGCCATGTTAACTGGACCGAGGACTTCATCTCGCCACATCGGTCGTGCAACATCGCCACTTCGTCAAACTGAACTCTTCGTTCAAGCACCTCGGCGCCTAGGCCGTGTTCCTATAATTATTTATTTCACTCCAAATAATTAATTGGAGGAATTTTTTATTTTTTTGTCTTAAAACATTTTATTATTATTACTTCTGCCTTGAACTATTTTATGTGTGTAGATAATTAATTTTTGTTGCGTCACGCGGTCACCTCGACGTACGGAGTCGTCCTCTCGCCTCCATCAACCAAACTCCATCGTCACCATGGTGTGATACCCTGTGTCGCCATTATCACATCGTCGCTTCATCAAACTGACGTCCACCATGCCGACCTGTTTCGACACGTCGACTAACGTGGGGGCTTCATTGTCATGCAGCCAAACTACTCTCTCTCCTCGGCTGGACCGGGGGCTTCGCCTTGGCACTTCGGCACTGTCGTGCTATCACTTCATCAAGCCGAGCTCTTCGCTCGGGTACGTCAAGACCAGCTTGGGGTTGGGACCTTGAGCCGCTACAAGCTCGGCCTACGTCACACCAAGCACATTAACCAGCTAAGTCGCTTTCATGCTCAAAACTTTTAGTTTTAAATTTTGTTCGGTTCGACCAAGCATTATACTTTTTTGATAAAAAGTCGTTTGCTAAAAACTTTCTTTGTCAAAACTTTGTTTGTTATAAACAAATTCAAATGACCCGTTTACTTGGGGGGTTCCTTTATGAAGCCATTCTTCTTGCATATGATTATTAATGTATCGCACCATTCCTTGTTCGTGTATTATGCCAAAATATGCATCATGTTGACTTAAGTGTTCCGCAAAGCTGGGTTGCCTGGCTCCTGTGCTTAACCCTACATTCCCGATTGTTCGGCTAGGGAGTAAAGAGAGCACCTCTGCGATTGTTACGAACGGGTCATCCGAACTCGTACCTCAGACAGGTGAAGCCGAAAGCTAGCGCTCTTATTGTTTTCAACTATGGTCGGCACACGAGGGAACTCACGCGTACACAAATCTATTGCACAAGTGTCATAGTAATCATGAGCGACCAAAGAAAGGTACCGTTTGGGGCACTATTTTTTTTGAAGATGCTTCTTACGTTACATAAGTAATATAGCATAAGTTCCCTGGGCGTGCTTTGTCTATTACAGCCTCATGGCCTGATTGCCTGGTTATCCGAAACACCACCGATATTCTCGGTAGGCGGAGTAGATAACACTTTTCGGCCCTTGGCCGAAGAGGGAGAAGCCAATGGTCGGTTAAGACGCGTTCAAAGTTTGGGCGAACGCAGATAGTATATAAGTACTTCGGTACATACAATCATTATACATGAAATTCTTGTACCCAAGTCACTTGGGGGCTCTTAAACTAATATGAGCCGTTTTATAATACATGTTTTCTTCTTAGTCGCTGCAAAGTCTTTTTCTACCACTACTTTCTCAACTCAGGTGTATGATCAATAGCCAAGTAGCCTGGTTTCTCTCTAAAGCCATTCACGTTTAGTTCACTAAACTAGCTTGAGAAACACTCCGCCTTCGGAATAGGGAGGTTGAAGCCGAAGGCTAACCCCCTTGAAGCCTAGAGATCGGATGTGTCATGTCAAAGCACGACAGAAGTACAATTTTAAGACCAATTTCGTATTGGCACCAAAACAACTTGATTCAATCTAGACATAAAGTTTTTACGCATGTTTTTTGGTCTTTTGGTCTTATAAAATCTTTCGCCTATTTCATGTTTTCCTTTCAGGAAGCGGGACATTCTCTTAGTTGAGGTGTCCGGCGTGAAACTCTTTTCTAAAACTATAGTTCGGCATCTTTCCTGCTGAACTCCACCTCAGTATTGTCAAAACATACATGACAGTTGAACTAGTTCCCAAGGAGGTACGATCCTAGGGTCGGCCATGTTCCCAACCCAATGCTCGATGGCTACTGCATTGACAATCCAATGCAGAAAATTTAAGTGCAATATAGTTTCCGGGGAGATTATGATCCTCAGGTTGGTCGGCCACACCCAACCTAAGTCTCGAAGACTGTGCACACCGCTTTTTGTGTCCTGAAGTATTCTGCCGAGCTAGGAGTTGATACTCAGGCCGATTTTGTGAATCAACCTGAGTCTCAGGGGCTACTGGGATCAGCGGTCTTATGTCATCCTTCAGGTGCATCTCGGGTTTTAGACCAACACACATGTTGAGGACTACTGGCTATATATCTCGGCAAAGAATAAATTGCACCAATCGAAAATATTCTCAAAAAATCAGCCCGCAGTCGGGGTGGTATACCACCTCAGAAGCAGTCCGGCATAAAGCTCGGGCGCCAGTGGTTGGCTCCATAGAGGGCATTTCCAGCATTATGCTCGGCTTAATTCGTTCAATCTTTTAAAGACCAAGGTAGTTTATGACACCTCAGATGCCGACCATCTTCGAAGCTCGGCTGTGAAAATATGCCTCGGATTTAGTTCGGCGTTGGAGCTCGGACGCAAGAGGATACCTTGAATGTTGAATAGTATTGGAGCTCGGTTGTGAAAAGATACCTCAGATTTAGTTAGGCATTAGAGCTCGGACGCAAGAGGACACCGTCGCACGGGAAACACTTCAAACCCTAGTTGTGGCGTAAAAAACTTACAAGGCATTGATAAAGGCCGGTAACTTAAAGGGGCTCCTCGGATGCCCGACATGTAAATTCTTCGGATTCAGCTCGGTGATCGTCAAGATCGGACATGGGAAGATTTGTTGAACCAGTTTTCAAGACTGATGATCGAAGACGAAGAATTATTAGGAAGAACCGAGGAGCATCCTCAACTTGAAGACCGGTTCAGGGGGCTACTGACGGTGTCCTGGACTAGGGGGTACTCACCATGTCGTCTCCCGACTAGTGGGTCGGGCCGAGGACCCCCATGATGATTCACTAATGGGCCACTTTGGGCAGCCCATGCCGAATACAAGGAGGGTTCCACAAGACTTGGTGCACAAGACAAGGACTCCACTAAACCCTAGGCCTACTGTGCATATATAAACCGAGGCCAGGCTAGTCAATAGACAATCTCATATTCATTACTACAATCTTGTGGTAGACACATGTACTCTGTACTATCCCCCATATGAATACAATCAAAAGTAGGACGTAGGGTTTTACCTCCATCGAGAGGGACCGAACCTGGGTAAAACTTGTGTCCAGTGTTACCATCGCTCCAAGACGCCCGGCTTAGGACCCCTACTACGAGATATGGCGGATTTCACGCCGACAACGGGCAGCGAGAAGATGAAGATGGAGATGAGCGATGGGGGCTCCGCCCCTCCCCTCATTTATAGCCAAAGGGAGGCCAACCGCCGGCCTCCACGATCCCACACAATGAAGGTTTTTCTCTGCATGCATCAGTGACTCATAAAGTCCAACGGTTGCCGAGGCAGCATGGGGAAGCGGAGACGTCCACGTCCCATCAATCGCCACGCGTCGCCCAAGGCCGCAGGCGGTTAGGGCCCGTGGCACTCCGCACTTGCCCTTTGGCTTCGCCTCGAAGCCAAGTCTGAGCGCGCCTTGGGCCCGGGGCTACTGTCGGCGTTCTAGGAATGGGGGTACCCAGACTTTCCTGCCTGTGGCCCATGGCATGACTCCATCAACGGCCTGGTACAGACTAGCTTCGACATCGACAACTCAAGACCCTCGCGAGGGGCCAAGCCTCGCGAGGCGGACAACACCAAGACCTCCAAAGGGAGCAGCCTCCTCAGGTTGGCTCCCGAGGAGCGGATATTTCTATGCAAGGCTCACCTCATGAGGTTCGGGTGACGTGAGCCGTGACGACCAAGACCATGCGGGCGCCAGCGGGCGCAATGTACCAGTTTCCTCTTTGGTGCAAAAGAGGCAAGCCGCAGGTGCGGAGTCCCGAGGAAGCAGCCAAAGGTTTCCATTCCCGTGCAACAAGACCAAGACCGCCAGGATGGCAGGACGGAGGTCATCACCGAGCCCACCACGGCATCACGACCAGAGGCTTTTGCAGGCGAAGACCACTTTTGTCAGGATTAGATGTACTAGTTGTCTCCCTTCAAATTTGGTCGTTGTGGGTTCCTTTCCCGCCTTCGTTTGGGAAGAGGACCAAGGCCACTATAAATAAGACCTAGCCACCTTCATGGGGGAAGGAGGAAGTCGACCGAATCCATTCCACCCTCACCAGCTCAAGAACACACCTCCTAAAGTTATTCTCCACTGTACTAGTTCATCCTCAGCCCCACAAGGCAAATCCACCACAAAGCAGGAGTAGGGTTTTACACCTCAAGGTGGCCCGAACCTGGGTAAACTGCTGTGTCCCCTTTCCTTCGAGTTCATCATGCTAGGCTGTGAGATTTGCGAGCAGGCAGACTGGGGAGGTTGAGATCTCCGCACGCACCCCAGAGTTCGAACCTCTCAAGGGTTTGCGGAACCCGAAATCCGACAGTGTTGTTCACGAGGTTTCGCGTGGTTCTCCTACTGGATTGAGAACCTTGGTTCTTAACTATACTTATCTCTATTGTACTGCATCATCCTCTCCTCTACGGGGAAATCCCAATGCAGCACAAGTAGCAACCCGGCATCCCAGATCTAGGGTTTGTCTTTGAGTGGGGAAAGTTGTCGGCTTTGTGCAGTGGGTGGAGGAGTTGCGTCGGTGCGACAGTAGGGGCGGACGGTTGCGTACTTGAGGTCCATCACAATGTGTGTGATGGGCGAGGTTGGGTCCCCTCGGTTGCCGGAGCGGTGGCTTCGGAGAGTGGGCAAGGTGGCACCTTTTCGGTGGGTGTTACAACGCAGGTGCTTGTGTGTTGCCTCGGCTGTGCGGGCGGCAAGGTGACTCATTTGTGGGTGGGTGTTAGGCGGGTGTGGTCTTTTCTGCCACCCAGCTTGTTCTAGGCATCGTATGAAACCTTCCTTGGTCGGCCATGGTCGTTGGATCTGATTGATCGGGGTCGAGCCCCGAGCGGAATAAGCATTGGCCGACTATGTAAAAAACCATTGGTCTGGCTGGTTCCAGATCGGGCGATGGCGGCGTTGTGGCGTTGTGTCCTCCTTAGAGTCTCCATCTCGTGGGCAAGGTCCTATGTTGCTCAATGTTGGGGTGAATTTTTGTGTACCACGGCATCCTCTCGTTGTCTGTCGGCTTCTTGCCTCGACAGTGGTGCTCTCTTGTGGAGCTAGGTCAGGCGTGTTGGTTGTGCCCAAACACCTCCCTTTGATGTTCTGGCCTTAGCCTCCATCCGCGTTCTAGGGTGGTGAGCATTCCATCTTCCGATAGTGTGTCGCCTTTTGAGTCAGGGTGTGGAGTTGGGGGCTCCTTCTGGCGATGGAAGAGAATGACGCTGGTCTGCTGGGCGCCCTGGCAATGACATTGGCATAGCCCCCACTGACGGTTGATATCCTTCTAATACATCTCCAGCGTATCTATAATTTTTTATTGTTTCATGCTATTATAGTATCAATCTCGGATGTTTCATATGCATTTGTATGCTATTTTACATCATTTTTTGGACTAACTTATTAACCTAGTGTCAAGTGCCAGTTGCCGTTTTTTTGCTTGTTTTAGGCTTTTCAAAAAATCAATTTGAAATGGAGTCCAAATGAAGAAAAATCTTTGGATTAATTTTTTCTGGACCAGAAGGGACCCACGAAGGTTCGGGAGAAGACCAGAAGAGTCATGAGGGAGCGACAAGCTCACCAGGCGCACCCCGGGGGGCTTGAGCTTGTGGGCCCCACGTGGCACCTCCTGACCTAATTCCGCCTCTATAAATTCTCAAATATTCCCAATATACCAAAGAGCCACCCGAAACACTTTTTTCGCCGCCGCAAGTTTCTGTTCTTTCGCGATCCCGTCTAGAGGCCTTTTCTGGTACTCTGCCGGAGGGGGGATCGATCACGGAGGGCTTCTACATCATCCTTGCTTCCTTCTGATGATGCGTGAGTAATTTATCACAGACCTATGGGTCCATAGCTAGTAGCTAGATGACTTATTCTCTCTCTTTGATCTTGAATACAATGTTCTCCTCGATGTTCTTAAAGTTCTATTCGATTTAATCTTCTTTGGCGGTGTGTTTTTTGGGATCTGATGAGTTGTGGGTTTATAATTTGAATATTCATAAGAAGCAATTGAACCTTTTCTGAACTTTATTATGCATGATTGTTATAGCTTTGTATTTCTCTCTGATCTATATGTTTGGTTTAGCCAATTAGATTTTAACTTTAGTGGGAGAGGTGCTTTGTAATCTTACGGTGCTCTATCCCAGTGACAGAAAGGGACAAGACACGTATTTGTATTCTTGCCATTAAGGGTAAAACGATGAGGTATATTCATATTGACTGGGTTTACATTGTCTACATCATGTCATCTTACTGAAGGCGTTACTTTGTTTTTATTGACTTAATACTGTTAATGCATGCTAGATAGCAGTCGATGGGTGGAGTAATAGTAGTAGATGCATGCAGGAGTCGGTCTACTTGTCTCGGACATGATGCCTATATACATGATCATTGCCTTGAATATTGTCATATCTATGCGCTTTTCTATCAATTACCCAACAGTAATTTGTCTACCCATCATATGTTATGTGTTCGAAAGAGAAGCCTCTAGTGAAAACTATGGCCCCCGGGTCAACTTTTATCATATAAAAAACACAAAAATACCTTGCTACAATTTTCTATTTTATTTTAATTTATCTTTGCAATTTATCTATCTACCACTATGAGATTTAATCCTTGCAAGTAACCGCCAAGGGGATTGGCAACCGTTGGGTGCAAGTATTTTTGCTTTTTTTAAGAAAACATCCACTTTATTAGTTGGAAATAATGGTTACATCATCTATAAGAAGAGGTACAATATTCTCCATAGGCTCCTCAAACCAATCTCTAGTTACAGAAACTTTCGCTAGCCTAGCAAGTTCATGAGCAACCTTATTAGCTACCCTATTACAATGTTCAAATCTAGTCAACAAAAAATCACATGTCATGAAGTAGCAATCCTTGAAGACTGCCGCCTCAACTCCCGCCGATTGTCCTCCATTCTTCATTGTGCCAATGACTTCTATATTATCAGAGTTAATAATAAGACGATTGCATCCCGCCTTTTGTGCAAGAATTAAACCAAACCTAAGAGCCATCGCTTCTGCTGTTAGTACATCAGCACACCAATCAATCTTTCAATTTCCGCCAACAATAAATTTTCCTTTATCATCTCTGAGTACAGCACCTACAGTGCCCCTGAGCAGACCATGGTCAAAAGAAGCATCAATATTTAGTTTAACAAAACCCATAGGAGGTCGGCTCCATCCTTCTTTTCTACTAGTCGCACTAGGGGAGTGGGCATTCACATAGTTTGTCGTTATAGCACGAACCCCCATCGAAATCTGGTTCACATCTTGAGACTTTCCTTCATGAACCAACATGCGTCTCTCCCACCATAAATATCAAGCAGTTATCGCAATTAATTCACGTGCATTCTGGCAACCTAATATAGATAGTTCTTGGTGCGGCATAAGAAGTAAGAATTCAAGAACCGCCTCACCCGCACAATCAATAACACAAGCTTTCTTAATTACCTCATACATCCCAAACTTACCCCAAACCTCTTTTGCCTTCTGACACAGAAACAAAATGTGTTTTGTATCTTCTTGCCCGTTCGAGCATGAAGGACAAAGGGGCGAAACTTTCATATGTCTATTGGCAAGCGTAACAGGACACGATAGAGTTCCATGCAACGTTCACCAAATAAATATTTTTACCTTTGACGAACACAATAATTTCCAAATCTTACCCCAAATAGGATTGACATTGATTCGACCCATACCATTAGTATATTGCAATTTCCTGCAGGTGATGTTCACGAGGCTTTGTGTGATTCTCCTACTGGATTGATAACTTTGGTTTTTAGCTGAGGGAAATATTTATCTATATAATACTGCATCTCCTCTCCTCTTCGAGAAAATCCAATGCAGCTCATAAGTAGCAGGAAGAATTTTTGGCGCCGTTGCCGGAGAAACATCATCAAAACCTATCAAGTACCTTCGCGCAAACTATCATCTACTTGATCTTATTTTATTTGCCTTTTTATTAGCCTATGCCTCTCATTTTCATCTCCCCACTTCTAAGTCTTTTTACGAAAAAGCACAAAAAATATTTTTTGTTTGCTCATTTGCTTTCTTTGATGCTATGTCCCAAGATAAAATCTTTGATCCTTATCATAAAAGGTTGGCAGAAATTGAGAAGACTACTAAAATCTTTATGTTTTCACAGAATTAAGCACAATAGATTCTTTACTGAGGAACTTAAAGAACATTCCACCTTGCTGGATGCCATTAGAAAACAACTTGATAATGTTCATACTAAAAATTTGCTAGGAAAGATTTCAAATAAACAAACTGCGCTAGTAAATAAGATGGCCACTAATGCTGGCATCTCCTTTGTGAACGTGAACTACGTGCCATATTTCTCTTCAGGGGATTTACTAAACTCAAAGCTTAAAAAATGTATTAGTTTATATACTTTGAAGAGTACTCCCTCCATCCCAAAATTCTTGTCTTAGATTTATCTAAATACGAATGTATCAAGTCACGTTTTAGTATTACGTACATCCGTACCTAAACAAATGTAAGACAAGAATTTTGGGATGGAGTGTATGGGAAGGCATTCAGACTTTTAAAAGACGGTGGGGGTGGGGAGCATGTTGCGGCCATTGGGACTGACATGTAATGAATCTTTTTTCTTAACACAGTACAAACGAAAGCACTCTGCGCATACACTCAACCCTATGAACGCACACACGCACACCCTACCTCTATGAGCATCTTCAAGAGACTGAGCCACCATGTCTCTTGAGAGTTTACGAAGTCACCGTAGACGCCTCGTAGTAGACGGAAACATCTCCCCCCACTAAACGCGCATCGTCGAAAATCCTAAAATAAATCTAGGATAAATGTGAGCATCAGGATTTGATCCCTTGTGGACTAGAGATAGCACTGTCCTCTTATAACCATCCAACCTATGGTTCGCGTCAAGGTCAATGGATTCACCTACCCCGGTGTTAGAACTAGGGCGTGCATCTACAGCAGTGGTATTATCTTTCTTTTTCTTTTTGCGTCTTTGAATCCTGGTGTGTTGGTTAGTACCCAAGCCTTGTGGACGCGGGCCATACGAATTTGTATGGACGAGAAATATTATATGCGCTCAATGTTTGCACGAATCACGTGGGAACTCACAGTCTGGATACCAAACTCGCGTGGCAGCATCTCAACACGCGACTTATCGTTGCGGGTGACTCCAATATACCCTTTGCGTGGGCATTCAGACATTACATTCAAACAAATTAACGCACAGCACGGCGCAAATATCCCAGGCAAGCAAACAAATAACACCAAAATACAACTATCATTGGCACACAATGTTACAACAAACACATATAACACAAACGGTTGAGGACTTCAGGACCACTCGTATATTAGGAAATGTGAATAAACGCAACAAAATTAAAAAGTAAGCATTGGCGGTCAAAAAAATTAACCAGAAAGGGGAGTAGAACTACTTCCATGAGAGAAACCAACCCTGAAGCAATTCAAGTCATAACTTCCTGATCAATCAAACACATATGATATTGCCAACCAGTTCCGGATGCATGAAACATTAAACTTACGTGGCTAGACTTGGATGCATGTCAACTTCTATGCAAATACTTAGGAGAGTGGACTTGGTCATCCAAATATGATTGACAATCCTCCAATTTAGAGTTCATGACCACTTCGACATTTAACACGATAGCCAGGAATGCAACTCTGAATTATAACAGGAAAGCCCCCTAATTCTACACTAGAGTTAATTAAGGTGGGGAGAAGTGATCACTACCACAGAGCAACCGCATGTACTCCCTCCATTCCTAAATAGCCTTTTTAGAGATTCCAATAGAGGACTAGGAGCAAAATGAGTGGAATCTACACTCTAAAATATGTATATAACTCTATATACATCCATATGTAGTTTGTATTGAAATCTCTAAAAAGACTTATATTTAGAAACAGAGGGACTATGAAGGACATATACATATTACTAGCACGGCTAAACAAACAAGCAAGTGCTTTAAGAAAGTTAGCGTTACACATGATAAAAGACTGATATTGTCTGGGTCACGCCGCGAGATAACAAAATACAGTAGACCATAAATACTAAAGCAGACACACATGCGACCCCGAGAATCTAATGGATACTGAACAGCGAGATTATTGCATCGTCCTTTTCACGCTTTCACGACATCGGCTGACGAACACTACGAGCCACCGGCGGAGAATTCGGGACAAAGCGTTACACCAAGCAGGTTCGATCGCTCGTATAAACGGTAGGTTCGCCAACCGCCTGACCCGCACGACTTAACGCCTACCACGAGGCCCACCAGCTGACCTCGGACCAGGAAAGCGCGAGAATTGCAGCCTTAAATGGGCTGATTCACGATCGTGTTCGTCAAACTTATAACCTGCAAAATGAATCGTGACGGTTTATTTCGCTTCGTCGTCGGGAGAACATAACGAACCTCAAACGTTAACGCCATGCCATCAAGAATTCAGGTGTGAGCATTAGATCCAACGCATAGGAAAAGAGATACAGTAACAACTATAAACTGGAATTGATTGGCAAGGATACATCGACGTGGATGTTCGAACTGTACAGTACTGCAGAGCCGAGCAACGTATAGATGGTCAAATGACTTCACACTAATCTCTAGAACCAAAATTGCAAATTTTACGCATACAATTAAAATGCCCTAGAAAAATCATGGTCTGAATAAATATTCTAGTATTATCGCAGCGCAGCGAAAGGTGAGTTTTTGTCTATTAGTGCCAGCTAAGGTCAACTGGTCACTATCCCTAAAAGCACAATCTACCTATGCTGCACATATTGCACAAAGAAAGTACAACAGACAATTGATCATGATTACCAATTTCAAAGCAAGCTTGAGAAGAAACTAATGGGGAATGCATAAATATGTAAACCAAAAATGAAAACATACGATACTGAATATTACCAGAGATAAAAATAAGAGTATCTATACAACTACATAATCCAAATCTGCAAACACAAGTATTTTCACCTTGCAGGGCTTCAAGTGCAATAGTAGCTTGGGCAGGGCTATCAAAATCAACGAAACACAGGACATGAGGATCTCCACCAGGCTGCAGCAAAGTTGACAGGTCAAGATATGTCATCATTAGAATATAATATACAGTTTATTAACACAAAATAAACCAACAGAAGGGCAGAATATACATACGTGTCTTGACTCTTTGTTGACAAGCCTCACTTCACGGAAACCAACAAAAGGGCGGAATATATCTGTAGTGGAGAAGGTTAAGGAGCAAAAGCACTTATGGTGCGAGATGATACAATTCTAAATTCTCTGCTGGTGCATCATATTGAACAAGCAGCTTGTCAGGGCATATAAAATAAATGGAGAGGGACTGAACAACAAAGATTAGGCCGCAAGAACAACAGTATCATTAACAAACAGGAATGGAACTATGTGATGAATATCAGTGGTGTGACATCAAAGAATACTCAACCATCAATTAAGAAATGAAGTTAAGCACAGCATGATAGCAATATAGCTTATAAGGATACGTGAAACCTCCCTACGAGTGCAGTTTGCAGGCAGACCTTCAATATACAAAGTGTTGGATGCATCCGGGGGGAGAGGAGGCTCAGGTCTTGCACCATACCCCATGGCTCTGCTGTCCATACCAACGACACCCATCATACGGCGGTCATCAACAGGATATCCACTCATTCCACCACCAACCATTGCAGCTCCACCCATGGCACCAACAACTGCCCTACTTGGTTCATTGGCTGCCACAGAAGGCATCTAGAAGCACAAAAACAAGGCTAAAGTATCACGACAAGGTGCTCAGAATAATTATGTGAGCTCTTTACAACAAAGTTAACAATACCCCATTGCGTAAGTAGCGGTCATAAGATGCTCCAATTGCTTCATTGTCTCTAAGTGAGTGGTAACCTGCATTTTCCCGCGGATAATATCCAGCCATCTCTTGTCCTCCAGGACCATCTGCAAACAATAAAAAAAACAGGTTTCATGTAAATCTCCCTTGCCAACAATATCTTTAATTAATATAACCAGCAAGCTAAGAATATTCAGTAGATAAACAAGTCGTAAAAAGGGCATAAGTACAAGGAGAAAATATGGAAGCACACTAACAGTTAGAAGTTAGAGCAGCTACATACAAGCATTTAACTGTCATGAGAACTCCAGGATTTCTTATAATGCAGGCAACACCAGTCATTACCCACCATTGATCCACACACACATTTGGTACCAACTATTAAAAACGGGTATACTGAAATCCAAATGACCAACAAAATGCTCTGACCAAAATTGAGCTACGAGAGCCAGATTTGAAGAGTACATCTATTATGTTTCCACTAGTAACGGAGACGGGGAGGCAAAGTGATGTGGCAACAATTATTGCACCAAAATCCAATCCGCAGATTTACCACATGTATCACTCGAGTTTTTCAAGTCTGTAAGCATCTCTCGGGATCGTTCTTGAAAATACTCTGGACAGATTTGTGGTAGAAAACCAACCCTTTTTAGACTCTAAAATAAAAAGTAGTACTTCTGGTACGGGTATCGATCTAGTGCTATGATAATGCTGGAGTATTACCCCCATATAGGCTAAGCCCGCTACGATGTTTACAAAATTAGTGACCGTATTACTGGATCTAAGCAATATCTCATCTACAACTATATAAAACCAAAACTACCACTAACCACGAGACAATACAGACACGCAAGCACAAACAACGACACAAAGAGCAAAAGAACCATCATAGCGAGAACAAAAGGATCCAGATCTAGATTCTAGGGGGCAGATCTGAGGGCCGCGAACTCACCGCCGTAGTCTGGGCGCGCTCGCTTAAGCGACGGCGCGGCCGCCTGCTGCTGCTGCTGCTGCTGCTGCTGTTGCGCCATCGCCGCCTGCTGGTGTTGGTGCTGGTGCTGCTGCATGCCCCCCGCGGCCGTCGCGGCCTGCGCAACGGTAGCTGCCGGCGCCATCCCCGCCGCGGCCGCCGCAGCCGCCACCATGGCCTGCTGCTGCCGCGCGTCGGCGTACCTCCAGTAGTTCTCCGCGGCCATCGTTCGCCCTCGTAGGCAGGTCACACGGCGGGCGATGTGGGGGCGAGGCGAAGTCTTCGTGCGGCTAGGGTTTCCGAGCACGAGAAAGAAGGGAGAGAAAGTGTTTCGGTTTGGTCTCGGCTTGTAGGAGAGAGAAAGATAAAGAGAGATCGGATGGCATCACGTGGCGGTCGATTGTCAAGAAAGCGTACCATATGTTCGTCTGGGCCGCAGAAGCTTGGCGACCGAACGGCTCCGTCGTTCGGGCCGTGATCCAATATGCGTGGCTCAGGCGGTTCGGGCCACATCATGTATGGGCCCTGTGATAGTTTTTTTTAGTGGCCGTGTTAGCGTCTCCCTTAGTAATCCACTTGAGTGGCCCGTAGCACAATGGTTTGCCTTAAAAAAAAAGCATAATGGTGCGAGCTGAGTATAATCGCTGGAGCTATATCTCGCTCAAGGCGAGATCGAATAAAGTCTCGCCTGAAAGATTTCCTGTGTGATACAGTACTAGGTCAGCATGTATTCGTGCATACATCATCATCACTTGCCAGCTGCTTCGAGGTGGACGGCTTTATTCCTCTGATCATCGCTCGTTGGGAGATAGCGGTGGCCGCGGCCGGCAGGACCAGGAAGCCAATGGATCTTTGGATCTCTGCGGCCGGTGCCTTACGTGGCTTCCTCCGCGGTAGGGGGGCTAACCACGATAGTGAGTCGAAGAGAGCTAGGGAAGCTCTCATAGACGAAATCAAATCCCTCGACGCCCAAGCTGACTCCAAAGCCTTCTCAGAGGCGGAGTGGGCCAATCGATATGCCCTAGAAAACCAGGTGCTTTCCATTCTTAGGAAGAGGAGGAATACTGGCGCCGTCGGGGCAGCATCAAGTGGATTACTAAGGGAGACGCTAACACGGGTTATTTCCATGCCTACGCCAACGGGCGTAAACGGAAATGCTCAATTTTGCGCCTTCAATCCGAGCATGGGGTGTTGGTCAGCAATCGGAAATAACGGCTCACATATATGATTTCTTCCTTAACCTGTTGGGAACAACGGAGGAAAAGCCCATGCGCCTTCGAGCAGATTTCTGGGGGGGGGGGGGGGGGGGACGAAACTCGAGTTTCTCAGGCCGAAAACGACCTCCTTGCCTTATCCTTTTCCACGGAGGAAATTGATGGGGTTGTTGGATCGATGAAGATTGATACTGCCCCTGGCCCGGATGGCTGGCCGGTGGCGTTCCTTCGTCGTTTTTGTCCCATGCTCAAAGCTCCTTTTTACGACATCATTAATGGTTTCGCGTTAGGCACGGTAGACATCTCGCACCTCAACTTCGGAGTCATCAGTTTAATTCAAAGGTCAAAGGAGCGGAGTCCATCAAATAATATCGCCCTATCACCCTCATCAACGTGCCTTTCAAAATCTGCGCAAAGGCCTATACGATGCGGCTTGCCCCTGTTTTGCGCATAGAATCATCAACCAAAGCCAGACGGCTTTTCTCAAGGGTCGCAACATCCTCGAGGAGCCGGTAGTGCTTCAGGAGATTGTTCACGAATTAAAACAAACCTGGTAGCCGGCTGTGATCCTCAAGTTGGATTTCGAAAAAAGCCTATGACTGAGTGAATTGGGAGTTCATTCGCGAGTTCTTGGACCGAAAGGGATTCGAGTCAGGCTTCGTGCATCGTATAATGCAGCTGGTCTCGGGGGGGCCAGACGGCGGTGTCTATAAACGGAGAAGTTGGGAACTTCTTTTGCAACAAGCGTGGACTGAGATAGGGTGACCCCTCTGAAGGAAATATGCCCTAGAGGCAATAATAAAGTTATTATTTATTTCCTTATTTCATGATAAATGTTTATTATTCATGCTAGAATTGTATTAACCGGAAACATAATACATGTGTGAATACATAGACAAACATAGTGTCACTAGTATGCCTCTACTTGACTAGCTTGTTTATCAAAGATGGTTATGTTTCCTAGCCATGGACAAAAGAGTTGTCATTTTATTAACGGGATCACATCATTAGGAGAATGATGTGATTGACATGACCCATTCTGTTAGCCTAGCACTTGATCGTTTAGTATGTTGCTATTGCTTTCTTCATGACTTATACAATGTTCCTACAACTATGAGATTATGCAACTCCCGTTTACCGGAGGAACACTTTGTGTGCTACCAAACGTCACAACGTAACTGGGTGATTATAAAGGTGCTCTACAGGTGTTTCCGAAGGTACATGTTGAGTTGACATAATTCGAGATTAGGATTTGTCACTCCGATTGTCGGAGAGGTATCTCTGGGCCCTCTCGGTAATACTCATCACCTAAGCCTTGCAAGCATGTAACTAATGAGTTAGTTATGAGATGACGTATTACAGAACGAGTAAAGAGACTTGCCAGTAACGAGATTGAACTAGGTATTGGATACCGACGATCAAATCTCGGGCAAGTAACATACGATGACAAAGGGAACAAAGTATGTTGTTATGCGGTTTGACCGATAAAGATCTTCGTAGAATATGTAGGAACCAATATGGGCATCCAGGTCCCGCTATTGGTTATTGACCGGAGACATGTCTCGGTCATGTCTACATTGTTCTCGAACCGTAGGGTCCGCACGCTTAAGGTTTCGATGACAGTTATATTATGAGTTTATGTATTTTGATGTACCGAAGGTTGTTCGGAGTCCCGGATGTGATCACGGACATGACGAGGAGTCTCGAAATGGTCGAGACATAAAGATTGATATATTGGACGGATATATTTGGACACCGGAAAGGTTCCGGGAGAGTTTGGGAATATACCGGAGCTCTGGGAGGTTACCGGAACCCCCCGGTAAGTATATGGGCCTTATTGGGCCTTAGTGGAAAGGAGGGAGAAGGAGCAAGGGAGGGGGCGCCCCCCCCCCCCCAAGCACAATCCGAATTGGGAGGGGGGCCGGCCCCCCCTTTCCTTCTCTCCTCCCCCCTCTTCCTTCCTTCTCCCACTCCGAATAGGAAAGGGGGGGGGGGCAAACCTACTTGGAGTAGGATTGCCCCCCCTAGGGCGCGCCACCCCTTGGGGCCGGCCTCCTCCTCCCTCCCTCCTTTATATACGGGGGTAGGGGGGCACCCTAGACACACAAGTTGATCATTGAGATCGTTCCTTAGCCGTGTGCGGTGCCCCCCTCCATGATATTACACCTCGGTCATATTGTAGCGGTGCTTAGGCGAAGCCCTGCGACAGGAGAACATCAAGATCGTCACCACGCCGTCGTGCTGACGGAACTCCTCCCCGCGCCTCTGCTGGATCGGAGATCGGGGTGCGTCATCGAGCTGTACGTGTGTCAAGAACTCGGAGGTGCCGGAGTAACGGTGCTTGGATCGGTTGGACCGGGAGGACGTACGACTACTTCCTCTACGTTGTGTCAACGCTTCCGCTTCGGTCTACGAGGGTACGTAGACAACACTCTCCCCTCTCATTGCTATATCATCACCATGATCTTGCGTGTGCGTAGGAATTTTTTTGAAATTACTACGTTCCCCAACAGTGGTATCAGAGCCTAGGTTTTATGCGTTGATGTTATATGCACGAGTAGAACACAAGTGAGTTGTGGACGATATAAGTCATACTGCCTACCAGCATGTCATACTTTGGTTCAGCGGTATTGTGAGATGAAGCGGCCCGGACCGACATTACGCGTACGCTTACGCGAGACTGGTTTCACCGTTACGAGCACTCGTGCTTAAAGGTGGCTGGCGGGTGTCTGTCTCTCTCACTTTAGTTGAACCGAGTGTGGCTACGCCCGGTCCTTGTGAAGGTTAAAACGGAGTCTATTTGACAAACTATCGTTGTGGTTTTGATGCGTAGGTAAGAACGGTTCTTGCTAAGCCCGTAGCAGCCACGTAAAATTTGCAACAACAAAGTAGAGGACGTCTAACTTGTTTTTGCAGGGCATGTTGTGATGTGATATGGTCAAGACGTGATGATATATTTTATTGTATCAGATGATCATGTTTTGTTACCGAAGTTATCGGCAACTGGCAGGAGCCATATGGTTGTCGCTTTATTGTATGAAATGCAAACGCCCTGTAATTGCTTTACTTTATCACTAAGCGGTAGCGATAGTCGTAGAAGCAATAGATGGCGTAACGACAACGATGCTACGATGGAGATCAAGGTGTCGCGCCGGTGATGATGGTGATCACGATGGTGCTTCGGAGATGGAGATCACAAGCACAAGATGATGATGGCCATATCATATCACTTATGTTGATTGCATGTGATGTTTATCCTTTATGCATCTTATCTTGCTTTGATTGACGGTAGCATTTTAAGATGATCTCTCACTAAAAATTATCAAGAAGTGTTCTCCCTGAGTATGCACCGTTGCCAAAGTTCGTCGTGCCCAGACACCACGTGATGATCAGGTGTGATAAGCTCTACGTCCATCTACAACGGGTGCAAGCCAGTTTTGCACACGCGGAATACTCAGGTTAAACTTGACGAGCCTAGCATATGCAGATATGGCCTCGGAGCATGGATACCGAAAGGTCGAGCGTGAATCATATAGTCGATATGATCAACATAGTGATGTTCACCATTGAAAACTACTCCATCTCACGTGATGATCGGTCATGGTTTAGTTGATTTGGATCACGTGATCACTTAGATGACTAGAGAGATGTCTGTCTAAGTGGGAGTTCTTAAGTAATATGATTAATTGAATTTTAATTTACCATGAACTTAGTCCTAGTAGTATTTTGCAAATTATGTTGTAGATCAATAGCTCGCGTTGTTGCTTTCATATGTTTATTTTGATATGTTCCTAGAGAAAACTGTGTTGAAAAATGTTAGTAGCAATGTTGCGGATTTGATCCGTGATCTGAGGTTAATCCTCATTGTTGCACAGAAGAATTATGTCCTTGATGCACCGCTAGGTGACAGACCTATTGCAAGAGCAGATGTAGACGTTATGAACGTTTGGCTAGCTCAATATGATGACTACTTGATAGTTTAGTGCACCATGCTTAACGGCTTAGAATCGGGACTTCAAAGACGTTTTTGAACGTCATGGACCATATGAGATGTTCCAGGAATTGAAGTTAATATTTCAAGCAAATACCCGAGTTGAGAGATATGAAGTCTCCAACAAGTTCTATAGCTAAAAGATGGAGGAGAATCGCTCAACTAGTGAGCATGTGCTCAGATTGTCTGGGTACTTTAATCGCTTGAATCAAGTGGGAGTTAATCTTCCAGATAAGATAGTGATTGACAGAATTCTCTAGTCACCATCACTAAGTTACTAGAACTTCGTGATGAACTATAGTATGCAAGGGATGACGAAAACGATTCCCAAGCTCTTCGTGATGCTGAAATCAACGAAGGTAGAAATCAAGAAAGAGCATCAAGTGTTGATGGTTAACAAGATCACTAGTTTCAAGAAAAGGGCAAAGGGAAAGAAAGGGAACTTCAAGTGGAAAGACAAGCAAGTTGTCACTCCCGTGAAGAAGACCAAAGCTGGACCAAAGCCTGAGACTGAGTGCTTACACTGCAAAGGAAATGGTCACTGGAAGCGGAAATGCCCTGAATATTTGGTGGGTAAGAAGGATGGCAAAGTGAACAAGTGTATATTTGATATACAGGTTATTGATGTGTGCGTTACTAGTGTTTATAGTAGCCCCTGAGTATTTGATACTTGTTCGATTGCTAAGATTAGTAATTCGAAACGGGAGTTGCAAAATAAACAGAGACTAGTTAAGGGTGAAGTGACGATGTTTGTTGGAAGTGGTTCCAAGATTGATATGATCATCATCGCACACTCCCTATACTTTCGGGATTTGTGTTGAACCTAAATAAGTGTTATTTGGTGTTTGCGTTGAGCATGAATATGATTTGATCATGTTTATTGCAATACGGTTATTCATTTAAGTTAGAGAACAATTGTTGTTCTGTTTACATGAATAAAACCTTCTATGGTCATACACACCAACGAAAATGGTTTGTTGGATCTCGATCGTAGTAATACACATATTCATAATATTGAGGCCAAAAGATGCAAAGTTAATAATGATAGTGCAACTTATTTGTGGCACTGCCGTTTAGGTCATATTGGTGTAAAGCGCACGAAGAAACTCCATGCTGATGGGATTTTGGAATCACTTGATTATGAATCACTTGATGCTTGCAAACCATGCCTCATGGGCA
Source organism: Triticum timopheevii (assembly GCA_963921465.1). Lineage (NCBI taxonomy): Eukaryota > Viridiplantae > Streptophyta > Magnoliopsida > Poales > Poaceae > Triticum > Triticum timopheevii. Next base: position 280,963,598 of record OY997274.1, on the reverse strand, counting down.
AGATGACTAAGACTCCATTCTCCGGAACAATGGAGCGAGCAACTGACTTATTGGAAATAATACATACTGATGTATGCGATCCGATGAGTGTTGAGGCTCGCGGCGGGTATCGTTATTTTCTGACCTTCACAGATGATTTCAGCAGATATTGGTATATCTACTTGATGAAACATAAGTCTGAAATAGTTGAAAGGTTCAAAGAATTTCAGAGTGAAGTGGAAAATCATCGTAACAAGAAAATAAAGTTTCTGTGATCTGATCATGGAGATGAATATTTGAGTTACAAGTTTGGTCTTCAATTAAAACAATGTGGAATAGTTTCACAGCTCACGCCACCTGGAACACCACAACGTTATGGTGTGTCCAAACATCGTAACCGCACTTTATTTGATATGGTGCGATCTATGATGTCTCTTACCGATTTACCACTATCATTTTGGGGTTATGCATTAGAGACAGCTGCATTCACTTTAAATAGGGCACCATCAAAATCCATTGAGATGACACCTTATGAACTGTGGTTTGGCGAGAAACCAAAAGTTGTCATTTCTTAAAGTTTGGGGCTGCGATGCTTATGTGAAAAAGTTTCATCCTGATAAGCTCGAACCCAAATCGGAGGAGTGCGTTCTTCATAGAATACCCAAAGGAAACTGTTGGGTACACCTTCTATCACAGATCTGAGGGCAAGATTTTCGTTGCTAAATTCGGATCCTTTCTAGAGAAGGAATTTCTCTCGAAAGAAGTGAGTGGGAGGAAAGTAGAGCTTGATAAGGTAATTTGTACCTTCTCCAGAATTGGAAAGTAGTTCATCACAGAAATCAGTTCCAGTGATTCCTACACCAATTAGTGAGGAAGCTAATGATGATGATCATGAAACTTCAGATCAAGTTACTACAGAACCTCGTAGGTCTTCCAGAGTAAGATCCGCACCAGAGTGGTGTAGTAATCATGTTCTGGAAGTCATGTTACTAGACCATGATGAACCTACGAACTATGAGGAAGCGATGATGAGCCCAGATTCCGCGAAATGGCTCAAGGCCATAAAATCTGAGATATGATCCATGTATGAGAACAAAGTATGGACTTTGATTGACTTGCTCGATGATCAGCAAGCCATGTTAAATGAATGGATCTTCAAGAGGAAGACGGACACTGATAGTAGTATTACTATCTACCAAGCTCGACTTGTTGCGAATGGTTTTCAACAAGTTCAAGGTGTTGAATACGATGAGATTTTCTCACTCGTATCGACGCTTAAGTCTGTCTGAATCATGTTAGCAATTGCCACATTTTATGAAATCTGGCAAATGGATGTCAAAACTGCATTCCTTAATGGATTTATTAAAGAAGCGTTGTATATGATGCAACCAGAAGGTTTTGTCAATCCTCAAGGTGCTAACAAAATGTGCAAGCTCCAGCGATCCATCTATGGACTGGTGCAAGCATCTCGGAGTTGGAATATACGCTTTGATAAGTTGATCAAAGCATATAGTTTTATATGGACTTACGATGAAGCCTATATTTACAATAAAGTGAGTGGGAGCACTACAGCCTTTCCGATTAGTATATGTGAGTGACATATTGTTGATCAGAAATGATGTAGAATTTTTCTGCAAAGCATAAAGGAGTGTTTTAAAGGAGTTCTTTAAAAAGAAAAGACCTCAGTAAAAGCTACTTACATATTGAGCATCAAGATCTATTGAGATAGATCAAGACGCTTGATAAGATTTTTAATGAGTACATACCTTGGCAAGATTTTGAAATAGTTCAAAATGGAACAGTCAAAGAAAGAGTTCTTTCCTGTGTTGCAAAGGTATGAAATTGAGTAAGACTCAAATCCCGACCACAGCAGAAAATAGAAAGAGAATGAAAAGTCATTCCCTATGCCTCAGTCATAGGTTCTATAAAGTATGCTATGCTATGTACCAGACCTATTGTATACCTTGCTCTGAATTTGGCAAGGGAGTACAATAGTGATCTAGGAGTAGATCACTGGACATTGGTCAAGAATATCCTTAGTAAGGACCAAGGAGATGTTTCTCGATTATGGAGGTGATAAAAGAATTTGTTGTAAAAGTTACATCAGTGCAAACTTTTACACTGATCCAGATGACTCTAAGTCTCAATCTGGATACATATTGAAAGTGGGAGCAATTAGCGAGAGTAGCTCCATGCAAAGCATTGTGGACATAGAATATTTGCAACATACATACGGCTCTGAATGTGACAGACCCGTTGACTAAGATTCTCTCACGAGCAAAACATGATCACACCTTAGTACTCTTTGGGTGTTAATCACATAGCGATGTGAACTAGATTATTGACTCTAGTAAACCCTTTGGGTGTTGGTCACATAACGATGTGAACTATGGGTGCTAATCATATACAGATATGATTATTGGTGTTAAATCACATGGCGATGTGAACTAGATTATTGACTCTAGTGCAAGTGGGAGATTGAAGGAAATATGCCCTAGAGGCAATAATAAAGTTATTATTTATTTCCTTATTTCATGATAAATGTTTATTATTCATGCTAGAATTGTATTAACCGGAAACATAATACATGTGTGAATACATAGACAAACATAGTGTCACTAGTATGCCTCTACTTGACTAGCTTGTTTATCAAAGATGGTTATGTTTCCTAGCCATGGACAAAAGAGTTGTCATTTGATTAACGGGATCACATCATTAGGAGAATGATGTGATTGACATGACCCATTCTGTTAGCCTAGCACTTGATCGTTTAGTATGTTGCTATTGCTTTCTTCATGACTTATACAATGTTCCTACAACTATGAGATTATGCAACTCCCGTTTACCGGAGGAACACTTTGTGTGCTACCAAACGTCACAACGTAACTGGGTGATTATAAAGGTGCTCTACAGGTGTTTCCGAAGGTACATGTTGAGTTGACATAATTCGAGATTAGGATTTGTCACTCCGATTGTCGGAGAGGTATCTCTGGGCCCTCTCGGTAATACTCATCACCTAAGCCTTGCAAGCATGTAACTAATGAGTTAGTTATGAGATGACGTATTACAGAACGAGTAAAGAGACTTGCCAGTAACGAGATTGAACTAGGTATTGGATACCGACGATCAAATCTCGGGCAAGTAACATACCGATGACAAAGGGAACAAAGTATGTTGTTATGCGGTTTGACCGATAAAGATCTTCGTAGAATATGTAGGAACCAATATGGGCATCCAGGTCCCGCTATTGGTTATTGACTGGAGACATGTCTCGGTCATGTCTACATTGTTCTCGAACCGTAGGGTCCGCACGCTTAAGGTTTCGATGACAGTTATATTATGAGTTTATGTATTTTGATGTACCGAAGGTTGTTCGGAGTCCCGGATGTGATCACGGACATGACGAGGAGTCTCGAAATGGTCGAGACATAAAGATTGATATATTGGACGGATATATTTGGACACCGGAAAGGTTCCGGGAGAGTTTGGGAATATACCGGAGCTCCGGGAGGTTACCGGAACCCCCCGGTAAGTATATGGGCCTTATTGGGCCTTAGTGGAAAGGAGGGAGAAGGAGCAAGGGAGGGGGCGCCCCCCCCCAAGCCCAATCCGAATTGGGAGGGGGGCCGGGCCCCCCTTTCCTTCTCTCCTCCCCCCTCTTCCTTCCTTCTCCTACTCTGAATAGGAAAGGGGGGTGGGGCAAACCTACTTGGAGTAGGATTGCCCCCCCTAGGGCGCGCCACCCCTTGGGGCCGGCCTCCTCCTCCCTCCCTCCTTTATATACGGGGGTAGGGGGGCACCCTAGACACACAAGTTGATCATTGAGATTGTTCCTTAGCCGTGTGCGGTGCCCCCCTCCATGATATTACACCTCGGTCATATTGTAGCGGTGCTTAGGCGAAGCCCCGCGACAGGAGAACATCAAGATCGTCACCACGCCGTCGTGCTGACGGAACTCCTCCCCGCGCCTCTGCTGGATCGGAGATCGGGGTGCGTCATCGAGTTGTACGTGTGTCAAGAACTCGGAGGTGCCGGAGTAACGGTGCTTGGATCGGTTGGACCGGGAGGACGTACGACTACTTCCTCTACGTTGCGTCAACGCTTCCGCTTCGGTCTACGAGGGTACGTAGACAACACTCTCCCCTCTCGTTGCTATATCATCACCATGATCTTGCGTGTGCGTAGGAATTTTTTTGAAATTACTACGTTCCCCAACACCCTCCTCCCCTCTTATCTTCAACTTTGTTGCGGACGCCCTCTCGGCCATGATCACTAAGGCAAGGGGTGCCGGTCATATCCGCGGTGTTGTCTCCCACCTCATCCCAGGGGGGGTCTTGCACCTCCAATATGCGCATGCTGCTCTTCAAGCCAGACGACCATAGTATAGCCTCGACTAACCTCATTCTCCTTGCTTTCGAGATCGTCTCCGGTATCAAGATTAATTTTCTCAAGAGCGAGGTGATTGCCATTGGGATGGTCGAACCTCTCGCGCTGCGCGTAGCCAACCTTCTTAACTGTAAGCTTGGGAGCTTTCCGTTTAAGTACTTGGGCCTCCCCATTTATGAAAAATACATATCTATCAAAGAATGGGAACCCCTGTACGGTAAGGTGGAGAACCGGGTCAGCCCTTGGCGTGGTCGGTTCATGTCTTCGGCGGCTAGGCTCATTCTGACGAACACTAGTCTCTCCTCCTTGCCCATGTTTACCATGAGCATGTTCCTCCTAGCAGATGGTGTTCATGCCAAGCTCGACACCTCCCGATCCAAGTTCTTCTGGGAAGGAACTGGGTCCAAAAAGAAGTACCACTTAATTAAGTGGGCAACGCTATGCGGGCCAAATAAATTTGGCGGCTTAGGATCCTCAACTCCAAACTCATGAATGTTGCCCTCCTCTCCAAGTGGCTCTAGAAACTTGCCCAAAACGAGCAGGGGCTCTGGGCGGAAATCCTTAGAGCGAAATACTTCCCCGACGGGAATTTCCTTACCTCGAAGGCCAAAGGGTCGACATTCTGGAATGGGATCCAGGCTGTCAAACCGGCCTTTGCGCTCGGAGCTAAGCTCAGCGTTAACGATGGCAAATCCACGCGGTTTTGGTTAGATCATTGGCTTGGTCAGGAGTCGTTGTGGCGTAGCCACTCCTCCATATACCAACTTGCTACTAACATTGACATCCTCATTGCCGATGCGCTCAGATCTAACCCACCAGCCATCTCCTTCAAAAGGCCCCTCATAGAAGCCAAACGGGCTGCTTGGGACGAGTTACGTAACGCGTTTGCTGCAGTCATGTTGCGACCCAAGGCCGATTCGGTCTCTTGGTCTCTCACGAGCTCCTGGAAATTCTCGGTTAAGTCTCTCTATGCTAAGTTGACGGAGGGCCCAACACTAGACATAGCTAGGGGGCTATGGAAAGTGTCCATCCCTATCAAAATAAAAGTTTTCCTTTGGCAAATGTTCCACGACCGCCTCCCATCCTCTAACAACATAGCAAAATGAAACATGTCGTCCGATGGCACTTGTTCGATGTGTGGTGCGCATGAAGATGCAAACCACATTTTCTTGAACTGTCACCTCGCTCGTTTCGCTTGGAGTGCTGTCCGAGAAGCCTTTAACCAAAACTGGAATCCTCACTCGAGTAGAGATCTCCATGATATTCTCCTGGCTCATAGGGGTGGGTTTGGCCGAGTTTTATGGAGATGCGTAGGGGCGCTCACTACAAAAAATTACACTTCCGTGATGATACGTGTTTGTCACAGTAGGTCGCATTTTCTGTCATGCATGTACATCCATGACGATTTTATGACAGAATCAAGATAGTCATACATGTGCTGTCGTAGAAGTGTTTCATGACATTACCAAAATTATCATCAGGAAGTGTCCACTTCCATGACGATAAATCGCGCATCACAAAAGTGCTTTCGTTAAGGGTGACTGACACATGGCATCCGCCATAACAGAATGACGTTAAGCTATCAGGTCCAGTTTTGGATCCGATAACCCGTTAACAGCCCCGACCAATGGGGATTGGCTGGAGGAAACACGTGTCGGCTCACTGTTGGGACAGATGTCATCCACTCATTGGACCCAAGACGCCTATGATACGTCGACACGTGGCATGGCCCAACAGAGGCCCATTCCTTTGAAAAGGCCGACCCGTTTGACTTGGTCAAAAGGTGGCGGGCCGGCCCACGGAAAGCCTGTTAACGGCCTGTCCGCATATAGCCCATTTACAACCCGCTAACCCAGGGCCCGTTACGCCATATCTGAATTAGGCCCAGTAGCGTCATCTGGGCCGTCCAATATGATTCCAGCCCGTTTTAACTTCCGGCCCATGTGTGGCCCATGACTTCATTCGGCCCATATGAGGCACTTTGTAACTCTTGGCCCATTAACGGCCCGTGGTGAAACTGGCCCGTAATGAACAGTGTATCACTTTATACCCATTAACGACCCATTATTCCACTGGGCCATTTCCAGCCCAAGTTATCTTTCGGCCTTCTCAGGGCCCATTTATTCTTGGGCTCATTTGCAGCATTCGGTTACTTACGACCCGTTACTGTCATTTTCTGCTTGTAGGCCAAATTTAGCCCGTCGTTACAGTCGGCCCGTTTGTGGACCGTTAATACGTTGGGCCGTTTTCACGTAAAAAACCATTGAGCTGTTTTCATACAGTTATCAAATACGGCCTATTAACGACCCGTTATGGTCCACGAATAGTACGGCCCATGATTGGCGAAATGATGATACGCCCCGTAGAAGGCCCATGGATCCTACGGCCCGTAGAAGGCCCATGGACCCTACGACCCGTAGAAGGCCCATGGATCCTACAGCCCGTACAGAAGGCCAATGGATCCTACGCCCGTAGAAGGCCCATGGATCATACGGCCCGCATGAGGCCCATGGTTACAACAGTCTGTGTGCTGCCATGATTATTTTGGCCTAGTTACCAAAAATAGGCTATTGTGGCCACTAGAAAAACACAGAAAAAGAACTTCAGTGACTGCAAGCAAACAACTAAACAAGACAATGAGGAAATAAATAAGCAAGCAATTAACGCTAGCCTATTACCGCTATTACACATATTACATCCACTGGGCATCAAAGTCTGCCACCAGTGCAAATATAGGGAACAAAGCAGCATATTACATACACTGGCCATCAAAATTGGCCACCAGTGCAAATAAACGCGGCAGCAAAACAAGAGCATAACTGAAACAACTTCATAAGAGCTCAAGAAATGTTATCCTGGGTATCCACCATGCTGGCAATAAGCTTAGTAAGCTTATTAGCTTTGTCCTGTTTGGCGCTAAAATCCTCCAACTATTGCTGTTGCACCAAAAAGTATGCATCTAAATGCTCCAAGGACTTCCGCAATCCTTCCGCTTCTTGTCGCATCATAGCCGATCGATGTCTTTCAGCTTGTAGTTGAGACTCCAGAAACCGAATTGATTCAGATAGTGAGTTTGAATAGCTTGCGCAAGCGGTAGTGGCCAGTAACTCGAACACTAAACCAAGACAGGACTTTGGGGTTGTCTCACTGTCTTCAAGATAGTCTTCCTTAGCTGTTTTATCAGCTTTGTTGGAGACCAACAAGGATGTGTCAGTATCCTGATATCTGCATTACTTCCTTTACCATTGCTTAATAAGGCACTCTTCCCCAATATTTTGTCAGCATTCTAAAAGAAGAAACAAGCAGACACATAACAGGTTTAGCATGTACTAGTATATGAAACTCATTTCGGTGAACCAGTTCATTAGTAAGGTGGACAGGATAAAACTACCAATTCTTCTATTGCCAAGTACTAGTACGTAATAAAAGCCCCAAACAAACATATATCTATGTCCTATGGTCACTGCATTGTCTTGCCAAATCAAAATAGAGACACCGTTCAAATCATATCAGTTCAAGACAAAGCAGCAGTGAAATAATACAAAGCGTGGGTACACGGCACAACAAGATTTCAGATGGGTACCACGGGTCTACATGTACAACAGCACTATTAGCTCTGTTGTGATTCTAGTAATATGCATGATATGAGAAGTCAACTGTATACACAGTTGAAATTGAAATCAACAGAGCTATTGATAAGAGCAAACCTGTAAAAAAACATGTGTGAACATACCTGTTGTGCCATTGGAGTTTTCATTGGATCCTTCAATTTAAAAATAAGTTTGTATGAGTAAATACAGTGATACAAGAGCAAAGCAGTATGCACGATAGCAATCATAGTTAAAAAAGGTGCGCCTAGGATCTAGGCATTGGCAAAACGCATTGCGCATAACTACGCTTAATCTGTGCATAACTGCGCATAAGCATGCGCTTTGGTCAGAAAAGCGCAAGGCGGTGGCAAACCGCACAATTAACGCCTAGCGCTTTTTTGAACTATGATAGCAATGGAATCTTAAATTAGAACAGTTGTTCTTCAGGTTTAGGCACTTGTTCTACATGAACAGAGTACAGTAAGACGCAAGAATATAGTACTTAAAAATAGAAAATGAGCTCATAGATCTTACCACATTCTTGGTTCGGGACCAGTACAGAACAAGGCATTCCCAGTCATCGTCCAGTAAATGTGTCTCAGGAGAACGTAAGGGAATTTGATGAGTTTCTTTGCCGGTGAAGTACATTTTCTTCAGGTAATTCCGATACTACCACCAAGCATTCTTGAAGACAGCAGAGGTATTAGCACAGGTTACCTCATCCTGAGTTTCCAAATCGGTCCTTCTCTATAGAGAAAAATGGGAATATTTGATGTATTATAACCATCATGGAGGTAGGATGTATGGGACAAAGCAAAGTAATTGTCATGAATAACATTACTTACACATAACTCCTGGACAAACACCTGCAACTGGCATTTTCCTTCATCTTCAGTATAATATTTCCAAGATGGGAAGATACGCACATACGATTTAACAACATCAAATGCCATAGCTGCTAAACTACGACTAGTTGGTTGTGCTTCCTCCACAGGAATAGGCGTACTAACTGGTGGAGTTGGGGTTCGCCGTGGTAGTACTAGCCCTTTGGGCACTGGAGCTGCCTTACTAACTGCTCTTATTTGGGAGCTCTGTGGTGGAGATGGTGCTGTGTCAACAGGAACTGGGTTACTATCTGCTGGGGTTGGGGTTAGATTGGGTGAAGCTGGTTCTCTGTCCATCGCAGTAGGGGTACAATCTGCGAGAGTTTGGGTTATGTGTGGTAGGGCTGGTTCTTGTGCATGTACAACCGGGGTGCTATCTCCACCAAGAGGTAGCACTGTTTTATTTGAAGACCGTGTTTTTAGTCCGTTGGATATTGGCATCACCCGCTCCAATTCAAATGGCTGATAAACAGGAAACAAAGTTGAATGTACAGACATTGTATGAGAGACAGATGCAATATATGGTGTGGAAAAAAGGCATGAAATAGTTGACATGTATATTGTTTAACTAAAATGGATAGCATGACATAATTTCACATATATGATGTCTATCTAAACTGGATAGCATAGCATAACATAATTCAAAGATATGATGAATAACTAAACAGGATCGCATGACATAATTCACCTACATGTTATCTAAGTAATCAGGATCGCATCATTTAATTCACATATGTGATTTATATGCTAAACAGAAGGCATTCGATATGACGTCTGAACTAAGAGCATGGTGTTGAATATTGTGTATATGATGTCTAAACTATGCAATGCAAGACACCATATGCATGATATGAGTAGTATAACCGTGCCAAGTTTGAGCATACACCTCGGTGGGGGAATAGGGCTGGTCATTTGTCTCTGAATCCAATTCGGAGGAGCTATCGGGACACAACAAGAGATCTGCTTCGAGAGGTAGCACTATCTGCTCTGAAGGCCTTGTTTTCACTCCAGATTTTTCCATCTCCCACCCAAATGGCTGATTCACAGGAAGAGTAGTTTAATGTACAAACATTGTCAAAAAATGGAAATGTAATGAAGAAAAGGATGGGCAAGATAACATTCAAATATATGATGCCCGGTTAAACAGGATGGCATTGCACATTTCACATATATTATGGCTGGCTAAAAGACATGAGACTACATAATTCCCATATATGATATAGAAACTAAACAGGTGGCATTACAGAACATGTCTAAACTAAGCAGATGACATATATGATGTCAAAAGTAGGCACTGCAAGGCAACATATGCATGATATGACTAACATCATCATGCCAAGGTAGAGCAAACACCTTGGGGGTAAATAGGAATGGTCAGCGGCGTCTGAATCTGCCTCAAAACAGATATCTTCCTCTGGATTACAATCTGGAGAGTGGTGGGGAGGGTTTGCCATTGAACCCACCATGGAGCAATGTCTGCATGACATTGTATTGCCGCGCAAAACTCTTCTCTTTTTCTCTACATGTTCAGCATGACTGTGTACAATATTTGACATGCATACGAAAAAAATATGGTGAGATTATGTAAGGAGAGCATGCAGAAATTTAGAGTGATGGTAACAACCAGTGGATGGATCCAAAAATAATGATAGCAGGCTGATGATTGCTTTAAATTAATAAAAAGACAGATGATGATTGATTTACTATTTGTTTCCCACCCAAGATGAACAACATAGGCATACCCTAGGTGAACCATATATTAGACAAACATACTATTCATTGCTCCCTCGATATGTGCCCCACAACTAATTTAGAACTCAAGTCTGAACATTAATTTGGACTTGACTTGGAGTCCAAGAGGTGAATAGGACGATAAAGTAGCAGGTAATTTTAAGTAATGCATAACATAAGCAGAAACAAAAGAGTGTGACCTCTCTTATGGACCCGTGTACTCCTTAGGTTCATCTGCTGAGTCGATGATGGTGATGCCGTTGCGGTGGGTGTCGGCGGCAGGGAAGGAGATCTGAGATGGCGAAAGATGGTCAGGAGTCGTGATGTCTGGTTTGGTGGATGCTTCTGTTGATGGAGCAACTCAGGTGAGGTGGACGATGTCGCGGCAGGAGCAGGACAAACCACACAAAGTTCCCTTCGACACCTACCTGTAACTGAAGTAATTCTGTAAGGGCTCATTTGGCTTGCATGATTCTTAAAACGCAGGGATAGGAAAAACACCAGAATAGGATAGGAATGCACATGGTAAACAGAGCATTTGTAAACACAGGATTTTTGTGAACTTGGGTGCTTGATTTACAGGAATTGGAAGAGCAGAGGAATGCAAAGAAGCATGGCCAAAATAAAGTGAAACCATATGAAAGCGTGTACAGTTAGAATGTTATTCTGCCACTAATGCACTTGGTCTTGTTTTCATGCACAGGATTTTTAAAAGTAGGTCCAAGTGGATGTTTTGCTTCATTCCTTTCAACAAAATGCATGAATAATTGAATAGTAGAGTGCCATTGGAAAATTCCCTATTGCTATGTTTTTCTGTTGAACCAAAATACCCTAATGGATCGACGTGAATTTATAGTAATAAGTGATGCAACAACTGTACAACCTCTTTGCTGTAGCCATGTCGACCTCTGCATCATTGGGTTGATCGCTGAAGCAGTTGAGGTAGAGGTGGTTGTCGGAGGTGTGGAGGAAGATCTGAGGAATCTGTAGACGGTGTCCAGGGCACTGCTCTGTTGTGATGGATCGTTCTGTCGTTGGAGCAGCTCCGGTGAGCCGTAAGACGTCAAGGCCGAAGCAGCACAAGACAGACATCGTCAATCTCAAGTGGGATTCTAATAGCATATCCAATAGATGATGTAAAATAGATGTAAAATTTACATCACCAAAAACCACCTGACTACAACAGATGAGGTAAAAACTGTTGACTCTGAACTAAACTATCGAAACTGAAATTTATTGTGGAATCTGAATGTTACTATCGAAACTGAACGCAATGGTAGCAGAGAGGTACTTGACATGTAGTTTAGGGAGGGCCTGCAGTTCATCTTCAACCTGCACCCCCCCTGAGCTGCCAGCCACCACCGGCCGAACCGCCGGCCCTAGCGCTGCCTCGCCGCCCCGAAACAACTCCCCACCGCCGCCCCGGCCAGCCCTCTAGGCCCCCGCCCCCACCCTGAACCCTAAGATGGATAGTGGGGTACCTCTCCGGCGAGCCCCCGTCCCTGCTGTAGGGTGGTTCTTCCTTAACTCCGGTGAGCCCCCCCCCCCAACCCTAGAAAATCGACTGACCCAAAAGTCGATTCAGTCGATTGAAGTGTAGCTAAATCGGAGCAGAGCAGCAGCACTAGTGAGGGGGAGAGCAGCAGCAGCAGCTGGGCGAGCGAGCGATCAAGCGAGAGACGGAGCAGCAGTAGCAGCGTGAGCGAGAGCCGGAGCAGCAGCAGCAGATCCGACTGGTATGGCCGCCGCCGCCGAAGGGACCTTGCACTGGTGGAGAGCCGTCGTGGAGATGTCGCCCGCGGCGCTGGCTTCAAGGTAGCCGCTCCATGGGGATGCAGGATGGAGCACCGTCGGCGTCGGGAGGTCATGTTAAGGAGAAGGTGCGCGATGCAATGAGTGTACAACCTCTTTGGTGGCGCCGAGTAGTCCTCGACTTCTCCCGAGGAGTCGATGAGGATGTTGCGGTTCCGATGGAGCAGGTTAAGGCGGCGCTATGGGGATGGAGCAGCCACGATAGACGAGGCGATCATCGGAGCAGCTCCTTGGAGGTGGAGGACGGGGCGGCTAAACCGGCGGGACGACGAGATGGACGACGGATCCTCATCCAGGGAGGTGGACGAGGGACGTCGAGCTGTTGCGGTGGATGACGTCGTCGGGGAAGAGGCTTCGGATGGGCAGCGGTGAGGTGGCGGACGGAGGAGGGTTGGGTTTCGCGGCTGGAGCAGAGAGGTTATGGCGGCCTGGGATTTCGAATGGCGAAAAGGGGGCGATGGGAGGGGGTGAACCATGACTTAGGGACGCGCTTGTCCAAAATGTAGGGTGTGTTACAAAAGTACCCCCCCCCACCGATTTGAACTAGCGGCCCTTTCGGCTCAGTGTTAGAAGGGGGATTTCGCGTGTCAGGATTTGGCAGCTGGAGGGAGTTTTCGCGCGTGTTGTAATTTCGGGATAGCAAGGCGCGGGTTGTGAAGGCGCCAGTTTTGGGAGCACGATATCTGAATTTTCGGGATATAACAAGATGCGGGTTGAATTTTAGGGACAAGCCTAATGTGTAGTAATATTGTACTTGTACGTAACAAATCAATTCGCACTTCCCTCAACCAAAAAGAAAACAAAAAAAATAAAACTATTCACACCACACAAAGAGAGAGTCTTGCCCCGTTTTACTATACAAATGCTATTCAAAGCTACTCCCTCCTTCCATCTATATAGGGCCTAGTGCATTTTTGGATGCTAACTTTGACCAAATATTAGAGCAAAAATATATGACATGCAACTTACACAAAGCACACTGTTAAATTCGTCTATGAAAGGTTCTTTCAATGATATAATTTTCACATTGTGCATGTCATGTACTATTAATCTTGTCAATAGTCAAAGGCGGTCTTAAAAAACTCACTACGCCCTATATAGATGGAAGGAGGGAGTATGAATCCATGTTATGTCCAATTAAATTTTTTCGCTTGTTGTATAATGCATGTAACCTACTCATACCAACATTTTAGTGCATTCCAAATGTCTATACTACCGCTGCAATTTTCGAACCAAATTTAAATTCGTTTCTCTATTTTAATAAGAATCTACAATCATGATTGTTGCCAAGTTCAACCATCATTTGTGTATTACCTTAATAACACACCACATGATTACTATAGAGATAGATATGAACTATGTGTACTAAATGAACTCGAATTCTATTTTTTGAATACACTTGATGTTGATTCCAAATAATAGTACATTTGATGTACTAACTATATTATTCATAATCTAAACCATGTTCCATACGTACACCGTGTTTATCACACAAAGTATAGTGCCCCGCCCCTACATTATGACAAGTATTTAGACCTGAGCTGCAAAAGGCACACATTAGCCCAAATTAAAATCAATGTTCTATGTATTATACGTAGTACTAGCAAGATGCCCATGCGTTCCACAGAACATCAACATGATCAAGGGGCCTAATTTGCAAATATGGAGATGGGTGTGGGTATCTTTTTTCAAAATTGCCATAGTTTCCTTCCTATTCGCCAGATAAAAATCGGACGACCTATATTGCAGGATGTCAGGCACACCATCATCAACAACTCCGTTTTTTATAAGAGCAGAGATAAAATATATTATTTGTAGTATAACATGTTCATAACACCACCATGTGTATCACCGTTATATATATTCACACATGCGTCGGTTTAAAACACTATGATAAATTCTTCAAATATCCGAATTCGCTTTTTATAATGAAGTATGATCTCTATTCGTCTTTTACACCCACACAATCCTCTTATCTTTGTAGCTAGCGCTAACTTTCTCTCGTGCATGCACACGCCCGCATCCCTCTCACCCTACCTCAGCATTCTCTAGCTCCATCGCGCAAATTCGTCTTTTCACTTTAGGTCGTTCACCCACGGTGTGTGTAGGCCCCCCAACTCCTTCTTTACGGCACACATCGATCGATATGCCTCTCTAGCCAGGTGTGCCTAGCACAAACACAAGCTTCCCCTCTTCTCTTATCACCGTCCATGCCTCACTCCCACCACTCTTTTCATCGATCTCGTACTCGCACACTCCTTCCCCCTCGATATAGTATGCCTCTCGTACCACCTCCTAGATGCATCCCTCTCTCTCTATCCTTCTCGTGCCTCATTTGCTTCTAACACACACATGCATGTATACCGATCGATCTCCCAACATATACCTAGATCGACTTTAACTATTCCCCCCCATCGATCGACGTACCTCACAAGTTATGTCTCTCCTTTCTCTAACAAAGGGCGATTGATCTTCCTATGTAGTTACGTCTGCTTACTACGGCCATATCGTCCCCCCTCATCATTCGTGCATGCCTCCTGACCCGTCTCTCACACGCACGTGCACAGACAACAAGCAGCCATCTCCTCTCTTATTGATATTGCGGGCGTGCCCTCCGTTTGTCTAGCAAGCTTATCCCACCATTTGTTAGAAGCAACTCCACTACCACCCCCTCCAACACTCTAGCTCTGTCTCTCTCCCAACCTTATTCCTCTCCTGCACATATGCATGGATTCCGATCAATCTCCCTTAATACATGAGGTAGATCGATCTCCTTAATACATGAGGTAGGCCTCTCTCCTCCTCCACACATATACCAGCCATTGTACCTCTATAGTTAATTGGGCCTCCCTCTTCCCCCACCACACACCGACAGTCGAGCGCTGCAGGTAGGTATCCATGCCACTGAGACAAACTGCACATGTCCCCTCTCACGTTCCAGTAGGCCAGCCACTCTATATCTTTGACGTGGGCACACACAAATTCGATGGCACTCTTTATCGATCGCGCGCGCACACACACACACATTATCCATCTCTTCATTTCTATGGACACCTCAAGCCGATGATACCTCCACTCTCTTCTCGTGGATCGCCCCCTCTATATATATGTTATATCCAGGACTCTATTTCACACACATTGCATATGTTACTTTTTTGATTGACCCCCCCCCCCAAACTCTCTCATGAACCCACATATATCTCTCTAGGGTTGTATCTCTCTCACACAACCCCACGTAGGTGTTGTAGAGATACAAGAAGAGAATAGGTGCACCGTGCATGTACTCATGCTTCATGCCCAGCCACACCCGCGCGGGTACACGGTGGAGCTCATTTCTTTTCGAAATGGCAGCCCACATGCTAATTTGAACGCCTGTAGCGGTTGTTTACCTAGGGAGGTCGTGTACCACGCGTGCACAAAACAAAGTTCGACTTGACGCGTTGCCGCGTTATTTTTAAATAAAGTTATAGCGCTCGATGGCACGTACACAGAATATAAAACAATTTTTATGGAGAAAAAGGTAGTCCGCTCCAGTATATACAATGGAGCCTGCCTGCCTGGTTTGTCTCTCTTTAGAGTATCTCACACAAGGCTGAAGTGGCCTCTCTCTCTCTCACCGTTGGTCACTGATCCGGCCGCATCCCGTCCGCCGGGGGAAAGGGAGGAAGTGCATCGTTTCTCCGTGGGATGAGGCCAAAGGGAGAAGTGTGTGTTTGGTGTTCCCTCCGGCAAGCTTCTTGGTTTCTTTGTGTCTCATCACGGGTCGAGGCCAATCCAGATAAGTTCAAGGCTATAGAGCAGATCCAGGCACCCAGGACAGCTAAAGATGTGAGGCGTCTGATAGGATGTGTTGCCACGCTTAGCAGATTCATCTCCAAGTCTGCCGAGCGCGCCCTTCCGTTCTTCAAAATTTTGAAGAAGGCAGGACCCATGAAGTGGACCCTAGAGGCAGATGCAACACTGCTGGATCTGAAGACCTACTTGTCCTCTGTGCCCACTTCGATAGCTCCTAAACCACAAGAGTCGTTGCTACTATACTTGGCGGCAACCAATCAAGTGGTTAGTGCAGCCCTAGTGGCAAAGTGGGAAATAGAGGAAACAGAGGATAAGCAAAGCCCGGCAAGACTGGATGATGATCAGGACAGAGAGGAGCACGACAGCAGGGGCAACCCCAAGGACGCGACAAGGAAGAAATTGGTGCAACGCCCAGTGTACTTCATCAGTTCCTTGCTACAGGGGGCTAGGTTGAGGTATTTTGGCGTGCAATAGTTGATTTTTGGCCTCATCATGGCCTCAAGGAAACTGCGCCACTACTACCAAGCCCATGAGATTACGGTTTTCACCCGCTTAATTTTTGTTGCAAAGGATACTCCGGAACCCTGAGGCTACCAGCAGAATAGTGGAGTGGGCTTTGGAGTTATCCAGCTTTGCCCTGAAGTTTTAGACCACCTCAACTATCCAGAGAAGGGCATTGGCAGAGCTTATTGCAGAACGGACGCCAACCCCTGACGAAGAAGTGATGGAAACAGTTATTCCCGGCAAGGAAGCACCCCAAGAATGGATCATGTATTTTGATGGTGCTTTCTCCCTGCAAGGTGCAGGGGCTGGCGTGCTTCTCATTGCTCCCACTGGCGAGCACCAGAAGTACATCGTCCAGATGCATTTTCCCTGGGAGGAAGCAACCAACAATACATCAGAGTATGAAGGGCTCCTTGCCGGGCTTAGTATTGCCATTGAATTGGGAATTAAGAAGTTGATCATTCGAGGAGATTCACAACTTGTGGTGAGACAAGTCAACAAGGATTACCAAAGTCCATTGATGGAGGCATATGTTGAGGAAGTGAGAGGATTGGAGGGGCGCTTTTACGGATTGCAAACAGAGCACGTACCCTCTGTGGAAAATAGCATAGCTGATCATCTGTCAAAGTGTGTTACACAGAAGCTTCCTGTGGAACCAGGAACTTTTGTTCTCCATCTTACTTAGCCCTCCGTATCCCCGGCAACAATGGCCAGGAAAAGGAGAAAGTTGGACTCTGGTAAGCCTCTCCCAGTAGAGCCCCTCGGGCCTCCTAGCAGGGACCCTACCAGAAAAAACTCTCCATCACTTGCTGGGTTGCACCCTCCTGCTGGACCACTAGTCCCCGCGGCCGAGGAACGCACCCCCGCGAGTGGGGAGGTGCCGTTAGTCCTTGTTGCCGAGCCTCTGGCTCCAACTTGGGCAAGGCCATAGTCCACTTCCTCCAAACCGGAGAACTTCCCGATGAGCAAGATGAAGCTGAAAGAGTAGCTCGGAGGGCCAGTATGTACCAGTTTGTCGATGACACTCTGTACAGAAGAAGGCCCAATGGTGTGAAATTTAAGTGCATCTGCCGGGAAGAAGGAAAGGAACTGTCGGCGGAGATACACAAAGACATGTGCGGCTCCCACATTGGAACAAGGGCATTAGTTGGGAAAGCATTCTGGCAAGGATTCTATTGGCCAACAGCCCTCCAAGATGCGGTCGAGCTAGTCACCAAGTGTGAAGCCTGTCAGTTCCATTCCAAGAACATCCATCTGCCTGCACAAGCTCTTCAGACAATCCCTTTGTCATGGCCGTTTTCAGTCTGGGGGCTCGATATCCTTGGCCCTTTCCCCCGAGCTGCTGGGGGCTTCGAAGTCTTCTTTGTTGCAATCGACAAGTTTACAAAGTGGCCAGAAGTAGCTGCCGTGAGAAAGGTAACGGCTCAGTCAGCTATCAAGTTCTTGAAAGATTTGGTGTGCCGCTTCGGAGTTCCTGCCCAGATCATCACTGATAATGGCACCCAATTCACGAGCCGCGCCTTCATGCAATATGTTCATGCCCTCGGAAGCAAGATCTCATTTGACTCTGTTGCACATCCCGGAAGCAATGTACAAGATGAGAGGGCGAACACTGAAGTGCTACGCGGATTCAAGACAAGAACATTTGATAAGCTGCAGAAGTGCGGCAGGCGATGTATCGATGAGCTGCCGGTGGTTCTTTGGTCCCTCAGAACGACACCAAATCGAGCGGGCAGACTCCCTTATCCCTAGTCTATGGGGCAGAAGCAGTTATCCCCACGGAACTCATTTACAGGCCCCCTCGAGTGCTTGCCTACGATGAAGTAGTGCAAGATCAGCACCAGCATGATGATGCTGTGCTACTTGAGGAGAACCATCTCCGGGGTGCTACGTGTGTTGCACGCACTACAAAAAAAAGACACATCCGTGACATTTTGGGCCGAACGAAATTTTTTTCTGTCATACTTACGACACTTCTATGATGATAATTGTGACAAAACCCGGTATCATCATAGATGTGGTGGGCTCCTACTTCTATGACAAAAAACCATGACAGAAAATGGGCTTTTCATCCTGGGCGGGCCGGAGACGCAGCTGCATGACATTCTTTGGGGCGTCCATGACGGAAAAAACCATGGTAGAAGCGAGGGCGAGGAAAATTTCGGGGAGTTCCCAGTTACGGTGGGTGGTCGGGGGCCGAGCGATGCGCGTTTCTCTCGTACACGTACGCGCGTGTGTGCGGGGCGTTGGGATCTAACTAAACCTGAGCGAGGCATCGCCTAACTGAACCCTAGAGATTGCACTGCAGGCTACGTGTTACTGAACCCGAGCGATCGAGCGATTCCTTCGCTACTGCTGCTAACTAAAGTCGATCGATGCTGCCTCTGGATGAACAGTGAGCGTTGCAGGGGGGTTGGATGAAAAGTGAGCATTGCAGGGGGGTTGGATGAACAGTGAGCGATGGGGGTGGATGAACAGGACCCCGTGGCGTTGCCTCTGGATGAACAGGACCCCGATCGATCGAGCCGGTTGGGGCTGGATGAACAGGACCCCATGGAGGGCTGGATGAATAGGACGACCCGGTGGAGGGATGGATGAACAGTAGATGGTGGAGGGGTGGATGAAGAGTAGCCTGTGGAGGGGTAGTTGAACAGGAGCCCGTGGAGACGGGTGGTTGAACAGTAGCCGATGGAGTAGTGCGCGGTGGAGGCTGGATGAACAGGAGCCCGTGGATGAACAGTTGCAGGTGGAGGCTGGAGGAGGTCAACGGTGGATGAACAGTAGCCCGTGGAGGCTGGAGGAGGTCGACGGTGGAGATGAACAATATCCCGTGGAGTCCCGTTCGCCACACCCCTCCCGATGAACAGGACCCCCGTTTCGACCGTAGCACTCCAACACAAGTCCGTTTCGTCCGTTTTGCGGTACGCCACACCCCTCCCGATCAACATGACCCCGTTTCGACCGTAGGAGGTCCAACACAAGTCCGTATCCTCTGTTTTGCGGTACACCAGACCCCTCCCGATGAACAGGATCCTATTTCGAATGTGGCCGGTCGAACACAAGGCCGTTTCCTCCATTCTGCGGTATGCCAGGCCTCGCTTCCATTGCCTGTTCCGTCCAAGCCCTCCCGATGATCACGACGACGCATTCCGTTCCGACCCAGCCGGTTGGCTCCCCATGAACACGACGACAACGTTGTTTCTCCGTTCCGACCCAGCCTTGTACACGAGCCCTAGCCGTACGTATGCACGAGTTGGCGTTTGATACCCCGCCCATATGTACACATACGTGGCCGTATTTTCTTTCTTGCGGACTAGCCGCCATACGTACGTGTACATGCTACGTGTGCGCCTCTACTATGATACGTGTGCGCCTCTACATCCACCAGTATGTACGTACACATTCACGACCTGAATGACAATGCTACTTATGCTTTAACCAGGTGGGTCCCGACTATCAGGCACTTCCTTGCGTGGGAAGATGTAGCTGGTGGGTCCCAGCAGTCAGGGGGGTGAATCATTTTTTTTGCCCGGACGCACTTCCTTGCGTGTGAAGGTGTAGCTGATGGGTCCCAACAGTCAGGGGGAAACGTTTTTTTCGCGAAATACGGTGGCCCGTCCGGTGGGTCCCTGCTGTCAGGTGGAGGAATAATTATTTTGCGCGTAATAAGGAGGCACTTCCTTGCGGCCGCCATGGACCCAGCTGTCAGCCTCTCCACATACAGTACTCTTCTGATGGAAGTCGTTCCTTGACCATGTTGACCACGCCGCACGGAGAGCACCAGGGCGGTGGAGGACGGCGAGGCCTAGGAAGGGGATGACGCGGAGCCGGGGAAGACACAGCAGTGGAAGCCTGCGTGGAGAGGAGTACGAGGGTTCACTGGTTCGGCTGCGGTGTGAGGCTGTCGTCGCCGCAGGGCCTGGCCAGTGGTGGGAATAGTAGGGGGTGAGGCCTCCACAACAGCATAGCCGGCCACGGGAGGCAGGAGCATGCGACACGACCGGCGCTGCTTTGGGCTGCTGGAGCAAGAAGACCAGAGGTTGAGGAAGCACTATGGCCGTTGGATGGACACCATACGGTCACTGGAGCTAGAATCATTCATATTGACTAAGTTGACAAAGCCCTCCGTCCCCGTCAACTTAGTAGGCCCACAAGTCAGCCTCCCACCAAGGTGGGTCCCAGCTAGCAGGGGGAGTATTCATTTTTTGTGCGTAATAAGGAGGCACTTCCGGTGGGTCTGAGCTGACAGCGGGGGGAACGTTTTTTTCGTGAAATACGGTGGCCCGTCCGGTGGGTCCTAGCAGTTAGGGGGAAACATTTTTTTTTCAAAATACTGGTGACCCATCCGGTGGGTCCCTGCTGTCAGGTAGAGGAATAATTATTTTCCGCGTAATAAGGAGGCACTTCCTTGCGGCTGCCCTGGACCCAGCTGCCAGCCTCTCCACGTACAGTACGCTTCCGATTGAAGTCGGTCGTTGACCACATTGACCACGCCGCGCCGAGAGCACCACGACGGTGGACGACGACAAGGCCTAGGAAGGGGACAACGCGGAGCCGGGGAATACGCGGCAGTGGATGCCCACGCGGAGAGGAGTACGAGGGTTCACTGGTTCGGCTGCGGTGTGAGGCTGCCGTTGCCGCAGAATAACAGGGGGTGTGGGTCAGTGGAAGGATGGCTTGGCCAGTGGTGGGAGTAGTATGGGGGCGGTGAGGCCTCCGCGGTAGCACAGCCGGCCACGAGAGGCAGGAGCAGACGACACGACCGACGCTGCTTTGGGCGGCTGGAGCAAGAAGACCAGAGGTTGAAGAAGCACTATGGCCGTTGGATGGACATCATACGGTCACTGGAGTATTGACTAAGTTGACAAAGCCCTCCGTCCCCGTCAACTTTAGTAGGCCCATAAGTCAGCCTAACAATATGGTGGGTCCCAGCTAGCAGGTGAAGGAAATATGCCCTAGAGGCAATAATAAAGGTATTATTTATTTCCTTATTTCATGATAAATGTTTACTATTCATGCTAGAATTGTATTAACCGGAAACATAATACATGTGTGAATATATAGACAAACAGAGTGTCACTAGTATGCCTCTACTTGACTAGCTTGTTAATCAAAGATGGTTATGTTTCCTAACCATGGACAAAGAGTTGTTATTTGATTAACGGGATCACATCATTAGTTGAATGATCTGATTGACATGACCCATTCCGTTAGCTTAGCACCCGATCGTTTAGTATGTTGCTATTGCTTTCTTCATGACTTATACATGTTCCTATGACTATGAGATTATGCAACTCCCGTTTACCGGAGGAACACTTTGTGTGCTACCAAACGTCACAACGTAACTGGGTGATTATAAAGGTGCTCTACAGGTGTCTCCAAAGGTACTTGTTGGGTTGGCGTATTTCGAGATTAGGATTTGTCACTCCGAATGTCGGAGAGGTATCTCTGGGCCCTCTCGGTAATGCACATCACTTAAGCCTTGCAAGCATTGCAACTAATGAGTTAGTTGCGAGATGATGTATTACAGAACGAGTAAAGAGACTTGCCGGTAACGAGATTGAACTAGGTATTGGATACCGACGATCGAATCTCGGGCAAGTAATATACCGATGACAAAGGGAACAACGTATGTTGTTGTGCGGTTTGACCGATAAAGATCTTCGTAGAATATGTAGGAACCAATATGGGCATCCAGGTCCCGCTATTGGTTATTGACCGGAGACATGTCTCGGTCATGTCTACATTGTTCTCGAACCGTAGGGTCCGCACGCTTAAGGTTTCGATGATAGTTATATTATGAGTTTATGTATTTTGATGTACCGAAGGTTGTTCGGAGTCCCGGATATGATCACGAACATGACGAGGAGTCTCGAAATGGTCAAGACATAAAGATTGATATATTGGACGGATATATTTGGACACCGGAAAGGTTCCGGAGAAGTTTGGAGCTCCGGGAGGTTACCGGAACCCCCCGGGAGGTATATGGGCCTTATTGGGCCCATGTAGGAAGAAGAGAGAAGGAACAAGGGAAGGGGGCGCGCCCCCCAAGCCCAATCCGAATTGGGGAGGGGGCCGGCCCCCCCTTTCCTTTCTCCTTCCTCCTCTTCCTATTACTACTACTAGTACTACTTCCTAATACTAGTACTCTTTCCTTCCCCCTCCAAATAAGATAAGGAAAAAGAGAGGGAAACCTACTTGGAGTAGGTTTCCCCCTCCTCATGGCGCGCCCCCCTAGGGCCGGCCACCTCCTCCCTCCCTCCTTTATATACGGGGGTAAGGGGGCACCCTAGAACACACAAGTTGATCATTGATCGTTCCTTAGCCGTGTGCGGTGCCCCCCTCCACGATATTACACCTCGATCATATTGTAGCGGTGCTTAGGCGAAGCCCTGCGACAGGAGAACATCAAGATCGTCACCACGCCATCGTGCTGACGGAACTCCCCCTCGGAGCCTCTACTGGATTGGAGATCGAGGGTGTGTCATCGAGCTGTACGCGTGTCAAGAACTCGGAGGTGCCGGAGTAACGGTGCTTGGATCGGTTGGACCGGGAAGACGTACGACTACTTCCTCTACGTTGAATCAACGCTTCCGCTTCGGTCTACGAGGGTACGTAAACAACACTCTCCCCTCGTTGCTATATCATCACCATGATCTGGCGTGTGCGTAGGCAAATTTTTGAAATTACTACGCTCCCCAACAGTGGCATCCGAGCCTAGGTTTTTATGGTTTGATGTTATATGCACGAGTAGAACACAAGTGAGTTGTGGACGATATAAGTCATACTGCCTACCAGCATATCATACTTTGGTTCAGCGGTATTGTTGGATGAAGCGGCCCGGACCGACATTACGCGTACGCTTACGCGAGACTGGTTTTTACCGCCGTGCTTTGCACATAGGTGACTAGCGGGTGTCAGTTTCTCCAACTTTAGTTGAACCGAGTGTGGCTACGCCCGGTCCTTGTGAAGGTTAAAACGGAGTCTATTTGACAAACTATCGTTGTGGTTTTGATGCATAGGTAAGAACGGTTCTTGCTAAGCCCGTAGTAGCCACGTAAAATTTGCAACAACAAAGTAGAGGACGTCTAACTTGTTTTTGCAGGGCATGTTGTGATGTGATATGGCCAAGACATGATGCTATATTTTATTGTATGAGATGATCATGTTTTGTAACCGAAGTTTTCGGCAACTGGCAGGAGCCATATGGTTGTCGCTTTATTGTATGAAATGCAAACGCCCTGTAATTGCTTTACTTTATCACTAAGCGGTAGCGATAGTCGTAGAAGCAATAGATGGCGTAAACAACAACGATGCTACGATGGAGATCAAGGTGTCGCGCCGGTGACGATGGTGATCATGATGGTGCTTTGGAGATGGAGATCACAAGCACAAGAAGATGATGGCCATATCATATCACTTGTATTGATTGCATGTGATGTTTATCCTTTATGCATCTTATCTTGCTTTGATTGACGGTAGCATTTTAAGATGATCTCTCACTAAAAAAAATTATCAAGTAGTGTTCTCCCTGAGTATGCACCGTTGCCAAAGTTCGTCGTGCCCAGACACCACGTGATGATCGGGTGTGACAAGCTCTATGTCCATCTACAACGGGTGCAAGCCAGTTTTGCACACGCGGAATACTCAGGTTAAACTTGACGAGCTTAGCATATGCAGATATGGCCTCGGAGCACGGAGACCGAAAGGTCAAGCGTGAATCATATAGTAGATATGATCAACATAATGATGTTCACCATTGAAAACTACTCCATCTCACGTGATGATCGGTTATGGTTTAGTTGATTTGGATCACGTGATCACTTAGATGACTAGAGAGATGTCTGTCTAAGTGGGAGTTCTTAAGTAATATGATTAATTGAACTTAAATTTATCATGAACTTAGTCATGGTAGTATTTTGCAAATTATGTTGTAGATCAATAGCTCGCGTTGTTGCTTTCATATGTTTATTTTGATATGTTCCTAGAGAAAACTGTGTTGAAAATGTTAGTAGCAATGTTGCGGATTTGATCCGTGATCTGAGGTTAATCCTCATTGCTGCACAGAAGAATTATGTCCTTGATGCACCGCTGGGTGCCAGGCCTGCTGCTGATGCAACTGACGACGTTAAGAACGTCTGGCAGAGCAAAGCTGATGACTACTCGATATTTCAATGTGCCATGCTTTACGGCTTAGAACCGGGACTTCAACGACGCTTTGAACGTCATGGAGCATATGAGATGTTTCAGGAGTTGAAGTTGATATTCCAGAAGAATGCCCGGATTGAGAGATATGAAGTCTGCAATAAGTTCTATAGCTGCAAGATGGAGGAGAATAGTTCTGTCAGTGAGCACATACTCAAGATGTCTGGGTACTGTAATCACTTGATTCAACTGGGAGTTACTCTTCCGGATGATAGCGTCATTGACAGAATTCTCCAATCACTTCCACCAAGCTACAAGAGCTTCGTGATGAACTATAATATGCAAGGGATGGATAAGACGATTCCCGAGCTCTTCGCAATGCTAAAGGCTGCGGAGGTAGAAATCAAGAAGGAGCATCAAGTGTTGATGGTTAACAAGATCACTAGTTTCAAGAAAAAGGGAAAAGGGAAGAAGAAGGGGAACTTCAAGAAGAACAGCAAACAAGTTGCTGCTCAAGAGAAGAAACCCAAGTCTGGACCTAAGCCTGAAACTGAGTGCTTCTACTGCAAGCAGAATGGTCACTGGAAGCGGAAATGCCCTGAATATTTGGTGGGTAAGAAGGATGGCAAAGTGAACAAGTGTATATTTGATATACAGGTTATTGATGTGTGCCTTACTAGTGTTTATAGTAGCCCCTGAGTATTTGATACTTGTTCGGTTGCTAAGATTAGTAACTCGAAACGGGAGTTGCAGAATAAACAGAAACTAGTTAAGGGTGAAGTGACGATGTGTGTTGAAAGTAGTTTCAAGATTGATATGATCATCATCGCACACTCCCTATACTTTCGGGATTAGTGTTGAACCTAGATAAATGTTATTTGGTGTTTGCGTTGAGCATAAATATGATTTGATCATGTTTATTGCAATACGGTTATTCATTTAAGTAAGAGAATAAACTGTTGTTCTGCTTACATGAATAAAACCTTATATGGTTACACACCCAATGAAAATGATTCATTGGATCTCGATCGTAGTGATACACATATTCATAATATTGAAACCAAAAGATGCAAAGTTAATAATGATAGTGCAACTTATTTGTGGCACTGCCGTTTAGGTCATATTGGTGTAAAGCGCATGAAGAAACTCCATGCTGATGGGATTTTGGAATCACTTGATTATGAATCACTTGATGCTTGCGAACCATGCCTCATGGGCAAGATGACTAAGACTCCGTTCTCCGGAACAGTGGAGCGAGCAACTGACTTATTGGAAATGATACATACTGATGTATGCGATCCAATGAGTGTTAAGGCTCGCGGCGGGTATCGTTATTTTCTGATCTTCACAGATGATTTGAGCAGATATGGGTATATCTACTTGATGAAACATAAGTCTGAAATAGTTGAAAGGTTCAAAGAATTTCAGAGTGAAGTGGAAAAATCATCATGACAAGAAAATAAGGTTTCTACGATCTGATCGCGGAGACAAATATTTGAGTTACGAGTTTGGTCTTCAATTAAAACAATGTGGAATAGTTTCACAAATTCATGCCACCTGGAACACCACATCATAATGGTGTGTCCAAACGTCATAACCGTACTTTATTGGATATAGTACAATCTATGATGTTTCCAACCGATTTACCAATATCGTTTTGGGATCATGCATTAGAGACAGCTGCATTCACGTTAAATAGGGCACCATCTAAATCCGTTGAGACGACACTATATGAACTGTGGTTTAGCAAGAAACCCAAGTTGTCGTTTCTTAAAGTTTGGGGCTGCGATGCTTATGTGAAAAAGTTTCATCCTGATAAGCTCGAACCCAAATCGAAGAAGTGCGTCTTCATAGAATACCCAAAGGAAATTGTTGGGTACACCTTCTATCACAGATCCGAAGGCAAGATATTCGTTGCTAAAAATGGATCCTTTCTAGAGAAGGAGTTTCTCTCGAAAGAAGTGAGTGGGAAGAAAGTAGAGCTTGATAAGGTAATTTGTACCTTCTCCCGAATTGGAAAGTAGTTCATCACGGAAATCAGTTCCAGTGATTCCTACACCAATTAGTGAGGAAGCTAATGATGATGATCATGTAACTTCAGATCAAGTTACTACCGAACCTCGTAGGTCAACCAGAGTGAGATCCGCACCAGAGTGGTACGGTAATCCCATTCTGGAGGTCATGTTACTTGACCATGACGAACCTACGAACTATGAGGAAGTGATGATGAGCCCAGATTCCGCGAAATGGCTTGAGGCCATGAAATCTGAGATGAGATCCATGTATGAGAACAAAGTGTGGACTTTGGTGGAGTTGCCCGATGATCGGCAAGCCATAGAAAATAAATGGATCTTCAAGAGGAAGACGGACGCTGATAGTAGTGTTACTATCTACAAAGCTAGACTTGTCGAAAAAGGTTTTTGACAAAGTTCAAGATGTTGAATACAATGAGATTTTCTCACTCGTATCGATGCTTAAAAGTCTGTCCGAATCATGTTAGCAATTGCCGCATTTTATGAAATCTGGCAAATGGATAAACAAAACTGCATTCCTTAATGGAGTTATTAAAGAAGAGTTGTATGTGATGCAACCAAGAGGTTTTGTCGATCCTAAAGGTGTTAACAAAATGTGCATCTATGGACTGGTGCAAGCATCTCGGAGTTGGAATATACGCTTTGATAAGTTGATCAAAGCATATAATTTATACAGACTTGCAGTGAAGCCTGTATTTACTAGAAAGTGAGTGGGAGCACTACAACATTTCTGATAAGTATATGTGAATGACATATTATAGATCGGAAATAATGTAGAATTATTCTGCAAAGCATAAAGGAGTGTTTAAAAGGAGTTTTTCAAAGAAAGACCTCGGTGAAGCTGCTTACATATTGAGCATCAAGATCTATAGATATAGATCAAGACGCTTGATAAGTTTTTTCAATGAGTACATACCTTGACAAGATTTTGAAGTAGTTCAAAATGGAACAGTCAAAGAAAGAGTTCTTGCCTGTGTTACAAGGTGTGAAATTGAGTAAGACTCAAAACCCGACCACGGCAGAAGATAGAAAGAGAATGAAAAGTCATTTCCTATGCCTCAGTCATAGGTTCTATAAAGTATGCTATGCTATGTACCAGACCTATTGTATACCTTGCTTTGTATTTGACAAGGGAGTACAATAGTGATCTAGGAGTAGATCACTGGACATTGGTCAAGAATATCCTTAGTGAGGACTAAGGAAATATTTCTCGATTATGGAGGTGATAAAAGAGCCCGTTGTAAAAGTTACCTCGGTGCAAGTTTTCACACCGATCCAGATGACTCTAAGTCTCAATCTGGATACATATTGAAAGTGGGAGCAATTAGCTAGAGTAGCTCTGTGCAGAGCATTGTAGACATAGAATATTTGCAAAATACATACGGCTCTGAATGTGGCAGACCCATTGACTAAGCTTCTCTCACGAGCAAAACATGATCACACCTTAGTACTCTTTGGGTGTTAATCACATAGTGATGTGAACTAGATTATTGACTCTAGTAAACCCTTTGGGTGTTGGTCACATGATGATGTGAACTATGGGTGTTAATCATATACAGATATGAATATTGGTGTTAAATCACATGGCGACGTGAACTAGATTATTGACTCTAGTGCAAGTGGGAGACTGAAGGAAATATGCCCTAGAGGCAATAATAAAGTTATTATTTATTTCCTTATTTCATGATAAATGTTTATTATTCATGCTAGAATTGTATTAACCGGAAACATAATACATGTGTGAATATATAGACAAACAGAGTGTCACTAGTATGCCTCTACTTGACTAGCTTGTTAATCAAAGATGGTTATGTTTCCTAACCATGGACAAAGAGTTGTTATTTGATTAACGGGATCACATCATTAGTTGAATGATCTGATTGACATGACCCATTCCGTTAGCTTAGCACCCGATCGTTTAGTATGTTGCTATTGCTTTCTTCATGACTTATACATGTTCCTATGACTATGAGATTATGCAACTCCCGTTTATCGGAGGAACACTTTGTGTGCTACCAAACGTCACAACGTAACTGGGTGATTATAAAGGTGGTCTACAGGTGTCTCCAAAGGTACTTGTTGGGTTGGCGTATTTCGAGATTAGGATTTGTCACTCCGAATGTCGGAGAGGTATCTCTGGGCCCTCTCGGTAATGCACATCACTTAAGCCTTGCAAGCATTGCAACTAATGAGTTAGTTGCGAGATGATGTATTACGGAACGAGTAAAGAGACTTGCCGGTAACGAGATTGAACTAGGTATTGGATACCGACGATCGAATCTCGGGCAAGTAACATACCGATGACAAAGGGAACAACGTATGTTGTTGTGCGGTTTGACCGATAAAGATCTTCGTAGAATATGTAGGAACCAATATGGGCATCCAGGTCCCGCTATTGGTTATTGACCGGAGACATGTCTCGGTCATGTCTACATTGTTCTCGAACCGTAGGGTCCGCACGCTTAAGGTTTCGATGATAGTTATATTATGAGTTTATGTATTTTGATGTACCGAAGGTTGTTCGGAGTCCCGGATATGATCACGGACATGACGAGGAGTCTCGAAATGGTCGAGACATAAAGATTGATATATTGGACGGATATATTTGGACACCGGAAAGGTTTCGGAGAAGTTTGGAGCTCCGGGAGGTTACCGGAACCGCCCGGGAGGTATATGGGCCTTATTGGGCCCATGTAGGAAGAAGAGAGAAGGAACAAGGGAAGGGGGCGCGCCCCCCAAGCCCAATCCGAATTGGGGAGGGGGCCGGCCCCCCTTTCCTTTCTCCTTCCTCCTCTTCCTATTACTACTACTAGTACTACTTCCTAATACTAGTACTCTTTCCTTCCCCCTCCAAATAAGATAAGGAAAAAGAGAGGGAAACCTACTTGGAGTAGGTTTCCCCCTCCTCATGGCGCGCCCCCCCTAGGGCCGGCCACCTCCTCCCTCCCTCCTTTATATACGGGGGTAAGGGGGCACCCTAGAACACACAAGTTGATCA
Organism: Triticum timopheevii; assembly: GCA_963921465.1. NCBI lineage: Eukaryota > Viridiplantae > Streptophyta > Magnoliopsida > Poales > Poaceae > Triticum > Triticum timopheevii. The sequence continues at coordinate 280,933,741 of OY997274.1, read as the reverse complement.
TTGATCGTTCCTTAGCCGTGTGCGGTGCCCCCCTCCACGATATTACACGTCGATCATATTGTAGCGGTGCTTAGGCGAAGCCCTGCGACAGGAGAACATCAAGATCGTCACCACGCCATCGTGCTGATGGAACTCCCCCTCGGAGCCTCTACTGGATTGGAGATCGAGGGTGTGTCATCGAGCTGTATGCGTGTCAAGAACTCGGAGGTGCCGGAGTAACGGTGCTTGGATCGGTTGGACCGGGAAGACGTACGACTACTTCCTCTACGTTGTATCAACGCTTCCGCTTCGGTCTACGAGGGTATGTAGACAACACTCTCCCCTCGTTGCTATATCATCACCATGATCTTGCGTGTGCGTAGGCAAATTTTGAAATTACTACGTTCCCCAACAGCAGGGGGTGTTGGGGAACGTAGTAATTTCAAAAAAATTCCTACGCACACGCAAGAACATGGTGATGCATAGCAACGAGAGGGGAGAGTGTCGTCCACGTACCCTCGTAGACCGTAAGCGGAAGCGTTATGACAACGCGGTTGATGTAGTCGTACGTCTTCACGATCCGACCGATCCAAGCACCGAACGTACGGCACCTCCGAGTTCAGCACACGTTCATCTCGATGACGATCCCCGAACTCCGATCCAGCAAAGTGTCGGGGATGAGTTCCGTTAGCACGACGGCGTGGTGACGATGATGATGCTCTACCGGCACAGGGCTTCGCCTAAACTCCGCGACGATATGACCGAGGTGGAATATGGTGGAGGGGGGCACCGCACACGGCTAAGGAACGATCCGTAGATCAACTTCTGTGTCATGGGGTGCCCCCCTGCCCCCGTATATAAAGGAGCAAGGGGGGGGGGGGCGGCCGGCCAAGGGAGGGCGCGCCAGGGAGGAGTCCTACTCCCACCGGGAGTAGGACTCCCTCCTTTCCTAGTCCAACTAGGAGAGGGGAAGGAAGGGAAGGAGAAGGAGAAGGAAGGAGAGAGAGGAAGAGTAGGAAAGGGGGGCCGGCCCCCTAGTCCAATTCAGTTTGGGCTAGGGGGGCCGCGCGCCCTGCCTCCTCTCTTCCACCACTTGACCCATGAGGCCCATTGCTTCTTCCTCGTATTCCCGTAACTCCCCGGTACCCCCGAAAATACCCGAATCACTCGGAACCCTTCCGATGTCCGAATATAGTCGTCCAATATATCGATCTTTATGTATCGACCATTTTGAGACTCCTCGTCATGTCCCCGATCTCATCCGGGACTCCGAACTCCTTCGGTACATCGAAACTCATAAACTCATAATATAACTGTCATCGAAACCTTAAGCGTGCGGACCCTACGGGTTCGAGAACTATGTAGACATGACCTAGAACTATTCTCGGTCAATAATCAATAGAAGAACCTGGATGCTCATATTGGCTCCTACATTTTCTACGAAGATCTTTATCGGTCAAACCGCATAACAACATACATTGTTCCCTTTGTCATCCGTATGTTACTTGCCCGAGATTCGATCGTCGGTATCCAATACCTAGTTCAATGTCGTTACCGGCAAGTCTCTTTAGTCATTACGTAATGCATCATTCCGTAACTAACTCATTAGCTACATTGCTTGCAAGGCTTATAGTGATGTGCATTACCGAGAGGGCCCAGAGATACCTCTCCGACAATCGGAGTGACAAAACCTAATCTCGAAATACGCCAACCCAACATGTACCTTTGGAGACACCTATAGTACTCCTTTATAATCACCCAGTTACGTTGTGACGTTTGGTAGCATCCAAAGTGTTCCTCCGGTAAACGGGAGTTGCATAATCTCATAGTTACAGGAACATGTATAAGTCATGAAGAAAGCAATAGCAATATACTAAACGATCAAGTGCTAGGCTAACGGAATGGGTCATGTCAATCACATCATTCTCCTAATGATGTGATCCTGTTAATCAAATGTCAACTCTTTTGTCCATGGCTAGGAAACATAACCATCTTTGATAAACGAGCTAGTCAAGTAGAGGCATACTAGTGACACTATGTCTATGTATTCACACATGTATTATGTTTCTGGTTAATACAATTCTAGCATGAATAATAAACATTTATCATGATATAAGGAAATAAATAATAACTTTATTATTGCCTCTAGGGCATATTTCCTTCAGTCTCCCACTTGCACTAGAGTCAATAATCTAGTTCACATCGCCATGTGATTAACACCAATATTCACATCTGTATGTGATTAATAACCATAGTTCACATCATCATGTGATCAACACCCAGAGGATTTACTAGAGTCAATAATCTAGTTCACATCGCTTATGTGATTAACACCCAAAGAGTACTAAGGTGTGATCATGTTTTGCTCGTGAGAGAAGCTTAGTCAACGGGTCTGTCACATTCAGAGCCGTATGTATTTTGCAAATGTTCTATGTCTACAATGCTCTGCACGGAGCTACTCTAGCTAATTGCTCCCACTTTCAATATGTATCCAGATTGAGACTTTAGAGTCATCTGGATCAGTGCCAAAACTTGTATCGACGTAACCCTTTACGACGAACCTTTTATCACCTCCATAATTGAGAAACATCTCCTTAGTCCTTACTAAGGATATTTTTGACCGCTGTCTAGTGATCTACTATTAGATCAAAATTGTATTCCTTTGCCAAACTCAGAGCAAGGTATACAATATGTCTGGTTCACAGCATAGCATACTTTATAGAACCTATGACTGAGGCATAGGGAATGACTTTTCATTCTCTTTCTATTTTCTGCCATGGTCGGGTCTTGAGTCTTACTTAACTTCACACCTTTGCATCACAGGCAAGAACTCCTTCTTTGACTGTTCTATTTTGAACTATTTCAAAAATTTATCAAGGTATGTACTCATTGAAAAAATCTTATCAAGCGTCTTGATCTATCTATATAGATCTTGATGCTCAATGTGTAAACAACTTCACCGAGGTCTTTCATTGAAAAACTTTTATTCAAGTATCCCTTTATGCTATCCAGAAATTCTATATCATTTCTGATCAACAATATGTCATCTACATATAGTATCAGAAATGCTACAGAGCTCCCACTCACTTTCTTGTAAATACAGGCTTCACCGCAAGTCTGTATAATACTATATGCTTTGATGAACTTATCAAAGTGTATATTCCAACTCTGAGATGCTTGCTCCAGTCCATAGATGGATTGCTGGAGCTTGCACATTTTTTTAGTACCTTTAGGATTGACAAAACCTTCTGGTTGCATCATATACAACTCCTCGTTATGAAAACCATTAAGGAATGCAGTTTTGACATCCATTTGCCAGATTTCATAAAATGTGGCAATTGCTAACATGATTCGAACAGACTTAAGCATCGCTACAGTTGAGAAAATCTCATTGTAGTCAACACCTTGAACTTGTCGAAAACCATTTTGCGATAAGTCGAGCTTTGTAGATAGCAACACTACTATCAGCATCTGTCTTCCTCTTGAAGATCCATTTATACAATATGGCTTGCCGATCATCGGGCAACTCCACCAAAGTCCACACTTTGTTCTCATACATGGATCCCATCTCAGATTTCATGGCCTCAAGCCATTTCGCGGAATCTGGGCTCATCATCGCTTCCTCATAGCTCGTAGGTTCATCATGGTCAAGTAACATGACTTCCAGAATAGGATTACCGTACCACTCTGGTGCGGATCTTACTCTGGTAGACCTATGAGGTTCAATAGAAACTTGATCTGAAGTTTCATGATCAATATCACTAGCTTCCTCACTAATTGGTGTAGTTGTCACAGGAACCGGTTCTTGTGATGAACTACTTTCCAATAAGGGAGCAGGTACAGTTACCTCATCAAGTTCTACTTTCCTCCCACTCACTTCTTTCGAGAGAAACTCCTTCTCTAGAAAGGATCCATTCTTAGCAATGAATGTTTTGCCTTCGGATCTATGATAGAAGGTGTACCCAACAGTTTCCTTTGGGTATTCTATAAAGACGCACTTCTCCGATTTGGGTTCGAGCTTATCAAGTTGAAAACCTTTTTTCATATAAGCATCGCAACTCCAAACTTTAAGAAGCGACAACTTAGGTTTACTGCTAAACCATAATTCATACGGTGTCGTCTCAATGGATTTAGATGGTGCCCTGTTAAACGTGAATGCAGCTATCTCTAATGCATAACCCCAAAACGATAGTGGTAAACTGATAAGAGATATCATAGATCGCACCATATCTAGTAAAGTACGATTACGACATTCGGACACACCATTACATTGTGGTGTTCCAGGTGGCATGAGTTTTTGAAACTATTCCACATTGTTTTAATTGAAGACCAAAATCGTAAGTCAAATATTCATCTCCACGATCAGATCACAGAAACTTTATTTTCTTGTTACGATGATTTTCCACTTCACTCTGAAATTCTTTGAACCTTTCAACTATTTCAGACTTATGTTTCATCAAGTAGATATACCCATATCTGCTCAAATCATCTTGTGAAGGTCAGAAAATAACGATACTTGCCACGAGCATCAACACTAATTGGATTGCATACATCGGTATGTATTATTTCTAATAAGTCAGTATCTTGTTCCATTGTTTCGAAGAACGGAGTTTTAGTCATCTTGCCCAAAAGGCACGGTTCGCAAGCATCAAATGATTCATAACCAAGTGATTCCGAAAATCCATCTTTATGGAGTTTCTTCATGCGCTTTATACTGATATGACCCAACCGGCAGTGCCACAAATAAGTTGCACTATCATTATTAACTTTGCATCTTTTGGCATCAATATTATGAATATGTGTAACACTACGATCGAGATCCAACAAACTATTTTCATTGGGTGTATAACCATCGAAGGTCTTATTCATGTAAACAGAATAACAATTATTCTTTAACTTCAAATGAATAACTGTATCACAATAAACATGACCAAATCATATTTTATGCTCAATGCAAACGCTAAATAACATTTATTTAGTTTTAACACTAATCTCGAAAATATAGGGAGTGTGTGATGATGATCATATCAATCTTGGAACTATTTCCAACACTCATCGTCACTTCCCCTCAACTAGTCTCTGTTTATTATGTAACTCCTGTTTCGAGTTACTAATCTTAGCAACCGAACAAGTATCAAATACTCAGGGGCTACTATAAACACTAGTAAGGCACACATCAAACACCTGTATATCAAATATACCCTTGTTCACTTTGCCATCCTTCTTATCCACCAAATATTCAGGGCATTTCCGCTTCCAGTGACCATTTCCTTTGCAGTGTAAGCACTCAGTTTCAGGCTTTGATCCAGCTTTGAGCTTCTTCGCGGGAGTGACAACTTGTTTGCCATTCTAGTTGAAGTTTCCCTTTCTTTCCCTTTGCCCTTTACTTGAAACTAGTGGTCTGTCAATCATCAACACTTGATGCTCTTTCTTGATTTCTACCTTCGTCGATTTCAACGCCACGAAGAGCTCGGGAATCATTTTCGTCATCCCTTGCATACTATAGTTCATCACGAAGTTCTAGTAACTCAGTGATGGTGACTAGAGAATTCTGTCAATCACTATCTTATCTGGAAGATTAACTCCCAATTGATTCAAGTGATTGAAGTACCCATACAATCTGAGCACATGCTCACTAGTTGAGCGTTTCTCCTCCATCTTTTAGCTATAGAACTTGTTGGAGACTTCATATCTCTCAACTCGGGTATTTTCTCGAAATATTAACTTCAATTCCTGGAACATCTTATATGGTCCATGACGTTCAAAACATCTTTGAAGTCCCGATTCTAAAGCCGTTAAGCATGGTGCACTAAACTATCAAGTAGTCATCATATTGAGCTAGCCAAACGTTCATAACATCTGCATCTGCTCCTGCAATAGGTTTGTCACCTAGCGGTGCATCAAGGACATAATTCTTCTGTGCAGCAATGAGGATAAACCTCAGATCACGGATCCAATCCGCATCATTGCTACTAACATCTTTCAACACAGTTTTCTCTAGGAACATATTAAAATAAACATATGAAAGCAACAACGCAAGCTATTGATCTACAACATAATTTGCAAAATACTACCAGGACTAAGTTCATGATAAATTTAAGTTCAATTAATCATATTACTTTAGAACTCCCACTTAGACAGACATCTCTCTAGTCATCTAAGTGATTACGTGATCCAAATCAACTAAACCATGTCCGATCATCACGTGAGATGGAGTAGTTTCAATGGTGAACATCACTATGTTGATCATATCTGCTATATGATTCACGTTCGACCTTTCGGTCTCCGTGTTCCGAGGCCATATCTGTTTATGCTAGGCTCATCAAGTTTAACCTGAGTATTCCGCGTGTGCAACTATTTTGCACCCATTGTATTTGAACGTAGAGCCTATCACACCCGATCATCACGTGGTGTCTCAGCACGAAGAACTTTCGCAACGGTGCATACTCAGGGAGAACACTTATTGATAATTAGTGAGAGATCATCTTAAAATGCTACCATCAATCAAAGCAAGATAAGATGCATAAAGGATAAACATCACATGCAATCAATATAAGTGATATGATACGGCCATCATCATCTTGTGCTTGTGATCTCCATCTTCAAAGCACCATCGTGATCACCATCGTCACCGGCGCGACACCTTGATCTCCATCGTAGCATCGTTGTCGTTACGCCATCTATTGCTTCTACGACTATCGCTACCTCTTAGTGATAAAGTAAAGCAATTACAGGGCGTTTGCATTTCATACAATAAAGCGACAACCATATGGCTCCTGCCAGTTGCCGATAACTTCGGTTACAAAACATGATCATCTCATACAATAAAATATAGCATCACGTCTTGACCATATCACATCATAACATGCCCTGCAAAAACAAGTTAGACGTCCTCTACTTTGTTGTTGCAAATTTTACGTGGCTACTACGGGCTTAGCAAGAACCGTTCTTACCTACGCATCAAAACCGCAACGATAGTTCGTCAAGTTAGTGCTGTTTTAACCTTCGCAAGGACCGGGCGTAGCCACACTCGATTCAGCTAAAGTGAGAGAGACAGACACCCGCCAACCACCTTTAAGCACGAGTGCTCGTAACGGTGAAACCAGTCTCGCGTAAGCGTACGCGTAATGTCGGTCCGGGACGCTTCATCTCACAATACCGCCGAACCAAAGTATGACATGCTGGTAAGCAGTATGACTTGTCTCGCCCACAACTCACTTGTGTTCTACTCGTGCATATGACATCTACGCATAAAACCTGGCTCGGATGCCACTGTTGAGGAACGTAGTAATTTCAAAAAAATTCCTACGGACACGCAAGAACATGGTGATGCATAGCAATGAGAGGGGAGAGTGTCGTCCATGTACCCTCGTAGACCGTAAGCGGAAGCGTTTGACAACGCGGTTGATGTAGTCGTACATCTTCACGATCCGACCGATCCAAGCACCGAACGTACGGCACCTCCGAGTTCAGCACACGTTCAGCTCGATGACGATCCCCGGACTCCGATCCAGCAAAGTGTCGGGGATGAGTTCCGTCAGCACGACGGCGTGGTGACGATGATGATGCTCTACCGGCGCAGGGCTTCGCCTAAACTCCGCGACGATATGACTGTGGTGGAATATGGTGGAGGGGGGCACTGCACATGGCTAAGGAACGATCCGTAGATCACCTTCTGTGTCATGGGGTGCCCCCCTGCCCCCGTATATAAAGGAGCAAGGGGGAGGGGGCGGCCGGCCAAGGGAGGGCGCGCCAGGGAGGAGTCCTACTCCCACCGGGAGTAGGACTCCCTCCTTTCCTAGTTCAACTAGGAGAGGGGAAGGAAGGGAAGGAGAAGGAGAAGGAAGGAGAGGGAGGAAGAGTAGGAAAGGGGGCCCGGCCCCCTAGTCCAATTCGGTTTGGGCTAGGGTGGCCGCGCGCCCTGCCTCCTCTCTTCCACCACTTGGCCCATGAGGCCAATTGTTTCTTCCTCGTATTCCCATAACTTCCCGGTACCCCCGAAAATACCCGAATCACTCGGAACCCTTCCGATGTCCGAATATAGTCGTCCAATATATCGATCTTTATGTCTCGACCATTTCGAGACTCCTCGTCATGTCCCCGATCTCATCCGGGACTCCGAACTCCTTCGGTACATCAAAACTCATAAACTCATAATATAACTGTCATCGAAACCTTAAGCGTGCGGACCCTACGGGTTCGAGAACTATGTAGACATGACCTAGAACTATTCTCGGTCAATAACCAATAGCGGAACCTGGATGCTCATATTGGCTCCTACATTTTCTACGAAGATCTTTATCGGTCAACCGCATAACAACATACGTTGTTCCCTTTGTCATCGGTATGTTACTTGCCCGAGATTCGATCGTCGGTATCCAATACCTAGTTCAATCTCGTTACCGGCAAGTCTCTTTACTCGTTACGTAATGCATCATTCCATAACTAAATCATTAGCTACATTGCTTGCAAGGCTTATAGTGATGTGCATTACCGAGAGGGCCCAGAGATACCTCTCCGACAATCGGAGTGACAAAACCTAATCTCGAAATACGCCAACCCAACATGTACCTTTGGAGACACCTGTAGTACTCCTTTATAATCACCCAGTTACGTTGTGACGTTTGGTAGCACCCAAAGTGTTCCTCCGGTAAACGGGAGTTGCATAATCTCATAGTTACAGGAACATGTATAAGTCATGAAGAAAGCAATAGCAATATACTAAACGATCAAGTGCTAGGCTAACAAAATGGGTCATGTCAATCACATCATTCTGCTAATGATGTGATCCCGTTAATCAAATGACAACTCTTTTGTCCATGGCTAGGAAACATAACCATCTTTGATAAATGAGCTAGTCAAGTAGAGGCATACTAGTGACACTATGTTTGTCTATGTATTCACACATGTATTATGTTTCTGGTTAATACAATTCTAGCATGAATAATAAACATTTATCATGATATAAGGAAATAAATAATAACTTTATTATTGCCTCTAGGGCATAATTCCTTCAGGGGGTATTCATTTTTTGGGCGTAATAAGGAGGCACTTCCTTGCGTGTGAAGATATAGCTGGTGGGTCCGACCTGTTAGCGGGGGAACGTTTTTTTCGCGAAATACAGAGGCCCTTCATGTGGGTCCTAGCTGTCAGGTGGAGGAATCATTATTTTGCGTGTAATAAGGAGGCATTTCCTTGTGTGCGGCCATGGACCTAGCTGTCAGCCTCTCCACGTACAATCCACTTCCGATGGATGTCGTTCATTGACCACGTTGACCAGGCCGCGCCGAGAGCACCAGGGCGGTGGATGACGGCGAGGCCTAGGAAGGGAACGACACGGAGCCAGGGAATACTTGGCAGTTGTTTCCCACGCGGAGGAGTACGAGGGTTTACTGGTTCATGTGCCGTCCCCGGAGAATAACAGCAGGTGTGGGTGAGTAGAGGGATGGCTAGGCCAGCGATGGGAGTACGATGGGGCCGTGAGGCCTGCGCGACAGCATAGCCGGCCGCGGGAGGAGGGAGCAGGCAGTCCTGCCGGCGCTTGTTTGAGCGGTTGGAGCATGAAGAACAAAGATTGAAGAAGCACGACAGTCGTTGGATGGACATCCAATAGTCACTGCTCTCGTGTGTTGACTAAGTTGACAGGGCGTTGCATGTGCATCAATCTTTTTTTTATGAAAGCATACGCGTCAACCTGTAGTAGGGGCACAAGTCAGCCTCAAATCTGTAGAAAACAGCATACAACCCATCTGCCATTATTTCTAATAATGTACAGCCCATTTGCTAATTCTTAAGAATTTTCTTGGAGCCCATCTTCTTTTTGTTAGCATTACACCCCATATTGTGGGCACGGTTAAAAAGTATACGAAATTTTGCATATTTCGGTGCGGTCAACTGTTTTTAATCCAGAAATATTGATTCACATTCAAACTATTTTGAAAATAATTTATATAAATATAAAATCCAAATAATTGTCCACGCATGAAAATCAATGGAATTTAAAATCTTGTAATGAAAAAAAATTGAAACTAATTCCCGGTTTGATGTGTTTTAAAAATGTACAGCCCATTTCTGGGCAAACCGAATGAAACTCTCCTCATCTTGAAAGATTTGCAGCCCAGCAGGGCCAATAAAGCAAGTAGGCCTTGTTTGGGTATTTCTTTTAAAAAATAGAACTAGGCTAGCCATTTTCAGCAACAAAAAAACACAACTGGGCTCATGATGTGGTAAACATAAATAAAACCCTGGCTAGACGGGCCATAGCCCCCGCACAGCCCCGTTGTTACCCTGATCTGTCACTAAAACTAGTATAAATAACAACTGCTTGTTCCTAAAAAAAACTGCACGACCTGCTGGGTCCCTGGTGTCAGCCGCTCGTAGTGTAATTCTCTCATTTATTGACTGCGTTGACAATGGCGTGAGCCCCAGACGTCCAACCATTAGGAGGAACCATATTTTTGGGCTTGTAATATAGTGGTAGTTGCTTGCGTACTTCCATGATGCTGGTGGGTCCCTACTATCATCCTCTCCACGTACAGTCATCTCCTTGTTCCTCTCGGTTGTTGACGACATTGACAACGCAAGAGGGGGCGCACCGTGCACGGTGAGCGAACCAAGGCCGCAAGGCGAAGGACGACGGCGAGGCCTCGGACGGAACGAATAGGAGCCGTGGAAGATGCACTGGTCCAGTCACAGGCGGAGGGGAGTACGAGGGTTGACTGGTTCGGGTGCGGGTGCGTGTTGGGGCTGACATTGCCGGAGAATAACAGGACGTGTGGGGGAATAGAGGGAGGGACTGGCCAGCGTTGGAGGGTATGTACGGTAGGGCGGCGGAGGCGCAGCCAGCCATGGGAGGCGGGAGCAGGCAGAGTCGACGGGGTGGTTTGGTTTGGGCGGCTGGAGGAAGAAGAAGACAAGAGATAGAAGATACACGACAGATGTTGGATGTCAATCCAACGGCTGGTAGGTAGAATCGTTTGTTGACTGGCTAGTAAGTCAACACCACCTTGGATAGGCTATTTCCTCGCGGGTCCCAAATGTCAGAATCCAAATTTGTCATGGGCATGCAGCCTTTCCTATGAAAATTTATAGCCCATTTGATGTGCTAGTTTGAAATAAGTTTGTGGGTGCTGGTGGGGGCTAATCACTTGGCTTCTGTAATGCACAGTGAGCTCAAGCAGCCGGCGAGAGTGATGTTATTTCCCGTGGTTGGGATTTGTTACAATATTTCACTCTAAATTAAATGAATGGCAAGCCATTTGCCTTGTTTCAAAGAAAATATGATAGTCACAGCCGAGTTGAAAAGGGCAGGAACATCTAACTCCAGCTTACAAACTATACAGAAGCACGAGGGTTAATTGTTCACCAGGTTTACAAAAAAACCCAGGTTGAAAAGGGCAACAACATCTAACTCCAACACTGTTTTGGGCAGTCACAGTCAAATGGATCGGTCAGGTCCATAGAATGAACATCCTGGGTCGTAAAATTTACTGGATTATGACCATAATATGTTGTAAATAGAAGCCCGACACGTTCATAAGCTCTTTTGCCCACCTGAAACTCCTTTTTTTTGCTCTTTGACATACCCATCCATCAAAACCATGCTGCTGATAAACTTAAGCCTGATGGACAATAGTAACCTCGCATTCAGCAGGAAGAATGTGACAAATCTACTGTTTGCACGGTTGGCTACATATCGTTCTAGCATTATTGTCTTCAATCTAATCTCATGAGAAGTGAGAAAATCTCGATGCTTATGAATCCACCGATTGGTTATAACTTTCTTACCCCGTCCTGTTGCCTAAATAGACATGAAGATTGAAAACAGTTAAGGTCTAAAAAAGAGTGTCAAAAGAGCAACAGCTGAACGGTTAATTCTAGTACACTATATGCGGGCTTCCAATGTGCGTGAAATTATCACCTTTATATACAACTTCTCCAGACATGGAAAGCATTGCACCAAGCCAATAATCTTGTTCAGATCAAAACTATTCATTTGGATATATAAGATCTTGACAAAATCCAGCACCATTGATAGGCCATCCATGGATAAACTCTTCATTGAGCATAGAACATAATATTAGTACAAAATGTGTACTCCAAGATGATATATAACTTATGCGCAGAAATTTAAAATGCAGCTTATGGTTACAAGTGTAGATGATAGTATAAAGTACCTGAAGAACTGTGGAGCCAAACACCATATTGAAATGAGCACAGAGATCATGTATTGCACCCAAGGTCTCCAGTTTAGGCGCAGAGAGGACGATTATTTGCAACGGTGAATAACTAGAATCAAGGATCAACCTTTGAAGTGAAGGGGCATCTTGGATGATGAGCTGCCTTCCGTCAAAAGAAATTTCAATTCTTACAAGGTTGGGCGACTTTATTTGGAGACAACCGATTCTAACTGTGAAAAGAAGCACCAAGCACTCCAGGGCAGGGCAACTGGAGTGGATGATGCTGTGCAATGAGGCCTCCGATATACGAACCCGCACAAGTAAAAGTTTCTTGAGAAATGGGAGTCGAAGGTTTAGTACCAGATTGTGTGGTAGGTAGCACAGTGCAAAGGTGGCGGTGTGGAGAGAGGAGGAAAACCGCAAGATGGACATCGGTGCTGAGGGCACAAGTTCATGGCGTTCGGTATGTGGTATGTGATTTCCAGGGGAATAGTAGAACTCAAGCAGCTGTAGTTCTGCGACTTCAGGGGATTTCAGCCAGGCGTCCACCGTGCAGGGCATGGTATGCTTGCTCAGGTAGCATGACGGGATGCAGAGGCTTTGAACGGATCCCTGGTGTGAGGAGATGATGGCTCTGGGGATTTCAAAATCATTGAAGAGAGATAGCTGACGATAGTCGAGATTAAGGGGCACGACGCACCATAGAGGGCGCCACCGAATTGAGAGGACTTGGGTGCGGCAGCAATCCTTGGTGGGGAGAAGCAAGATGATCTCCCCAAGGACGGCATCCGGGAGATCGCTGATGCGGTCACCCGAGATTCTACGGGTTCCTGGGATCCGATGGGGGCGGGGTCGCCGCTTCTCCCCGTGCTGCCGGCTGCGGGATCTACAACAGGCATCACCGCTGGCGGGAGTCTCATCTTCTTGGCAGTGGGGGGTCAGCCGACTCCATTTTCCTCGAGGGCGTCGCATCGCGCTCAAGGATTTGAGCAGAGTAACGAATGACGAGCCTAATTGTAGTGCAAGTGAAGAAGAAGGGGAGCTGGGGGTTTTCTGTAGTAGTGAGGAAGAAGCGGAGCTGGGGTTTTCAGTAGAAGTGAGGTGAGGAATTTGGGGGTACGAGTGGAGCGAGCTGACGTGAGGTGGGTGGGAGCAAGGAGGAAGAAGAGCACCCAGATTTTTTTGGGGGGCGGTGTGCTGGGTGTGGGTAGCGCCTCTAATTCAATAAATATATGGGCTTTTGAATTGATTTTACTATTTACTAGTGTGGATGGGCTGTTTTTTCTTGGGCCCAGAGAAACAATTACTAGTAGTACAGTGGAGACACTCTATAGCTACCCAGAAAAACAATTACTACTAGTACAGTGGAGACACTCTACCGCTTCTGGCTCCTCCTAGGTCATTGAAACGTCTCCCTCTACTAAATGCAGTTATACTTTTGTTCACCGACATGCGGGCCATGCAGCGCGCGGGCCCAAATGCCATCCACCAAATTAGAAGGCAGTATGCAGGTGGAGAGTCACCCCGGTTGTAGCGCGGCAGTAACGAGCCGTCGTATCACAAAACCCCACCTCCCCGCAGTCTAAGTTTGACAGACGAAGCAACCATCATTTCACTCTTCGCTGAATCCCCTTCTCCCTCACAGTCTTCAAGAAAGGCAACACTCGCATCTGTCACTGTTCTTCTCTCCCAACGAAGGGAAGGTAAGCGGATCCGTGATGTTGGTATATTTTCGTTCAGAGAAAAAAAGAGCTTTTGCAAAGTAGTAACCGATCCTCACTCTCTTTTTTGTTTCATTGTCATTGCGATTGTGTTTTCCTTTCAGTGGTCTCCTAGTATTCGTCAGTTTCATGATGGACCAAGGAGAACCAGGCAAAGATCTCCCGATATTGGAGCAGACGCGGGAGGCTGATCCCCACGAGACAGAGAGCTCCAAGAAGATAGAGGCAGCCACCGAGCCGACCCCAGATACGCTCACAACCAGTACTGAGATGGTCAACGCCCCGTTGAGGTTACAACCCCCGTGGCACTGCAGGAGCAGTTTTCCCCCTTCGAGGATGTGCCCCCCCGCTGAGCTGCCCAAGGTGATTTTCTTCTTTGCCGATCTCGATTGTGGTTTTTCATCTAAGTATGTGGTGATTAATAATGCAAAATTTTATTAGCTTCGATGCCATGCTATACATAGCGGTTTAAATAACTTGTGTTTCTTATACTGAAAAGTAATTCAAAATTTGTTTCTGTTTCAATTAGAGCCCTGATGCAGACAAGGATTGTGTGGTTGTACATGTCACTCACTATGAGGCAGTTGACCTGAATATACGCACTGGGAAAACAGAGTTCTTAGGCTGTTGGATCCTAGAAGCCATTTGCGGTTATACCAATGAAGAGTTGTATTCCAGCCTCACTGTTGTCATGCGTGTTGTCCAGGGTGTACTGAAGCACAAGAAGTTCAAAGCTACTCCTTCATTTGTGAGGCATACTATTCTTGTCAAGCTTATGCGGGAAGATGATGTGGCATGCCTCCACAAACAAGTTTATCAGTGGCAAGGCCACAAGGTTGTCTTCATGAAGGTTCATAGGATTGAGCTGCTGCGGGACGTCCTCGATGATGTTCATGGCAAGGTCCATCTTGTGTCCAGCCCAAATTAGATCGAGGCATGAAATAGTTGCCCCAGCTAGTGTTTAAGAGTAGTTTGGATTGTGTCTAATTATCCGAACCTTGCCTGTTATCGACCACTCTGGGGCTAGTACTCTGTTTGAATCCGTCTATGGGAACGGCTGCTACTTTTGTGTGCCTGTGAATCATGTGAGAACCATCGTAATTGTTGCCGAAACAGATGCTTCTCACTAGTTTTTTCATGAATATGGCATGGTAAGACATAAGTTGTCACAGTTTATCATACGAGCAGTGTGTGTTTTGATGAAATAGAGCACTCATTCGAGAACTGTGCGCCGACATATACATAAGTACTTGTAAACACTGTTGGTGCTACCGCACTTGTAAGCAGTTGTGCAAAACACGGCACATTGGCTCAGCTCGCTTCAACACTAGGCTATCGACCAGCTAACAATCAACAATCTGCTATCTGACATATAAGCAACTATGTATCTTGTTACAATGGTTTATGCAGTTAACCAAGGCCACAATGTAAATTCCAAACGTTCACACGCTAGTCCAGCGCTCATGTGGAACACTCACATTAAAATCGTCTTCATAAAAAACTTGAAAAGCATAAGTTAAGCAATTTTATACATCTCAATGATTCATAGAACATAACAAACATATACTAGTTCACAACAAAAGACAAAGTTGTGAGAAGGTTTACAAATCAGGAAAAAACAAGCAAGGCTTCTCTGAGCAAAGGGCCTCCCAACAGGCTTAAATTTCCTGGAGTTCACTCTGGTTTTTTCTTGTTGCCACCATCTAGGGTTAGGTTCTCTCATTCCAGAATAATCAATTATAATTGTGGTCTCAGCTGGAATGCTGAACTGAACCATGCAGTGTACTGACCAGGTGAAATTCTTGTGCATTCCACTAAATTTAAGCACCGCTATTTGCAGAAATAAGCAGACCACAATGCCTCTTGTCTGCACACCTGTCCAAAAAACCGCCGTGCAGCTATGCCAGCTAGTCCTCGGTCCATGTATGAACTGGTAGAAAGTGCATTCCGAACTAGGATGCAGTTGTTTTCGCTCGTCCCTGCACTACAATCAGGAAGTAAAATGTATGAATCAGCTTCTTTTAGATTGTGTTGGTCATTCTACCTTAGTTACAACCAATGTAGGAATACCTTGAAGACTGGAGGTTAGACGACGACAACGAGGGATAGCCATCTCATTTTGCGCAATTCTACTAAAACTGAGGTGTGTGCTTTTGATTGCGCGGATAGAAACGATACGGAGACAGACATCCCGAAACGATATGGAGACAGACATCCCTGTTTGCGCAAATACAAAATACGGTTATTTAAACAGTGACAGATATTTGCAGTGGCGTATGATTAACATCAACATCAATTGTGTTATAATTGGCACTAGATTGACAATATGAAGAGTCCTTAAGTAAGTAGCATCACATCACATCAACAATGCCACTAGATTAACATGCAGAACAATAGCATTAGTATTACTGTCATGAGAGTAGCACATGGTCAGTAAATGTGCAATCAAATTTGTGCAGTTCCACTGGGATGAAGCAATGTTAGCGGTGTGAGATTTAAGTGTAACTGCAAAAACAAAATTCATGGGAAATAAAGCAAGACGAAAGCACTTCATAAAATGGTGGTGGCATTGCTTCAATTTATCGACGACACTAGACCATTACTTATAGTGACATTAGGTGGCATTGCTTAATGCTTCATGTGATTTTACACTAACGGTAGCGATATGTGCGTAGGAACAACACGGGCATAAAGTGGTGAGGCAGATGTGGCTGTCGAGAGCGGCAAACACTCAGGCAGCATGTCTGCATTTGTCCCATTTTTTATCTCCACGGCGACATTTTCCTATGTGAGCACAGGAGATCTAGACCTGCTCATTCTCATTTGCGTTGTCCCCCAACACGCGTCACTTTCTTTCCTTTTTCAACCAAGAGATAGGTCCACTTCCCCCCACCCTTTGCCATCCACCATGCTTTCTTCGTCTTTTCAACCAAGAGACCGGTTGGGTAGCCAGTATCTACCACTTTCCCCCATTTCCTCTTAGAACCAAGTCCTAGATTCATGCTACAGCTTTCCCACTTTCTTCCCTATTTGAACCAACTCTTAGAGTCGACTGTATGAACTAGCTTTACCTCTAATAATAGTAAAAGTCTAGGTGGCTTTGGAACAGTGGACGGAAGTAGAAAAAGATCCACACGAAGGGAGCTGGGGCAGTAGAGCAAGGCAGGTTTCAAAGGAATATATACCTGAGGGCCGTCGGCATGTGGCAAAGACGGTGTTGGGAGGCCGCATCTTGGCCACAATACCGCAGGGAGGAAGAAGGGGTCGGAGGCCCTCCCGTGCCGATGCTCTCTCGGAGAGAATGGCACAACCGCCGATCGGGACGCGCGGGTAGCCGTTGGTCTCCTCCCTCGCCGCCAACGATAGCGTGAACGATGCACCTACACCCCTGCCCCGGTCGAGGTTGTCCGACCGTATTTGTGACCAGCCGTGAGCTGAGAGAGTGTGTGGCCACCTATGTCTTGCTTAGATCTAGAGAGCATGAGAGAGTGAACGAGAAAAACCCTAGTAAAGCAAGTGCTAAGACTCCTACTTATATATATAGTGGAGTGATTTTGATGTACCAGCTTCAAAAAAATGCGCTCCTACGTGTACCCGCGAGTGGGTGTGAGAGAACTAGTGCGTGCGTGCACCGCTTCTCTTCGTGAGAGTACAATATACTATGCCCAAAGAACGTTCGCCGCAAGAGTAATAGTATAAGTGTGTGACGTGTGAGCTAAAATAAAATGTGCGCGACGCCTTTTGTTTTTTAGAAGTTCTGAGGGTAGGGTGTGAAGAGCACATATGTGCGTGACGTCTACCTGCAGATAGACGGTGGGTGCGACATGCGAGTCTGCGAGAGGACTCGGGAGAGTCCTGACTCGTGAGGGTGCGTGTGCGTGTGAGATAGGGGGCACGTATCAATGCAATGCATGTGTTCGTAAATCATTATCCGACAAGCGTTCGCCACAAGCCTTTTCCTGACGAACGTCGTAAGAACCGTTAGATCGGCATCCGACAGTGTCAGTTTTGCCATGTCATTTAACAGAACAACCACTCCTACACACAAATCTTCCACGTGAGTGTTAGCAACTGCCATATGCTCTTCCGAAATGTAGTGCATATAGCTTTATTGAAAATTCGAACCTCGCAAACTTTTATCGAGTTTTCGTGTACCAAAGTGCACATGTAGAATACCCTGTATATATCATTTCATTCATCTTCGAGAGGTAACTATAAAGATGGGGGAGGAGTCTACAAAGAAAGACCATCGTATCACCCGTAGCAATTTCAACCATCCTTTGGTGTCGAGGAATATCATAGGAACTCTATATGATATGATTTTTATAGGATTTTTTTCCTTTAGAGCCAATTGGTTCATAGGAATAGATTCATATACTCCACATTTCAAAGGAAATAAACATGATATCTTTTCTATAGCTTTAGAGCCACTTGGTTCATATGAATGGATTCCTATACTCCCTTAATTTCAAAGGAAAATAAACATTAGCATATATTCAATAGAAAAGTTCCTATGATATGAACCAAATTACATCTCTTTTCTAATCCCTCCTCATAGGAATTGAGATACATGTCATCTCTAGATTCAATAGAAAAGTTCCTATGATGTGAACCAAATGACATCTCTTTTCCAATCCCTACTCATAGGAATTGAGATGCTCCATGTCATCTCTTTCCCTACAACTTCCATGTATACATCTTCTATTCCTAAATAGATAGTACAACCCACCGGTAGTTTTTTTTCAAAACATGCAACTATGGCACAAGAACTATATAGTGTGCCAATAACTTTGAAAGATGGTCGCTGGATGAAGCTAATCTGACAGTGCAGAGATGGCAAATCCGAGCACTACTGGCCGTTGGATATCATCAATATTCCACCAGATCTGCCACATGTACAATTTAGAAGACTCCATGGTTGAACTTAAGCATAATGCACAAACCTCAAAACACAAGCACTTCTCCTTTGTTCTAGAATCTTCTGTATCATAATTGATTTTTTTCTAAATGAATTGCCACTATTTGTTTTTTTACTTTATGCTTTACAATGCACAACCCCATGAATCTTAACATTTTTATAAAACTAATTGATTTTGAATGAGATGAACTATAAGAACTAAACGAACATCTACATCATGCATATATGACTCAAAGCTTTACATGCTATAGTGTGTATTTATTCATAATTTGGTTTCGAAATCTCATGTGTTCAATCCATGTGTACCTTACTAGTTTTGAGTAGAGTAGCAAATTTCACGCGGCCCCAAGTATATCAAAATGCAGGGCCCATGCACCATTGCCTTTCGGTCGAACCTACGTCCACAATTTTTTGTACATACTATATCTCCACTGGTCAACGAACCCAAAATGATGCCTCGTTCCCGTAAAACCAAGCGGCCCACACATATTTAAGGCATCGACTCGAACCCGTTTACTACGACGTGGCCTCGCACGCTGTAGTACTCCTACAAACCCTACCGCCGCACTCATCATCGGTTTTCTTCAAGAGGACGAGGGAGAAGCCGATTTGTAGAGGAGGCGCTTTCAAAAAAAGGATTTGTAGTCGAGACCCCTACCCTAGGGTGCCCTAGGTAGCTGCCGCACGCATCATTGTTTTCTCTTTTCTTTATGCTCTTGCACCCTAGAGTGAAATGATGGTTGCTTCGTCCGTCCAGCTTAATGCGGGAAAGGTGGGGCTTTGTGATTTGACCCCTCATCGCTCATTTTCTACTACTGCAGCGCTATGACCGGGGTGCCTCCAATTCCAACCGCTGCTTTGAACTGTAATTTGGTGCATCGCACATGGAACAAGACGGTGGATGGGCCACATGTCGGCCAAAGGGGTCCTATTAAGTGTGTCGCCATTTCGTGTGTGGACTGACCCTGCTTGAGTTGCTACGCCAACACGACACGAGCAGCCTACCACTTGGTTTTGCACCTTGGTGAATCCCGACTATATTGATCAAAAAGATATGTGCTGAACTACCCTCTTCGTCTCGGTTTTTTATTTTTAGGCGTCTCGGTTTATAGGGCGCGCATGTAGTTCTAGGTCATCCATTTGACTAACTAAATATGAGTTACTATGTCACAAAAAGTATATCATTGGATTCTTAAGCAGATGTAGTTGTATTTAAAAGTCGAGGGTGGGGCTTTTCCTGTGCGGTAGGCGGGGCAGTTCCGCCTAGTCGGTTCGACAGAGACGCGAGAAGACGAGGGAGTAGACTAATTAAATGAAGCAAACTTAGCAACAAAAAACTAATAAGCACACCCTTTCATTCGAAGAGGTCACTCCTTGGCAAATGCAATAAATACTACTCCCTGTGTCCCACAATATAAGAACGTTTTTGGCACTACACTAGTGTCAAAAACGTTCTTATATTATGGGATGGAGGGAGTACGAAGAAAGAGATAGAGAGAAGTAAAAAAAATACACTTATAGCCAACCTTATAGCTAACCTTGTTGCAGTATGAGTGACTAAGTGATGACTATGTATGACATGCCAACATCAGATAGCCTAACGCACCGTGTTAAATCTCCAAGGGCGCGACCATGCGAGCGACGCGACAGTCGTGGTAGGCGCGACCATGATACGGGCTGCTAGCAGCCCTTCGATCTGAGATCAAACGGTCGCTTGCTAAGTTGCTGAAAATTTGCAGAATAACCCTCCAGGATAGGATATTCACCCATAGGTCTAGAATCACGCCATGCAACCGTTCGATCTCAGATCCAAGGGTTCTCGGAAGCCCGTATCATGGGAGAATGGAAAGCCACTACCCTGCTGTTCGCACGTTGGCAGTTCGCTCCTACTCGTCCCTGCACGTCCTTTAATATTACGGCGGTTCGCTCCTAGTCGTCCCGTCGTTTCACATAACGGCAGGTCCACTAAGCCTAACCCTCCTCCCAAATCCATGGCGTCCCAAATCTCCATGATCGGCGATGAGTACAAGGTTAGAACCATCACCGGCGATGAGTTCGACGTCATCTACACCCGTTCTTTCGCGATGGTGAAAGGATGCCTTTGTCACTTCAGATGCATGTTCAAAAACTCAGATGATGAGTGGGTCACTGGGCTAGATGTTGAGTACACGACAGTCCTGGGACGAGAGAAGGATCTAAAGGAGGAAGAGAGGAAGAAGCCCGCCGTGATCCAGGTTTGCATGCATGACTTATGCTTGGTCTACCACATATGCCATGCCGATGTTGAATGTCTGGATTTTAAGAACTTCCTCGAGAGCAACCTAGTCAAATTCGTTAATGTTGTAATGCCCCGGATTCGATGCACCAGGTGTCTTCCAGTTATTCGCCATCGTTGCCATGTCATTTGCTTGCGTGTTGCACTTTATCATGTCATCATGTGCATTTCATTTTGCATACGTGTTCGTCTCATGCATTTGGGTGTTAAACGTTCTCGGAATGGACCGAGATTTGCCAAGCGGCCTTGCACCGGTAGACCGCCTGTCAAGTTTCGTGCCATTTGGAGGTCGTTTGATACTCCAACGGTTAACCGGGTAACCGCAAAGGCCTCTTTCGTATGCAGCCCAACACCCCTTCCAAAGTGGCCAAAACCCAGCAAACTCCCCTCCATGCTCTCGGTCGTTCGATCACGATCGCGTGGCTGAAAACCGCACCTCATTTGGAATCTCCTAGCTCCCTCTACCTATAAATATGTGCACCTCCCCCGAAATTCCCGCAGTCCAAACACTAGCCATCTTCATCCTCGCACCGCCGGACACGTCCGCCCGAGCCGGACATGTCTGCCGGACACCTCACCCCGGCGAATCAGATTGCGCCACGTCAGCCGCCGCCGCGCCCCGCCCACTCAGCCGCCGCTACGTGTCCCAGCCTACGCCTTCTCTCTCCTCCCGGGCCGCCGCGGCCCGCGGTGCTCAGGGCAGGCCCGCCCGGGCCCGCACTCGCCGTCCCGCGCCCCGCGCGCTCCCCGCCGCAGGCCGGCGCCGCCTCCGCCGCCTCGACCCTCACCGCGCCTCCCGCCACCGCCGCCCCTTGCCGCTGGCTGGCCGGCGCCGCCCAGCCTCCCCGTCTGTTGCCGCCATGCCCCGAGGGCGCCGCCGCCAGGCCCTGGCCCGTGCCTCCTCGGCTCCCCTCGCCGGCATCCTCTCCGCGCCCCTCCGCTGCCCGGCCACTCCGGCGAGGACCGGCCGGATCCAACTCCGGCGCCGCCCTCCCCGTGTTTTCCGGCAAACTCCGACATGCCTCGGGAACCGTGCCCCAGATCCAGTCCACGAGGTTGACTTCCCCCCCTCCAGTCCCGAAATATTTTGCGTAATCATGCCATGTTCATCGCATCATAACTTGCTGCATACTGCTCCGTTTCGTGCGTGTAATATGTCAAATTGTTCATCTCGACGAGTACTTCATTTCATTCCATTGCATCATTTTCATTTGAGTTCATCTTGATGCCCGAAATGCTGTTGGAATAGTGCATGTTGATGTTAATCTGCGGAAACTGTTATAACATGCTCATTTGTCATTTTTGCCATGTTTGATGTGTGCATCCTATGAGGTTGATGTCTACATGTGTATTGATCTATGCCATGCCATCTTTCCAGTGGTGCCATCCATGTATTTTTGTGACTTTTGTAGTGAGTGCATCGAGCTTGTTAAGTAGGGTACTTGCTGTTGCTGTTTTGCTAGGCTGATTCTGTTATTTCGTGATGCTATGTTAACCTGCTGCTACTATTCATTCCATGCATAATCTGGAGATGTTCACTAAGGATGTTTTGTTATACATGTCATGCTCTATCCATTCATGCCCCTGGTTGCATTTATAGCTTGCTGTAGATTGTTCATATCTTGCTCCAAACTTGCTAAATAATGTTGCTGTCAGCCTGTTAACATGAAGTTCAGTTTTTGGCCATGTGCTTTTCTAGTGATCCATGCACCCTATAAACTTGTTCTTGCCATTCTTAGCTTCACAAACATGTCTTCTTACTGTTTGTCGTCTTGTCATGCCATGTATTGCTCTGTGGTGAGTGATTCAAGCTCACCAACATGCCTACTTATTGTTGTTCCTGCCATGTTTGAATCTGTCATATAACTTGCCATGTTTACATGGGTGCCATCATATCTTCTGATCCTTTTAGGGTCATGGTCAGTAAGGGACTTTTGTTCTATGCAATTAGTAGATTCATGCCATGCCTTTGTTTGCCATGGTAAGTTCCTGTAACATGTTGTTTGATAGCTCTAAACATTGCAACCTGATGTTAATTCCTGATAAGTCTGAAACTGTTATTATTTGCAATATCTCCATGTCATTTTGAGCATGTTCTAGTGATTTCTGGAGATAGCTCACTGTTATTATTTGCAATATCTCCATGTCATTTTGGTGTGTTTGCTTGATGTTTGTATGCATTTTGCATCAATGCCATGCTTATCTTGTTTTGCTCATATCTTCTAGGCCGTAGCTCCGAATCTAATGAACTTTATATGTAACTTGACTAGAATCTCATGTAGATCATCTTGGTGCATCTTAACTTGCTGTTTAACAACTTGAACATAAGGGTTATTCAGATCTGGACCAATTTCGAAATATGCATATGAGGACTTACCGGAATTGTTATATGTTGTTTCCGGCCTCATTTAAACTTGCCTTGATGTGTTGTTCTTGTTTGCATCATCTCTTGCCATGAGTAGCCTCATCTAGCTTTGTCATGCATCATGCTTGGTTGTGCATCATGTCTTGTCTATGTGTGGTGTGTTTACTATGTTGTGTGCTTCTTCTCGATAGTTCCCGTTTCGTTGCGATCGTGAGGATTCGTTCGTCTACGCTTGGTTCATCTTCGTGGCTTCATCTTCTTCATGGACTCATTCTTCTTCCTTGCAGGATTTCAGGCAAGATGACCGCTACCCTGGATCTCACTACTATCATTGCTATGCTAGTTGCTTCGTTCTATCGCTTTGCTGCGCTACCTATCTTTTGCTCTTCAAGCTTCCCAAATTGCCATGAACCTCTAACCTTTGACACCATTCCTAGCAAACCATTGGTTGGCTATGTTACCGCTTTGCTCAGCCCTCTTATAGCGTTGCTAGTTGCAGGTGAAGTTGAAGATTGCTCCATGGTGGACAGGGTTATGTTGGGATATCACAATATCTCTTATTTAATTAATGCATCTATATATTTGGTAAAGGGTGGAAGGCTCGGCCTTATGCTTGGTGTTTTGTTCCACTCTTGCCGCCCTAGTTTCCGTCATACCGGTGTTATGTTCCCGAAATTTGCGTTGCTTACGCGGTCGGGTAATTTATGGGACCCCCCTGACAGTTCGCTTTGAATAAAACTCCTCCAGCAAGGCCCAACCTTGGTTTTACCATTTGCCTCACCACCACCTACTTTTCCCTTGGGAGTAATTAAACAAAGGGTCATCTTTATTATAGCCCCCCCGGGCCAATGCTTGTCTAAGTGTTGGTCCGAACTAGAGCCCTTTGCAGCGCCCCCTTAGGGAAACTTGAGGTCTGGTTTTAGTTGTACGGATTGCTCATCCGGTGTTGCCCTGAGAACGAGATATGTGCAGCTCCTATCGGGATGTCGGCGCATCGGGCGGTCTTGCTGGTCTTGTTTTATCATTGTCGAAATGTCTTGTAAATCGGGATTCCGAGACTGACTGGGTCTTTCTGGGAGAAGGTATATCCTTCGTTGATCGCGAGAGCTTATCATGGGCTAAGTTGGGACACCCCTGCAGGGTTATAAACTTTTGAGAGCCGTGCCCGTGGTTATGTGGCAGATGGGAATTTGTTAATGTCCGGTTGTAGATAAATTGACACCAGATCCGAATTAAAACGCATCAACCGCGCGTGTAGCCGTGATGGTCTCTTCTCGGCGGAGTCCGGGAAGTGAACACGGTTTCTGGGTTATGTTTGACGTAAGTAGGTGTTCAGGATCACCTCTTGATCATTGCTAGCTTCATGACCGTTCCTTTTGCTCCTCTTCTTGCTCTCATTTGCGTATGTTAGCCACCATACTTGCTTAGCCGCTGCTGCAACCTCACCACTTTACCCCTTCCTTTCCCATTAAGCTTTGCTAGTCTTGATACCCATGGTAATGGGATTGCTGAGTCCTCGTGGCTCACAGATTACTACAACAACAGTTGCAGGTACATGTTATGCGATGATCTTGACGCGAGAGCGATGCCTGCTTGTTTTGGAGTTCTTCTTTCGATCAGGGGATAGGTTCCAGGTCGACAGCCTGGGCTAGCAGGGTGGATGTCGTTTGAGTTTCTATTTGTGTTTCATCCGTAGTCGGATGTTGTTCTCATGTATTGTGATGTTGTATTCGTGTGGCATTGTATGCCTTTTGTATGTACCCCTATCTATTATGTAATGTTGATGTAATGATACCCACCTTGCAAAAGCGTTTCAATATGCGGGTCTATCCTTGGTGGGACCTTCGAGTTCCTTTTGGATAGGGTCGCATATTGGGCGTGACAAGTTGGTATCAGAGCCTCGACCGACCCTAGGAGCCCCCTAGATTGATCGTGTAGTTTGGCCGTTGTTGAGTCTAGAAGAAAACTGTTTTTGGAGTCTAGTTATATCGGAGAGTAGGAATTCGTTTTACTCCTTTGCCCTTCGCCGCTCTGGTGAGGAATCTTGACGTAGGTGTTTTGAATTACTCCTCTTCCCATTCAAATTTTTCTTTAGGTTCACACGGTTAGTTTTCGTTCGTTGTCCATCCTCTTTTGTCCGGTGCATCTCTCGTCAAGTCGACTCGAACCTCTTTGTCTTTGGGAGATCAATGCTCAGTTCTTCCCCCGATGTCGTTGTTTTTACCTGTCCGAAGTTGTCTTTGTTTTCCCACCCGCCCACCCTTTTTCTCCTCGGAACTGGAGTCTGTAATCGAGTATCCTTCCTACTCGTGTGAAGCCTTTGCTTTCTTTCCTCAATGATTTCAACCGGTGTATTCGCTTCAAGATATTCGTCGTTTTCTCCCTTCCAAGTTGCCTTTGTTTTTCCCGCCTTCCCATCCGTTTTCTTCCCGGAGCTTGAGTCTCTTTCGAGCATCAATTTTCATTCGTGCGGAGCCTCTTCAGTCTTCCCTCAATTATTTCAACCGGTGAATTCTCGTCTCGTCCGTCATCCTTCATCTTTTTTATTTTCCGGTGGATTCAATTCAAGTTTTTTCGGGTTGATCACATTCTTTCTCTCGGCTTAAGTTTTTTCCTGCTCGTTCGCCCTCGCTAGTTTATCCTTCTAGATTGTTCAAGACATCTCAGGAGATTCGCCTGTGTGTGAATTAATTCGAGGGTATCACCTCATTTCAAATATTTTAATTGTTCCGGTCTATCATCTATCTCTTCAACAATCCTTTTCCAAAGTGTGTTTCTCTTTAGTGGGCCCTAACCCACAGGTCTTTTCCCAGGATCTTACCTGACTCTTCTAATTTCCTGGAGCTATTCTCAAATTCTTTTCGGAGTCTGACGTAAGAATGAATTTCATCAGTCAGATGCCTTTCCAAGATCGATTTCAAATCATTTCATTTTTGGCTCAACCTCTTTGATTTCCATTCTCCCAGAGTATTTCAACAATTTTGGTGGTGTTTCTCGTCGTCATTTGAAGACCGAAGAAGAGTATTTCTCTTAAATCTTGTCCGTTCTCCCAGAGATCCGCGGTGCTAGCTCGTTGTTATCCTATCAAATTGTTTCCAGTCGTGCAATTCTTTTCATCCATCCGGAGTATTTCAGGAGTTGATTTCTGTTTCTTTTCACCGGAGGCCATCATTCCTATTATCGTTCTCTATTTATCCCGGTGCTTCGTTCAAGTGTTCTTTAATCAGCTCATGATCTCTTTGTTCTTTTGCATCTAAATCCCCTCTAGCTTATTGGTTCTTCTAATTCTTCCCGGTGATTCATACTCTTTCATCAGTCATTTCCAAATTCTAACGGTGGTTCGTTCAAGGTTCTTTTTCCTTGATTATCATTTTAATCCATTCGTTCGTTTCAATCCTACTGGTGGTTCATGAAGACCTTCTCAAGTTTGCGATATGTCACTTCTCAATCCTTCTCAAGAAGAATAAGTAGTATGCAATAATCCATTGTCATCAACTTATTTGATGAAGGATAAGCATACAGTAAATCTTATTCTTATTTCATCCAAGTGAGTAACCCCTTCCTTCAGAGTTTGTTCGCGTGTAAATTCTAGTTCCAAGTGTTTTCATCTTTTCTTTTCCGGAGTTCAAATTTCCTCGGCCATCTCGTCGAAACCTCCCTCTAAATCATCGCAACGCTCATCTGTTCTTTCATCCTGCATTTTATCTCGTCATTCTTTTGTCACCGGAGTTCTTCATGGTGGTTCTTCATGTTTTAATTCTTTCTTCATGAGTTCATCAAGATTCTTGTTGGTGGAATTCAAGTATCTTTTCTTCTCGTGTCCCGAAGTGTAATTAATTCTCCGTATTCTTTTGAAGTGGAGTTTTGCATTTCTTCGTTCTTCTCAGCTATCCAATCATTTCCGGTTGTGGCTGGTTATCACCTTATGATCTTGAGATGTTACCTATAAGACCACAACAAGATTATTCTTTTCGTTGTTGATTTTCTCAACAACTCCGTCCAATCCTTTCTTCTAAGGTTGCTTTCTATTTCATTCGTGGCACAAGTTGTCATTTTCTTCTCCGTTCTTTTCATTCAACTATTTCAATTCTTTCCGGAGGTTTTGTGTGATGTCTTCATCAAGTATCATTCCATCCTCTCAAGCTCGTGTTCTATTCCCCCATGTTTCAGCCGAAGTGCTGCCTAAATCCTTTCAGTCTTATTCGTTTCTTTTCTCATTCTAACCACTCCGGTTAGAACGAGTGGTTTCATAGCCTATCTGATTCAGTGAGCTTTCGATTCTCGTCATTCTCGTCGTTCCTCTCTTCTTCTCGAGTGCTCTCGACTCTTTGCTTCTTCTCTTGAGTTTTTGTTTCACCTCACCCATTTTCCCTTCCGTCTCGGTCCTAAGATCTCGGGACGAGATCGCTTGTTAGTGGAGGAGAGTTGTAACGCCCCGGATTTGATGCGCCAGGTGTCTTCCAGTTATTCGTCGTCGTTGCCATATCATTTGCTTGCGTGTTGCACTTTATCATGTCATCATGTGCATTTCATTTTGCATATGTTTTCGTCTCATGCATCCGAGCATTTTCCCCGTTGTCCGTTTTGCAATCCGGCACTCCTATGTCCCCCGGCGTCCCCCTTTTGCCTCTTTTCGTGTGCGGGTGTTAAACATTCTCGGAATGGACCAAGATTTGCCAAGCGGCCTTGGTATAGCACCAGTAGACCGCCTGTCAAGTTTCGTGCCATTTGGAGGTCGTTTGATACTCCAACGGTTAACCGGGTAACCGCAAATGCCTCTTTTGTATGCAGCCCAACACCCCTTCCAAAGTGGCCAAAACCCAGCAAACTCCCCTCCATGCTCTCGGTCGTTCGATCACGATCGCGTGGCCGAAAACCGCACCTCATTTGGTGTCACGCCCAATATGCGACCCTATCCAAAAGGAACTCGAAGGTCCCACCAAGGATAGACCCGCATATTGGAACACTTTTGCAAGGTGGATATCCTTACATCAACATTACATAATAGATGGGGATACATACATAAGGCATACAATGCCACACGAATACAACAATACAACATACAAGAACAACATCCGACTACGGAAGAATCATAAACAGAAACTCAAACAATATCCACCCTGCTAGCCCAGGCTGCCGACCTGGAACCTATCCCCTGATCGAAGAAGCAGAAGAAGAAACTCCAAAACAAGCAACATCGCTCTCGCGTCATGAACATCGCATAACCTGTACCTGCAACTGTTGTTGTAGTAATCTATGAGCCACGAGGACTCAGCAATCCAATTACCATGGGTATCAAGACTAGCAAAGCTTAATGGGAACGGAAAGGGTAAAGTGGTGAGGTTGCAGCAGCGACTAAGCATGATATGGTGGCTAACATACGCAAAGAAGAGCGAGAAGAGAGCAAGCGGAACGGTCGTGAAGCTAGCAATGATCAAGAGGTGATCCTGAACACCTACTTACGTCAATCATAACCCAGAAACCGTGTTCACTTCCCGGACTCCGCCGAGAAGAGACCATCACGGCTACACACACGGTTGATGCGTTTTAATTCGGATCAAGTATCAAGTTATCTACAACCGGACATTAACAAATTCCCATCTGCCACATAACCGCGGGCACGGCTCTCGAAAGTTTATACCCTGCAGGGGTGTCCCAACTTAGCCCATGACAAGCTCTCACGATCAACGAAGGAATAGACCTTCTCCCAGGAAGACCCGATCAGTCTCGGAATCCTGGTTTACAAGACATTTCGACAATGGTAAAACAAGACCAGCAAAGCCGCCTGATGCACCGAAAATCCCGATAGGAGCTGCACATATCTCGTTCTCAGGGCAACACCGGATAGGTC
This sequence comes from Triticum timopheevii, assembly GCA_963921465.1. NCBI lineage: Eukaryota > Viridiplantae > Streptophyta > Magnoliopsida > Poales > Poaceae > Triticum > Triticum timopheevii. The sequence goes on along the minus strand of OY997274.1, from coordinate 280,904,453 downwards.
AGCCTACGAGTAAAACCAGACCTCGAGTTGCCCCGAGGGGGCCCCGCAGTCTGCCCGGTTTAGGCCAGCACTTAGACAAGCACTGGCCCGGGGGGGCTAAAATAAAGATGACCCTCGAGAGAGCGACTCCCAAGGGAAAAGTATAGGTGGTGGTGAGGCAAATGGTAAAACCAAGGTTGGGCCTTGCTGGACAAGTTTTATTCAAAGCGAACTGTCAGGGGGGTCCCATAAATCACCCGACCGCGTTAGGAACGCAAAATCCGGGAACATAACACCGGTATGACGGAAACAAGGGCGGCAAGAGTGGAACAAAACACCAGGCATAAGGCCGAGCCTTCCACCCTTTACCAAATATATAGATGCATTAATAATATAAGAGATATTGTGATATCCCAACAAAATCCTGTCCACCATGGAGAAAATCTTCAACTTCACCTGCAACTAGCAACACTATAAGAGGGGCTGAGCAAGGCGGTAACATAGCCAAACAACGGTTTGCTAGGAATGGTGTCAAAGGTTAGAGGTTCATGGCAATTTGGGGAGGCTTGATGAGCAAAAGATAGGTAACGCAGCATAGCGATAGAACGAAGCAACTAGCATAGCAATGATAGTAGTGAGATCCAGGGTAGCGGTCATCTTGCCTGAAATCCCGCAAGGAAGAAGAACGAGTCCATGAAGAAGATGAAGCCACGAAGACGAACCACACGTAGACGAACGAATCCTCACGATCGCAACGAAACATGAACTATTGAGAAAAGAAGCACACAACATAGTAAACACACCACACATGAACAATGCATGATGCACAACAAGCATGATGCATGACCAAGCTACATGAAGCTACTCATGGCAAGAGATGATGCAAACAAGAACAACACATCAAGGCAAGTTTAAATGAGGTCGGGAACAACATATAACAATTCCGGTAAGTCCTCATATGCATATTTTGAAATTGGTCCAGATCTGAATAAACCTTAAGTTCAAGTAGTTAAACAGCAAGTTAAGATGCACCAAGATGATCTACACGAAATTCTAGTCAAGTTACATATAAAGTTCATTAGATTCGGAGTTACGGCCTAGAAGATATGAGCAAAACAAGTTAAGCATGGCATTGATGCAAAATGCACCCAAACATCAAGCAAACACACCAAAACAAGGATGCAACATCATAATTTGAAGCTACATGCAAAATCAAGCAAGTTTCATATAGAGCACACTCAAAACGGAGCAACGGTTCAACACATGCACTCTATACAAGTTATAGCAACAATCTGTCCATAACAGCAACTAGGCATCTTACAAGCATCAAAACAACATGCTACAGCACCCCAACATAATAACAAAAGGCATGATCATGATGTACAGGTAAAGCATAACAAAACATGAACACTGAGCTATCTCCAGAAACAACTAGAACGTGCTCAAAAGGACATGGGAAAATTGCAAATTATAACAGTTTCAGACTTAGCAGAAATAAAATCAGGTTGCAATGTTCAGAGCTATCAAACAATATGTTACAGGAACATATCATGGCAAACAAAGGCATGGCATGATACTACTAAAATCATATATCAAAAGTCCCCTACTGACCATGAGCCAAAAAAGATCAGAAAATATGATGGCACCCATGTAAACATGGCAAGTTATATTACAGATTCAAACATGGCAGGAACAACAATAAGTAGGCATGTTGGTGAGCTTGAACCACTCACCACAGAGCAATACATGGCATGGCAAGGCAACCAACAGTAAGAAGACATGTTTATGAAGCTAAGCATGGCAAGAGCAAGTTCATAGCGTTCATGGATCACTAGGAAAACACATGGGAACAAGTGAACTTAATGTTAACAGGCTGATAGCAACATTTTCAAGCAACTTTGGAGCAAGATATGAACAAGCTAAAGCAGGCTATAATTGCAACCAAGGGAATGAATGGATAGAGCATGACATATAAATCAAAACATGTTTATAGGACATCTCCAGATTATGCATAGAATGATTAGTAGAAGCATGTTAACATAGCAACAAAATATAACAGAATCTGTCAGGAAAACAGCAACAGCAACTACCCTACTTAACAAGCTCGATTCACTCACCACAAGTCATTGCATGACAAGATAAGCATAGCATCATCAAGAAGACATGTTTATGTAACCGACCAAGGCAAGAACAAGTCCATAGCATGCAAGGATCAACTATAGCAGCCTTGGCCAAATTGAATAACAAGTAAACAATCTGCCAGGAAACATTTCAAAGCAAAAGTAGAGCCCCAAAATGACATGCTAGACTACTCCATAATTGCAAACAAGGGCATGAATGGGTAGACAATAAACATATGTTCAAAACACCCTTACTGAAGTATCTCTAAATATGCATGGATCTCTCTGTAGAATCAAGTTTACATGGCATCAAAATAACAGCAGAACAGGGACTAAAATCAGCAATATCACGAAGCCTAGTTTGCATGCTTGTGCTAGTCACCACATTGATCACAAAAATACATGGCATACACCACTGGAAAGATGGCATGGCATAGATCAAAACACATGAAGGCATCAACCTCATAGGATGCACACATCAATCATGGCAAAAATGACAAATGAGCAAGTTATAACAGTTTCAGCAGATTAACATCAACATGCACTCTTCCAACAGCATTTCGAGCATCAAGATGAGCTCAAATGAAAATGATGCAATGGAAAGAAATGAAGCACTCGTCGAGGCGAACAATTTGACATACTATACGCACGAAACGGAGCTACGGATGCAGAGATGTGATGCGATGAACATGGCATGATTATGCAATAAAATCTGGAACTTAGTGAAACGGGGGCAACCTTCGGGTTTGCACGGTTTTCGAGGATCGCCGGGGAGGTCGCCGGAGTTGACGGGGAAGACGCCGGGGAGGGCCGGAGAAGGCGGATCCGGGCCGGATCTCGTCGGATCCGGCCGGATCCCGTCGTGGGGCGGCGCGGGGAGGCGGGAGGCGCGGCGCCCGAGGCGGCAGAGGGCGAGGTCGGGGTCGACGCGGGCGGCGCCGGTGACGCGACGGCGGCCGGCGGCGGGCCACAGGGAGGCGGGCGGCGCGGGGCGGAGGGAGCAGGGGCGGCGGCGGAGCCGCAGCGGAGGCGGCGCGGCGCGACGCCGGCCGGCAGTGGCGGTGGAGGGTGGCGGCGGCGAGGCGGGGCCGTCGCCGGCGGGCGGAGGCGGTGAGGTCCGGCGGCGAGACACGGCGGCGCGGGAGGCGGAGGGCGTGGGCGGCGAGCGGCCCGGGCCGCGGCGCGGCTGGGCTCGCGCGGGCCCGATCCGGGTCCCGCGGGCCGGCGACGAAGTGGGGCGACGCGGGCGCTGAGGTGGCGGGGTGCGGTTGGCTGCGGCGGCGGAGATGATGACGTGTCGCGTGCCGATTGGACGGAGGGACGTGGCGGCTGGACATGTCCGGCCGTCGGTGGACGCGTCCGGCGGCGCGGAGGGCGATTTGATCTAGGGTTAGGGGTGAAATGATCCGGGATTTGGAAGGGGGAGGCATATTTATAGGTAGAGGGAGCTAGGAGAGTCCAAATGTGGAGCGGTTTTCGCCCACACGATCGTGATCGAACGGCCAAGAGCATGGAGGGGAGTTAGATGGGTTTTGGGCCACTTTGGAAGGGGTGTTGGGCTGCAACAAAAGAGGGCTTTGCGGTTACTCGGTTAACCGTTTTAGTATCAAACGACCTCCAAATGGCACGAAACTTGACAGGCGGTCTACCGGTGCTATACCAAGGCCGCTTGGCAAGACTCGGTCCATTCCGAGAAAGTTTAATACCCGCACAAGAGAAGAGGCCAAAAGGGGGACGCCGGAGGACATAGGAGCGCCGGATTGCAAAACGGACAACGAGGAAAATGCTCGAATGCATGAGACGAACATGTATGCAAAATGAAATGCACATGATGACATGATATGAAATGCAGATGATGACATGGCAAAGTGCAACACGCAACCAAATGACATGGCAACGACGGCGAATAACTGGCAGACACCTGGCGCAACGAATCCGGGGCGTTACATTTGGACTCTCCTAGCTCCCTCTACCTATAAATATGTGCACCTCCCCCGAAATTCCCGCAGTCCAAACCCTAGCCATCTTCATCCTCGCGCCGCCGGACACGTCCGCCCGAGCCGGACATGTCCGCCGGACACCTCACCCCGGCGAATCAGGCGCGCCACCTCAGCCGCCGCCGCGCCCCGCCCACTCAGCCGCCGCCACGTGTCCCGGCCCGCGCCTTCTCTCTCCTCCCGCGCCGCCGCGGCCCGCGGTGCCCAGGGCAGGCCCGCCCGGGCCCGCGCTCGCCGTCCCGCGCCCCGCGCGCTCCCCGCCGCAGGCCGGCGCAGCCTCCGCCGCCTCGACCCTCGCCGGCACCTCCCGCCACCGCCGCCCCTCGCCGTCGGCTGGCCGGCGCCGCCCAGCCTCCCCATCCGTCGCCGCCATGCCCCGAGGGCGCCGCCGCCAGGCCCTGGCCCGTGCCTCCTCGGCTCCCCTCGCCGGCATCCTCTCCGCGCCCCTCCGCTGCCCGGCCACTCCGGCGAGGACCGGCCGGATCCAACTCCGGCGCCGCCCTCCCCGCGTTTTCCGGCGAACTCCGACATGCCTTGGGAACCGTGCCCCAGATCCAGTCCACGAGGTTGACTTCCCCCCCCCCCCCCCCCCCGCGAAAAATCCACCAAGTCCCGAAATATTTTGCATAATCATGCCATGTTCATCGCATCATAACTTGCTTCATACTGCTCCGTTTCGTGCGTGTAATATCTCAAATTGTTCGCCTCGACGAGTACTTCATTTCATTCCATTGCATCATTTTCATTTGAGTTCATCTTGATGCCCGAAATGCTGTTGGAAGAGTGCATGTTGATGTTAATCTGCGGAAACTGTTATAACATGCTCATTTGTCATTTTTGCCATGTTTGATGTGTGCATCCTATGAGGTTGATGTCTACATGTGTATTGATCTATGCCATGCCGTCTTTCCAGTGGTGCCATCCAAGTATTTTTCTGACTTGTGTAGTAGGTGCATCGAGCTTGTTAAGTAGGGTACTTGCTGTTGCTGTTTTGCTAGGCTGATTCTATTATTTCGTGATGCTATGTTAACCTGCTGCTACTAGTCGTTCCATGCATAATCTGGAGATGTTCACTAAGGATGTTTTGTTATACATGTCATGCTCTATCCATTCATGCCCCTGGTTGCATTTATAGCTTGCTGTAGATTGTTCATATCTTGCTCCAAACTTGCTAAATAATGTTGCTGTCAGCCTGTTAACATGAAGTTCAGTTTTGGCCATGTGCTTTTCTAGTGATCCATGCACCCTATGAACTTGCTCTTGCCATTCTTAGCTTCACAAACATGTCTTCTTACTGTTGGTTGTCTTGTCATGCCATGTATTCCTCTGTGGTGAGTGATTCAAGCTCACCAACATGCCTACTTATTGTTGTTCCTGCCATGTTTGAATCTGTCATATAACTTGCCATGTTTACATGGGTGCCATCACATCTTCTGATCCTTTTTGGCTCATGGTCAGTAAGGGACTTTTGTTCTATGCAATTAGTAGATTCATGCCATGTATTTGTTTTCCATGATAAGTTCCTGTAACATGTTGTTTCATAGCTCTAAACATTGCAACCTGATGTTAATTCCCGATAAGTCTGAAACTGTTATTATTTGCAATATCTCCATGTCATTTTGAGCATGTTCTAGTGATTTTTGGAGATATCTCAGTGTTCATGTCTTGTCATGCTTTACCTGTACTTCATGCCTATGCCTTTTGTTATTACGTTGAGATGCTGTATCATATTGTTTTGGTGCTTGCAATATGCCTAGTTGCTGTTATGGACAGATTGTTGTTATGACTTGTATAGAGTGCATGTGTTGAACCGTTGCTCCGTTTTGAGTGTGCTCCATATGAAACTTGCTTGATTTTGCATGTAGTTTCATATTATCATGTTGCATCCTTGTTTTGGTGTGTTTGCTTGATGTTTGTATGCATTTTGCATCAATGCCATGCTTATCTTGTTTTGCTCATATCTTCTAGGCCGTAGCTCCGAATCTAATGAACTTTATATGTAACTTGACTAGAATCTCGTGTAGATCATCTTGGTGCATCTTAACTTGCTGTTTAACAACTTGAACATAATGGTTATTCAGATTTGGACCAATTTCGAAATATATATATGAGGACTTACCGGAATTGTTATATGTTGTTTCCGGCCTCATTTAAACTTGCCTTGATGTGTTGTTCTTGTTTGCATCATCTCTTGCCATGAGTAGCCTCATCTAGCTTTGTCATGCATCATGCTTGGTTGTGCATCATTTCTTGTCTATGTGTGGTGTGTTTACTATGTTGTGTGCTTCTTCTCGATAGTTCCCGTTTCGTTGCGATCGTGAGGATTCGTTCGTCTACGCTTGGTTCATCTTCGTGGCTTCATCTTCTTCATGGACTCGTTCTTCTTCCTTGCGGGATTTCAGGCAAGATGACCGCTACCCTGGATCTCACTACTATCATTGCTATGCTAGTTGCTTCGTTCTATCGCTTTGCTGCGCTACCTATCTTTTGCTCTTCAAGCTTCCCAAATTGCCATGAACCTCTAACCTTTGACACCATTCCTAGCAAACCATTGGTTGGCTATGTTACCGCTTTGCTCAGCCCTCTTATAGTGTTGCTAGTTGCAGGTGAAGTTGAAGATTGCTCCATGGTGGACAGGGTTATGTTGGGATATCACAATATCTCTTATTTAATTAATTCATCTATATATTTGGTAAAGGGTGGAAGGCTCGGCCTTATACCTGGTGTTTTGTTCCACTCTTGCTGCCCTAGTTTCCGTCATACCGCTGTTATGTTCCCGGAATTTGCGTTCCTTACGCGGTCGGGTGATTTATGGGACCCCCCTGACAGTTCGCTTTGAATAAAACTCCTCCAGCAAGGCCCAACCTTGGTTTTACCATTTGCCCCACCACCACCTACTTTTCCCTTGGGAGTAATTAACCCAAGGGTCATCTTTATTATAGCCCCCCCGGGCCAATGCTTGTCTAAGTGTTGGTCCGAACTAGAGCCCTTTGCAGCGCCCCCTCAGGGAAACTTGAGGTCTGGTTTTAGTTGTACGGATTGCTCATCCGGTGTTGCCCTGAGAACGAGATATGTGCAGCTCCTATCGGGATGTCGGCGCATCGGGCGGTCTTGGTGGTCTTGTTTTACCATTGTCGAAATGTCTTGTAAACCGGGATTCCGTGACTGATCGGGTCTTCCTGGGAGAAGGTATATCCTTCGTTGATCGCGAGAGCTTATCATGGGCTAAGTTGGGACACCCCTGCAGGGTTATAAACTTTCGAGAGCCGTGCCCGCGGTTATGTGGCAGATGGGAATTTGTTAATGTCCGGTTGTAGATAAATTGACACCAGATCCGAATTAAAACGCATCAACTGCGTGTGTAGCCGTGATGGTCTCTTCTCGGCGGAGTCCGGGAAGTGAACACGGTTTCTGGGTTATGTTTGATGTAAGTAGGTGTTCAGGATCACCTCTTGATCATTGCTAGCTTCATGACCGTTCCTTTTTCTCCTCTTCTCACTCTCATTTGCGTATGTTAGCCACCATACTTGCTTAGCCGCTGCTGTAACCTCACCACTTTACCCCTTCCTTTCCCATTAAGCTTTGCTAGTCTTGATACCCATGGTAATGGGATTGCTGAGTCCTCGTGGCTCATAGATTACTACAACAATAGTTGCAGGTACAGGTTATGCGATGATCTTGACGCGAGAGTGATGCCTGCTTGTTTTGGAGTTCTTCTTTCGATCAGGGGATAGGTTCCAGGTCGGCAGCCTGGGTAGCAGGGTGGATGTCGTTCGAGTTTCTGTTTGTGTTTCATCCATAGTCGGATGTTGTTCTCATGTATTGTGATGTTGTATTCGTGTGGCATTGTATGCCTTTTGTATGTACCCCTATCTATTATGTAATGTTGATGTAATGATATCCACCTTGCAAAAGCGTTTCAATATGCGGGTCTATCCTTGGTGGGACCTTCGAGTTCCTTTTGGATAGGGTCGCATATTGGGCGTGTCAAATCTAGACTTTACGAACGACAAAGAAGTCCTGGGTCAGATAGGCCTCGTTTTAGGCAACCCGTTCGACCTCCAGAAGAATAGGCTGCTGCCCTCCGGTGGCCAGCCTTCAATGCTGACCCTGGAAGGAGCAATGGTTCATCCTTCGTACCGTAAACTGGAGAAACCTCATTACACGTTTCATCGTCATGCATGGCAGCGGAATGTACTAGATATAGACCACATCCACTACGCTGCAATGTATGGCTACCTTTGTTTCAATATCTACAAGGGTTGGATGAAGAGCAAGAGCCAAGTGTGCGGTTCAAGCAAAGAAGTATCGGCCAAGAGGAAGAGGGACAAGGACGAAGTCGAGGACGTGGACGAGGACTCCGAGTGAGTAAGGTGTCAGTATCGTTGCTCATGGTGGTTCTAATGCAGTATCTACCAGATTAGTTGCATAGTTTAATTTCAGGTGTGCTTAGTTTAATTTGAGGGGTGTGTTGTGCTGAGCCCCCAGCAGAACTATGTTATGTTTCTTCTCGTTACTTTAACTCTTCAGTATGTACATACTACTAGTATTTCTTTAATAGAATTTAGCACCCCAATTAAGCACGTACTAGCTTTTTTAATAGTACTATATGCATAATTTGGCGACGAGCGCTCTCTATATGTACCCCCTTTTTTTTAATTTCAATTTTTGCTCCATGGCGCAATCCATTGATACTACTACTGTACAAAAGTATACATTTTTTAAAAGGTTAGAGTATTTTTCATCACATATATAGCCAGTTAAATTATTAACCTAGAACGACATGCATGCCATATAGTAAACCGATACGGAGGAAGCATAGTAAAAATGAGGTGATTTTACCGAGCGATCGGCGGGGGAGCATGGCATGTCATGCGGTCCCACGTGTCATGATGTACCAAGGCGATGCGCGTGTCCCTCTTGAGGCAGAAGTAATACTACGTGGTTTGAGATGATGGTGAACCGTAGTGTGAAATAATGGTTGCCTCGTCCATCTGGGAAGGTGCGGCATTGTGATTTGATGTCTCATTGCTCATTACTACTACTGGGCCAGTACGAGTGGGGTGCGTCCCCCCTGCTGTTCTGCACTATTATTTGGTGCTTGACACGTCGACCCAGTTGCTATATGTCCCACATGTCGGCTAAGGAAGTACATAATTCATGAAAGGGAGTGTCGACGGAGGAATATACTACAGAATTCATGAAAGGGAGCGACTTAGTTTTGGAAAAATCTATTTTTACGGAGTATGTACCCACTAGGGTTTATAGGGCTCATCTAAAAAACATTATTTTTTCCGTTTGATAAGTCTCAATTCTACTACTAGTAGTAGTACCATTACATGTTGGATTTCGAGGTGCGTTAGATCACCCGATGCAAGCAGTGTCAAGAGGAAACTTACCAATGCATGTAGAAGTTCATGGAAATTTAGTGGTCATTCATGCATTCGTTCTAATTAATGCCTAGGTAAACATAACTTCTTGAGAAAAACGAGCGTACTAATTACTTGTGCAAACTATGAAATTAATTTGACCACTCACCGTCTACCTTGGTCGGAGAGATTTTGAAATTTTTAATAATAAACTGGAAAGGAGGGAGTAGTAACTTTTGTCTCGATTACTATCTGTGGCCTTGTATAGATGCAAAATGTATTTTTTTATAGTGGCCTTGTATAAGTAAATGGAGGGAGTACTAAAGGACATATATATTCCAAACAATATGATAATCTCTCTAACCAAGGTATGTATTAGGGACGAGGAGTAAACGAAGAGAGTAGTAAAATTTTCTCCTCGTGCTGCGAGTTGACAGGACAGTAGGGACGAGGAGTAAACAATATGATAATCTCTCTAACCAAGGTATGTAGTAAGGTGTACAGTAGTTGTATTACTACTACTCGTAAGCAAGCTTCACCTCATCCTGCGAGCCACCGCACCCATGGGCGGGGGAGACGGCGTACTAAGCAAGCTTCTCCTCGTTCTGCGAGTTGACAGGACACATCAAAAGTACTCCAGTGTATAGAGCCTTGCCTCTAAGGTAGGCCCCACATGGTTTGCCTCTTTTTTTAACATAACACGTCAAGTCGCAATTTCTTTGTTCATCCGTGGTAGACGATCCTCCCTCCACCAAGTGGACAACCAGTACACGTGTCAAATTACCACGTGGGCTGCCTTTTCGTACAGAAATGAGCTCCACCGTGTACCCGCGCGGGTGTGGTTGGGAAAGAGACGGGAGTACGTGCACCGTGCATGCACCTCTTCTCTTCGTGCACATCCCCCAACTATGTGGGTGTGTGTGAGAGAGATACAAACCTAGAAATAATGCGTCGTCCATCCCCATGCCTCCGCCCAGTCCGACCACCAGTCACCACCACGCCCCACTCCTCCTCACCTTATCTCTCATCTTTCTCCCTCCATTTTTATATACAAGGGGCAACTATCAAAATTACAATTTGCAGATATACAAGGCCACTAATGTCGGATTTCAGGTTCCGGCAGACCCTCAAGGTTCGAACTCTGGGGTGCACGTGGAGATCACACCTCCTGCCTACCCACGTCTCGTCGCCTCGCAAGGATCTATACTACACGAAGAACAACACAAGGGACACGAGGTTTATACTAGTTCGGGCCACCATTGTGGTGTAATACCCTACTATAGTTTGTGGTGTGGTGGATTGTCTCAGGGGCTGATGATGAACAATACAAGGGAAGAACAGCCTCGCGAGGGGCTGTTCTTGGCTGGTGCGATGAACTGCTTGGGTGAGTTCAGTCGCCTCCCTCTCTCTCTCTCTCTCTCTCTCTCTCTCTCTCTCTCTCTAGTTTTCCCAAAAAACCTCCTCCCTACTCTGCGGTGGCTAGCTCTATTTATAGAGGGAGGCCCTGGGCCTCTTCCCAAATATTGAGCGGGAAGGGCGCCAACAATTGGCCATTTTGAAGGGGAACATCTGGTACACTTATCCTGACTAAAGTCGGCCCTCGCCTGCCAAATACTCTGACGGTGATGCCGGCTTGGGCTCCACGATGACCTCCATCCTGCCGTCCTGCTGGTCTTGGTCTTGTTGCACCGAAATGGCTGCCTTTGCTTGATACCCTTGCCTGCGCTTGCCCCCTTTGCATCAAAGGGGAAACAAGGACTCTGCGCAAGCCGGCGCCCGCCTGGCCTCGGTCGTCATGGCTTGCATCATGGGCACCTCGAGAGGTACCCCGCCTTGATCTCTCCGCCTCCTCGCGAGCCAGCCTGACGAGGCTGTGCCCGAGGAAGCCTCCTGTCATCCGCCCCACGAGGCTTGGCCCCTCGCGAGGGTCTTGAGCATGTGTTGATGAAGATGGGCCGTACTGGGCCACTCCCTGCCACACCGCAGGCTGGCAAGTCTGGGTACCCCCGTTCCCAGAATGCCGACAGTAGCCCCCGGGCCCAAGGTGCGCCTGGACTTGGCTTAGCAGAGAAGCAAAGGGGCAAGTGCGAAGCGCCACAGGCCCTATCAGCCTGCGGCCTTGGGCGCCGCGTGGCGGTTGATTGGACGTGGGCGTCCCCGCTTCCCGATGACGCCTCGGCAACTGCAAGAATTGACAAGTCCCCGCATGCAAAACGGGTCATGATTACCTGTGATCGTGGAGGCCGGCGGTTGGCCTCCCCCGGCTATATGTACGGAATGGCGCGAGCCTTTCCAGTCCATCTCTTCCTTCTACTCTCCATCTTCTTCTTTGTCCTCGATCCACCCTACGCCAATGGCACCAATCCGTCGGTTTTCTGCCGAAGAGAAGGGGAAGCCCCCCCGAGAGGGTCTGGTCCCGCTTCCTCCAAAGAAACGGCTCGTCTCTTGCCGCGGAGAAGGGGGTGCTTGGCAGGAGGTGTCGAGGCCATGGTTTGAGCGGTCGCCGCCTGGGTTCCCATTGCCCTTGTACGCCCGGATCGAGGGTCCTGAAGGCGCGGGCGCCGAGCGGCACTGCCAAAGGCGCCGTCGTCGCCGGCGGATTACGGCGGTGCGCGTCGTTCCTCCTGGAGTTCATGCTGAGGGATCCTCTCGCGAGCTTGTGCTTCACGCCGCCATGCCTCCTCGGTCTTAGATTCGCCTTCCTCCCTCCTTCGCCTTCGAGATCCCGCCGAGGGGGCCTATCGAGCTTTGGCTGTAGCATGCTGACTGCAGTACCCCTGCGACCGGAGCGGAGGTCGAGGTCGTCGCTCCGGTCAAGGTCTACATGACCCGTGGCTGGGGCGAGATTGCCCGGGTCTGTAGGACGGGTGGCGCCCTCGTAATCCACCTCGAGTACGATGGCGCCTCCCTGATGTTCTTCAAGGTCTTTGACGCAGAAGGACGCCGGCTGGAATGCTGCCCCGAGGAAGGCGGCCGGGGCCCTGCCGTGGTGAGGACTAGGCTCGCCAATCTCTCCCCCAGCAGCTCCTCAGGCAGCGGAGGTGTCGGAGGATCTAGTGACTCCGCCGAGCTCCTCACGACTCCGGAGACGAGCGACGTCAGCTACGAGCTCCCGAGCTTGCGTCGCTCTCGGAGCAGGGCGGGCTCGTCAGGCCGCCATCGCCACTGATCTGTATGGGGTTGGTGCCAGTGCCTGACGGCCCACTGTTGATGATGGCGTCTCTTGCGGAGGCGCGTGTAGTTAGCGCTCTTTAGGATTTGCTCCTTTTGTTCCCTGCGAGGAATCGAAGAACATACCCTGTGGGGGTTTGTAAGGTGCCTGTAGTTCCATTTGTTAATATGATCCTTATCGTGAAGTGGTGAGATGCTCGTCCCGTCTTAGCTTAGTTCCTCCTTTCGAACCTCGCGAGGACTTGATGCTCTGTGCTGACAAGTCTCGGTCCCAAGGCAAGCTTCAGCCGTCGCTGGTATGCCAGGTCGCGATGCCGTGGTCAAGGCCAGGAGGTGAGCGGCTCGGGGTCCAGTAAGAGCCCCTGAGTCGCGATGCTCAGGAGGTCCCCTTTAGCGCTCAAGCAACCATCATTCGATGAGAAAGGAGCGCGATGTTGCCAAAACGGGACTGCATTAGGTGCGAGGTCGGTGCCGCGATAGCTAGTATTTCTGGAGGATGACTTATCTCAGGAGTCAGAAGCCACTCCTTGGCCCGGCGCCAGGCCCGCGCATCGGCAGCTGAGGAGTTGCTTGGCGAGGTCCCCACGTGCCTCTTCCCTCTCGCCTTTGCTCCCCTTCGTTCTCTACGTCCTCAGGTCCCGGCCCTCGAGCGAGCTTAGCCGTCGCTGGTATGCCAGGTCGCGATGCCGTGGACAAGGCCAGGATATGAGGGCTGGAGAGCCAGTAAGAGTCCATGAGTCGCAATGCTCAGGTACCCCCCTTTAACGTGCAAGCGGTTCGCACGGACGAGAGCGAAGGAGACGCTGTGAAGGCCTCACCCGACGCTGCTCCTTAAAGAGATCCTGCGAGTTCATCACAAGAAAAGGAGAGTTCGCTGTTACAATTGCCGGCCAGCTACTGGTTGCTCTAGGAGGGTGACGAGGCACTGAAGGCTTGGCAAGGTGGCGCCCTGCGGGGTTGCCGCGGCCAGAGCTCAGCCATTCAGGTTTGTCGACGTTGCAGGGACAGACCCATGCGCAAGCATTGTGCCATTAAGGAGCAGCTCCATCAGTTGGTGTCAATCGAGCGGGCGATTAAGTCAAGCACGTTAATCATGAAGGAGCAAATCCATTTAGATAGGCGCAGAAAAAGGCGAACACCGCTGGGTCAGACCCGAGCGACTTGGGGATGATGCAGCCCGAGGGGCGCCCCCAATAAAGTAAGCTAAAGACATGAACCAAAGGGATACATGCCGCAGGGACGGACCCACGCGGCCTGGGAATGATGCAGCCCTGGGGGGCGCTCCCAGCTGAAAATGAAACTCGAAGGATGTCACCTGATGATGTTGAAGATGAAGGGATGCTGAAGTAGCGGACGGCGTGCGTTGCGGAAGCCGATCTTTACGAGCCCCCAGGCCCAGGAGCCTCGGGAGGCTCCGAAGGCGCTGGCGGCTCCTCGCGGACCGTCTCCATCTCTGCTAGGACTGTGGAATGCCTGGCCGCTTGAGCCTCCAGGATGCTCCTCATGAGGCGCTGATGCACAACAGCCGCGTTCGGCAAGCCGTAAGGCATGCAAACATAGCTGTGGGGTGGACCTTCGCAGCGTCCCATGCGTGAGGGCCACAGGAGCTCCTGAGAGGCGGCCCGGTTGAGTCCTGGTATGTCGATGCAGACGCGCAGCCCACCATCCTCGCCTGGATGGGGAGCTACGGCGGGTAAGCGGCGGCTGCCACTCATGACTCTTGACTCCTGCAGCTCTTGAATGATCTCGCTGACGAACTCCTGAGGGTTTGGCCCTCCTTGCCTTGCTCCTTCCTGAGGGAAACGTGCTTTGAAGCACGCCTCCAAGTGGTCACCGAGCGCCTCCCTCGTGATGTTAGCAAAGTCGATGGCCCTCCAGGAGAGAGCCCCCGAGCCTTGCTTGAGGAGGGCGCCGGGCACGCCTTCCTAAGTGACAGAAGGAGGCGCCCCCTGAACAGGCGCGGACCCTGAGGGGCCTGCCTCCTGAGGGGTCGGACTAGGCAATGTCTTCTTCTTCTTAGGGGCAGCCTCGGAAGCCTTCCGCTCCTGTGATCTGGGCTTCAATTGACGCGACTTGAAAAGCTCGTTCCAGAGAACACACAACGTCTCTCTCTTCACAAGGCACCGTGATGACTCCACCGCTTCCTGGCATCTTGAGGACATTGTAGCCATGATGAGTCACAGCCATGAACTTGGCCAGGGCTGGGTACCCGAGGATGGCATTGTACGGCAGGCGAATGTTGCGCGACGTCGAAGTCAATGAGCTCGGTGCGGTAGTTGTTGCGCTTCCCGAAGGTAACAGGAAGGCGGACCTGCCCTATCGGAACCGTGGAACCATCAGTGACTCCGGAGAAGGGCTTGGTTGGCTGAAGCTGATTGTATGGCACTTGGAGATTGTTGAATGTCTTGACAGATAGGACATTGAGCCCTGCTCCGCCATCGATGAGGGTCCTGGTGACTTGCACATTGCTGATGATTTGGGAACAAAGCATCGGGAGGACTCCGGCTGTGGCCGCACACTTGAGCTGATCCGCTGAGCTGAACGTGATGGCGCATGCTAACCACCTGAGAGGGCGTGTGGCCTCAAGCTTGGGGAGGACTGCTTTTGCTTCGCGAGCAAACTGCTTGAAGATGCGCTGAGAGGCCGGGGCCTGAGCGCCGCCCAAGATGCAAGCGATTGCGCATGGCTCCTGGAAGCCTCCAGCCCCCTCGTTCTGATGATGGTCTTCATTCCTCCTCGGCTGTGGTGGCAAAGGAGGGAGGCCCGCGTTGCCTTGTGGGCGATCCTGCGAGGCTGATCCCTCCAAACTCCCTCGCGAGGCTGATCCCTCCAACCTCCCTCGCAAGGCAGGTCCTGCCAGCGGTCCTCGCGAGGTTGGTCACGCCACCCTTGGCGAGGGCCACAGTCTTCCCATCGTCCTCCACCTCTTCCTCCTCCTCGGCCATAGCCCCGGTCACTGCGCTCGGGGCGTCGGCCGGCACGCACGTCCCAGCACGGCCCTGAGCTCTTGGCATTCGCTGGTGTTGTGGGTGTGGAGGTCGTGGTACACGCAGTACCGGCTGCCCTTGGATGACTCAGGCTGATCCCTGCCTCGCTTGGTGTCCGGCTCTACTGCAAGCACGGCAGCTGTTGGGGATATAGCTACTGAGTGTAAACCGGCCAGGAGGGCCCGGTTCACCCTTGACTATGCTGAAGCCCATGAAGATCCAGAAGATGGCGAAGTTATTAAATGAAGCTTAGAGGCCAGAAGCCCAAAGGCAGATTAGGGCCCATAGCGGTAAACCGCCATAACTATGTAAACTTGTAATATAAGTTAGGGAAGGAGAGACCGAACCGAGCACTTTGTATGAGTCGGTTTCGGGGCTCTGTAAACCGGCCGGGCGTCAACCTATGTATATAAAGGGATGACCCAGCGGCGGTTTAAGGGCAACAGACAACAACTCGAGACTCAGGCAAGCGTATTTTCTCCCTGGTCATCGAAACCCAATCAATCCCATCACAACTAGACATAGGCTTTTACCTTCATCGAAGGGGCCGAACTAGTATAAAACTCCCGTGTCCCTTGTCCGGTTTAATCCCTTCAAGCTAACCCGTTGCGATGGCTCCACGACTAAGTCCTTTCATGAGGACATCTGACGTGTTAATTCCGCGACAGTTGGTGCCCACCGTAGGGCTATCACACGATGGTTTCGAGTTCTTGAAGGGCAGCTTTGAAGGACTTAATGGGTACGTGGTCGGCCGGATGACCAAGAGTCGTCGCGGCAAGCTCTACATCGATGACGAAGGATTGGGCCCTGAGGCCAGCTCAATCGAGTACGGGTACCGGGTCCCCTTTGGCGGAATTCATGTCTTCAACGGCAAGATCGACGAACCGGGCCCTGAGCCGGACATCTGCACCGACCTCGTCGAGACGGCTCAGGGTGCGAGTCCGGCCCGGGTTAAGCCCACCGTGAAGCGTGCGTTCGTAGGATGTGTCCATGGGATCGGATCTGAACCGGTGTCTGAAGGCGAGACGGCCGTATACTCCGACGGCGAGTCATCCATTGGCGAAACCGAGTCCTTGTACCAGATTCATAAAGGTGTGTTCGAAGGATATTCCGATGGCAACAGTATTCCGGACCTCCTTGAACCGCCAAGTCGAGTTGCTGTTTACATGGCCGGAACACAACCCACTTTGTAGTCTTGATCAACAGCAGCAATGAATACCGGATCAGCAGCCACGGCAGGGGTCCCGGCGCGCCGACCGGCTCAAGTCCTCTCCGGTTTGATGGATGCCTGGGAAACTTTGTTGACTACGACAGTCACCCCAGAGACGCGGGATCAGCACTATGCGGACATTGCGAAGCTGAAGGACCAGATAACACATGCTAAGGAGGACCTAGCAACTGAGGATGCTAGGATGGCTGAAGAACGGGCCGCTTTGGATGCCCAGTCACAGCGGATACAGGCGCAGAATTATCAGCTCATGCTGGATCGGACCGCATCAGAGGATGTGATGCGAAGGAAGTACCGGTCTCGTCTGCCACCGGTCTACGAAGGATTGAATCTCTTTCAAACACCAGGCGCCGGGCCAAGCAATCCGGTAGCTACGAACCGGACCGATGCGCCTAGGACAGCTCCGGATCAACTACGGATAACAGAACTACCACGGCGAACAGATAACCCACCGCAATACATGTCTACACCACCAGGTCACTTCTCGAGTCCTCTGGATAACATGATTGCCGCAGCATCGCGCCTGGCAGCCAATCCGATGGAGGGTGATTCAATAGCTGCAATTGAAATGCGGCGGGCTAGGGACCTTCTTCAAATCGCCATGGTACAGCAGCAGGCTTATTCTTATAGCCGGGATAGAATTCATTCAACCCCTCGTCCGAGCCCAAGCTATAGCAGGCGTATGGATGAACTGGAAGTGTCTAGCAGCGTGCAACATCATAATGCTCAAGATGTGGTGGATCATGGCAGGGCACGAAGGGAGGACGCTTTGGGTCGTCATCAACCCGCCCCGGTTCAGCCAGCAGCATGAGTCGACCGAGGTACCGGGCTTGCCTTCAGTTCCTGGGGAGTGCCGTGTCTTATTCCGGCTCTCCGTAATGTGTGTCTGCCCAAAGATTTCAAGGGTCCACGTAAGGTGCCTAATTACACGGCGGATCAGCCACCTGAGGTGTGGGTCGAGAGTTATGAGATGGCAATGGAGATGCTGGATGTAGATGAAGCGGCATGTGCAAAGTACTTCACGATGATGTTGGAAGGAACGGCCCGTACTTGGTTGAAAAATCTACCAGCTAACTCCATCGACTCATGGAATCAGTTGAAGGCCCGGTTTATAGCCAATTTCAAAGACACATGCAAACAGCCCATGTCCATTGTGGATCTGGATGCTTGTGTTCAAGGGGAGAACGAGTCAACAACTCATTGGGTACGCCGGGTTTCGGAGGTTTTGCACTCGTCTGACCGGATTAACGCTGGCCAAGCGATCATAACACTGGAGCGCAATTGCCGGTTTAAGTCACTGAAGATGAAGTTGGGACGGCTCAAGCGCCACTGCAATGACATGGGAACCCTCATGGCAGCCTTGGTCAAGTATGCCGATTCTGATAATACCAAGGATCCCGATTCTGATGATGAGAAACCAGAGAAGGGAAAGAAGAACGGCGGTGCAAAGGGACAGCATCACAGCCAAGGAGGCCATGGGAATAGCGGTAAGCGTAAAGCAGATTCAGATTTTGTGGCTAACGCTAATGTGCAGCGTCGTAAGGGTAAACCGCCTCAGCGCGGCAGCGGAATGAATCTGGAGCGTTTGTTGAATCAGCCCTGCCCAAAGCATGGGACCAAGGAGGCTCCTGCAATGCATCTCTGGAAGCATTGTAACATTATGAAGGAGTTCAAAAACTCTGATCTTTTCCGGTATGATCAGGGTCCATCAGGCGGTTTAGGTCCAAGTTTTCATGGTGGCGGCGGCTCAAACTCTGGATTTCAGAATAATCAGGGCAACCAGAACAACCAAGGTGGTAATAACCAGCAGAGTAATCAAGGAAATCAGCAGCAGTCGGGTTACCAGAGTCACCCAAAGCAGTTGAATGGTGGATAGTATCATGTGTTCACCACTAGTTTGTGCAAGCGTGATCAGAAGCTTCATAAGAGGGCAGTCAATGCTGTTGAACTGGCAGTACCACGTTATCTGCGGTGGTCTGAACAGCCTATTGTGTGGAGTAGGGAGGATCATCCGCCCCGGGTTGACAATCCGGGTCAACTGGCTTTGGTGGTGGCGCCTCAGGTGGGAGGTTATAAGTTCACCAAGGTACTCATGGATGGAGGAAGCAGTATCAACATTCTGTATTATGAGACCTTACGTCGCATGGGGTTGACAGACAAGAGTCTTAAACCGTCCAACACTATTTTTCATGGTGTGGTACCAGGTAAGTCGGCGTATCCTGTAGGTAAGATCGCTTTGGAAGTTGTGTTTGGTGATGAACATGACTCCCGGTCTGAGACATTGAACTTTGAGGTGGTGAGAATCCAGAGCCCGTACCATGCATTGTTTGGGCGACCAGCTTATGCAAAATTCATGGCGAGGCCTTGTTATATTTACTTGCAGCTCAAGATGCCGGGTCATAAAGGGACTATTACGGTTCATGGAAGTCAAAAAATTGCTTTGGATTGTGAGGAAGGTGATGCGGCTTATGCTGAGTCGGTTTGTGCTACAGAGGAGCTAAAGTTTTATAAGGAAAATGTTGATCCGGCAGATATGACCCCTCTGAAGAAGCCCATCACTGAGCATGACCCAACCCTGCTTTTCAAACTAGCTGACGAGACTAAGCTTGTTGACTTCATGCCTGGCGATTCGTCCAAGCAGTTCAGCATCAGCACAAATCTGGATCCGAAATAGGAAAGCGCACTCATCGAGTTCATCCATGAGAACCGGGACATTTTTGCATGGAAGCCTTCTGACATGCCAGGTGTACCAAGGGAACTCGCCGAGCACACTTTTAATATTGATCCCAAGTTTAAACCGGTCAAGCAATTTCTTCGTCGCCTTAATGAGGAAAGACGCAAGGTAATTGGTGAGGAGGTAGCCCGGCTGTTGGCTGCTGGGTTTATCATTGAAGTGTTTCATCCTGAATGGCTGGCTAATCCGGTGCTTGTTCTTAAGAAAAACGACACTTGGTGTATGTGTGTGGACTACACGGACTTGAACAAACCTTGTCCGGCCGATCCCTTTGCTCTCCCACGTATTGATCAGATCATTGAGGCGACGGCGGGTTGTGAGCGCCTGAGTTTTTTGGATGCTTATTCAGGATATCATCAGATCAAGATGGCAGTTAAGGACCAGGAGAAGACAGCCTTCATCACTCCTTTTGGAGCCTTCTGCTATGTTTCTATGCCCTTTGGGCTTAAGAGTGCCCAGGCAACTTATCAGCGTTGTGTGCAGAATTGTCTCCACACACAGATTGGGCGTAATGTTCATGCCTATGTGGATGACATTGTGGTAAAATCCAAGAAGAAGGAAACACTGGTAGATGACCTCAAGGAGACGTTTGACAATCTTCGGGTTTACAAAATGATGCTTAATCCGGATAAATGTGTTTTTGGTGTTCCGTCAGGCAAACTCTTAGGTTTTCTGGTATCCAACCGGGGCATTGAGGCTAATCCGGAAAAAATCAAGGCGATTACATCCCTGGCTAAACCAAAGTGTATCAACGATGTTCAGCGTCTGGCGGGTCGGATTGCAGCCCTTAGCCAGTTTGTTGGGTGGAAGAATTGCCTTCTGTGTTATGGAGCATCAACACCACCCCCAATCGATCAATAGGTTACACACCTTTCTTCATGGTATACGGAGCAGAGGCAGTCTTACCGAGTGATATTCGTCATGAGTTGCCCCGGGTTGCTAATTATGTTGAAACGGACAATGAGCAAGCACGCCAAGAGGCACTGGACCGGTTAGATGAAAAACAGGACATGGCTCTGGCTCGATCAGCGGTTTATCAACAAGACCTGCGACGGTATCACAGCCGCCGGGTTAAGACAAGAACTTTTCAAGAAGGCGATTTGGTGCTCCGGCTCATCCAGGATCAGACCGACATGCACAAGTTATCCCCACCTTGGGAAGGGCCCTTTGTGGTCAGCAAAAATCTGCACAACGGATCATACTACCTCATTGACGTTCGAGACAACTCACGCAACTCTGAGGAGGAGACCCGGCGGCTGTGGAATATAGCTCTCTTACGGCCTTACTACACTTGAGCCATAGGCTTTTTCTTATGTACATATTTCGACAATGTATATATTATGCTCAATAAATAAACTAGCATCCTTGCTATAAGCAGGGCCTCTGCTGTTTTTTTTCATATATCCTTTGAGTTACATGGGGGCTTCAGCTGACAAAGCGGAGTACTACCTGTTAAACCGGCTATCACGCCACAACATATCTTGGGAGCTTCACACCCAAGGGGCCAAAGAGAGTCTAGATACTATGCATAGCTCAAACATAGGCACCCAATGAGCACAACTCATCATGTTACTTGGGGGTTCCTTGTGTCAAATACCAAGGAGTTTGAAAGGACCCTTGTAGCTGGGTATCGACCAATGGCTTGGAAGCCTGGTATATTTACCTAAAACCCCGGGTTAACCTGCCTTCATCAAGTAAGACACTCCTATCCAGGTAATCCTGGCATGACCCTCCGAACGTTTGACAGTTACTCTCCTTGAGACCCTGAACTTGTCAAAGTTAAAACGGTTATTGGTTAGTTGGAGGTCCATCTTAAAAGGCTTTGCTAAATGGTTCAACTCAGCGGCCTGGCAGCCCATGAAAAGCCTCGAATTTGGGCCTGGCAGCCCTTGAAAAGCCTCGACTACATGGTTTTATTTGCGTTTGTCACTTCTCTTTTGATAAGTTTTCTGTTAAACCGGTTTCTTTGACTTGGTATGACTTATCAATCATCTTATTAGCCCGGTGTTCCTTAAACTGGCTTGGTTTTCAACTACACGTTGAGAAACCTTATTATCAAGCCGGAGTTCATTAACCCGGCCTTGCTTTGACTACTTGTCGCCAGTTCTGATCATCTGGTGCTTATCATCACCCGGTATGACTTATTATACGCCATCAGTATATGGAGTTATACAAGAATTTCAGATTTGGGTTTTCACCCTTATTACAATCAAAGTTGGTCAACCAACTAAAGTGATATTACATCACAGGTATGAGTCATTTCATATTTTTTACGGTTTGATTATCAATCAGGCCTTGTCTTGGGCATTATGACTCGTCCGGCGGTAAACCGCCAGGACACTTTCTTTTCATGCAGACAAAGGGGATTGCATATTATGATACTTGAACCAACATTGAAATTATCATGGCGGATCACATAAAGTATCTCCTACTACACGATGGCAGCAGATCAAAGTATTTTTGCTACCCTATTACAAGGCACTTAGCGGCCCAAAATATGGAATTGTTTTAAACTGGACAGTTTCTGACACATCAACCGGATTACTGACTCAAGCTTCATCGCCATGTTGATGTGAAGTAGATGGGTCATCTGGCGTCAGTTCAGCCTCCTCCTCTCCATCCAATGGCTGGAAGTCAGTGGTGGTCCAGTCAATCCGGGTTAAGGCCTGAAAGACAGCCTCTTCACTAATAAGCTCAGTCGGATCAACGTCAGGGGCGTAAGTGTGCTTACGGATTGGCGGAATAAGATTTTGCACTTCTGGAATGACAGCCTCAACCCGTTTGTTGTTAGCATCATAAAAGGATCAGTGAACCGTCAAGTTAGCTTCTTCTGCCAGCTGACTCGCCAGAGGACGCATCTCCCTCGTCACACGTCTGAGGGCTTCGTTATCAAACACTTCACCATTTTCTTGTTCACCGGGGAAGCCCTTGGCTATGTCAGCCGGATCAAGATCAGCTATCCATGCCTTGGCTCGAGTGTGTGCCAACAAAGTGCCAACCCTGGCAGCGGATCGCTTCAACTCTTATATCTGTGCTGGCGTCATAGATAACCTGGCCAGCGTGTCCTTGATCAGTGTTGGGGCCACATTGTCGTAGGAAGATGCGCAGATAACCCGCTGGGTACCGGTATACAACTGTTCAATCAGTATATAGGCGGCCTTTAGTTTCTTCCACATATCAGAGCCCAGATGAGCAATGCGGCTACCTACAGCGGTTTAAGAATTTCATGTTAAACCAGAGAAATTTCAAAGCTAGACAGTTATAAAGCCTTGGCAAAGATACTTACCAAATATTGCAGAAGTCATGGCATTAATTTGGCGCTTCAATCCACTAAGTTCTTCTGCCACCAGTTTAAGAGCTGATTCAGCATCTTCCGCCCGCTTCAGCAATCCAACCTTTTCAGTGTCCCAGTTGGTCCTTTCAGATTTGAACCACTCTTTGAGCTGCTCCATGGTGGTTAAGGCGGTTTTTAATTCATCTTTTGCCTTGGTGGTTTCTGCTTGTTGGGATTTAAGATTCTCTTGAAGATCCACAATTTGAGAGATTTGTTGATTTATCTCAGTCTGCAACAGTTAGGAGAATATGTCAATATCTTTGACAGTCCCAAGCATATAACTAGTTATACACTTGGCACTTGGGGGCTAATGTGGATCATTTTTTCCTACTAATTGTTGAAGTCCCACGGATTAATACAAGTTTTAATCATGGCACTTGGGGGCTAATGTATGTTTGCTCAAACAATACACAAGGAAAATCAACAAAGTATAGTACGGAATATAAAAGACCCGATTTGACTTTCTAAAGACAAACCGGCCCTTGGGGGCTACAATGCAATGAAGGTACAGAGCAAAAAATCAAACTGTTTACCTCATAGCGCTCCTTCATCAGATTTACCAAACCGGCTTCATAATCACGACTGGTGTAAAGCCGGTTCAAGAAACCGGAGTGAAGGTCTTGAGCAGAAGGATCAACATAGGCTGACAAATCAGTTTTCCCCTTCCCCTTGCTCATAGCAGCAAATTCATCCTTGGCAGTGTGCTTTGATAGAGCAACCGGATTACCAGGGGCGGTATATGCAGTGCCAGTAACAACAACATCATCATCTTTGGCCGGGCTGGATGGATTGACATTCTTAACAGGGCTTGGCGCTTTGGCAGCAGGGCTCGGCGGTCTGTTAACTGGGCTTGGCAGATCAGCAGTTGAATCCCGCTGCTCAACAGTTGGACTTGGAGGGGCATGGAGATGTGATGTATCAACATGTACATCCGGTTCAACCTCTAGCGGGTTAGCATCAGCGCCTGGGTTTTGCGCAGCAGAGCTGTCTATGGCAATCTCAGGATTTTCGCCATCATTCTCTGGGGTCTTCTCCGGATCAACATCATCAGTAGGTTCGCTGGTCTTGGCTTTCTTACTTAATCGAGCCTTGGCACTACAACATCAAAGGTTAGAATATGATAAACCGACACATGAAGAAACAATTTGTGGAATAATGTACTTACCCAGCGACGACCTTGAGAGGAGGCAGCTGAGTGGTTGATGAACCGCCAGACGAGTTGGAAGAGGCCTGGTAATTCGGGTCAGACGGATTGAGTGGGCATCAGAAGAAACCCTTCAAAGGATAAAGTTTTTCAGGAGAACAAATCACCTCTGGACGACGTTTCCGGGTTGGTGTATCTGCTAAACCGGACGAAGTGATTTGCTGACCACTATGCCGGGTTGTGCGACGCTCTTCAACTTGCTGTGTCTTCAAAGAAAATTTTGGATCCAAATGAGCAAGGGGGTGAGATTGTTTTACTTTCCGGACTATACGACGAACTCTTTGAACCGGTACAAGATCTGAATCGGAAGAAAGAAGGATTACCTCAACATGGTCTACGTGGCTAGCCTCAGCATCATCCTGGGAATAGTCATTGTCAATAAGATGTACGAAAAAGGAACCAAGTGAGTCAAGTTCTACGTCTGCATCTGATTCCTCATCTTCTGGCGGATCAGAAGACTCGGTGGTTTTCTTCTTGGCAGCTTTCTTGGTGGCCTTGCTCTTTGCACGAGGAGCCCTGGCCGGTTTAGTCCGTTTCCAAAAGGAGCTGTTAGCCTGAAATTAAGGCAAGAAAAGGTTAGTACACAGTTAATACGGAGGCGAATCAGTAAAGTATTCAGATGAACTTTACCGCTGGCGGTTTATTGGAGACGCAAAAAGGTGGCAACCCGGTTTGGCTGCATGCAGAGATCGGCTCATCAAGCATTTTCTTCACAGATTCAGTAACTTCAAGATCGGTCATTACTACTTCCTGATATCGTTGAGGGTCTTTGACGTTGCCAGTATATTCATGCATCAATCCGGGGCGGCGGCTTAAAGGCAAAATGCCCCAAGAAACCCAGCAGCGGACAAGATCAATGCCAGTCAAACCGTTGGCCATGAGAGCCCGGAGCTTGGCGAGTTGAGGTGCAAAGTTCTTTCATTCTGCGGCGGTTAAGCATGAAGGTAATGGGTGACCGTTGCTAAGCCGGTGAGGGTGATAACCCGGCAAAGGATTTTCTCCATCAGGGGCAGTGTTCCGGCAATAAAACCAAGTCTGGTTCCAATCTTTAGGATGGCTATGATGTTTTGCATGAGGGAAGTCAACTTCTTTCCTTTTCTGAATTGAAATGCCACCAAGCTCTGTGTTGGGACCATCCGAGAATTCTGTACGGCGGTTCAGATGAAAGAAATCCTGGAACAACTCCACGGTTGGCTCTTCTTAAAGGTAGACTTCGCAGAACACTTGAAAGTTGCATATAGTGGACACAGAGTTCGTCCCAATATCTTGCGGATGGAGTTTGAAGCTTGCGAGGACATCCCGAAATTTTTTTGATCCGGGCGGGCTGAATCCCTGGTCTAAGTGTTGCATAAATACAATCACTTCTCCATCTTGAGGTTCAGGTGGACATTCAGGCTCCAGAACTCGCTAATGAAGGACCCTTTTTGAGGCTAAAGCGCTAGTGGTGACGTATCCGTTGATTTGTGTTTCCGTGATCCGGGACGAAACCCAATTGCAAGCTGAGAATTGTTTAGTCATCTTGGAAGGGGAACTGAAAGGAAAAATAAAGCCGGTTTACAAATTAACGGTTTAAGTGTACTATTCAGAGTTAAACCAGAACATCGTCATGCAAGTTCAGTTGGCGGTTTAACCAATGGCTAATGATAAGTGGCAGATTACTAACTGCTACAAGGTTTAAACCACCCTTTGGTGGAGGAGACAGATGAAAATGTGCTAAGTGTTGACAGAAACAGGTTTCACATAATGACCAAATTTATTTGGATCTACCAAGCCTCAGTAAAGAAAAATTACCGCGACTTATAAATGGCATTGAAGCAGAAGAGGGAAGGTTGTGTACTCTACAGAAGAAAGGAAAGATCAGCTAATATTAAAAAATGGATGCGGAATAACTACTGCACAAGATCTACACAATTATTGAATCAAAGTAGCCACGACAGAAGGAAAAGCTAAGAGTTGAGGATGAAGAACGAAGAACCGTACAGATGAACACACGAACCCTAGTATAGATCTAACGATGCAGGAAGGAGGAAACTCACCGGTGCAGATCTACTGCGGAAGGAAGCAGCGAGCTCTGGTCCATTTCAGGTTGATGTAGCAGCCTGTGTTGATGAAGCTCTCAAGGGTCGCGGGCATTGGCGGAGCTTCAGAACTGGGGCATCGCGAGGAAGAAGAAGGCATAGAAGGGGAAAAAGATAAAAGGGCCCTCGGGCTTCATTTATAGAGGAAAGGATAAATGGCAGGTGTGAGAATCAAGGAGCCTGAAGCGGCAGAGTGGGCGAGCCTGCCGCCTCGATTTTTGGGATAACCATTAAGTCAGGGGAATCTTTTTAATCTTTTTATACAGAGATGATGTCATGATGGACCGTTGCTATGTCCCGAAGATGACGTCACGGCGGTTTAACAAGATTTACAGGAGAAGGCAATCTAGCGGTTTACGAAAATACAAGGGGATGTTTACAATATATCTTTGAAGTTATTGAAGATTGACATGAACAGGTTCAAATCAAACTGGGGCCTAATGTTGGGGATATAGCTACTGAGTGTAAACCGGCCAGGAGGGCCCGGTTCACC
Organism: Triticum timopheevii; assembly: GCA_963921465.1. Classification (NCBI taxonomy): domain Eukaryota; kingdom Viridiplantae; phylum Streptophyta; class Magnoliopsida; order Poales; family Poaceae; genus Triticum; species Triticum timopheevii. Next base: position 280,877,759 of record OY997274.1, on the reverse strand, counting down.
CTTGACTATGCTGAAGCCCATGAAGATCCAGAAGATGGCGAAGTTATTAAATGAAGCTTAGAGGCCTGAAGCCCAAAGGCGGATTAGGGCCCATAGCGGTAAACCGCCATAACTATGTAAACTTGTAATATAAGTTAGGGAAGGAGTGAACGAACCGAGCACTTTGTATGAGTCGGTTTCGGGGCTCTGTAAGCCAGCCGGGCGTCAACCTGTGTATATAAAGGGACGACCCGGCGGCGGTTTAAGGGCAACAGACAACAACTCGAGACTCAGGGAAGCGTATTTGTTCCCTGGTCATCGAAACCAAATCAATCCCATCACAACTAGACGTAGGATTTTACCTTCATCGAAGGGTCCGAACTAGTATAAAACTCCCGTGTCCCTTGTCCGGTTTAACCCCTTCAAGCTAACCCGTTGCGATGGCTCCACGACTAAGTCCTTTCATGAGGACATCTGACGTGTTAATTCCGCGACAGCAGCCCCCTTGCGCTTCACGTCATTGACCTTGGGCTTCTTCTCTTCTGGGTCGGCAGCTGGCAGCTCAAGGAGGGAAAGGTGCCCTTCCTCAGCCCTAGCGCACTTAGTCGCCAAATTGAACAGCTCCAGGGAGGTGCACAGGTCCTCATGGATCGCAAGCTCCTCCTTCATCTTGACGTCACGCACGCCGTCGGAGAAGGCTGAGATGATGGCCTCCTCAGACACCCTAGGATCTTAAGGCGAGCGCTGTTGAAATGCTGGATGAACTTCTGTAGGGTCTCTCCCGGCTGCTGCTTGATGCGGCGCAAGTCGCTCATGGCCGGGGGCCGGTCGCGGGTGCCTTGGAAGTTGGCAATGAATCGGGTGCGCATCTCGTCCCAGGAGGAGATCGTGCCAGGAGCCAGGTTCAGGAGCTAGGTGCGGGCATCGTCCTTGAGCGCCATGGGGAACCAGTTCACCATGACCTTCTCGTCCCCGTTGGTGGCTTCGATGCCCAGCTCATAGAGCTGGAGGAACTCCGCAGGGTCAGCCGTGCCATCGTAGCGCGGGGGCAGATCTGGCTTGAACTTGCCCGGCCAGGCCACACTGCCCAGCTCGGCGGTGAAGGCACGACAGCCTGCAGTGGCTGCGGGAGGCCTTTGGTGACGGAGAGCTTGATCTTGGAAGTCTCTATGCGCTGCCGCCAGGAGAAACGTGGGGTCTTGGCGCGCCGGAGCAGGAGCGCGCTCGTGCCGGGCCGGTGTGGGGAGCACACAGGCAACTTCTTGGGGACGAGGGACCTCTTGGCAGCTCTTCTCTTGCTGTGCTGGTGCCGGACAGAGTGGGTTCCGTCCAGGGGCCATGCTCCGTGGGGCCAAGGTGCCTTCTTGAGGGGGAGGCGGCTGAGGCGCCCCCGTGCAGGGCGGGGCGCGGTGCAACGAGAGGGATGGCGCAGGGGAGCCCCCAGCGGCGCAAACAAGCTCGGTGATGCGGGCGAGCCACTCGTCGTAGAGGTCGCCGACGGGATGGTAGTGCAGGAGCTCCCGCACCAAGAGCAGCACGGCGTGCGCGTCTGGAGGAGCGCGATAGGCGTGGGACGAGGAACTGGCTGGAGTCAGCGACGGGGTGGCGGTGCGGCCTTCTCGCCACACCGAAGGATGCAGGGACGACGCCTGCTGCTCGTTCCCCGCCAGGCCGGTGGCGGCGTTGACGACAGGCGACGGGGAACGGCGGGGGCATCCGCCGACGGGGGCCATCTGGGCGATGTGAGTGGCGAGAGCGGCCCGACGCTCGGCGCAGACTCGACGAGCGTCTGACATGGATGCGACGGGCGGCGAAACACAAGGCGACGGAAGGCGGATTCTGGTGCACCCCTACCTGGCGCGCCAAATGTCGGATTTCGGGTTCCGGCAGACCCTCAAGGTTCGAACTCTGGGGTGCACGCGGAGATCACACCTCCTGCCTACCCATGTCTCGTCGCCTCGCAAGGATCTAAACTACACGAAGAACAACACAAGGGACACGAGGTTTATACTAGTTCGGGCCACCATTGTGCTGTAATACCCTACTCTAGTTTGCGGTGTGGTGGATTGCCTCAGGGGCTGATGATGAACAATACAAGGGAAGAACAGCCTCGCGAGGGACTGTTCTTGGCTGGTGCGATGAACTGCTTGGGTGAGTTCAGTCGCCTCTCTCTCTCTCTCTCTCTCTCTCTCTCTCTCTCTCTCTCTCTCTCTCTCTCTAGTTTTCCCAAAAAACCTCCTCCCTACTCTGCGGTGGTTAGCTCTATTTATAGAGGGAGGCCCTGGTCCTCTTCCCAAATATTGAGCGGGAAGGGCGCCAACAATTGGCCATTTTGAAGGGGAACATCTAGTACACTTATCCTGACTAAAGTCGGTCCTCACCTGCCAAAGACTCTGACGGTGACGCCGGCTTGGGCTCCACAATGACCTCCATCCTGCCGTCCTGCTGGTCTTGGTCTTGTTGCACCGAAATGGTTGCCTTTGCTTGATACCCTTGCCTACGCTTGCCCCCTTTGCATCAAAGGGGAAACAAGGACTCTGCGCAGGCCGACGCCCGCCTGGCGCCTGCCTGGCCTCGGTCGTCATGGCTTGCCTCATGGGCACCTCGAGAGGTACCCCGCCTTGATCTCTCCGCCTCCTCACGAGCTAGCCTGACGAGGCTGTGCCCGAGGAAGCCTCCTGTCGTCCGCCCCGCGAGGCTTGGCCCCTCACGAGGGTCTTGAGCATGTGTTGATGAAGATGGGCCATACTGGGCCACTCCCTGAGCCACGCCGCAGGCCGCAGGCAGGCAAGTCTGGGTACCCCCATTCCTAGAATGCCGACAACTAACACTAATCGATGCAATATTAATGGTGTTTGCCTCGTGGTACTAGCAAAGGAGGACATTAATTATCCCTTGCATGCATGCGGAAGTTTATAAAATAATGCATCTTGATGTTCCGTACAATGCATGGGCATCTTGCTAGTCCATGAAAACAACACATGGCAAAATTCCATGGCAAACGAGGGATTTGAATCTGTTGGGAGGGGCTGTTTGGATCTTGCCCTGGGTAGCCAAAATATTGGCGACCCTTTTGTCCACCGGTGCCTTTGCCACCGATGAACGAGGAATGGCTCGGGTGCTCATGCATCCTCCAGCGCGCACGTTGGAGACGAGCTCGCACGAGCTGTGTTCTTTTTGTCCCACAACGCTGCCCGAGCCGCTCGCAGACTGACCGGCGACCCGCAAATTATGCCATCCAACCGTAGCCGCACACATTATGAAAGCAAGTCAACCAACCGGACGAAATTCATGCAAACACGTAGACAAACAGATATTTCATATAAACAACGACGGAAATCATATAAAATACCGGATTCTCATACAAACATGACAGATTTCATTAAATTCAAATGAACTACTCGGTGCTAGTTCTGGACAGCACGGGTATATAATACCTGGCCTAAATGGTCGCGCGCCCATCGATTTGTGTTCCTCATGTCCGGCAGCATGATCACCGGACTGCCGGGAGCCCCGGAGGTATATGCTTCAACGCAAAGGATGGCTCGCTTCCCCACTTCCCAACCGATATCATTGGCTGATGCTGAAGATGATGGTGCCCGACACCGGTTCGAGTTCATCACCGTCCACTACTTCGCCATGGCCGGCACCGGCTCGAGTTCATCCTAACATTCCCCACTTCCGTGGAGCCTATGCGGGGTCGACGAAGGTCCTCACAACAAAAGGATCCGGCAAGACACCTGCTGTGTACGCCGGCGTCGCCTCCGCGGTGGCCTTCATGGGACCCAAGCAGCGGCGGCCTCCCGTGTTCTACTTCTCCTTGATGATGGCGGTGGACGCGGAGGTGCTGGCCACCGACTCGTCGCTCTCCATGCACCTGGCTTCTGTCGCTGCTTGCATGGCATGGCCACCGGCATGGGAGTCTCGGCCATAGAAATGGGAGACGCGGTACGAGGCGGCGGCATGGACGGCAGCAACGACGCCTGTGCGCCGCTCCTCGTCGAGCTGGCCTGGAGCGGCGAGTTGCTGAACCACGCGTCGGCTTGGGGCAGCAACTGGCTCTGTCGGGCGAGGGGAGGGATGTGGAACAGTGAGCTGCATAGCTCGAATCCGGCGGGCTACCCAGCCGGCTTGGATGCGGAATAACTACTCTTCGTAAGCCATTGGAAGAGTGGACAAAATGGTGAAGGAGGAGATAGGAGAGCGGCAGAGGTGTGCGATCCTTGGCCGGCGTTTGACCTCGCTTAAATAGGAGATTAAATAGACGGCGGACGGGAGGAGCTCGGCTGACGTTGCATTTAATGCCGGCACGGTCATGAACGAACGTGTGTCCAGAGTGGGTTTCTCGGCTTCCACACGGGCGGGTTTCATGGAGGCGTTTGAATGCGGCAAGGAAGCGTGTTCAGCCGGGCATGCAACGAGTGGCACCCTCGACTCTGACCTAGGACACTGCGCCGTTTTTCCACTGACGTGGGGGCTCATTGGGTACATGGCCTGCATGTCAGTGACCCAACGCAGGTAGCACACAGCAGAGGAACCTTTGGTGGGCCAGGGCGGTCAGAAGCGGGCATTTCATAAACCGATGATTGTTCATTGAGTGTGACGTCATCTTTTTCATGTAGATAAGCCTACTATGTTGATAGCCCGTTCGATACGTTGTGATTCATAAAGACCGTTGCAAACATCAATGTTCTGCTTATCACAGATAAGATTGATTAATACCCGTAACAATCCATGTCCTTAACAAAGGGTGCATGCACATATAGGTTGAGCGTGTGTCTTGCGTCGTGTGCTGTGTGCATGCAGGCGTGCGAGTGTTGCGTGCGTGCAAGGGTACGTTTCAGTGTTGCATGCATGGGTGCGTACGTGCATGTGTTCATGAGTGCATGTGTATGTGTCAGTGTTGCACGCCAGCATGCGTGTGTGTGTACGTTATGTGTACGTGTCAGTGTTGCATGCCTGCATGTGTGCATGTCTTGCGTGCGTGCATGTGTACGTGTAGGGTGAGGCTACACGTCAGTCGACTGACTTTTTCATCTCTGGTCATTAGATTTTCCAACCGTTGGATATGAAATCAAGGGCCTCCAGTTTATCATCAAACTCCAGCCCCTGAGCCGCTAGCCACCACCGGCCTAACCGCCAACCCTCGCCAGCCGCGGCCGGCCCGCGCCGCCACGCCGTCCCGCCCTCCCCTAAACCACTCCCCACCGCCGGTCCGCTGCCGCACCGACCATCCCTCTAGGCCCCCGCGCCGAGCTTTTTCTCCGGCGATCCCCACCCCACCGCCCAATCAACTCCCCCCAACTGCCGGCGACTGCCAACCAGAGGTCTCACGACTTAGAATACCCACCGACCACTAATTTATTACCATTTATGTCCTTCATATACGCGCTGACTTGTGGGCCCTATGGTAATGTGCGCTGCTGAATGTGGACCGTTTGACTGGTGAATTGATCATGTTATCAACAAATTACGAAGCTGTATGGTGAGCCAGTGACCGTATGATCACCCTAAAATGTACTCCTATTTTATTAACACAGTACAGACTCAAACTACCATTTCTTTCTTTCATATACGGGCTAGCACGACAAAATGTATGTGGTGACCATGATGAGCTTATTCTGAAGTCCAGTGACCATATCGTGCTTTCGCTTCAAATACAATGACCGTAAGTGTCGTCAACAAAATATGGAGCGCGCATCAAATGCAAAGTCCGTCAGTGTCATCAACAAAATATGGAGACGTATCGTGAGCTAGATACCGTTGTACTATTGTATATGCTTATTTTCTTAGTGGCCAATTGCGCGTGTGGTGTGGTGGGCACATCATTTCTAGTTGTGGTGGCTCAACATGAAGACTCATGGGTTGGTTCCATCCCGCACCACATATAGGTTGGACTGAGACGCGTTATACGAAGACCCATGTGGAGGACTCGGCGTACAACACGAAGCTACCAGAGTCACGGAGGACTCTATCCCCACTGGTGATAAGCCGACTATATATGATTTTTAACCCTAGGCCCCCAGTATGTTATAGAAGCTTGGGGCTAGTTTGTCGATAGTATACACACACGCACAATGCCTGGTATTCACATGTACTTTGTACACACCCCTATCACTAATATACAGTACCAGGAGTAGGCTCTTTCTTCAACTGCAAGGATCTGAACTAGGGTAAAACTTTGCCTCGTATTACCATCCAGCCTAACAGCCAGGGATATCCTACCGAATGATATGATGAAATCATATCTGCCAACTACTAAGAGAGAGGTGTGTCTGGGGGGGGGGGGAAATGTGTGCGAGAGAGGCCTAAAGATAATGTGTGTGCGGGAGACACGTAGGCACATATATGTGCGTATAGAGGGCTAGTAGAGATCGTGTGTGTGTATATATGCATGTGAGAGAAATAGTGTTTTCCAACTGAGATTAGTGAAAAGAGTGGTACATATTAGTCAGAAAGAGAGAGAGAGAAACAGAGAGAGCATGTGCGTGAGACACCCCGACACCCTGAGAGAGATTGTGAGCATGTGTGAAAGAGAAATGCCGATGCATATAAAGTGTGTGCACTTATGCGTTAGATAGTAACGCGTTTGTGACAACGAGCCGAGGCATAGTGCATCTACGTGTAAAAGGCGGTTCTACGCATTAAATTAAAATATAAATGGCATTATTATTTTTGGATGAGATCATGAATTTTGCAAATTGCATATGGACGAAAACCGGTCTATCAGACACCCATACTCTATTGAATTCTAGCATGTGCATGTGTTTATTTCATATTATCAATCCATAGAGTGAGAGCGGTTTGAAATACAGGCAATGGATGCTTTTGCAATTCATATATAAACATTAATTAGTGCACTCCATGTTGTAGTGTGAAGCACTTTATACATTTGTCACTTGCATGGATACATTCCAAATTGCTAGCTACGAAATAGAATACATGTCGAATTCAACATAAAGGGGGTTTCGAAGATTCGAATTCATAGGAACTGCATTCATCTATTTGAACCCGAGATAATGGCATTTGTAAATCAGATGTAAAAGGGGGCATCAATCTTTGTTGTGAGTTTGAACATGCTATATATATTCATACGCATATCTAACTTTTTTTTGCAACCAAGGAGATTATATCTGGAACCATGCATGAGCTGAGGTAAGTTGCATATTTTTTAATATATACTCGTGTACAATGTATATTCAAATGTACCCCCTCCATTCCAAAATAATCGTAGCTTTAGGATTTTCAAGAGTAAAGATTTGTGAAGTTTGACAAATCCTGAAAGTTCAATTCAAGAGAACCGAAAACATTAATGCTTCTGCTCCCAATATTGAACGAAGCGCCAAATAGGCCTGTGGTCACCCGAAACCTCGCGAGACTAATGTTTGGTGGTAGGAAATTACTGTCCTGACTCTGGCTTGTGTAGCCTATCGGCCCGATGTCCAAAGGTCTAAACCGGGGTAGGTTTGTAACTTCACCAAGACGCCAGTCTCAACCGCCTCCGAGAAGCATTCATATGCCATGGGCGCCTAAACACCCATGCGCTCAGCCGAAATCTATCCCGCCCACATTTGGGACACCTGACATTACTGTCCTACCCCCAACCCGCAATATGTCCAAAATTTTAGATGGGGGCAAAGTTTGTAACTTTCCCCAAATTTCAAACAAGCGCGTCTCACACCGAAACATTGTTCCCCCTTAGTTCCCCGCCTCCCTCCGTTTCCCCATTCATACTCCATGGGCGCCAAAACGCCCTCTCCACCAGCAGCGAAACCCCAGCCTCCTCCGTCCTCCACCCCATAGCGGCCAATCCACCGCCGCCCTCCTCCATCACGCCGGAGCCGGTACCCCGATGTCGTCGTCCAACGCAACCGCAACCGCAACCGCAACACCCTCAAGGACTTAGCAGCTGAAGCCGAGGCAGAGCTGCCTCCACGACGCCGACGCCGATGTGCACCGTACCAGAACCACTCCGACCATTCCGTCCTGCGCCTCACTGCTGCTGCTCCACTGTGCAACCGTCCATCGCACCGGAGCTGTTCCCGCTACGCCGTCGTTCGCCGCCTCGGATCTGGTTCCCCGCCGCCGACAGACGGCCACCGCACCACACTCAACAACTTGGCCATGGGTTCGTCCAAGGCTCCATCGTCCTCCACAACTTCTCGTTTCCAGTGAACCACCAAAAGATCGTTGAAAAAACAGGAGGACACATCACTGCCAGCAGAAAGAGGTACTCCTCTTCCCTTATTCGTGCAAATCTTATGTCTCTGCTAACACCGTATTCATCCCACGAAAGAAACTAGTTGAGCGCTTCTTACTGCATCTTCTTTGTGATACTAAATGCACAAGGTTTCCTCCCTTTACTATTTCACCTTTGCTAGAGGTCAGTAGCCCGCCTGGATTTCAATTCAGGGTCAGTCAAACCGCAATTAAAAGAAGTAGCACCCGCTTAGGTGCGTGGAGCACCTAGTCCGCCTGTTCCCCGAGGAAGCGGCACATCGGTGTCTATCATAGGGGTGTGGGTGCAGGAGCTGCTTGCGCCCGATCTGGAGGTCGGCGGGGCTTGAATGGATGGCCGGGGGGGGGGGGGGGGGGGCGGTGCCAAGCACGGAAGTGCGGTGAGGTCGAGGGGAGGGCGCATGCAGGGGAGGAATACTGGGCCGGTGGTTGCTGGCATTTCGAGGAAGATCGTCAACACTGACTGGCTGGAGGTAGATGAAGGCGATCTGCCCATTCTTTCACTACTAGGGAAAACATTATACACAACATCTTAGCAGTAGCGTTGGACAAAACAGGGCGCTACTGCTACTTAGTAGTAGCGATTTTAAATAAACCACGCTACTGCTACTACTTTAGCAGTAGCGCGTTCTACCAAAGAACGCTGCTGCTATACTTGGACTGGGCGTAGTTGGCTAGACACACTTAGCAGTAGCCTGTAAGCCCCGCTAGCGATACTGCTATGTCTCTTAGCAGTAGCGCTTTTCTCTGAAACGCGCTACTACTTACTTACCTTATCATAGAGCGCGCGGTGCAGTTCCCTCTCACTCACCCTCTCCCTCTCACTCGCTCTCGCCCGGTCGCGCCGAACCCGTCGTCCGTCGCCGCCGCGCCGAACCCATCGTCCGCCGCCGTCGCGCTGCTCCTCGCCGAGGTACTCCCTCCTGCCCCCTCCTCCTCCGGCCGCCCTCCTCCCACCGCCCCTTCCTCCTCCTTCTCCGGCCGCCCCCTCCCCCTCCACCCCGCCCCCTCCCTCCTCCTCCAGCCGCCCCTCCCCCTCCACCCCCGCCCCTCCCTCCTCCTCCTCCTCCTCCGGCCGCCCCTCCCCTCCTCCCCCGCCCCTCCCTCCTCCGATCCAACCGGCCTCCTCCCCCTCCTCCTCTCTCCTTCTTCCTCCTCCCTCCATCTTTTTTTTGTTTTTTACTATTGTATAATGTAGTTTTTTTTACTATTTTTATTAAGTGTTTAAAATAGTTAGTAAGTAAATTAATAAACTAGTTGAACTAGTTTGGTTTTAGTAAGAACTAGTTGAATTAATAGAACTAATGTATTTTTAGTAAGAAAATTAATATAACTAGTTGAACTAGTTTATTTTTATAAAGAACTACTTTATTTCTATTTATAGTAAGTTTATTTTTAGTAAGAACTAGTTGAATTAAGAGAACTAGTTGAACATGTCACATTTGTTGTTATTTTTTTAGTTTAAGCAATTAGTGATGTTATATGTATGATACTATTCGGGCTGTATTAGTGATAACTTATAGGGTTTTTGTTTTTGCAGAAATCAAGGAGCCCCTCCATCATCCCCGCCGTCGTCCCCGTCACCGACCCCCTCCGACATCGAGGTGAGACCAGCCAAATCTCCATGTCAATATTAGTCCTATAAGATATGACGTAGATAAAAACATGTATATCCGAGTGGCCTATGTTTTGCCGGAGTGTTGATTAATTTCCATTCTGGCAAATTTCAGGTGCTCGATATGTCCTGTTTTAGCAAAGGTCATGCCGGAATTTTCCGTGAATTTTGGCATGACTTGTGCTAGAATATGCAGGAAATATCGAGTGGCCTGGATTTTCTAGAAAGATAATTAAATGATATTTCGAGTTGACTTTAAGACTGTCGAGGCCGAAGAATCCCGACTGTTGTTGTGGGGGTCGTTTCTCCTTCTTCTCTGGGTGCTAGACCTTTGTTATGCACTAGGGGAAGGAGGAGTAATGACCATCACCGACGGTCGCAAATGTCAGAGAGGAATTAGTGAGGGAGAGTATCCACCATATATGAGAGGACGAAGAATCCCGACTATTGTCGTGGGGGTAGCTTCTCCTTTGTTCCCATGTGCTAGACAATTTGGTGTAATGCACTCGGGAACGAAAGGAGGAGCTACCATCACTGACGAGCGAATATATACACCACGTGAGCTGAGAGTTTTCAAGAAAAGACTCGACATACCCATAATCAACCCATGATGAATAATAATGATCTAATTTAGTTTTTGTAGTACATATATTTAATTGTACAAGTTTAATCTTTGAATTATGAACATAGGAAATGTCGTCGGACGAAGAAGGTCCCGGGGAGTGCTCCTGGTGCGGCGACAACCGGGGTCTGCGACAAGCCTCACCTGGACGACGATCGGCGCTTCAGCATTAAGCTTGAGGAGGCCTTCGATTGTGAAACGGTACGCTACGATGCTAAGTGTTTTTTTGTAATTAAGCTCGACTTGTACTACTTCAATGTGTAATTTTCGTCTTTTACAATTCGACTAGCTTATACCATGCCATGCAAGACGCTATGTCTTGGAGAGGATGGGTTTTGAAGATCATGAGAGGAATGAAACAAAGAAAGTTAACCTAAGGACCCATCATGGTATGGATTTTGAGGTAAATCTGTAAAATTCTGAGAGCGTATCCCATTTTGGTTGCCCGGGTTGGGAAGCACTTGGCAAGATGTATGATTTTCAAGAGGGTATGCTTGTCACCATGGATCTTGGTGATCCTGAAATCGACCAAGATAATTTGGACATTTGGGTTCTTGTTGATACGCTTACAATTCTTCCTCTATGTGAGTTCCTCAAACATAGTTATTAAGTAATTTATATTGTTTATTTCAAAATAGTTGACAGCTTATTTCCATTGATAGGTTATTTTCATGCTTCAAAGAGTGTGAGGAAGATGGTAGACAGAACCAACTACACCGATGGCTCTAAGTTAACTTATCAAGAGAAAAATCATCTGGTCGCATATTGTATTGACATTGAGAATTACAATGCCTTTTGTCGAACTCCTCCAAATTATGGTGAATACGTGCCACTAGTGCACGTGTTGAACAACGATAACTTCCATGGAGATTTCTTGGTAAGATTTTTGACTATTACGACATCCATGCATCTTTTGCATATTTCTAAAACTGAACTACATTGCTAACTGATAACCCACAAGTGTAGGGGATAACAATAGCTTTCGAGGGTAGAGTATCCAACACAAATTTATTGATTTGACACAAGGGGAGCCAAAGAATATTCTTAAGTATTAGCAGTTGAGTTGTCAATTCAACCACACCTGGATAACTTAGTATCTGCAACAAAGTATTTCATAGCAAAGTAGTATGATAGTAATGGTAATAGTGGCAAAAGTAAAGATAGCAGTTTTGTAGTAGTTGTAACAGTAGCAACGGAAAAGTAAATAAGCGATGCACAATATGTGAAAAGCTCGTAGGCATTGGATCAGTGATGGATAATTATGTCAGATGCGATTCCTCATGTAATAGCTATGACATAGGGCAACACAGAACTAGCTCCAGTTCATCAATGTAATGTATGCATGTATTCCGAATATAGTCATACATGCTTATGGAAGAGAACTTGCATGACATCTTTTGTCCTACCCTCCCGTGGCAGCGGGGTCCTAGTGGAAACTAAGAGATATTAAGGCCTCCTTTTAATAGAGAACCTGAACAAAGCATTAGCACATAGTGAATACCTGAACTCCTCAAACTATGGTCATCACCGAGAAGTATCCCGATTATTGTCACTTCGGGGTTGTTGGATCATAACACATAATAGGTGACTATAGACTTGCAAGATAAGATCAAGAACTCACATATATTCATGAAAACATAATAGGTTCAGATCTGAAATCATGGCACTCGGGCCCTAGTGACAAGCATTAAGCATAGCAAAGTCATAGCAACATCAATCTCAGAACATAGTGGATACTAGGGATCAAACCCTAACAAAACTAACTTGATTACATGGTAAATCTCATCCAACCCATCACCGTCCAGCAAGCCTACAGCAGAATTACTCACGCACGGTGGTGAGCATCATGAAATTGGTGATGGAGGATGGTTGATGATGACGACAGCGACGAATCCCCCTCTCTGGAGCCCTGAACGGACTCCAGATCAGCCCTCCCGAGAGAGATTAGGGCTTGGCAGTGGCTCTGTATCGTAAAACGCGATGAAACTTTCTCTCTGATTTTTTCTCCGTGAAACGGAATATATAGAGTTGGAGTTGAGGTCGGTGGAGCATCAGGGGGCCCACGAGACAGAGGGCGCGCCCAGGGGGGAGGGTGCGCCCCCACCCTTGTGGACAGGGTGTGGGCCCCTTGGCCTTGATTCTTTCGCCAGTAAATTTTATATTTTCCAAAAGTTATCTCCATGGATTTTCAGGTCATTCCGAGAACTTTTGTTTTCTGCACAATAAACAACACCATGGAAGTTCTATTGAAATCAGCGTCAGTTTGGGTTAGTTTCATTCAAATCATGCAAGTTAGAGTCCAAAACAAGGGCAAAAGTGTTTGGAAAAGTAGATACATTGGAGACGTATCAACTCCCCCAAGCTTAAACCTTTGCTTGTCCTCAAGAAATTCAGTTGATAAACTGGAAGTGATAAAGAAAACTTTTTACAAACTCTATTTGCTCTTGCTGTTGTAAATATGTAAAGCCAGCATTCAAGTTTTCAGCAAAGATTATGAACTAACCATACTCACAATAACACTTAGGTCTCACATTTACTCATATCAATGGCATAATCAGCTAGCGAGCAATAATAATAAAGCTTGGATGACAACACTTTCTCAAAACAATCATAATATGATATAACAAGATGGTATCTCGCTAGCCCTTTCTGAGACCGCAAAACATAAATGCAGAGCACCTTTAAAGATCAATGACTGACTAAACATTGTAATTCATGGTAAAAGAGAGCCAGTCAAGTCAGACCCAATATAAACTAATAGTAATGAATGCAAATGATAGTGTGCTCTCCAGCGGGTGCTTTCTAATAAGAGGATGATGACTCAACATAAAAGTAAATAGATAGGCCCTTCACAGAGGGAAGCAGGGATTTGTAGACGTGCCAGAGCTCGATTTTAAAATAGAGATGAATAACATTTTGAGCGGCATACTTTCACTATCAACGCAGCAACTATGAGATGGCAATATCTTCCATACTACATGCATTATAGGTGGTTCCCAAACAGAATGGTAAAAGTTTATACTCCCCCACCACCAACAAGCATCAATCCATGGCTTGCTCAAAACAACGAGTTCCTCCAACTAACAACAGCCCTGGGGGAGTTTTGTTTAATTATTTTGATTTGCTTTGGTCTTTTTGATCATGGGACTGGGCATCCCGGTTACCACCCATTTTCTCGTGAATGAGGAGCGGAGTCCACTCATCTTGAGAATAACCCATCTAGCATGGAAGATACAAACAACCCTAGTTGAAACATGAGCTGCTCGAGCATACAAAACAGAATTTCATTTGAAGGTTTAGAGTTTGGCACATACAAATTTACTTGGAACGACAGGTAGATACCGCATATAGGAAGGTATGGTGGACTCATATGGAATAACTTTAGGGTTTATGGAGTTTGGATGCACAAGCAGTATTCCCGCTTAGTACATGAGAAGGCTAGCAAAAGACTGGGAAGCGACCAACTGAGAGAGCGACAACAGTTATGAACATGCATTAAAATTAATTTACACCAAGTACAAGCATGAGTAGGATATAATCCACCATGAACATAAATATCGTGAAGGCTATGTTGATTTGTTTCAACTACATGCGTGAACATGTGCCAAGTCGAGTCACTCAATTCATTCAAAGGAGGATATCATCCCATCATACCACATCACAATCATTTTAATAGCATGTTGGCACGCAAGGTAAACCATTATAACTCATAGCTAATTAAGCATGGCACAAGCAACTATAATCTCTAAATGTCATTGCAAATATGTTTACTTCATAATAAGCTGAATCAGGAACGATGAACTCCTCATATTTACAAAAACAAGAGAGGTCGAGTTCGTACCAGCCTTTCTCATCTCAATCAATCCATCATATATCATTATTATTGCCTTTCACTTGCACGACCGAACGGTGTGTATAATAATAATAGTGCATGTGCATTGGACTAAGCTGGAATCTGCAAGCATTCAACTCAAGAGAGAAGACAAAGTAATAGGCTCTAAATTAAATAAACAATCATGCAAATGAGAGCCACTAAACATTTTCAATATGGTCTTCTACTCTCGACCCCCAAAGGAAAGAAAAGAAAATAAAACTATTTACACGGGAAAGCTCCCAACAAGTAAAAGAAGAACGAGAAATCTTTTTGGGTTTTCATTTTAATTTCTACTACAAGCATGGAAATTAAACTAACTAATTTTTTTGGTTTTTCTTAAGGTTTATCAAACATACAAGAAGAAAGCTAGAAAAATAAATTAAACTAACATGGATAATACAATGAAAGAGTATGAGTACCGACCACTAGTATAGTGTGTGAACATGAATGTAAAGTCGATGAGAAATACGTACTCCCCCAAGCCTAGGCTTTCGGCCTAAGTTGGTCTAATGCCAAGGATAGCCTGGCTGATATCCGTAGTTATAACTGGGGTCGTACTGAGATGCAGCAGCGAATGCATCCTGAGCTGCGGCATGTTGGCAGGCCGCATCCACTCTCCCCTTGTGTTCAGCTGCCTCCTCCCTGGTAACAACATATCTTTGTTTTGCCTGGTAATCAAAAAGGAAAGGAGCAGGGAGAGTAACATGGACAGAGCTATGTCTGTCAAAGATTAGTCGATACTGGAGGAATTGTTCATTCCTCAAAAGCAAACGATGTTTGACCATCGCGTCATAATCTAAATAAGTAGGAAGCAACTCCATATCCCCCTCTCGTGGGGCTATACCAAGATAATTAGCAACACGGGTCGCATAAATACCTCCAAATAAATCTCCAGATATACCATTATTATGCAACCTACATGCAACTATTGCCCCCAAGTTGTAATCTTTATTACCTAACACAACACTCTTGAGGACACAAAGATCAGGGACACACATATGACATGCTTCATCTTTACCGTTAATGCATCTACCAATAAAGAGAGCAAAATAATGTATAGCAGGAAAATGAATGCTCCCTATGGTAGCTTGTGCTATATCCCTAGATTCTCCCACAGTAATACTAGCAAGAAAGTCTTTATATTCAGATCTGTGGGGGTCATTAACATTGCCCCACTGCAGGAGTTTGCAAGCAGTTGTAAAATCTTCTAAGTCCATGGTATAAGATTTATCATAAATATCAAATAGGACACTTTGAGAATTACGTGAAGATTTATATTTAAACCTTCTTACTAATGAATCAGTCAATTGATAGTACTGAGGACACTTATCTTGTAAGAAGTCCTCAAGATCGGCATTACGCACATATGCGTCAAATTCATCCTCAATGCCTGCTTTGACCATAAAATCGTCCGATGGCCACTCACAAGCTCTCACTTGGGCGTCCCTTGGTGGTTCATCGTCTCTCTCTCGCATAGCACGCCTGGGTCCTTTCTTTGTTGAGGAACCACCTTGGTACATTCTCCTAGACATATTTCTTTTTCTGAAAAATTTCTGAAATTTTTAGTAACTTCAAAATAAAAGTGAATGAAACTAAACAATATTGGTAGCAAGCACTCCTACAAGTGCCTAGAGCCTATATCATGCATTAGAATTACTTGGGACCTCATAAATTTAACATGCAAGCTCAAGAACAGGGTCACTTATGCAGCAAAAATTTGCAATGAATAAAGCACTAGAACAAAAACTAATTGAACCAATGGAGGAGTCACATACCAAGCAACAGTCTCCCAAAGCAGTTTTGTGAATGGAGCTTTGAGCAAGGAGATCGAAAATCGCAACAAAATGAGCTAGAACTCGTGCTTGAGCTAGATGGGGATTTGTTTGGGAAGAAGATGGAGTGTGTGGGTGTAGGAATAAGTGGAGGGGGGCCACCGTGGGCCCACAAGACAGGGAGGCGCACCCAGGGGGTGTGGGCGCGCCCTCCACCCTCGTGGCCAGGTGCTTGCCCCCCCGCAGTGTTCTCAGTGCCTAAAATCCTCAAATATTCCATAAAAAATCATACTAAATTTGCAGGGCATTTGGAGCACTTCTATTTTCGGGATATTTTTTTTATTGCACAGATAATTCAGAAAACAGACAGATAATACTATTTTTGCTTTATTTATTCTAAATAACAGAAAGTAAAAAGAGGGTACAGAAGGTTGTGCCTTCTAGTTTCATCCATCTCATGATCATCAAAATGAATCCACTAACAAGGTTGATCAAGTCTTGTTAACAAACTCATTCCGAATAACACGGAACCGGAGAAATTTCGAATAACACTAAGTTACCTCAATGGGGATATGAACATCCCCAACAATAAGAATATCATACTTTTTCTTGACAGTAGGAAGAGGAAATTCAAAACCTCTAATAATGATAGTTGGAATTTTTCCAATAGAATTGATGCTATGAACTTGAGGTTGTTTCCTCGGAAAGTGTACCGTATGCTCATTACCATTAACAAGAAAAGTGACATTGCCTTTGTTGCAATCAATAACAGCCCCTGCAGTATTCAAAAAGGGTCTACCAAGGATAATCGACATACTATATATCGTCCTCGGGAATATCAAGAACAACAAAGTCCGTTAAGATAGTGACATTTGCAACCACAACAGGCACATCCTCACAAATACCGACAGGTATAGCAGTTGATTTATCAGCCATTTGCAAAGATATTTCAGTAGGTGTCAACTTATTCAATTCAAGTCTACGATATAAAGAGAGAGGCATAACACTAACACCGGCTCCAAGATCACATAAAGCAGTTTTAACATAGTTTCTTTTAATGGAGCATGGTATAGTAGGTACCCCTGGATCTCCAAGTTCCTTTGGTATTCCACCCTTAAAAGTGTAATTAGCAAGCATGGTGGAAATTTCAGCTTCCGGTATCTTTTTTTATTTGTAATGATGTCCTTCATGTACTTAGCATAAGGATTTAATTTAAGCATATCAGTTAAGCGCATGCGTAAGAAGATAGGTCTAATCGTTTCAGCAAAACGCTCAAAATCCTCATCATCCTTTGTCTTGGATGATTTAGGAGGAAAGGGCATGGGTTTCTGAACCCATGGTTCTCTTTCTCTACCGTGCTTCCTAGCAACAAAGTCTCTCTTATCATAACATTGATTCTTTGATTGTGGGTTATCAAGATCAACAACAGGTTCAATCTCTACATCATTATTTTTGCTAGGTTGAACATCAACATGAACATTATTATTGACATTATCACTAGGTTCATGTTCATCACCTGATTGTGTTTCAGCATCAAAAATAGAAATATCATTGGGATTCTCAGGTGTAACTACAACAGGTTCACTAGAAGCATGCAAAGTCCTATCATTTTTCTTTTTCTTCTTTTTAGAAGAACTAGGTGCCTCTAAATTCTTTCTCTGAGAATCTTGCTCGATTCTCTTAGGGTGGACTTCAGGATACAAAGGTTCCTGAGTCATTCTAACAGTTCTAGTAGCCACTCTAACAGCAAAGTCATGTTTATTATTTAATTCATCGAGAAAATCACTTTGAGCTTTAAGTACTTGCTCGGCTTGAGTGGTAACCATAGAAGCATATTTGCTAATGAGTTTAAGTTCACCTTTAACTCTAGCCATATAATCACTCAAGCGTCCTATCTCAAAAGCATTATTCTTTAATTCTCTACCAACATAAGCATTAAAACTTTCTTGTCTAGCCATAAAGTCATCAAATTCTTCTAAGCATGGGCTATGAAATTTAGTAGAGGGAATTTCAACTTTATCATATCTATAGAGAGAATTTACCTTTACTACCTGTGTCGGGTTATCAAGACGATGTGGTTCTTTAACAGGCGGTATATTAAGACCATGTATTTCTTCAATAGGTGGTAAATTCTTAACATCTTCAGCTTTAATACCTTTTTCTTTCATTGATTTCTTTGCCTCTTCATATCTTCAGGACTGAGAAATAGAACCCCCCTCTTCTTCGGAGTGGGTTTAGGAATAGGCTCAGGAGTTGGCTCAATTGGCTCAGGGATTGCCTCAGGAATTGGCCCAGGAAGAGTCCAATTATTTTCATTAGTCAACATATTATTCAATAGTAATTCAGCTTGGTTGACTGTTCTTTCCCTGAAAACACAACCAACACAACTATCCAAGTAGTCCTTGGAAGCATCGGTTAGTCCATTATAAAAGATATCAAGTATTTCATTTTTCTTAAGAGGATGATCAGGCAAAGCATTAAGTAATCGGAGAAGCCGCCCCCAAGCTTGTGGGAGACTCTCTTCTTTGATTTGCACAAAATTATATATTTCCCGCAAGGCAGCTTGTTTCTTATGAGCAGGGAAATATTTAGTAGAGAAGTAATAAATCATATCCTGGGGACTACGCACACAACCAGGATCAAGAGAATTAAACCAAGTCTTAGCATCACCATTTAATGAGAACGGAAATATCTTAAGGATATAATAATAGCGAGACTTCTCATCATTAGTAAACAGGGTGGCTATATCATTTACCTTGGTAAGATGTGCCACAACAGTTTCAGATTCAAGGCCATAAAAAGGATCAGATTCAACCAAAGTAATTATTTCAGGATCAACAGAGAATTCATAATCCTTATCAGTAACACAGATAGGTGAGGTAGCAAAAGCGGGGTCAGGTTTCATTCTAGCATTAAGAGATTGCTGCTTCCATTTAGCTAATAACTTCTTAGGATCATATCTATCTTTGCAAGCAAAGATAGCTCTAGCAGCTTCCTCATCCATAACATAACCCTCAGGAACAATAGGCAATTCATAATCAGGGGGAGAACTTTCATCATCACTATCATCAATAATAGCATCTTCAATAATTTCATTCTCTCCAACCCTAGCAAGTTGTTCATCAAGAAATTCACCTAATGGCAAAGTAGTATCACGCACAGAAGTAGTTTCTCATAAGTATCATGCATAGCAGAAGTGACATCATCAATAACATGCGACATATCAGAATTCAAAGCAGTAGCAGGTTTAGGTGTCGCAAGCTTACTCAAAACAGAAGGAGAATCTAGTGCAGAGCTAGATGGCAGTTCCTTACCTCCCCTCGTAGTTGAGGGAAAAATCTTATTCTTTCGTCTTTCAAGTTCCTCATAGTGATCAACAGATATAAATCCCAAGTGACTCAAAGAATAGAGCTATGCTCCCCGGCAACGGCGCTAGAAATTAGTCTTGATAACCCACAAGTGTAGGGGATCTCAACAGCTTTCGAGGGTAGAGTATTCAACCCAAATTTATTGATTCAACACAAGGGGAACCAAAGAATATTCTTAAGTATTAGCAGTTGAGTTGGCAATTCAAACAAACCTGGATAACTTAGTATCTGCAGCAAAGTATTTAGTAGCAAAGTAGTATGATAGTAATGGTAACAGTGGCAAAAGTAAAGATAGCAGTTTTGTAGTAGTTGTAATAGTAGCAATGGAAAAGTAAATAGGCGATGCACAATATGTGAAAAGCTTGTAGGCATTGGATCAGTGATGGATAATTATGTCGGATGCGATTCCTCATGTAATAGCTATAACATAGGGTGACATAGAAATAGCTCCAGTTCATCAATGTAGTGTAGGCATGTATTCCGAATATAGTCATACGTGCTTATGGAAAAGAATTTGCATGACATCTTTTGTCCTACCCTCCCGTGGCAGCGGGGTCCTAGTGGAAACTAAGCGATATTAAGGCCTCCTTTTAATAGAGAACCGGAACAAAGCATTAGCACATAGTGAATACATGAACTCCTCAAACTATGGTCATCACTGAGAAGTATCCCGATTATTGTCACTTCGGGGTTGTTGGATCATAACACATAATAGGTGACTATAGACTTGCAAGATAAGATCAAGAACTCACTTATATTCATGAAAACATAATAGGTTCAGATCTGAAATCATGGCACTCGGGCCCTAGTGACAAGCATTAAGCATAGCAAAGTCATAGAAACATCAATCTCAGAACATAGTGGATACTAGGGATCAAACCCTAACAAAACTAACTTGATTACATGGTAAATCTCATCCAACCCATCACCGTCCAGCAAGCCTACGATGGAATTACTCACGCACGGCAGTGAGCATCATGAAATTGGTGATGGAGGATGGTTGATGATGACGATGGCGACGAATCCCCCTCTTCGGAGCCCCGAATGGACTCCAGATCAACCCTCCCGAGAGAGATTAGGGCTTGGCGGCGGCTCCATATCGTAAAACGCGATGAAACTTTCTCTCTGATTTTTTTCTCCGCAAAACAGAATATTTGGAGTTGGAGTTGAGGTCGGTGGAGCATCAGGGGGCCCAAGAGATAGGGGGCGGCGCGCCCAGGGGGGAGGGCGTGCCCCCCACCCTCGTGGACATGGTGTGGGCCCCCTGGCCTTGATTCTTTCTCCAGTACTTTTTATATTTTCCAAAAGTTATCTCCGTGGATTGTCAGGTCATTCCGAGAACTTTTGTTTTCTGCGCAATAAACAACACCATGGCAGTTCTGCTAAAAACAACGTCAGTCCGGGTTAGTTTCATTCAAATCATTCAAGTTAGAGTCCAAAACAAGGGCAAAAGTGTTTGGAAAAGTAGATACATTGGAGACATATCACTAACCACGAAGTTATTACTATGTTTTTCAACAAAAAATCCTGATGGATTGTGTGCCTCATTTGATGTATCAGAATGGTCGCCTGAATGTTTTGAACATACAGCCAGGTTGTCCTACAAATCACACCTGTGCATACCGGATTTCTAAAAACGGTGAACACATGATAACCAAAGAATGGAAGAAATGTATGGACATTCGTAAGGAGGTTCTTGGAAGCAACATTGCACGAAAGGCAAGGATTGGAGACAGGATAATCTCCATTCTCCATAATGGAGAGTCAGGTACTATCTTGTTTTATGCTATTTCACCCAAGAAAATATAGTAGGTCCTAAGAGAATGTAGTAGGTCATGAGGTACAATATGTTTATGACAGTTGATGATGATGAGTAGTTGTGATTATGTCTAATGACCAACTTCTATGTGATGTCTCATTTATGAAAACGATTATCATGAGGAGGTGTTATATGACAATGATGTATTATGATGATAAGTTGTTAATGATATGATGATGATATTTATTAGATCATTGGGTGAAAGAACCGTGGACTAGTTTCAAGTGAATGGACATCCACTTGAAACTAGTCCACGGTTCTTTCTCCCACTGATGTAATAACTCATTATGATGTAAAATCATTCTCTAAATTTCTGCGGTATGAAAACTTGTATAAAGGTGTATGAATATAACATGAAATAAAAAAGAAATACGGAATAATAGTAGTAGCACGTGCTAGTAGAAGCGCTACTACTAATTACCAGTAGCGGTCATTTTAGAAAGCGTTGCTACTAAGTCGATGTAGCAGTAGTGTGGTTCGGCCCACGCTACTGCTAACCTTTAGCTGTAGCGCCTTACTAGTAGCGCTGCACCCCGTGCTACTGATAGGCTTCAAACACGCGCTACTGCTAGGGTTTTCCCTAGTAGTGTTTGTACATCGGACGGTGCAGAAAAAATGGACTGACCTATTTGTTTTCAGCGACTGTTATTTTCATAGAATCCTGTAGTAATTTAGTGTGCCATGCATGTTGTAGAACTATCATATGTCTCCCGTCATTTATTTCTCATCGACCTGCTATCTGCTACCTTTACACTGTACTAAATGTGCACACACTTCACCCATACTCACACTATTGTTTTTTTATGCATGGGTATTTCAGACTCTGACGCAGTGTTGATGAATGCAGAAAAGAAAAGATAGAAGTCGCTCCAGTGTAATTCGAAGATAAGCACTAAGCGTTTCAGCACTCTAATGGGTGAAGTGTCAGCAGTTGGAGACAGTAAATGTAGCTCTGCAGTTGATGATCTCAATGGCCACACACACAACCATCCCAGGTGCTTGCTTTAACTTCGCGCTGTCAAATGTGGTTGCATGTTGCATATGGTGTCTAGCTTGTATTGCTTCCAATTTGGTTAAATTGCATCTGCTTACTTTACACATTATACCTTTGATAATGACATGCATTCCTGTTTTTATACATACCACATATGTCTATTAACCATGTTTGTACATCAAACTAATGCTTTTTTGTTTTCCTTGTCAATCACTTACGATGAGACAGTCACCCGAGTGGGTTACTATGAGACGCCCTACTCATTTAAAGAGTGTAGTGTCATCCTCCCCACATGATTCTAAAGAAACAACAAGGTTAAATGAAGATAGTCAACATAGCTCTCTAGTTGATCACCACAATTCCCCCACACCACCATCGTAGGTGCTTGCTCTTACTTGGTAGTGTGATATGTGGTTGCATGTTGCATATGGTGTCTACCTTGTAATGCTTCTAATTAGAGTAAATTGCATCTGCTTAGTTAACACATTATACCTGTGAATATGACATGCCTTCCTGTTTTTGGTACATACTACGTCTTTCTATTAACCATGCTCTTACATCAAACTACTTTTCTTGTGTATCCCTCATCAATCACTTCTGATGATACACCTTCAAGTTGACAGTGTAATATTGGTTGGATCTTGCATATCATTTCAAACATGTATTGCCTCTAATTTGTTGAAGTGCCACTTATAATGAGACACATCTAACTTGGTAGAGTGATTTTGGTTGGACCTTTCATATGGTGTCTAGATTGCATTGCTTCCAATTTGTTGAAATGCATTCTGCTTAGCATTTTTCATACATATTCCATCCTCCTACAATGTGGTTGCCATACATAAAAGTTTTGTTTGTCAGTATCATGCATCAATGAATTTGGAAGTGCGAATTTCATTCCTTTTTCTTGTGTGTTTACTTGACAAGGCAAAATCTGAAAGGACGAAGGCACGGAATGATGGTGGTCCTCTGGAGCAACCGAAACAGATGATCTCTGCAGATTCTCCTGCTACTCGTACACCAGTGCTAGTTCCAAATCTCATCTCCCCTACTCCACGACCCAAGGTGCTTGCTCTAACATGGCATTGTGATATCTGGTTGCATGTTGCATATGGTGCCTAGCTTGTATTGCTCCTAATTTGTTAAATTACATCTCCTTAGCTTACACATTATACATGTGAATATGGCACGCCTTCCTGTTTTTGGTACATACTATGTCTGCCTATCAAACCATGTTCTTACATCAAACTACTGTTCTTGTGTATCCTGCTCTATCACTTATGATGAGGCAGTCACGCGCGTGGGTTAATATGAGATGCAATACTCTTATAAAGAATGCAATTTCATCCTCTCCACATGATTCTCAAGAAACAGCAAGCCTAAATGAAGATATTGAACGTAGCTCTGTACTTGAAGACCGCACTTCCCCTACACCACCATCACAGGTGCTTGCTCTAACTTCGCAGTGTGATATGTGGTTGCATGTTGCATACGGTGTCTAGCTTGTAATGCTTCTAATTAGGGTAAATTGCATCTTCTTAGTTTACACACTATACCAGTGAATATGACATGCCTTCCTTTTTTTGGTACACGCTACAACTATGTGTTAACCTTGTTCTTACATGAAACTACCTCTCTTCTGTATCCTGCATCAATCACTTACGATGAGTCACCTTTATTCGTTGCATATTGCATATTATTTCTAGCCTGTTGCCATGTATTGCTTCTAATTTAGTCAAATACATTTGTTAGGGCACCCTTTTAATTTGGCAGAGTGATATTGGTTTCATCTTTCATATGGTTTCTAGCTTGCATTGATTCTAACAAGTTCAAGCACCTTGTGCTTAGTTTACACTTTATACATCATACATGTCAATATGTCATGCCGTCCTGTTTTTCATACATATTCCATTCTCCTATCATGCGGTTGCCTTACATGAAAGTAGTGTTCGTCAGTATCATGCATCAATGAGTTTTGAAGAGCAAATTTTATTCCTTTTTCTTGTGGGTTTGACTTGACAAGGCAAAATCAAGAAAGAGGAAGGAAAAGAGTAAGGAAGGCGATGATGGTGGTCCTCTGTAGCAACATAACGGAGCATCTGTACTGATTCTCCTTGTACTGATAGTGCATTACAAGGTCCAAGTCTCCGCTCCCCTACTCCACCATCCAAGGTGCTTGCTCTAACTTGGCAGTGTGATATCTGGTTGCATGTTGCATATGGTGTCTAGCTCGTATTGCTCCTAATTAGTGTAAACCGCATCTTCTTAGCTTACACATGATACATGTGAATATGACATGCTTTCCTGTTTTTGGTACATACTATATCTGTCTATCACACCATGTTATTACATGAAACTGCTCTTCTTGTGTATCCTGCATCAGTCACTTATGATGGGACACCTTTAAGTTGGTAGTGTGATATTGGTTTGCGTCTTGAATATGATTTCTAGCATGTATTGCTTCTAGTTTGATGAACGCCACCTATGACGAGACAGTTTTAACTTGGCAGAGTGATATTGATTGCACCTTCCATATGGTGTCTAGTTTGCAGTGCTTCTAATTTGTTGAAGTGCCTTCTGCTTAGTTACCACATCATAGGTGTGAATATGTCAAGCCGTCCATTTTTTCGTACATATTCCATCCTCGTATCATGACTTTGCCTTTCATCAGAGTAGTGTTCGTCAGTATCATGCATGAATGAGTTCTGAAGAGCGAATTATATTCCTTTTTCTTGTCGGTATGACCTCACAATGCAAAATCAATAAAGCTGAAGGAAATTGGCAAGGCATTGGATGATGGTGGTCCTTCTGAGCAACTGAAACAGAGGTTCTCTACAGATTCTACTCTGCCATCCTCTCAACAAGATTCGCAAGACAATGCAAGGCTAGACAGTCAACGCAGCTGTGTAGATGATGAGCACATCTCCCCTACTCCACCATCACAGGTGCTTGCTCTAACTTGGCACTATTATATGTGGTTGCATGTTGCGTATGATGTCTAGCTTGTATTTCTTCTAACTTTGTTGAATTGCATCTGCTTACTTTACACATAATGCCTGTGAATATGACATGTGTTCCTGTTTCTACATCAGACTACTGTTCTTGCGTATCCCACATCAGTCACTTATGATAAGGCACCTTTAAGTCGCCACTGTGATATTGGTTGTGTCTTGCATATGATTTCTAGCATGTACTGCTTCTAATTTGTTGAAACGCCATACAGTTTGAACTTGGCAGAGTGATATTGGTTGCATCTTTCATATGGTGTCTAGCTTGCAGTGCTTCTAATTTGTTGAAAATGCCTTCTGCTTAGTTACCACATCATAGGTGTGAATATGTCACGCCATCCTGTTTTTCATACATATTCCATCCTTGCATCATGTGTTTGCCTTTCATCCGAGTAGTGTTCGTCAGTATCATGCATGAATGAGTTCTGAAGAGCGAATTTTATTCCTTTTTCTTATCAGTTTGACTTCACAATGCAAAATCATTACAGCTGAAGGAAATTAGTCCGACAGTGGATGATGGTGGTCCTTCGGAGCAACTCAAACAGGGGGTCTCTACAGATTCTACTCCGCCACCCTCCCAACAAGATTCGCAAGACAACACAAGGCTGGACAATCAACGTAGCTGTGTAGATTATGAGCACATCTCCCCTACTCCACCATCATAGGTGCTTGCTCTAACTTGGCACTATTATATGTGGTTGCATGTTGCGTATGATGTCTAGCTTGTATTGCTTCTAACTTGAATTGCATCTACTTACTTTACACATAATGCCTGTGAATATGACACGTGTTCCTGTTTCTAGAACATACATGTACATGATGAGCACATCTCCCCTACTCCACCATCACAGGTGCTTGCTCTTACTTGGAACTGTTATATGTGGTTGCGTTTTCCATATGATGTCTAGTTTGTATTGCTTCTGATTATGTTGAATTGCATCTGCGTAGCTTACAACTTATACCTGCAATGACCACTTACCCATAAGACACATTTAACTTGGGACATTGTCTTCTAGCTTGTACTGCTTCTAATTTCTTGAAATGGCACTTACGATGAAACACTTTTTACCTGATAGAGTGATATTGGTTGCATGTTGATATGGTGCCTAGCTTTCATTTCTTCTAATTTTGTTGAAATGCCTTCCGCTTACTGTTTTTTCATACATATGCCATCCTCATATCGTATGTGTGAATATGAAACACTATCTTTTTTTGCATATATTCCATCCTCCTATCCTGCGCTTGCCTTACATCAAAGTAGTGTTCGTCTGTATCGTGCATCAACCAGTTATGCAGAGCTAATTTTATTCATCTTCTTGTGGTTTTGACTTCATAAGGCAATATCAGAAAATAGGAAGAAAAAGAGTAAGTTAGGGGATGTTGGTGCTCCTCCGCACCAAAGCAAACAGAGACTCTCTAGATTTGCCACTGCTACTGCTAATGAAGTTGAAGTCCCAAGTCTACGTGATGAGTTCATCTCCCGTACTCCACCATCGCAGGTGCTTGCTCTAAGTTGACAGTGTGATAATTGGTTTCATGTTGCATATGTTGTCTAGCCTGTATTTCTTCTATTTTGATTAAATTGCATCTGCTGAGTTTATACGTTATACATGTGCATATGACATGGCTTTCTGTGTCTAGAATACACTGCATCTATCTATCATACCATGTTCTTACATCAAAGCACTGCTGTTGTGTATCCCGCATCATTCACTCATGATTGGACGCTTTTAACATGGTAGTTTGATAGTGGTTGCATTGCATCTTGCATTGATTTCTACGTTGTACTGCTTCTAATTTTTCGAATTGCCACTTATTACAAGACACTTTTAACTTGGCAGAGTAATATTGGTTGCATCTTTCATATGGTGTCTAGCTTGCATTACTTCTATTTTCTTGAAAATCCTTTTGCTTAGTTTGCACATCGTGGCTGTGAATATGTCATGCCATCCTATTTTTCTTACATATTCCATCCTCATACGGTTGTCTTACATCAAAGTATTGCTTGTCTATATCATGCATCAATGAGTTCCGAAGAGCGATTTTATTCTTTTGTGTTGTGGGTACGGCTTGACATGGAAAAGTCAAGAAAGAGCAAGGAAAATAATATAGTAGGGAGTGCTGTTACTCGTCGGGTGAAAAAGGATCTGCCGTCGAGATTCTGCTGGTACTTATAGTGCAATAGAAGGTCCAAGTCCACCGGCTAAATCTACAAATACCATATCACCTGCTCCACTAGCTGCAGCATCCGCTTCAACTGTACCAGCATCTCAACGAGTTACTTGTTCGTTTTCTCCTGAACTGGCCAGTTCCCAAGCTGCCTTCACACCTAACACTACTTCCGAAGCACTGCTAACACAACAGGACTTGGCAAGATCAGATGAATCTCATGAGCATCAACACCAAGACGGTACCTGACCGAGTCAAGTTGTAGTTGCATGCTCCTTTATATGTACTCTCACAGTTTGATGTACACTAACACTTTCCATATTCGTTATTGAACTAGCACCATGACGCAAGCGGAAACAGACATCAGGGATAATGCTTGACAGATTAACAAAATCTAAAGGAGGAAGAATGGAGATCCATTTTGAGGCAGGTTTAAAAAGGCCACGTGATGCTACAAAGTCAGCCAAGTTAGTATCAGAGGTAGCCGTTGCCATTAGGTGTCTGTCGGCATTCTGGGAACGGGGGTCCCCAGACTTGCCTACCTGTGGCCTGCGGCGTGGCTCAAGTCGGGGACCAATGCAGCCCAGCTTCATTAGCTTAAGCTCAAGACCCTCGCGAGGGGCCAAGCCTCGCGGGGCGGATGACAGGAAGCTTCCTCAGGAGCAGCCTCCCCAGGCAGGCTCGCAAGGAGGCGGAGAGATCAAGGCAGGGTACCTCCCGAGGAGCCCGTGACGCAAGCCATGACGATCGAAGACCAGGCGGGCGCCGTCCTGCGCAGTGTCCTTGTTTCCCTTTCGGTGCAAAGGGGGCAAGCACGGACCAAGGCATCAGGCAAAGGTTACCGTTTCGGTGCAACAAGACCAAAACTAGCAGAACGGCAGGATGGAGGTCATCGTGGAGCCCAGGACAGCGTCATCGTTAGAGCCTTTGGAGCTGAAGACCAACTTTAGTCAGGATAAGTGTACCAGATGTTCCCCCTTCAAAATGGCCAATTGTTGGCGCCCTTCCCGCTCATTATTTGGGAAGAGTCCCAGGGCCTCCCTCTATAAATAGGACTAGCCACCACAGGGTAGAGAGGGCTGGATCAACCAGAGAAAGAGAGAGAGAGAAGCGACTGAACTCACCCAAGCAGTTCATCGCACCTGCTCAAGAACAGCCCCTCGCGAGGCTGTTCTCCCTTTGTACTGTTCATCATCAGCCCCTGAGGCAATCCACCACACCACACACTGGAGTAGGGTATTACACCACAATGGTGGCCTAAACCAGTATAAATCTTGTGTCCCTTGTGTGTTCTTCTCCCTAGCCTAGATTCTTTGCGAGACTTTGACGCGTGAGATGGTAGGGGAGAGATCTCCGTGCGCACCCTAGTGTTCGAACCTCAAGGGTCTGCCGGAACCCGAAATTCGACATTTGGCGCGCCAGGTAGGGGTGCGCCGGAATCTTTCTTCCGCTAGTCGCGTCTGATCTTCCGCCGTGTCCATGGCTGACGCTCGCCGAGCTCGCGCCGAGCGTCAGGCTGCTCTCGCCTGCCGCGTCGCCCAGACGGCGCCCGTCGGCGGTCGCCCTCGTCGTTCCCCGTCGCCTGCCGCCAACGCCGCCATCGGCCCGACGGGGAATGAGGAGCAGGCCTCGTCCCTTCATCCTTCGGTGCGGCGCGATGGCCGCACCGCCACCCCGTCGCTGACTCCAGCCGGTTCATCGTCCCACGCCCGTCGTGCCCCACGGACGCACACGCCGCGCTGCTCTTGGCACATGAGCTCCTGCACTACCGTCCCGTCGACGACCTCTACGAGGACTGGCTCGCCCACATCACCGAGCTCGTCAGCGCCGCAGGGGGCTCTCCCATGCCGTCCCTCTCGCTGCCTCGCCCTCCATCCTGCATAGGAGGCGAGGAGCAGGAGGTGCCTCCGCCACCTCCTCCCCAAGAAGGCGCCCTGGCTCCAAGGCGCGCGGCCCCAGGACGAGACCCTCCGCGTCTGGCACCTGCGCGACAAGAAAGGAGCTGCCAGGAGATCCCT
The DNA here is from genome assembly GCA_963921465.1 of Triticum timopheevii. NCBI lineage: Eukaryota > Viridiplantae > Streptophyta > Magnoliopsida > Poales > Poaceae > Triticum > Triticum timopheevii. The sequence goes on along the minus strand of OY997274.1, from coordinate 280,848,286 downwards.
CGCCCCCAAGAAGGCGCTCGCGTGCTCCCAACACCGGAGCGCCACGACCGCATCCCTGCACCGCCACGTCAAGACCCCGTGCTGCTCCAGGCAGCGGTGCGCAGGAATCTCTAGGAGCAAGCCCCGCATCAACAGGGAGCTCCTGTGGCCACCGCAGGCTGCCGCGCATTCACCGCCGAGCTGCGTAGCATCGCATGGCCCGACAAGTTCAAGCCGGACCTACCTCCTCGCTACGACGACACTGCAGACCCCGCGGAGTTCCTCCAGCTCTACAAGCTGGGCATCGAAGCTGCCAACGGTGACGAAAAGGTCATGGCGAATTGGTTTCCGATGGCGCTCAAGGACGGTGCCCGCACCTGGCTCCTGAACCTAGCTCCTGGCACGATCTCCTCCTGGGACGAGATGTGCACCCGCTTCATCGCCAACTTCCAAGGCACTCACGACCGGCCCCCGGCCATGAGCGACCTGTGCCGCATAAAGCAACCGCCAGGAGAGACCCTGCAGAAGTACATCCAACGCTTCAACAATGCCCGCCTCAAGATCCCCAGGGTGACTGAGGAGGCCATCATCTCAGCCTTCTCCGATGGCGTGCGGGACATCAAGATGAAAGAGGAGCTAGCAATCCATGAAGACCTATGCACATCCCTGGAGCTGTTCAACTTGGCGACCAAGTGCGCCAGGGCTGAGGAAGGGCGCCTCTCCCTCCTCGAGCTCCTGGCTGCCGACCCAGAAGAGAAGAAGCCCAAGGTCAAGGACATGAAGCGCAAGGGGCTGTTGTGCTCGCAGCAGAGCCAGACACCAAGCGAGGCAGGGATCAACCTGAGTCATCCAAGGGCAGCCAGTACTGCGTGTACCACGACCTCCACACCCACAACACCAATGAATGTCAAGAGCCCAGGGCCGTGCGAGATGGGCGTATCGGCCGACGTCCCGACTGCAACGACCAGGGCTATGGCCAAGGAGGAGGAAGAGGTGGAGGATGATGGGAAGACCATGGCCCTCACCAAGGGTAGCGTGACCGACCTCGCGAGGACCGCTGGCAGGACCAGCCTCGCGAGGGAGGTTGGAGGGATCAGCCTCGTGAGGACCGCCCTCAAGGCAACGCAGGCCTCCCTCCTCTGCCACCACCGCCAAGGAGGAATGAAGACCATCACCAGTACAAGGGGGCTGGGGGCTTCCAGGAGCCGCGTGCAATCGCTTGCATCCTGGGTGGCGCTCAGGCCCCAGCCTCTCAATGCATCTTCAAGCAATTTGCTCGCGAGGTGAATGCAGTCCTCCCCAAGCTTGAGGCCACGCGCCCTCTCAGGTGATCTGCGTGCGCTATCACGTTCAGCTCAGCGGATCAGCTCAAGTGCGCAGCAACGGTCAGAGTCCTACCGATGCTTTGTTCCCCAGTCATCAGCAATGTGCAAGTCACTAGGACCCTCATCGACGGCGGAGCTGGACTCAACGTCCTGTCCGTCGAGACGTTCAACAATCTCCAAGTGCCATACGATCAGCTTCAGCCGACCAAGCCTTTCTCAGGAGTCACTGACGGTTTCACCGTTCCAATAGGGCAAGTTCACCTTCCTGTCACCTTTGGGCAGCGCAACAACTACCGCACCAAACTCATTGACTTCGACGTCGCCCACATTCGCCTGCCATACAATGCCAGCCTCGGGTACCCAGCTCTGGCCAAGTTCATGGCAGTGACTCACCATGGCTACAATGTCCTCAAGATGCCAGGAAGCAGTGGAGTCATCACAGTGCCTTGTGAGGAGAGGGATGCAGTGTGTTCTCTTGAGCGTGCCTTCCAGGCCGCGGCAATCGAAGACCCAGATCACGGGAGCAGGAGGCTCCCAAAGGCGGACCCCAAGAAGAAGAAGGCTTCACCTGGCCCAAACACTCACGAGGCAGGCGCCTCCGGAGGCGTTGCGTCAGGGCTCGTGCCCGTACAGGGGGCGCCACTCTTTGTTGCATAGGAAGGCGCGCCCGGTGCCCTTCTCGGGCAGGGCTCGGGGGCTCTTTCTTGGGGAGCCACCGACTTTTCCAAGGTCACGAGGGAGGCGCTCGGGCACCACTTGGAGGCGTGCTTCAAGGCACGTTTCCCTCAGGAAGGCGTGAGGCAAGGAGGGCCAAAGCATCAGGAGTTCATCGCGAGGAACATGCAGGAGCTACAGGAGTCAAGAGTCATCCGCGGTAGCCGCCGCCTACCCGTCGTGGCCCCACATCCAGGCGAGGATGGTGGGCTACGTGTCTGCATCGACATACCAGGGCTCAACCGAGCCACGTCTCAGGAGCGCCTCTAGCCTTCACGTGTGGGGCGTTGTTAGGATCCACCACACAGCTACGTTTGCATGCCTTTCGGCCTGCCGAACGCGGTTGCTGCTCACCAGCGCCTAATGAGGAGCATTTTGGAGGCCCAGGTGGCCAAGCACCGCTCGTTCCTGGGGGAGATGGAGATGGACCTTGAGGAGCCGCCCGGACCCCTAGAGCCTCCCGAGGCTCAGGGCACTGATGACCCACAAGTATAGGGGATCTATCGTAGTCCTTTCGATAAGTAAGAGTGTCGAACCCAACGAGGAGCAGAAGGAAATGATAAGCGGTTTTCAGTATGGTTTTCTTTGCAAGCACTGAAATAGTACGTGATAGATAGTTTTGTGATAAAATAAATAGTAACGAGAAAAAAGTAAATAAAGTAAATAAAGTGCAGCAAGGTGGCCCAATCCTTTATGTAGCAAACGATAAGCCTGGACAAATTCTAATAATGAAGAAGGAGCTCCCGAGGACACATTGGGAATTATCGTCAAGCTAGTTTTCATCACGTTCGTAAGATTCACGTTCAGTACTTTGATAATTTGATATGTGGGTGGACCAGCACTTGGGTACTGCCCTAACATGGACAAGCATCCCACTTATGATTAACCCCTATTGCAAGCATCCGCAACTACAAAAAGGAGTATTAAGGTAAACCTAACCACATCATTAAACATATGGGTCCATATCAACCCCTAAGGAAGCAATGCATAAACTAGGGTTTAAGCTTCTGTCACTCTAGCAACCCATCATCTACTTATTACTTCCCTATGCCTTCCTCTAGTCCCAAATAATGGTGAAGTGTCATGTAGTCGACGTTCAGATAACACCACTAGAGGAAAGACAACATACATCTCATCAAAATATCGAACGAATACCAAATTCACATGACTACTAATAGCACGACTTCACCCATGTCCTCAGGAACAAACGTAACTACTCACAAAGCATATTCATGTTCATAATCAGAGGATTAATAATATGCATAAAGGATCTGAACTTATGATCTTCCACCAGGTAAACCAACTAGCATCAACTACAAGGAGTAATCAACACTACTAGCAATCCACATGTACCAATTTGTGGTTTTGATACAAGATTGGATACAAGAGATGAACTAGGGTTTTGAGAGGAGATGGTGCTAGTGAATATGTTGATGGAGATTGACCCCCTCCCAATGAGAGGATCGTTGGTGATGACATTGGTGGTGATTTCCCCCTCCCGGAGGGAAGTGTCCCCGGCAGAACAGCTCCACCAGAGCCCTAGATTGATTCCGCCAAGGTTCCGCCTCGTGGCGGCGGAGTTTCGTCCCGTAAGCTTGCCCACGATTTTTTCCAGGGTAAAAGTGATGATATAGCAGAAGATGGACGCCGGAGGCCCACCAGGGGGCCCAGGAGATAGGGGGCCGCGCCCTAAGGGGGGGGCGCCCTCCCGTCTCCTAGACAGGGTGTGGGCCCCCTGGCCTATTTCTTTCACTCATAAATTCTTTTTAAATCCAAAAAGTTGTTTCGTGGAGTTTCAGGAATTTTGGAGTTGTGCAGAATAGGTTTCCAACGTTTGCTCCTTTTCTAGCCAGAATTCCAGCTGCCGGCATTCCCCCTCTTCATGGTAAACCTTGTAAAATAAGAGAGAATAGCCATAAATATTGAGATATAATGTGTAATAACAGCCCATAATGGACGTATCAACTCGCCCAAGCTTAGACCTCGCTTGTTCTCAAGCGGAAGCCGAAATCGAAAAATATGTCCACATGTTTAGAGATAGAGGTGTCGATAAAAACAAAATACGGACATGAGGGCATCATGATCATTCTAATAACAGCAACATATATAGGTTTTGTCATATGATTTCCTATGCTCAAGTAATAAGCGATTCACAATGTCAAGTATGGTTCAAAAACTTCATTGGGAATTCACAAACTATAATCTCAGTCATTGAAGCAATCGCAATTTATCGTAACATCAGAAAGAGTCAATACTAGAGTTTTTCAACAAGCTCACATATTCAACTATCTCGTAGTCTCCCATAATTGTTAACACTCATGCAATACTTGTGGTTATAGAGTTTCAGCCGGACACTGAAAAAGACAGGGGCTTCTTGTGCTGCCTCCCAACGTATTCACCTTTAGGTGATGTCAATCAATAATAGCCTATGCCAACTTACATCCAATTGGATATATGTATCATGATCTTTCAAACACGAAGAGCTTGCCAAAGGATAAAATTGAAAAAAAGGAAAGGTGAGGATCACCTTGACTCAAGCATAAAGTAAAACATAAAGTAAAAGATAGGCCCTTCGCAGAGGGAAGCAGAGGTTGTCATGCGCGTTTTGGGTTGATGCATAAAGTCTTAGTGCAAAAGAACGTCACTTTATATTGCCCCTTGTATATGGAGATTTATTATGCAGTCTGTCGCTTTTATTATTTCCACAACAAGTTCGTACAAAGTTTATTTTCTCTGCACTAACAAGTCATACATATTTAGAGAGCAATTTTTATTGCTTGCACCGATGACAACTTACTTGAAGGATCTTACTCAATCCATAGGTAGGTATGGTGGACTCTCATGGCAAAATTGGGTTTAAGGATATTTGGAAGCACAAGTAGTATCTCTACTTGGTGCAAGGAATTTGGCTAGCATGAGGGGGAAAGACAAGCTCAACATGTTTGGAAGGTCAATGACAATATACTTTAACTGAGATGTCGGATAACATAAACCATTACGTTGTCTTCCTTGTCCAACATCAACTCTTTTAGCATGTCATACTTAATGAGTGCTTCACAATCATAAAAGATGTCCAAGATAATATATTTATATGTGAACCCCTCTTTCCTTATCACTTCCTATTAATTGCAACAATGACCAAGGCTACGTTCATCAACTCTCAATAATTTTTATGCCTCATACTTTCTATGTGTGAAGTTATCACTATCCATAAGATCAATATGAGCTCTTTTATTCTTTCTACTTTCTCAAGATCATAGCAACATAGCAAAGCCCTTGACTCAACACTAATCTTTATTATAGATAGCACACGGACTCGATTACATAAAGAGATCACAATGCCAAACTCGAAACTACTTGATAACAAAAACTTCAAACTACTAGATCAAGATACTACTAAAAGGATCAAACAAAATAAAGCGGTAAAGATAGGAGTCTGATGGTGATACGATACCGGGGCACCTCCCCCAAGCTTGGCAGTTGCCAAGGGGAGTGCCCATACCCATGTGATTATTTCTTCGGAGGTGGTGAAGTAGGAGTTGTTGATGATGTAGGCTTGTCGTCCGTCTTCCAAGGCATAGGCTCTCCATCATAAAAGGATGATCGAGTCTCCGGGATCCTTAAATCTGCAGCCAAACTCATTCGCTTGAATCTATATTCATACTCACAGTTCTGGTTTTGCAGGTCATAAATCTTGGCTTGGAGGTGCTTGATTTTCTCTTGAAGCTTGAAGATGGTCTCCCCAATGACTTTGGCATCCAGCCTGTGGTTGTTGGTGAACTCCATGATCATCATCTGGTTGGCGTTGGGTCCACGCTCCACCATCCCTTGACACTTGAAAATTCTTGCTCCATGGCTTCGAGCTTTGTCTCCATGCTCCCGGTACGCCTTGGTCCCTCCACATCGCGGATGTGCAGCACCCCCTCACGCATCTCAATGGTTTGAGGGTGATGCAGCACCTCCGCGAGATAGGGGTTGATAACCCTCTCGAAAAACTTGTCCTTGGGAGCGCTTGGAGATGACATGATGCTCTAGGTCTGAAACAGAAACAACTCAAAACGAAAACAGAGGATATTTGCGTGATACGGTGGTAATAACCTTTGGGAGTATATATAACGAATTTTTACCGACCAAAATATGTAACATAAAAGAAAACGGAGTCCGGGAGGCACACGAGGTGCCCACGAGATAGGGGGGCGCGCCCTACAGGGAGGGGGGGGGCTCCTCTCTCGTGGGAGCCTCGTGTCCCTTTCGGACTACTTCTTTCTTCCTAAAATTCTTAAATAACCCAAAACTGATAAAAATTGCCATCAGAGTTGTTTTGGAGTTGGTTTACTTACCATACCACGTACCTATGCCTTTTCGGAGTCTGGAACGTTTTAGAAAGTGTCTCTTATGTATTCCTCAGGGGTTATGGTTTCAATAATATTAGTTTTAACATTGATAGGATTACCTGAAATATAATGTTTAATTCTTTGACCGTTTACCACCCTCGGATTTGTGCCTTCGAAGTTGTTGATTTTTATAGCACAAGAACGATAGACCTCCTCGATAATGTAGGGACCTTCCCATTTTGAGAAATGTTTTCCTGCAAAAAATCTTAAACGAGAGTTGAATAACAACACATAATCTCCTACGTTAAACTCACGCTTTTGTATCCTCTTATCATTCCAGTGTTTGACTTTTTCTTTGAAAAGCTTGGCATTCTCATATGCTTGGGTTCTCCATTCATCAAGTGAGCTAATATCAAATAACCTTTTCTCATCGGCAAGTTTGAAGTCATAATTGAGCTCTTTAATAGCCCAATATGCCTTATGTTCAAGTTCAAGAGGTAAATGACATGCTTTTCCGTAAATCATCTTATAAGGAGACATACCCATAGGATTTTTGTATGTAGTTCTATAGGCCCATAATGCATCATCAAGTTTTTTGGACCAATTCTTTCTAGATCTATTCACAGTCTTTTGCAAAATTAATTTGAGATCTCTATTGCTCAACTCTACTTGACCACTGGACTGCGGGTGATAAGGAGATGCGATTCTATGATTGACATCATACTTAGCAAGCATCTTACGGAAAGCACCATGAATAAAGTGTGAACCACCATCAGTCATAAGATATCTAGGGACTCCAAACCTCGGAAAAATAACTTCTTTAAGCATTTTAATAGAAGTGTTATGATCATCACTACTAGTTGGAATAGCTTCTACCCACTTAGTAACGTAATCAACAGCAACTAAAATATGTGTATAACCATTGGAGGCAGGAAAAGGTCCCATATAATCAAAGCCCCAAACATCAAACGGTTCAATAACAAGAGAATAATTCATAGGAATTTCTTGACGTCTACTAATGTTACCTATTCTTTGACATTCATCACAAGATAAGACAAACTTACGAGCATCTTTGAAGAGAGTAGGCCAATAAAAACCAGATTGTAGTACCTTGTGTGTAGTTCTATCTCCAGCATGGTGTCCTCCATAGGATTCAGAGTGACACTTGCGTAGGATTTGTTCCTGTTCATGCTCAGGCACACAACGTCTAATAATACCATCTACTCCTTCTTTATAAAGGTGTGGATCATCCCAGAAGTAATGTCTTAAATCATAAAAGAACTTTTTCTTTTGCTGGTGTGTGAAACTAGGCGGTATATATTTAGCAACAATGTAATTAGCATAATCATCATACCAAGGAGCAGTACGAGAAGCATTGACAACCGCTAATTGTTCATCAAGAAAACTATCATTAATAGGCAATGGGTCATCAAGAACATTCTCTAGCCTAGACAAGTTGTCCGCAACGAGGTTCTCAGCTCCCTTTCTATCAATAATATGCAAGTCAAATTATTGGAGCAAGAGAACCCATCTAATGAGTCTAGGCTTAGCATCTTTCTTTTCCATAAGATATTTAATAGCAGCATGATCAATGTGAATAGTAACTTTGGAATCAACAATATAAGGTCTAAACTTATCACATGCAAACACAACTGCTAAGAACTCTTCTTCAGTAGTAGCATAATTTCTCTGGGCAGTATCAAGAGTCTTACTAGCATACTGGATAACATTCAATTTCTTATCGACTCTTTGTCCTAAAATAGCACCTACAACATAATCACTAGCATCGCACATATTTCAAAAGGTAAATTCCAATCAGGTGGCTGAACAATAGGTGAAGTGATCAAGGCTTTCTTAAGTGTTTCAAATGCTTCTACACAATCATCATCAAAGACAAAAGGAATATCTTTTTGCAATAAATTAGTCAGAGGCCTAGAGATTTTAGAAAAGTCCTTAATGAACCTCCTATAAAAGCCGGCATGACCAAGGAAACTTCTTATACCTTTTATGTCCTTGGGACATGAAATCTTTTCAATAGCATCAACTTTGGCTTTATCAACTTCAATACCTCTCTCGGAGATCTTGTGCCCCAAGACAATGCCTTCATTAACCATAAAGTGACACTTTTCCCAATTCAGGACGAGACTAGTATCTTCACATCTCTGCAAAACTCGATCAAGGTTGCTCAAACAATCATCAAAAGAGGATCCATAGACGGAGAAGTCATCCATGAATACCTCACAAATCTTTTCAGAAAAATAAAAAAATATAGCCATCATGCATCTTTGAAAGGTAGCAGGTGCATTAGATAAACCAAAAGGCATACGTCTATAAGCAAAAGTACCAAAAGGGCAAGTAAAAGTAGTTTTAGATTGATCCTTCGCGGACACAGGTATTTGAGAGAAGCCAGAATAACCATCTAGAAAGCAAAATTGTGTGTGTTTGGATAGCCTTTCTAGCATTTGATCAATGAAAGGTAAAGGGTAATGATCTTTCTTAGTGGCTTTATTTAACTTACGGAAATCAATTACCATCCTATAACCTGTAATAATTCTTTGCGGGATCAATTCATCTTTATCATTAGGAACAACGGTAATACCTCCCGTTTTAGGGACACAATGGACAGGGCTTACCCATTCACTATCAGCAACGGGATAAATAATACCTGCCTCAAGGAGTTTTAGAATCTCCTTTCTTACCACTCCCTTCATTTTGGGATTTAATTGTCTTTGAGGATCTCTAACTGGTTTAGCATCTTTCTCCACTGAAATTTTGTGTTGACATAATGTGGGACTAATGCCCTTAAGATCATCCAAAGTATATCCAATAGCAGCTCGGTGCTTCTTCAGAGTTTTCAATAATCTTTCCTCTTCTTTCTCTGAAAGGTTAGCACTAATAATAACAGGATATATTTCTTTTTCATCAAGATAAGAATACTTAAGATTATCATGTAAGGGTTTGAGTTCAAACACGGGATCACCCTTGGGTGGAGGGGGATCCCCAAGAATTTCAACGGGAAGGTTATGTTTCAGCATAGGTTCTTGTTTAAGGAACACTTCATCTATTTCTTCCCTTTCCTTCATAAACATATCGTTTTCATGGTCTAGCAAATATTGTTCTAACGGATCAGTTGGAGGAACAGCAATGGAGGCAAGACCAATAATTTCATCCTTACTAGGTGGTTCCCTTTCACGAGGTTGTCTACTAAACTTAGCAAAATTAAACTCATGAGACCTTCCTGTTATAATTAATCTTAGCACTAGCAGTATTCAAGAAGGGTCTACCAAAAATAATGGGGCAAAAATCATCTTGTGGGGAAGCAAGAACAAGAAAATCAGCAGGGTATTTAATCTTCCCACACAAAACTTCAACATCTCTAACAATCCCAATAGGTTTAATGGTGTCCCTATTAGGAAGCTTAATAGTAACATCAATGTCTTCTAATTCAACAGGTGCAATATCGTGCATAATTTCTTTATAAAGATCATAAGGTATCGCACTAGCACTAGCACCCATATCACATAAGCCATGTTAACAATGATCTCCTATTTTAACAGAAATAACAGGCATGCCTACAACAGGTCTACGTGTCTTAGTATCGAGTCTAGCAATATTAGCAGTTTCACCCAAGAAAGAGATAACATGCCCATCTAAGTCCTCATCCAAGAGATCTTTAATCATAGCAATACCAGTTTCAACATTAATTTGCTCAGGAGGTGTATAGGTCCTAGTATTACTCTTACGAACAACAGTCAAAGCTTTGGCATGATCTTTTATTCTAAGAGGAAAAGGAGGTTTTTCGACATAAGCAGTAGGAATAATAGGATCACTATATGTAATAGTCTTCTCTTCGACTATAATAGGTGCAACTACTTTCACTTCAACAGGATGATTATATTTAAACCACTTCTCTTTAGGGAGATCAACGTGAGTAGCAAAAGTTTCACAAAAAGTAGCTACTATCTCAGAGTCAAGTCCACACTTAGAGCTAAATCCACGGAAAGCATCAATATCCATAAAAGATTTAACACAATCGAACTTAGGTGTCATACCTGACTCCTTACCATCGCCGGAACCCCAATCTTCAGAGTTGCGTTTAATTCTTTCCAATAAGTCCCATTTGAAATCAATAGTCTTCAGCATATAGGAACCAGCACAGGAAGTATCAAGCAAGTTGCGATTATCAAGAAAAAGCCGAGCATAAAAATTCTGAATAATCATTTCGCGAGAGAGCTCATGATTGGGGCATGAATATAACATTGACTTAAGCCTCCCCCAAGCTTGAGCGATGCTTTCTCCTTCGCGAGGCCATAAATTATATATGTAATTACGATCACGATGAACAAGATGCATAGGATAGAACTTCTGGTGAAATTCCAACTTCAATCGCTTATAATTCCAATATCTCGTATCATCACATAGCCTATACCATGTCATTGCATCTCCCTTCAAAGATAAAGGGAAGACCTTCCTTTTGACAACATCATCGGGAATACCTGCAAGCTTAAATAATCCACAAACTTCATCCACAAAGATAAGGTGTAAATCGGGATGCAATGTTCCGTTTCCTGCAAAAGGATTAGCTAGTAGTTTTTCTATCATACCAAAAGGAATCTCAAAGTAAATATTTTCATAAAGCTCAGTAGGTTGAGGAGCATCTCTTTGCTCTTCTGGTTGGGGTGAAGATACCCCAAACAAGCCCCTCAAGGGATTAGTTTCCATAGTGACAAGTAACAGAAAATTTCAGCACACTATATAAATGTTTCCTTACCAAGTTCCACTCACCAAAAGCGCTACGCTCCCCGGCAACGGCGCCAGAAAAGAGTCTTGATGACCCACAAGTATAGGGGATCTATCGTAGTACTTTCGATAAGTAAGAGTGTCGAACCCAACAAGGAGCAGAAGGAAATGATAAGCGGTTTTCAGTAAGGTTTTCTCTGCAAGCACTGAAATAGTAGGTGATAGATAGTTTTGTGATAAGATAAATAGTAACGAGCAAAAAGTAAATAAAGTAAATAAAGTGCAGCAAGGTGGCCCAATCCTTTATGTAGCAAAGGATAAGCCTGGACAAATTCTAATAATGAATAAGGAGCTCCCGAGGACACATTGGGAATTATCGTCAAGCTAGTTTTCATCACATTCGTAAGATTCGCGTTCGGTACTTTGATAATTTGATATGTGGGTGGATCGGCACTTAGGTACTGCCCTAACATGGACAAGCATCCCACTTATGATTAACCCCTATTGCAAGCATCCGCAACTACAAAAAGGAGTATTAAGGTAAACCTAACCACAACATTAAACATATGGGTCCATATCAACCCCTAACGAAGCAACGCATAAACTAGGGTTTAAGCTTCTGTCACTCTAGCAACCCATCATCTACTTATTACTTCCCTATGCCTTCCTCTAGGCCCAAATAATGGTGAAGTGTCATGTAGTCGACGTTCACATAACACCACTAGAGGAAAGACAACATACATCTCATCAAAATATCGAACGAATACCACATTCGCATGACTACTAATAGCAAGACTTCACCCATGTCCTCAGGAACAAACGTAACTACTCACAAAGCATATTCATGTTCATAATCAGAGGAGTAATAATATGCATAAAGGATCTGAATTTATGATCTTCCACCAAGTAAACCAACTAGCATCAACTACAAGGAGTAATCAACACTACTAGCAACCCACATGTACCAATTTGTGGTTTTGATACAAGATTGGATACAAGAGATGAACTAGGGTTTTGAGAGGAGATGGTGCTGGTGAAGATGTTGATGGAGATTGACCCCCTCTCGATGAGAGGATCGTTGGTGATGACGTTGGTGATGATTTCCCCCTCTCGGAGGGAAGTGTCCCCGGCAGAACAGCTCCGCCAGAGCCCTAGATTGATTCCGCCAAGGTTCCGCCTCGTGGCGGCGGCGTTTCATCCCGTAAGCGTGCCCACGATTTTTTCCAGGGTAAAAGTGATGATATAGCAGAAGATGGACGCCGGAGGCCAACCAGGGGGCCCAGGAGATAGGGGGCCGCGCCCTACAGGGGGGGTGCCCTCCTGTCTCCTGGATAGGGTGTGGGCCCCCTGGCCTATTTCTTTCACTCATAAATTCTTATTAAATCCAAAAAGTTGTTTCGTGGAGTTTCAGGACTTTTGGAGTTGTGCAGAATAGCTTTCCAACGTTTACTCCTTTTCCAGCCAGAATTCCAGCTGCCGGCATTCCCCCTCTTCATGGTAAACCTTGTAAAATAAGAGAGAATAGCCATAAATATTGAGATATAATGTGTAATAATAGCCCATAATGCAATAAATATTGATATAAAAGCATCATGCAAAACAGACGTATCAGGCACCGAAGGCTCGTGAGGATTAGCTTCTTCACCACGCGTCGACCGCTACTTCAGCATCCCTTCATCTTCAACCATACCAGGTGACATCTTTCAAGTTTCGTTTTCAGCTGGGAGTGCCCACAGGGCTGCATCATTCCCAGGTCACGTGGGTCTGTCCCTGCGGTGTGTATCCTTTTTTCTTATGCTCTTTACCTACCTTGTTGGGGGCGCCCCCTCGGGCTTCATTATCCCCAAGCTGCTCGGGCCAGATCCAGTGGCATTTACTTTTCCGCATCTATCTAAATGGATTTGCTCCTTCGTGCTTAACATGCTTGACCTAATCGCCTGCTCGATTGACACCTACCTTTGGAGCCGCTCGCTCTGGCACGGCACTTGCGCACGGGTCCGTCCCTGCAACGCCGAAAAATCTGAGTGGCTGAGCTCTGGCCGCGGCAGCCCCGCAAGGCACCACCTCACTAGGCCCTCAGTGCCCCAATCACTCCCTCAGAGCGACCAATGGTTGGCTGGCGACCGTAACAACATACCTTGTTTTCCCTCGTGATTGATACGCAGGACCCGCTCCAGGAGTAATGCTGGGGGCGTCGCGAGCCTTCTCTCCTTCTCGCCAGCACGACTGCTTGCACGTTAAAAGGGGAGCGCCTGAGCATCACGACTCATGGGCTCTTACTGGCTCTCCAGCCCTCATCCCCTGGCCTTGACCCACGACATCGCGACCTGTCATACCAGCGGCGGCTGAGCTCGCTCGAGGGCCGGGACCTGAGGACGTAGAGCATGAAGGAAAGTGCGGGGGAGAGGGAAGAAGCTCGCGAAGACCTAACTCAGCAACACCTCAGCTGCCGCCACGCGGGCCCGTCACTTCGCCAAAAACTGCCCCAACCTACAAGATAAGTCATGCCAAAACTGAATCGACTTAGTGCTAAACCCTCGCCTACTGCAGCTCTGTCACGGCAATGTTGCCTGCCTTTCTCACCCAGCGGAGGCTGCTTGAGCGCCAAAGGGGACCTCCTGAGCATCGCGACTCAGGGGCTCTTACTGGACCTTGGGCCGCTCACCTCCTGGCCTTGACCATGGCATCACGACCTGGCATACCAGCGATGGCTGAAGCCTTCCTGGGGACCGGGACCTATCAGCGTAGAGCACCAAGCCTTCGTGAGGAAAGAAAGGGGGAACCGAGCCGGGACAGGACAAACATCTCGCATCGATTCATAATAAGGATATAATATTCACAAAAGGCATGGCCAGCATCTTACATGCCCTGCGGGGTGGTACTACGATTCCTCGCAGGGAACAAAAAGTACTAATCCTAAGGAGTGATAACGGCGTGCGCCTCCGCAGAAGACGCCATCATCAACAGTGGGCCGTCCGGCGCCGGCGCCAACCCCATACAGATGATCAGTGGCGCTGGCGGCCTAATGCAGCTGCCCTGCTCCGGGCGCGGCACGAGCTCAGGGGATCGTAGCTGTCGTGGCTTGTCTCCGGAGTCGCGAAGAGCTTGGTGGAGTCGCTGGACCCTCCGGCGCCTCCGCTGCTGCCTGAGGAGCTGCTGGGGAAGCGGTTGGCAGGACTGGTCCTCGCCACGACGATGCCTCGGCCGCCTTTCTCGGGGCAGCATTCCAGCCGGCGGCCTTCCGCGTCGAAGACCTTGAAGAATAGCAAGGAGGCACCATCATATTCGAGGTGGATTACGAGGGCGCCCCCTGTCCGGCAGACCCGGGCGATCTCGCCCCAGCCACGGCTCATGTAGACCTTGCCCGAAGCGACAACCTCGACCTTCGCTCCGGTCGCAAGGGTACTGCAGCCAGAGCTCAAGAGGCCCCCTCGGCGGGATCTCGAAGGCGAAGGAGGGAGGAAGGCGAATCCAGGATCGAGGAGGCATGGCGGCATGGAGCACAAGCTCGCGAGAGGAGCCCTCGGCGTGGACTCCAGGAGGAACGACGCGCACCGCCGTGACCCGCCGCCGTTGACGGCGGCACCGCCGGTGTCGCTCGGCGCTCTCTTCTCCAGAGCCCTCGATGCGAGCGTACAAGGGTAGCGGAAACCCAGGTGGCGGCCGCTCGAACCAAGGCCTCGACACCTCCTGCCGAGCACCCTCGTCTCGACGGCATAGGACTAGCCGCTTCTTTGGCGGAAGTGGGTCGGGACCGTCCCGGGGGGCCTTGCCCTTCTCTTCTGGAGAAAATCGGCGGATTGGTGCCATTGGTGTAAGGAGGAGCAAGGGCGAGGAAGAAGAAGAAGGGGAGTAGCAGGAAGGGATGGACCGGAAGGGCTCGCGCCGTTCCGTACATATAGCCGGAGGAGGCCAACTATCGGCCTCCACGATCGCAGGTAATCATGACCCATTTTTGCATGCAGGGACTTGTGAAGTCGTGCGGTTGCCGAGATGTCGTGGGGAAGCGGAGACGCCCACGTACAATCAATCGCCACATGGCGCCCAAGGCCGCAGGCTGTTGGGGCCCGCGGAGCTTCGCACTTGCCCCTTTGCTTCTCTGCTAAGCCAAGTCCGGGCACGCCTTGGGCCCGGGGGCTACTGTAGGCATTCTGGGAATGGGGGTCCCCAGACTTGCCTGCCTGCGGCCTGCGGCGTGGCTCAAGTGGGGGCCCAATGCAGCCTAGCTTCATCAGCTCAAGCTCAAGACCCTCGCGAGGGGCCAAGCCTCGCGGGGCGGACGACAGGAAGCTTCCTCAGGAGCAGCCTCCCCAGGCAGGCTCGCGAGGAGGCGGAGAGATCAAGGCAGGGTACCTCCCGAGGAGCCCGTGACGCAAGCCATGACGATCGAAGACCAGGCGGGCGCCAGGCGGGCGTCGGCCTGTGCAGTGTCCTTGTTTCCCTTTCGGTGCAAAGGGGGCAAGCACGGACCAAGGCATCAGGCAAAGGTTACCATTTCGGAGCAACAAGACCAAGACTAGCAGAACGGCAGGATGGAGGTCATCGTGGAGCCCAGGACGGCATCATCGTCAGAGCCTTTGGCAGCTGAAGACCAACTTTAGTCAGGATAAGTGTACCAGATGTTCCCCTTCAAAATGGCAAAATATTGGCACCCTTCCCGCTCATTATTTGGGAAGAGGCCCAGGGCCTCCCTCTATAAATAGGACTAGCCACCACAAGGTAGAGAGGGCTGGATCAACCAGAGAAAGAGAGAGAGAGAGAAGCAACTGAACTCACCCAAGTAGTTCATCGCACCAGCTCAAGAACAGCCCCTCGCGAGGCTGTTCTCCCTTTGTACTATTCATCATCAACCCCTGAGGCAATCCACCACACCACACACTGGAGTAGGATATTACCCCACAATGGTGGCCTGAACCAGTATAAATCTTGTGTCCCTTGTGTGTTCTTCTCCCTAGCCTAGATCCTTTGCGAGACTTTGACGCATGAGCTGGTAGGGGAAAGATCTCCGTGCGCACCCTAGTGTTCGAACCTCAAGGGTCTGCCGGAACCCGAAATCCGACATTGTCATGCACGTATCCTCCCAACGTGGATCCAGTACAGGAATGAGAAAGACAATACCCAGTTTAACACCTTCCTTGACCATTTATCCGTAAGTAATGTTATTCATCGCAATTAGTAATATTGTCTTGCTCTGTCCCATACTTTCTGGCTTCCTCCTAATAATACTCACATTCTTTTTTCAACAGACGAGGTTCAAGTTGGATCCGAAAGATGATGCAACTAAACAAGCATGCACTCGTGTTTTCCAGTCTGCTCTGCGACAGTATCGGTACCACCTTAGAAAATCTCACTTTGAAGGCAAGGCTAACAATGAAATGGACCAAACATCTCTAGTGGAATATATTACAGATGAAGACTGGACAACCCTCGTTAAACACTGGTCTGATCCAAAGTATCAGGTAAGCTATATATATTTGATCAGACCACATATTGAACTTGTATTTATGTATGTGCCTTACAAGTGTATCTTCTTCTAGGCTAACTGTTTGAAGAACAAAACCAACCATTCTAAAGTGAAATTCCAACAAACAACAGTATCTCGTAGCTATATTGCACACTGCGAGGCTCTTGTAAATAGCTGCTACTTCCTTCTTTTTTTTGTGCCATATTACCGTATCTATATTGACTTGTTCCAAATACAGAGGAAAGCCTGTGCGGACCAAAAAGAACCTGAACCGAATGCAGTTAGAAGCCTGTTAGAAGGCTGCTGCAGGCTTCGGTCAGCCTGCTTTTGGCAAGCTGAACCTTCTGAATCACCGCACTCAGGATAGTGCGGTGTTCTTCTTCGATGGACGGAGGCCGCCGGCGTCACAATCTTGCCCTTCTTACGAAGGGGCTGCCCATCGGACTCTGGAACTACTGAAGTTTCCGGTGCGGAGTCCGGTCCAAAGTCCGGGAGGTTGCCCTGCGGCACCTCCGGGGTCTCCTCTTCCTGGTGGGTCCCTTTCCAGGATCCCACCTCGCCGTCGTCAGCGTCGCGGGGGGAGGAGGCGGCCGGAAGTGAAGTGCTATTCACATCCGACGTGCCCAAGGACCCGCTCGATGAAGCAGGAAGATCATCCTTGGGCGGACTACAGGGTTGTATGTGGCGTTAAAAGATACCATGCGACAAAGAGAAAATTATGAGTTATTCAGGAGTCCGGATACTTACAATCTCGCCAGGGGCTTGGCCCTTGAGGGCCACTCCTCGTTGCCGTCGCCGGCGGTGGCGGAGCAGTCCGGGGGAAGGGTCCTTCCCTTCTTGGACCCTTCGGCCTCCCCCGTTGGGGAGGCCTTCCTCTTCTTCTCTCCCCCCGCTAGGGGAGAGGCCTCTTTCTTCTCCTGCTCGTCCTCGTGGGAGGAGTCCGCCTTGGAGTCATCGGACGATGAATCCGATAACTCCTGGCGCCGGGAACTCCTCCGGGTTCCCGTGGCCTTCTTCTTGGCCTTCTTCTCTGGAACCACGTAAGGCGCTGGGACCAGCAGCCCTGTCAAACGGGCATCCTCTGGGTCTTCTGGAAGGGGAGCCGGACAATTAACCTGTCCGGACGTCTTCTGCCAGGCCTGTTAAAGGTATTGGGAGTTTAGATCCCGCATAGATTCAGACTATGAAAAGCAAGTGTCCCATAAAGGATAACATGGCTTACCTCGCCAGCCGGACGCTGCGAGCTGAATCCGCGATCTTTAGTAGCGGATGCGGGGGCCTCGCCGCCCTTGAACAGCACCCTCCAGGCTTCTTCGTACGTAGTGTCAAAGAGCCCACTCAGGGTTTGGTGCTGTGCCGGATCGAACTCCCACAAATTGAAGTCCCGCTGTTGGCAGGGGAGAATCCGGCGGATGAGCATGACCTGGATTACGTTGACAAGCTTGAGCTTCTTGTTCACCAGGGTTTGGAGACAGGATTGGAGTCCGGTCAGCTCTTCCGAATCGCCCCACTGTAGGCCCTTCTCTTTCCAGGAAGTGAGCCACATCGGGATGCCAGATCTGAATTCAGGGGCCGCTGCCCATTCAGGGTCACACGGCTCGGTGATGTAGAACCACCCCGATTGCCACCCTTTGATGGTTTCCACAAAGGTGCCCTTGAGCCAAGTGACGTTGGGCATCTTGCCCACCATGGCACCTCCGCACTCCGCTTGGCTGCCCTTCACAACCTTCGGCTTGACATTGAAGGTCTTTAGCCACAAGCCGAAGTGGGGCTGGATGCAGAGGAAGGCCTCGCACACGACGATAAACGCCGAGATGTTGAGGATGAAATTCGGGGCCAGATCATGGAAATCCAGGCCGTAGTAGAACATGAGCCCCCGGACAAAGGGGTGGAGTGGGAAGCCCAGTCCGCGGAGGAAATGGGGAAGGAATACCACCCTCTCATGGGGCCCGGGGGTGGGGATGAGCTGCCCCTCGTCGGGGAGCCAGTGCACGATGTCGCTGGACAAATATCCAGCGCTGCACAGCTTCTTGATGTGCCCCTCCGTAACGGAGGAGGCCATCCACTTGCCTCCCGCTCTGGACATGGCTGGAGAAGGTTGAGGTGAGATGTGCGGATTTGGGCGCTGGAGCTCGAGTGCGCGGAGATGGATAAGCAAAGGAGGAAGAAGGCGTAGGTAAAAAGGTGGATCCTTATCCCCTTATATATGGGCGGATGAAGCTGTGCGTCCCCACCAGCCTGGTAAAACTCGCTTACCTCCCAAGCGCCACAATCAATGGCGCGGTTGGGTTACCCACGTCCGTATTGATGAGAATCCCGGAATAAGGGGACATGATCTCTGCTTCGACAAGACGTGCCAAGGAAACCGCTTCACTAAATGCGCTGAGGTGGAATAATAAAACGATTCGAGTAAAGACTTGGTTGTGGTGTGACGTCACGCCACAAAATACGTCAGCAGATTGAACTTATGTAAATGTTATTCTCTCTACGGTGGTATGTGGAATTTATTTTGTAGAGCCGGACACTATCCTGGCGTTCACAATCTTCTACGATTTATTCGGAGGAGGAACCTGCCTTGCAATGCCGAAGACAATATGCGCGCCGGACTCGTCGTCATTGAAGCCTGGTTCAGGGGCTACTGAGGGAGTCCTGGACTAGGGGGTGTCCGGATAGCTGAACTATCATCATTGGCCGGACTCCAAGACTATGAAGATACAAGATTGAAGACTTCATCCCGTGTCCGGATGGGACTTTCCTTGGCGTGGAAGGCAAGCTTGGCAATACAGATATGTAGATCTCCTACCATTGTAACCGACTCTGTGTAACCCTAGCCCTCTCCGGTGTCTATATAAACCGGAGGGTTTTAGTCCACAGGACGGACAACAATCATACCATAGGCTAGCTTCTAGGGTTTAGCCTCCTTGATCTCATGGTAGATCTACTCTTGTACTACCCATATCATCAATATCAATCAAGCAGGAGTAGGGTTTTACCTCCATCGAGAGGGCCCGAACCTGGGTAAAAACATCGTGTCCCTTGTCTCCTATTACCATCCGCCTAGATGCACAGTTCGGGACCCCCACCCGAGATCCGCCGGTTTTGACACCGACACCAGCCACGACGACCAAGGCCAGGCGCACGCCAGCGGGCGCAGAGCGGCAGCTCTTTGGTGCTAAGGAGGCAAGCACAGGCGCAGAGTCCCAAGGAATTAACCAAAGGTTGCTGAATGCGTGTAACAAGACCAGGACCGCCAGAACAGAGGATGGATGTCATCATCGAGCACACCACAATGTCACAACCAGAAGCTTTGCAGGCGAAGACCACCTTTCGTTAGGATAAGGTGTACTACTTGTCCCCCTTTAAAATTGGCCATTACGGGATCCCTTCCCGCCTAAGTTTTGGGGGAAGAGGAACGAGGCCACTATAAATATAGCTTAGCCACCACCATAGAAGGGACCGGACCCCATGAAACCGAATCCCTAGAGCTCATCACAAGAACAGGCGTCCAGAGGCTGTTCTTCCTCTTGTACTAGTTCATCGTCAGCCCCTGCGAAGCTAATCCACCCCAAAGCAGGAGTAGGGTATTACACCGCAAGGTGGCCCGAACCTGGGTATACTGCCATGTCCATTTCCTTCCTGTTCATCGAGCTAGGCCGTGAGAGCAGCGAGTCGATCGGCTAGAGAGGTTTAGTTCTTCGCACACGCCCAGAGTTCGGACCTTTCTTGGGTCTGCGAATCCTAGAATCCGACATTTGGCGTGCCAGGTAGGGGCGTGTCGAAGCCTCCCTCCATCGGTTGTCTCGCCACCGCTTTGTTGTTCTCATGGTGGATGCTCCACGAAGCGGCACCGGGCAGTGGGCCGCTCACACCATCCAGGCGGCACTCCCCGGCCATGAAGTTTGTCGTCACCTCTCGCTTGCCACAGCAGGAGTGGGCATCAGCGACAATCGTCAACAGTGCCGTGGGCCGTACCCCTACCACCGTGACCGACCGGCGGCAAGATCCTCCAGCTATGCTGCAGCGTCGTCCCTGCGCAGTTGCCGGGACCCCTCACGAGCCACGAAGTCCTCCACTGGCCGCTCACAGGGACCCCTCACGAGTTGGCTCAGCGCCCCACCAGCACCATTGACGTCCACAACCACCGGATACTGTCAACCTTTTTCGGACACGATTATGCTAACCTTGGGTCGCAGGTGAACCGCTCCACGACCATGTAACTCAAGGCGCTGGCCCTGCCCTGGGTAGGAGGAGCGCCTTGGGAGCCGCGTGGAGGGAGCCCGGCGCAAGAACTCCCTCCGCACCTCATGGCGCACGGCGGCACCACGACGGTGGCGCGCGCCGTCCAGAGGTAGGTCCTCCACCGGGGAAGGCGCCGACGAGCCCTTCCCTCGGTAGAGGGCCTGCGGTCGCCCGACCACCGCCAGCGTACCCCCTTGCCCCTTGGTCTTGTCCTGGTTTTCGGACACCCCAACGGTGGCAACATGATGCGCTTGGTGGGGTCGCCACAAGGAGCGAGGAGCGCACGTGAAGATCTCCGCTCGTTACACTCTCACATAATAATGAGTTGGGGTTGTACACGCCCCGGAGTCTCCTGAGTGCTGCCCCTGGGCCTCATGGGGCTCCCACCCACGTCCAAGTGGAAGCACCATGCTCCGTGCTGGCCGTCGACATTGTTGCCCAATGACTATGCCCACGCCCAGTGGAAGCACTTAGCCCTGCGTTGGTGAGAAGACTTGCGTAGGCGCCGGACACGGCTGTTCTCCTTGACCTTTTTCTGTAACCCGTTTTGCTGCCTTTGAATGAATTTGGAGTTTCGTGTGCTTGTTAAAATAAAAGGGGGAATTTTTTCCGACTTGTTCTTGCTCTTCGATTTTTGCTTGGAAAGCCCGGCGCCTGCTTGCTACCCCTCCCCGTGAGCGCCCCGCGAGCGGGGGCTGGGTGTGGTGTGCACACCTAGGCAGGCCTGGCTAGTGCCAAGGTTCCCCCGGGGCCAAGGACGCCACTGCCACATGCTTGCCTGCGTACACACCTCGCCAAAAGCTTTGGCGTTTGGCTCCTCGCGCGGCACCTGCGAGCGGGCCAGCAATCACGCCAGGAAGCCCCTCCCTTGGGAGCCCCAAAGGGCTCGCCCTAGGAGGAAGGTGCCTCCGCGACGCAAGAACCAGCCCAAGGTCGTGAACATGAAAGGTAAATCATGCTAGCTACTCTAGTCAAGAGTCCCCTGGCTCGCGACAACGCATTCTGAAATTAACTCAGGAAACATATCATCATTCCATGCATGACAAGGAGAGCATCCTCCCGCTAAAGGAAAAATGCTTTCACTCCCCATGGGGCCATGTCCAAAAATCTTTATAGGGAGAGTAGGGAAGTACAGGCCTAGCGGGGCGCGTTGTTGCCAATATCGCCATCGTTGCCATCATCGTTGGCTCTGCCCTCCTCGGCCGCGAGTGCAGCCACATCGTCAGCAAGGAAAACTCCTTAATCAGGTCGTCTACATGATCGTCCACCCAGCTCGCCAGGTTTCCCTGTATGACTCCAAGCAGGGGGACTATCGCGGCGTTGAAGTCGAAATCCGGATCCAGGTTGAGAAGGTAGTTGAAGATACGCAAGAACGCGTGCCCAAGGAGATCCCGACTCTTCTCCTTAATGACCTGGCGAGCCCTCGTGGCCCTGCCTTCAAGGCAGGTCACAACTTGGATAAAGAAGTGCAGGTACCCGGCGTCATCGCCTTCGTGCGGGCAGGCGATGCTCCCCTCGCAGATGGTGTCCAGGGCGCGGTTGGCCCTCACCCTGAGGTCATCAAGCATCTTGGAGCGCTCTCGCTACAGCGTTCAGTGGCGGTTCGCGTCGTCCGACGCCCGTGACCTACTACTGAAGAGAGGATAGCTCAGCCTAGGCGGCGACTCGGGCTTCTTTGGCGGCCTTCCCATGTTGCTCCGCCGCGGCAAGCTGGGCTTCGAAAGCATCGGCTTTGCCTTGCAACT
Source organism: Triticum timopheevii (assembly GCA_963921465.1). Classification (NCBI taxonomy): domain Eukaryota; kingdom Viridiplantae; phylum Streptophyta; class Magnoliopsida; order Poales; family Poaceae; genus Triticum; species Triticum timopheevii. Next base: position 280,825,746 of record OY997274.1, on the reverse strand, counting down.
CGACCTACCGTTGCTTCAAGCGGGTCTCCTGAAGCCCCAACTTCCGGTGATATTCCGCGACAAGGGATTGGCGCACCTCCTCCACCTTCTGGTCGACCTCCAGCTGAATCTTCGCCTCCTGAGAAGCAAGGGCCTCCTCGACCGAAGTTACTTGGCGCTCCATCACCTCCAATCGGTCGCGCTCCAAGCTTTGTGCCAATGCCTTGAGTTCTAGTGCCTCCGCGATCCCGAGCCTCGTCCGCGTCATCATGGCCCCTTCTAGCCGCACTGCAAGGGCAGCCCTACGCGTCTGGAACTGTCATTCAAGATCAGCATTCACGACCTGAAGCTCCTTCTCACGCTCCTCGGCTGCCTCGCGACGCTGATCCGCGGCCCGGGCCTCCTCTCGGGCATGGGTGCAGGCCTCCTGAGAAGTTGCAAGAGACCCCTCGACATCTGCATGGGTGCACTCATGCTGCAAGTGCGCAAGATTGATGGCGACCTTCATCTGATGCCACTCACGCGCCAGGCGGAGGTTTTTCGCCTCAAAGAGAGAGTCAACATCAGCAACCTCCGCTCCAAGCAGGCCTAGTGCACCTATCGCTACATGGAAAAGGTTGTGGTAGATGGCGCTTTGCCCACGCGCGAGCTCCAGCACTCAGGCGGGCCTCTCTTCTGCACCCTGACCTGCTGAAGGGGCACGAGATGACTCGCCCACCCTCGGCAAGGGCTCGTTGGCCGGAGCCTCTCCAATCATCCCTCGGACTTCGGACTCCGCATAGTGGGGCGCAGCTCCACTGCTCAAGGACGAAGCCGCCACGTGGGACGCCCAATCGCTTGCAAGGATCATCCGAAGGGCCCTCGGTGCAGCCTCTGCATCGCCGGGAGCTGCTCTGGTGGCAAGGCATCGAGAGAGCGGGCTCGCGATCCTTCTCCAACGACGTCGACTCTTGGGTTGGCACCGCCTCTCGAGCGGCCGCCTGCTTCAGGGGGCTTGGGGTCGCGGCCGACTCTGTAGCCCCTAGAGGACGCATCACATCGTCACGCCAGGAGGAAGCCTACAGGGAAAATGTCAGGAAGGAGCATGTCACACAAGATCCCAAAGGGGCAAGGTACTTACTCATCAACGGCTACCCATATCCTCTGTTTTAGGGCCCGCGGGGTGACGCCACCACAGCTCCCGAACCTCCTCTTGCGGAGACCCCGACGGCCGGAGGAGACGCGCTGGAAAGGGGAACGCTGCACCAGGAGGCGGGGGAGACGGTCGCGGCCACGGATGGGGCTACCCTTGGGCCGCCCTCAGGACCACAGGGAGTCACCTCAGGAGCATCTAGCGGCACCTAACCTCCAAGGGCCGTCTCCGGAGCATCAGGAGGTGCCCGGCCTCCCGGGGCCGCCTCGGGAGCGGTCAATGGCACGCACATTCCCACTACTGTTTGAAGGGCAAGCACGGGGGCCACCACCACAGGGTTCTCGTGAGGCCTCTCACGGCCCGTGGGGAGTAGCCCCCACTCGTTAAAGCACGACATCTGCCTAACGAAGGCCTCTTCGTTTGAGCAGTGGTACAAGAGGAGGCCCCCCTCAGCAGGGAGCATGACAGGAGCTGGGTCGCCCGTCAGGAGCTCGAGCACGGTGCCCAACGTCTTGGAGGGAAGCGAAGTCACTTGAAGCCTCATGGGATTGTTGGGCCCGTGAAGGTCCACATTGGGCGCGAATGGCGCTGGAGCAGGGTGATGTGACACCGGATGAACTCCCTCACCACCATCAGTGTCGTCATCCCTGCCTTCTTCGGCTTGGCCAGCCTGGCCCAGACGCGCCCAAGTCGTTGGTCAGTTAGCTCCGCGTGCCCCTAGCCGGAGCTCAGGACTGTCAGCGCACACGGAAGGAGAAGCAGGGGGCTGAGGACGGCGGCGTCCACGTATACCCACTGCTTCCGGAACCCCTTGGTGTCTATGCGAAGCATGAAGTCAATGCCAGAGACGGCTGTTGCCGCCACCACCTAGAACGACACAAAACCAGAGTGTTGCTGGCCATCGACAAGATGGAGCAAGAAGAAGTGGCAGAGCAATGCCACGGATGGGGCAATGCCCATGAGGGCCTCTCACAAGAAGGAGAAGGTGGAAAGGAGGACGATGGAGGCGGGATCCATATGGAATGCCTGGATCTGCTAATGTAAGCACGACGTTGAAGAAATCAGAGAAAGGAGGGATCAGGCAGGCCGAGAGGGCATGAAGATGAAGGGGAATTTCAGTGGCTCCCATGTCAATCAAGGCTTGAGAGGCAGGCCACATCTTCATCGCCTTCTACTCATTGGAATCAGCCGCGAGGAACAGGCAGATCTTGTCGAACCCTTCCTTATAGATCACTATCGACCGGTCCAGCACAGTCTCCAACCCCGGCGAAAGCTCTTCGAGTGCGCGGGCTCCCCCTATTCTTCGACCTTGGAGCCATGGCTGTGGAGGAAGATTGGCGGGGTGTGGCATTTGGAGAACGACGCACAAGCTCACAAGGGAAAGAGGGAACAGAGTGCGAGCGCGGCGGGCAATGATGGCAAGGCTATGTTTGCAACACGCAGTTGTCAAATCCGACGGTTGCCGAGGCATCGGGGGGAAGCATAGACGCCCACGTCTTACCTGGCGCCATGCGTCAACTCGGGCCGTAGGCGATTGGGGCCCGCGGCGCTCCGTACTTTCCCTTTGACTTTGCCTCAATGCCAAGTGCAAGCGTGCCTTGGGCCCGGGGTCTATAATTTTTGATTGTTCCATGCTATTATATTATATGTTTTGATGTTTAATATACATTTTTATGCTATTTTATATTATTTTTGGGACTAACCTATCAACCTAGAGCCAAGTGCCAGTTTCTGTTTTTGCCTGTTTTAGAGTTTCGTAGAAAAGTAATACCAAACGGAGTCCAAACGGAAGGAAACTTCCGCGATGATCTTTCTTGGACCAGAAGCAAACCAGGAGACTTGGAGATGAAGCCGGAGACTCAACGAGGCGGCCATGAGGGTGGAGGGCGCGCCCAGGGGGTAGGGCGCACCCCCTACCTCGTGGGCCCCTCGGAGCTCTCCCGACCTAGTTCCTTCGCATATATATACTCTTATACCTCAAAAACATCAGGGGGAGCCACAAAAATACTTTTCCACTGCCGCAATCTTCTGTACCCATGAGATCCCATCTACGGGCCTTTTCCACTGTCCTGCCGGAGGGGGATTCGATCACGGAGGGCTTCTACATGAACACCATTACCCTTCCGATGAAGCGTGAGTAGCTTACCTCAGACCTACGGGTCCATGGCTAGTAGCTAGATGGCTTTTTCTCTCTCTTTGATTCTCAGTACCATGTTCTCCTTGATGATCTTGAGATTTATTTGATGGAATATTCTTTTGCGGTGGGTTTGTCGAGATCCAATGAATTGTGGATTTATGATCAGATTATCTATGAATATTATTTGAGTCTTCTCTGAATTCTTATATGCATGATTTGATATCTCTGCAAGTCTCTTCGAATTATCGGTTTAGTTTGGCCTACTAGATTGGTTTTTCTTGCAGTGGGAGAAGTGCTTAGCTTTGGGTTCAATCTTGCAGTGTCCTTTCGCAGTGACAGTAGGGGCAGCAAGGCACGTATTGTATTGTTGCCATCAAGGATAAAAAGATGGAGTTTTCATCGTATTGCTTGAGTTAATTCCTCTACATCATGTCATCTTACCTAATGCGTTACTCCATTCTTTATGAACTTAATACTCTAGATGCATGCTGGATAGCGGTCGACGTGTGGAGTAATAGTAGTAGATGCAGAATCATTTTGGTCGACTTGACACAGACGTGATGCCTATATTCACGACCATTGCCTTAGATATCGTCATAATTATGCGCTCTTCTATCAATTGCTCGGCATTAGTTTGTTCACCCACCGTAATATTTGCTATCTTGAGAGAAGCCACTAGTGAAACCTATGGCCCCCAGGTCTATTTTACAACATATTAGTTTCCCGTTAACTTACCAATTTCCATCGCCGTTCTTTTACTTTGCAATCTTTTACTTTTCGTTCTATAAACCAAAAATACCAAAAATATTTACTTTATCGTTTATCTATCTCTATCAAATCTCACTTTTGCAAGTAACCATGAAGGGATTGACAACCCCTTTATCGCGTTGGATGGAAGTTTGTTGATTGTTTGTGCAGGTATTCGGTTACTTGTGCATTATCTCCTACTGGATTGATTCCTTGGTTCTCAAACTGAGGGAAATACTTACTCTACTTTGCTGCATCACCCTTTCCTCTTCAAGGGAAAAAACAACACAAGCTCAAGAGGTAGCAGGAAGAATTTTAGGCGCCGTTGCCAGTGAGATCTACGTCAAGTCAAGACATACCAAGTACCCACTATAAACTCTCATTTCTTGCATTACATCATTTGCCATCCGCCTCTCGTTTTTCTCTCCTCCACCTCTAAAACGATTTTCAAAAAGATTTGCCTTTTCTTTGCCTCTCTTTCGTTCGTCTTCTTTGCTTGCTTCTTGTGTGCTCGTTTGTTAGATTGGTTTGTTGCCACCGTGTCTGAAATTGTGGAGGTTATTGTTGAAAATGATAGTAGTAACGATGGGGGGGGGGACTTTGATGATTTTGCTAATACTAATCCTCATGAAGAACCTACTATTTTGCACACTAAAAGTTTCGCATTGGTAGCGGCAATATTATTGGAGAAGGGGTTATTCAAGATTTCTTTACTTGTGTTGGTGCTTTACCCACTATGGGTGGATCTATTCTCTATAAAACTATTAGTCTTGCGGATGCTATATCTTTGCTCGTAGTTGAACTTGAAAGACAATTTGTTCACATGCATCCATCCATACAAAGGATTTTTCTAGAGTTTTCTAATATTGAGCATTCTTCTGTTAAGCGCGCAGCTACCATCTTTCTAGCACATGAGTTCAGATTTATAATAAAAGAGGCTAGTGAAATTTTTGCGCATTACAGGGTAGACGCTAGTCGTCCTCCCATAGAAGCAATTATCGTTAACCAAAAAGACATAATGCGCTTACGATCCTTAGATAATGTTGCTTATAATGAAAATTTAAGAAACATGGTTCCTACCGATGTTCTAGTTGATAGGATTTCTGAGCTGAATGATGGTTTTGCTATTCAGAACAACGGGTTGGGTTTTTCTCTTGAACAAAAGCTCATGACTTTTTGCCAAAAGAATGTTTACAATGATGAGTTGGTTCTACAATATGAAGGTCCAAAGGAGGAACCAATTCCTCCCGAACTTGATCTTGGGGATTGTTTATCCCATTAAATTTAGCCCTTTTGATTACTTTTGCTTGCCACAAAGTAAACTTTCTGTTGAACGTAGAGAGTATGAGATGAGCTTTCGTGATTTGCCTTATCATTACTATGGCAATACTTAGATCTATTCGCGTTTTTATGCCTAGCTAAGGGCGTTAAACAATAGCGCTTGTTAGGAGGCAACCCAATTTTATTTTTGTTCTTTGCTTTTTGATTCTGTTTAGTAATAAATAATTCATCTAACCTATGGTTAGATGTGGTTTTATGTTTTAATTAGTGTTCATGCCAAGTTAAACCTCTAGGATAGCTTACGGTGATAGTTGTGTTGATCCGGCTGAAAATCAGAAACTTTTGCGCCCAGGAACATAGTTTTCAAAATTCACAGAAACGTGATTTTGATCTAATTCTTTTTGCTCTGGATTGGTACACAAATTTCTCAGGTTTTCCTGATTTTTCAGAATTTTTGGAGTTACAGAAGTATTCGGGAGTTACAGATTGCTACAAACTGTTCTGTTTTTGACAGATTCTGTTTTTTGCATGTTGTTTGCTTATTTTGATCAACCTATGGGTAGTATCGGTTCGTATGAACCATGGAAAAGTTGGAATACATTAGATATTACACCAATATAAATAAAGAGTTTGCAACAGTACCTTAAAGTGGTGATTTATTTTCTTCTACTAACGGAGCTCATGAGATTTCCTGTTGAGCTTTTTGTTGTGAAGTTTTCAAGTTTTGGGTAAGGATTTGATGGACTATGGAATAAGGAGTGGAAAGAGCCTAAGCTTGGGGATGCCCAAGGCACCTCAAGGTAATATTCAAGGAGAACCAAAAGCCTAAGCTTGGGTATGCCCCGGAAGGCATCCCGTCTTTTGTCTTCGTCTATCGGTAACTTTACTTGAGGCTATATTTTTATTCACCACATGATATGTGTTTTGCTTGGAGCGTCTTGTATGATTTGAGATTTGCTTTTTAGTTTGCCACAATCATCCTTTCTATACACACCTTTTGAGAGAGACACGCATGAATCGTGATATTTTAGAATACTCTATGTGCTTCACTTATATCTTTTGAGCTAGGCAATATTGCTATAGTGCTTCACTTATATCTTTTTAGAGCACGGCGGTGGCTTTATTTTATAGAAGTTGATGAACTCTCATGCTTCACTTAGATATTTTGAGTGTCTTTTAGAACAGCATGGTAATTGGCTTTGGTTATAAATTTAGTCCTAATATGATAGGCATCCAGGAGAGATTTAATAAAAACTTTCATATAAAGTGCATTGAATACTATGAGAAGTTTGATTCTTTATAATTGTTTTGAGATATGAAGATGGTAATATTAGAGTCATGCTAGTGAGTAGTTGTGAATTTGAGAGATACTTGTGTTAAAGTTTGTGATTCCCGTAACATGCACGTATGGTGAAACGTTATGTGATGAAGTCGGAGCATGATTTATTTTTTGATTGTCTTCCTTATGAGTGGCGGTCGGGGACGAGCGATGGTCCTTTCCTACCAACTTATCCCCCTAGGAGAATGTGCATAGTACTTCGTTTTGATAACTAATAGATTTTTGCAATAAGTATGTGAGTTCTTTATGACTAATATTGAGTCCATGGATTATACACACTCTCACCCTTTCACCATTGCTAGCCTCTCTTGTGCGTGCAACTTTCACCGGCACCATACACCCACCATATACCTTCCTCAAAATAGCCACCATACCTACCTATTATGGCATTTCCATAGCCATTCCGAGATATATTGCCATGCAACTTTCCACCATTCCGTTTATCATGACACGCTTCATCATTCTCATATTACTTTGCATGATCATGTAGTTGACATCGTATTTGTGGCAAAGCCACCTTTCATAATTCTTTCATACATGATAGTCTTGATTCATTGCACATCCCAGTACACTACTGGAGGCATTCACATAGAGTCATATTTTGTTCTAAGCACTAAGTTGTAATTCTTGAGTTGTAAGTAAATAAAAGTGTGATGATCTTCATTATTAGAGCATTGTCCCATGTGAGGAAAGGACGATGGAGGCTATGATTCCCCCACAAGTCGGGATGAGACTCCGGACGAATAATTAAAAAAAGGAGAAATTAAAAAAAGAAAAAATGAGAGAAAAAGATAGAAGGGGCAATGTTACTATCCTTTTCCCACTCTTGTGCTTCAAAGTAGCACCATGATCTTCATGATAGAGAGTTTCCTATTTTGTCACTTTCATATACTAGTGGGAATTTTTCATTATAGAACTTGGCTTGTATATTCCAATGATGGGCTTCCTCAAATTGCCCTAGGTCTTCGTGAGCAAGCAAGTTGGATGCACACCCACTTAGTTTCTTTTGAGCTTTCATACACTTATAGCTCCAGTGCATCCATTGCATGGCAATCCCTACTCACTCACATTAATATCTATTGATGGGCATCTCCATAGCCCGTTGATACACCTAGTTGATGTGAGACTATCTTCCTCTTTTTGTCTTCTCCACAACCACCATATTCTCTTCCATCGTAGTTCTATATCCATGGCTCACGCTCATGTATTGCGTGAAAGTTGAAAAGGTTTCAGAACATCAAAAGTATGAAACAATTGCTTGGCTTGTCGGGGTTGTGCATGATTTAAATATTTTGTGTGATGAAGATAGAGCATAGCCAGACTATATGATTTAGGATAGCTTTCTTTGGCCATGTTATTTTGAGAAGACATGATTGCTTTATTAGTATGCTTGAAGTATTATTGTTTTTATGTCAATATTAAACCTTTGTTTTGAATCTTACGGATCTGAACATTCATGCCACAATAAAGAAAATTACATGGATAAATATGTTAGGTAGCATTCCACATCAAAAATTCTGTTTTTATCATTTACGTACTCAAGGACGAGTAGGAATTAAGCTTGGGGATGCTTGATACGTCTCCAACATATCTATAATTTTTGATTGTTCCATGCTATTATATTATCTGTTTTGGTTGTTTAATGTATATTTTATGATATTTTATATTATTTTTTGGGACCAACCTATTAACCTAGAGCCTAGTGCCAGTTTCTACTTTTTTGCCTGTTTTAGAGCTTCACAGAAAACTAATACCAAACAAATTCCAAACGGAATGAAACTTTCGTGATGATCTTTCTTGGACCAGAAGCAAACCAGGAGACTTGGAGATAAAGTCAAAGACTCAACGAGGCAGCCACGAGGGTAGAGGCCGCACCAAGGGGGGGTAGGGTGTGCCCCCTACCTCGTGGGCCCCTCGTAGCTCTCCTGACCTAGTTCCTTCGCCTATATATACTCTTATACCCCAAAAACATCAGGGGGAGTGCTACGTCTTGAGCTTGCGTTGGTTTTCCTTGAAGAGGAAAGGGTGATGCATCAATAGTAGCGTAAGTATTTCCCTCAGTTTTTGAGAACCAAGGTATCAATCTAGTAGGAGGCTCCTCAAAAGTCCCACGCACCTACACAAACAGACAAGAACTCACAACCAACGCAATAAAGGGGTTGTCAATCCCTTCACGGCCACTTGCGAAAGTGAGATCTGATAGAGATAATATGATAAGATAAATATATTTATGGTATTTTATGATATAGATTGGAAAATTAAAGATGCAAATAAAAGTAGATTGAAAGCGTATATGATAAAAGATAGACCCGGGGGCCATAGGTTTCACTAGTGGCTTCTCTCAAGATAGCATAAGTATTACGGTGGGTGAACAAATTACTGTCGAGCAATTGATAGAAAAGTGAACAATTATGAGATTATCTAGGCATGATTATGTATATAGGCATCACGTCCATGACAAGTAGACCGACTCCTGCCTACATCTACTACTATTACTCCACACATCGGCTTCTATCCAACATGCATCTAGAGTATTAAGTTCATAAAGAACAGAGTAACGCATTAAGAAAGATGACATGATGTAGAGGGATAAACTCATGAAATATGCTATAAACCCCATCTTTTTATCCTCGATGGCAACAATACAATACGTGCCTTGCTGCCCCTGCTGTCACTGGGAAAGGACACTGCAAGATTGAACCCAAAGCTAAGCACTTCTCCCATTGCAGGAAAGATCAATCTAGTAGGCTAAACCAACCTCATAATTCGAAGAGACTTGCAAAGAAAACTTAATCACACATAAAAGAATTCAGAGGAGATTCAAATATTTCTCATAGATAAACTTGATCATAAACCCACAATTCATCGGATCTCGACAAACACACCGCAAAAAGAGTTCCATCGAATAGATCTCCAAGAAGATCGAGGATAACTTTGTATTGGGATTAAAAGAGAGAGAAGAAGCCATCTAGCTAATAACTATGGACCCGAAGGTCTGTGGTAAACTACTCACAACTCATAGGAAGGGCCTTGGAGATGATGTAGAGGCCCTCCATGGTCGATTCCCCCTCCGGCGGAGCGCCAGCGAAGGCTCCAAGATGGGATCTCACAGATACAGAAGGTTACGGCGGTGGAAATAGGTTTTCGTGGTTGCTCTGATGTTTTCGGGGTACATGGGTATATGTAGGAGGAAGAAGTAGGGCGGTGTACGCCCAAGGGGCCCACGAGGGTGGGGGGCACCCACACCTGTAGGGGGCGCGCTGGGCACCCTCATGGCCACCTTCTTTGTTTCTTGACTTCCACTCCAAGTCCTCTGGATCACGTTTGTTCCAAAAATATCGCTCCCGAAGGTTTCATTCCGTTTGGACTCCGTTTGATATTCCTTTTCTTTGAAACACTGAAATAGGCAATAAAAATAGCAATTCGGGATGTGCCACGCCCAAGATGCGACCCTATCCTAAAGGAACTCGAACGTTCCACCAAGGATAGAAGCACATCTTGAAGACGCTTATGCAAGGTGGATATCATTACATCAACATTACATAATAGTGGGGATACATCCAAAACATACAATGTCACATGAATACAACAATACAACATACAAGAACAACATCTGACTACGGATGAATCATAAACAGAAACTCAAACAATATCCACCCTGCTAGCCCAGGCTGCCGACCTGGAACCTATCCCCTGATCGAAGAAGCAGAAGAAGAAACTCCAAAACAAGCAACATCGCTCTCGCGTCATGATCATCGCATAACCTGTACCTGCAACTGTTGGTGTAGTAATCTGTTTGCCACGAGGACTCAGCAATCCCATTACCATGGGTATCAAAACTAGCAAAGCTTAAAGGGAAAGGAAGGGGTAAAGTGGTGAGGTTGCAGCAGCGGCTAAGCATATATGGAGGCTAACATATGCAAATGAGAGCGAGAAGAGAAACAAAGGAACGGTCGTGAAGCTAGCAATGATCAAGAGGTGATCCTGAACTCCTACTTACGTCAGTCATAACACAGAAACCGTGTTCACTTCCCGGACTCCGCCGAAAAGAGACCATCACGGCTACACACGCGGTTGATGCGTTTTAATTCGGATCTAGTGCCAAGTTATCTACAACCGGACATTAACAAATTCCCATTTGCCACATAACCGCGGGCACGGCTCTCGAAAGTTTATACCCTGCAGGGGTGTCCCAACTTAGCCCATGATAAGCTCTCGCGATCAACGAAGGATATTCCTTCTCCCAGGAAGACCCGATCAGTCTCGGAATCCCGGTTTACAAGACATTTCCACAATGGTAAAACAAAACCAGCAAGACCGCCCGATGCGCCGACATCCCGATAGGAGCTGCACATATCTCGTTCTCAGGGCAACACCGGATGAGCAATCCGTACAACTAAAACCAGACCTCAAGTTTCCTTGAGGGGGCGCTGCAAAGGGCTCTAGTTTGGACCAACACTTAGACAAGTATTGGCCCGGGGGGGGGGGGGGCTGAATAAAGATGACCCTCGAGAGAGCAACTCCCAAGGGAAAAGTAGGTGGTGGTGAGGCAAATGGTAAAACCAAGGTTGGGCCTTGCTGGAGGAGTTTTATTCAAAGCGAACTGTCAAGGGGGTCCCATAAATCACCCGACCGCGTAAGGAACGCAAAATCCGGGAACATAACACCGGTATGACGGAAACTAGGGCGGCAAGAGTGGAACAAAACACCAGGCATAAGGCCGAGCCTTCCACCCTTTACCAAATATATAGATGCATTAATAATATAAGATATATTGTGATATCCCAACATAACCCTGTCCACCATGGAGCAATCTTCAACTTCACCTGCAACTAGCAACGCTATAAGAGGGGCTGAGCAAAAGCGGTAACATAGCCAAACAACGGTTTGTTAGGAAGGGTGTCAAAGGTTAGAGGTTCATGGCAATTTGGGAGGCTTGAAGAACAAGTGATAGGAAGCGCAGCATAGCGATAGAACGAAACAACTAGCATAGCAATGATAGTAGTGAGATCCAGGGTAGCGGTCATCTTGCCTGAAATCCCGCAAGGAAGAAGAACGAGTCCATGAAGAAGACAAAAGGACGTAGTCGAACGAATCCTCACAACTCCGGAACGAAACCGAAGCTAACGAGAGAAGCACCCCGGAAGCAAACAAACAACATAGTAAAACAACCATCACATAAACACGGCATGATGCACAAGCGAGTATGATGCATGTCCGGTTTAAATAGCATGGCATGGCAAAGTGCAACAAACAACACTGCAAATTAAGTGGAGCTCAATATGCAACGAGTTGCATATTGACGAAACACCACATACGATTATTTAGTTCCCTCTCGGTTAAGCTACCAAACAATATTAAATGTTGTTAAACATGGCAAGAGATGAAGCATAACAAAACTACCTACCTAGGCAAGTTTCAATGAGGCCGGAAACAACGAACAACAAGTCCGGAAAATCCCCATGTGCATATTTATGGATTAGGTACTGTTCTGCCCTAAACACAATTTTAGAGTTGTTAAACATGCAAAGTAAGTACACCATGTTAAACTAGGCAAAATTCTACCCCATTTACATATATAATTTAATTAAATCCGAGCTACGGTTATTTAGTTATGAATTAAATCATTTTAGCATGGCATTTGAGAAAAATTAAACAAACATCATTTTAAACATTTTAACATGGATGAAAATGGCATATTATTAATCTACACATATATAAATCATTTTAATCCGATGCACGGTTTGTGAGATATTAATGCATGAACATGGAGGGTTTTTCTGCAAATCTGTATTCTCTGGAAAAATAGTAAATTCGCTGAAACAGGAAAAAAACGTAACAGGCTGAAACTACACAGAACATGGGCTAAACAGAGGAGGGGCTGTGGGCGCTCACCCCTGGGCCAAGCCCAAGATGGCGAGGAGGGAGAGGCTGAGGCTGGCGGCTTCGGCTGGGCCTTGGAGGCTGCTGGCCCAGGCGTTGTCACGGTCAACGCGTGCCAGCGGATCGAGCGCGAGCAGCGCTGCTCTCGTTTTCTGAAGAAACAGAAGCAGCAGCTCGAGGCAGGGGCCAGGCGCGGCATGATGCAGATGAGGAAGCAGGCCGGCAGGGCGCGATGGTGAGGTAGAAGACCGGCGGCGACGGCTGCTGCGGAAGGGGATCAAGGCGGCGGCAGCGGGGACTTGGCGGACGGTGGTCTCGAGCGGCAGCAGGATGCAGGGAAGGCCGGCGAGGTGGAGATGGGGCGGACCCGGCTGGCCGGCGCCGGATCCGTGCAACGACGGCGCGGGTGGAGCTCAGGGGCGGCGCCAGTTCCCTGTGGAAGGAAGACAGGGAGGGAGTAGAGAGATTAGGGAGGTGGAAGCAGGACAGAGGAAAAGGAGAAGGGCGACGGGGGCTGGCCTTGTTGTGGACATGGTGTCGGTGTCGAGGTTGGAGCCACGCGACGACGGCGAGCTCGGGCGCATGGGCAGAGGAGGAGCATGGCACAGGGGCTCGGGCGCTGTGGGATGAAGGACAACGGCGAGCGGCTCCTGGCGATGCAGGCGCGGCAACAGGGCGATGCGGCTGGGCGGCGAGAGGAAGCACAAGGAGGCGCCATGGACGAGCTCCTGCTCGATTCGACGGACAGCAGGCGAGGAACTCGGGCGCCTCGAGCACAAGATCGAGCAGGGAGGTGCTGCGGCTGGCTGATGCGGTTTGGACTGCTCGAGGATGGGCGCGCACGATGAGGGAGGTGGTCGGTGCGATCTGGTTGGGTGGAATGGATCGGGAGGGATCCCGATGTGGAGAGGACAAGGGGGGTGGCGCCGCGATGGAATGGGAAGGATGGGACAGGATCCCTAGATCCTAGGGTTGTGCACTATTTATATTGCAATATGATTAGGGTAGGGGCTATCCGGGTCCGTCCGATCTTAATCGGGCGATCGAGAATAATTAGGTTAGAGAGTCCAAATAAGAAAATAGAGATGTTTTATAGCTGTTAAGGGATGATTCGAATCCAACGGAGATGACTGAGCAAAGAGGGTCAAACGGTCGGACAACAATGAACGGTTGGTCTCGAAACGGTCCACGAAGGCAGCGGGGTTTGATGAGCTCAGAAAAGAGAGAGAAGAGAGTGGTCCGGTTGATATGAGAGAAGGTCAGCCGAGATACGGAAGAAGCGGCAACTCCGAGCAAATGCAAGTTTTATGAAAACGATGTCGATGCAATGCGAATGATGACATGAGACGAGATGCATAACAAGAACAAAATGCAAAACAACAGACAAAAACCCAACCACGGAGGAAAAAATATATCACATCTCCGGAAAAGGCAAGAGCCGGAGTTATGAATATGGAAAGTTGTATCCGGGGCGTTACAACACTCCACCACTACGAGAGGATCTCGTCCCGAGATCTAGGATGGCACCGGAGAGAAACGGAAGAGGAAAAGAAGAGGTAAAACTAAGTTGCTTCTTCGACAAAAGAGTGAAACCAAAGAACCTTGAGAGGTTGAAAAGTTGAAAGAAAGAACACAACGGAGTTGAACACAATTGAGAGCACTGTAGTAGAAAATAGAAACAAGAAACACCATGTGAACCTTGGAGGTTGCAAAGCTAGGAATGACAAGTACAAAGGACAAGAAGGAATTGGAACAACTCTGGTTGAAACGAGATAAACAAGGAAACAAGGCGGAACAAATTCGGACAGCACTCCGGTTGAAAAGAGATGTAAGACTTGATAAGATGAAAAGAACTTGAAGAGATGACACAACACTCCGGTTAAATGGATAATCAAGAAAAGAACACGATCCTCAAAAAACAAGGTGATGGGTGAAGAGCACAACATCGCAATGCCTCCGTAACGAAAGAATAGAAGTTAGATCGTTGGGATAAAGGGACGGAGAAGAAAATGACAACTTCTGCCATAAAAGAACTTGGAAAGCACCCTTCCAAGAAGGTTATAACGGAGTTGTTGGAAAACCAACAATGAAACGAATAAGCTTGTAGTGGGCTTATGGAAAAATCTCAAAATTATGAGGTGAGCTTCTACCACCAACGTAAAGAAATGATTGGATTGATATCAACAAGGAGACGAGAAACTTATTTCACTGGGAGGAAAAATGAAGAACTTGGGTCATTTATAAACACCATAAATAGCAACAATCCTTAGGGAAAGCTTTAGGTGAAATATAACCCAAGATAACTCCAATGAAGAGATTGATGGATTTAAATACCTCATTCTAGGCAACAAGTGAATCATGAAGCACGAGGAGAAATTGCCAAGAGTGACATAACACCATCTCAAGAGATAAGGTAGAAAGAATTGCACTTCGGAATGCAAGAAGAAGAATAGTTGATCTCCTCAAAGCAAAACATGTGTTGAACACCATGTTTATTTTAGAGTATAGCTTGGCGGGTCATAACTTCAAGAGAAATCTTGAAAAACAAATCGAGAATGAAAAGAATCCTTGACGAACGACCATGTAGAGCCTCCATGAAGAACTCCGGTAATAAAAGGATGATAAAAAGAAAGAGAACTTGAAAACACAAGGTGAAGCCTTGCGATGATATAGAAGGAGCTTCGCGACGAGATAATTGAGAGAGCTTGGAACTCTGAAAAGAAAGATGAACATCTTAGAACCAAGAATGTGATATGATGAACAAACACCGAAAAGAAGAGATTAATCAACTTGGATGAAACAAGAATAAGAATTATGTTATGCGTATCCTTCACCAATTTAATTGATGATAAGCAACGGATTTGGCACACTACTTATTCTTTTGCAAGGATTGAAGAGAGATATAGCGCCAACTTGAAGAAGTCTTCGACGAATCACCAAGAGGATTGGAAAGGACGAATGAAATGATATGGTAATAAAGGGAGAGGAATCTTGAACGGACCACCGTAAAAATTGAAAATGAACATAGCAAAGGCACAATTCACCGGGAAGAATTGGAAAATGAATGAAGATACTTGAGGGGATTTAAATACATGAGAACAAAGAGATCATGAACTGATTAAAGGATATTAGAACGATTCACCGGTAAGATTTGGAGAATGATAGCTACACGCTGAGAATGAAGAATTATGACATGATGGCCTTCGGAGGAAAGGAAACAACTCATGAAATGCTTCGGATGGTAAGAAAAGAATTCTCACAATCAAAACAATTATGAGGATAGCATGAAGCTAGAACCATGAATATTCAAGAGAACGGACCAAGATTGAGAGGAAAACTCTTCTTCGGTCTTCAAATGACGACGAGGAACGCCACCAAAATTACTGAGATACTCCGGTAGAATGGAAAGCAAAGAAGTTGAGCCAATAATGAAAATGATTTGAAAACGATCTTGGAGAAGGCATGTGACTAATGGAATCCATTCTTACGTCACACTTGAAAAGAATTTAAGAATAACTCCGGAATAATTAGAAGAGTCAGGTAGATCCTGGGAAAAGACCTGTGGGTTAGGTCCCACTGAAAAGAGAACACCGTTGAACAATTGCTTGAAATAAAGATTGCACCGGTAGAATTAAATGGCTTGAATGAGATAACAACCTCGAAATAGCTTGAACGGATTGAGAATGGAAACACAAGTCTTGTGAGATATCTTCAGCACTCCAGAACAAATGAATAGGAAGAGGTGAATGATTAAGAGGTGCATCGGCATGAGAAAACATTTGAAACGGGGAAAGGATATGCTTGACAAAGCTTGAATTGGATCCACCGAAGAAGAAAATAGAACAAAGAATAATAAACTTGAAGCTCCGTTAGTATCTTCCTGAGAATCACCGGATAAGAGCATTGACGGAAAAGAATGGAGAGACTTCCCATCAATAAAAGGATACTTGATTAATAAATCTGAGTCCTTGAAGAAAAAGGGTGGGAGGGCAGGAAAACAAAGGCAACTTGGGGACGGATGAAACAAACACCATTGAGAAAACTTAGAATTGATCTCACGGATGGGGAGAATGATGGGATCATCTCGAAGAGAAGCACACCGGTTGGAAAAGAATTAACATGACAACCTCAATGATCAAAAAGTATTAGTATTCACATAGCAATATGAGAACACCGTTTAGGAAAGGTATGGATTCAACATTTAACTTCGAAGCAACTAGAATACCACAAATAAAACAAAACAAAGGATTTGGCTTGCAGAATAAGCCGGAACAAATACATATGATAGAGATTTACCCAATCCCATATCATGCATCTGTCGGAAAGATATTCTAGGAGCTACTTGAATTCCCACCTATAAAATTCCTGAAACTTTCTGGTTATGCAATCTGGTGTTGGGGATACAGGGGAAGCAATATATCTCACCCAAACTAACAATCCCTACATCCAGCTGTATCCATCCGTCAACACATAACCAAGAAAACTCTGGAAATCATGTACCTCAACCTTCGAAAAGCATCCCTTATACGAGTTATGGCAATACTCCCGAACTCCCCAGTACTGGGTGATGTCGAGGTTATCTCACCAACAACTGCATAAAAGAGATTTTCGATGTCGGGAAAACTCAGGTATTCCAGAACTGCAACGATAGAATTATGACGACAACACCTCGGAGCTCAACTCCCCGGGACACTGCCACAACCCCTAAATGTCAGGAGGCACCAAGAACAATGTTCTCGTCATAAGAATATCGGAACGATCCCAAGATACCCGCGTGATACTAAATTTTTTTTACTGAAATTTTAGGAGAGGAAAGACAAAACATCTACATCAGGAGTCCTCACCAGAGCGATGAAGGGGGCTGAGGAGTAAAAAGAATCCTACTCTCCGATATATATAATTCTAAGGCTCAAAATAGTTTTCGTCTAGACTCAACAACGGCCAACAATCAAGGGGGCTCCTATGGTCGGTCGAGGCTCTGATACCAACTTGTCACGCCCAAGATGCGACCCTATCCTAAAGGAACTCGAAGGTTCCACCAAGGATAGAAGCGCATCTTGAAGACGCTTATGCAAGGTGGATATCATTACATCAACATTACATAATAGTGGGGATACATCCAAAACATACAATGTCACATGAATACAACAATACAACATACAAGAACAACATCCGACTACGGATGAATCATAAACAGAAACTCAAACAATATCCACCCTGCTAGCCCAGGCTGCCGACCTGGAACCTATCCCCTGATCGAAGAAGCAGAAGAAGAAACTCCAAAACAAGCAACATCGCTCTCGCGTCATGATCATCGCATAACCTGTACCTGCAACTGTTGGTGTAGTAATCTGTGAGCCATGAGGACTCAGCAATCCCATTACCATGGGTATCAAAACTAGCAAAGCTTAAAGGGAAAGGAAGGGGTGAAGTGGTGAGGTTGCAGCAGCGGCTAAGCATATATGGAGGCTAACATACGCAAATGAGAGCGAGAAGAGAAACAAAGGAACGGTCGTGAAGCTAGCAATGATCAAGAGGTGATCCTGAACTCCTACTTACGTCAATCATAACACAGAAACCGTGTTCACTTCCCGGACTCCGCCGAAAAGAGACCATCACGGCTACACATGCGGTTGATGCGTTTTAATTCAGATCAAGTGCCAAGTTATCTACAACCGGACATTAACAAATTCCCATCTGCCACATAACCGCGGGCACGGCTCTCGAAAGTTTATACCCTGCAGGGGTGTCCCAACTTAGCCCATGATAAGCTCTCGCGATCAACGAAGGATATTCCTTCTCCCAGGAAGACCCGATCAGTCTCGGAATCTCGGTTTACAAGACATTTCGACAATGGTAAAACAAAACCAGCAAGACCGCCCGATGCGCCGACATCTCGATAAGAGATGCACATATCTCGTTCTCAGGGCAACACCGGATGAGCAATCCGTACAACTAAAACCAGACCTCAAGTTTCCTTGAGGGGGCGCTGCAAAGGGCTCTAGTTCGGACCAACACTTAGACAAGCATTGGACCGGGGGGGGGGGGGCTGAATAAAGATGACCCTCGAGAGAGCGACACCCAAGGGAAAAGTAGGTGGTGGTGAGGCAAATGGTAAAACAAAGGTTGGGCCTTGCTGGAGGAGTTTTATTCAAAGCGAACTGTCAAGGGGGTCCCATAAATCACCCGACCGTGTAAGGAACGCAAAATCCGGGAACATAACACCGGTATGACGGAAACTAGGGCGGCAAGAGTGGAACAAAACGCCACGCATAAGGCCGAGCCTTCCACCCTTTACCAAATATATATATGAATTAATAATATAAGAGATATTGTGATATCCCAACATAACCCTGTCCACCATGGAGCAATCTTCAACTTCACCTGCAACTAGCAACGCTATAAGAGGGGCTGAGAAAAAGCGGTAACATAGCCAAACAACAGTTTGCTAGGAAGGGTGTCAAAGGTTAGAGGTTCATGGCAATTTGGGAGGCTTGAAGAACAAGTGATAGGAAGCGCAACATAGCGATAGAACGAAACAACTAGCATAGCAATGAGAATAGTGAGATCCAGGGTAGCGGTCATCTTGCCTAAAATCCTGCAAGGAAGAAGAACGAGTCCATGAAGAAGACAAAAGGACGTAGTCGAATGAATCCTCACAACTCCGGAACGAAACCGAAGCTAACGAGAGAAGCACCCCGGAAACAAACAAACAACATAGTAAAACAACCATCACATAAACATGGCATGATGCACAAGCGAGTATGATGCATGTCCGGTTTAAATAGCATGGCATGGCAAAGTGCAACAAACAACACTACAAATTAAGTGGAGCTCAATATGCAACGAGTTGCATATTGACGAAACACCACATACGATTATTTAGTTCCCTCTCGGTTAAGCTACCAAACAATATTAAATGTTGTTAAACATGGCAAGAGATGAAGCATAACAAAACTACCTACCTAGGCAAGTTTAAATGAGGCCGGAAACAACGAACAACAAGTCCGGAAAATCCCCATGTGCATATTTATGGATTAGGTACTGTTCTGCCCTAAACACAATTTTAGAGTTGTTAAACATGCAAAGTAAGTACACCATGTTAAACTAGGCAAAATTCTACCCCATTTACATATATAATTTAATTAAATCCGAGCTACGGTTATTTAGTTATGAATTAAATCATTTTAGCATGGCATTTGAGCAAAATTAAACAAACAACATTTTAAACATTTTAACATGGATGAAAGTGGCATATTATTAATCTACACAAAATTCTAAGCATTTTACATATATAAATCATTTTAATCCGATGCACGGTTTGTGAGATATTAATGCATGAACATGGAGGGGTTTTCTGCAAATCTATAATCTCTGGAAAAATAGTAAATTCGCTGAAACAGGAAAAAAAACGTAACGGGCTGAAACTACACAGAACATGGGCTAAACAGAGGAGGGGCTGTGGGCGCTCACCCCTGGGCCAAGCCCAAGATGGCGAGGAGGGAGAGGCTGAGGCTAGCGGCTTCGGCTGGGCCTTGGAGGCTGCTGGCCCAGGCGTTGTCGCGGTCAACGCGTGCCAGCGGATCGAGCGCGAGCAGTGCTGCTCTCGTTTTCTGAAGAAACAGAAGTAGCAGCTCGAGGCAGGGGCCAGGCGCGGCGCGATGCAGATGAGGAAGCAGGCCGGCAAGGCGCGATGGCGAGGTAGAAGACCGGCGGCGACGGCTGCTGCGGAAGGGGATCAAGGCGGCGGCAGTGGGGACTTGGCGCACGGCGGTCTCGAGCGGCAGCAGGATGCAGGGAAGGCCGGCGAGGTGGAGATGGGGCGGACCCGGCTGGCCGGCGCTGGATCCGTGCAACGACGGTGCGGGTGGAGCTCAGGGGTGGCGCCAGTTCCCTGTGGAAGAAAGACAGGGAGGGAGCGGAGAGATTAGGGAGGTGGAAGCAAGATGGAGGAAAAGGAGAAGGGCGACGGGGGCTGGCCTTGTCGCGGACATGGTGGCGGTGTCGAGGTTGGAGCCGCGCGACGACGGCGAGCTTGGGCGCATGGGCAGAGGAGGAGCATGGCATAGGGGCTCGGGCATTGTGGGATGAAGGACGACGGCGAGCGGCTCCTGGCGATGCAGGCGCGGCAACAGGGCGATGCGGCTGGGCGGCGAGAGGAAGCACAAGGAGGCGCCATGGACGAGCTCCTGCTCGATTCGATGGACAGCAGGCGAGGAACTCGGGCGCCTCGAGCACAAGATCGAGCCGGGAGGTGCTGCGGCTGGCTGATGCGGTTTGGACTGCTCGAGGATGGGCGCGCACGACGAGGGAGGTGGTCGGTGCGATCTAGTTGGGTGGAATGGATCGGGAGGGATCCTGATGTGGAGAGGACAAGGGGGGTGGCGGCGCGATGGAATGGGAAGGATGGGACAGGATCCCTAGATCCTAGGGTTGTGCACTATTTATATTGCAATATGATTAGGGTAGGGGCTATCCGGGTCCGTCCGATCTTAATCGGGCGATCGAGAATAATTAGGTTAGAGAGTCCAAATAAGAAAACAGAGATGTTTTATAGATGTTAAGGGATGATTCGAATCCAACGGAGATGACTAAGCAAAGAGGGTCAAACGGTCGGACAACAATGAACGGTTGGTCTCGAAATGGTCCACGAAGGCAACGGGGTTTGATGAGCTCAGAAAAGAGAGAGAATAGAGTGGTCCGGTTGATCTGAGAGAAGGTCAGCAGAGACACGAAAGAAGCGGCAACTACGAGCAGATGCAAGTTTTATGAAAACGATGTCGATGCAATGCGAATGATGACATGAGACGAGATGCATAACAAGAACAAAATGCAAAACAACAGACAAAAACCCAACCACGGGGGAAAAATATATCACATCTCCGGAAAAGGCAAGAGTCGGAGTTATGAATATGGAAAGTTGTATCCGGGGCGTTACAGGATGGGCCTCCGGTTAGTTGGTTAGTCCCAAAAATGATATAAAAGTGTAAAGTAAAGCCCATAAACTTCCAAAACAGGTAATATAATAGCATGGAACAATCAAAAATTATAGATACGTTGGAGACGTATCAAGCATCCCCAAGCATAATTCCTGCTCGTCCTCGAGTAGGTAAATGATAAAAACAGAATTTTTGATGTGGAATGCTAACTAGCATAATTCTCAATGTAATTTTCTTTATTGTGGCATGAATGTTCAGATCCAAATGATTCAAAATAAAAGTTCATATTGACATAAGAAATTGTAATACTTCAAGCATACTAACGAAGCAATCATGTCTTCTCAAAATAACATGGCATTAGAAGGTTTATACCTACAAAATCATATAGTTAGGCTATGTTTCATTTTCATCACACAAAATACTCCCATCAAGAACAACCCCGGTTTCAGCCAAGCAATTGGTTCATACTTTTTAACGCGCTTCAGCCTTTTTCAACTCTCACGCAATACATGAGCGTGAGCCATGGATATAGCACTATGGGTGGAATATAATATGATGATGGAGGTTGTGTGGAGAAGACAAAATGGAGAAAGTCTCACATTGATGAGGCTAATCAACGGGCTATGGAGATGCCCATCAATTGATGTCAACATGAGGAGTAGGGATTGCCATGCAACGAATGCACTAGAGCTATAAATGTATGAAAGCTCAACAAAAGAAACTAGTGGGTGTGCATCGAACTTGCTTGCTCACGAAGACCTAGGGCATTTTGAGGAAGCCCATAGAAGGAATATACAAGCCAAGTTCTATAATGAAAAATTCCCACTAGTATATGAAAGTGACAACATATGAGATTCTCTATATGAAGAACATGGTGCTACTTTGAAGCACAAGTGTGGAAAAGGATAGTAACATTGCCCCCTTTTTTATTTTCTTTTTTTTTCTTTTTTTGGGCCTTTATTTTTTTCTTTGGCCTTTCTTTTTTTGGCCTTTTTTTATTTGGGGACAATGCTCTAATAATGATGATCATCACACTTCTATTTATTTACAACTTATGAATTACAACTCAAAACTAGAACAAGATATGACTCTATATGAATGCCTCTGGAGGTGTACCGGGATGGGCAATGAATCAAGAGTGACATGTATGAAAAATTATGCATGGTGGCTTTGCCACAAATACGATGTCAACTACATGATCATGCAAGGCAATATGACAATGATGATGCGTGTCATGATGATGAACGGAACGGTGGAAAGTTGCATGGAAATATATCTCGGAATGGCTATGGAAATGCCATAATAGGTAGGTATGGTGGCTGTTTTGAGGAAGATATAAGGAGGTTCATGTGTGATTGAGCGTATCGTATCACGGGGTTTGGATGCACCAGCGAAGTTTGCACCAACTCTCAAGGTGAGAAAGGGCAATGCACGATACCGAAGAGGCTAGCAATGATGGAAAGGTGAAAGTGCGTATAATCCATGGACTCACATTAGTCATAAAGAACTCATATACTTATTTTTCAAAAAATTTATTAGCCCTCGAAGCAAAGTACTACTACGCATGGTCCTAGGGGGGAGGTTGGTAGGAGTTAACCATCGCGGGCCCCCGACCTCCACTCAAGGGAAGGCAATCAAAAGAGCACCCCATGCAATAAATTTGTTACACAACTTTTACCATACGTGCATGCTATGGGACTTGCCAACTTCAACACAAGTATTCTTTAAATTCATAATCACCCAACTAGCATGACTCTAATATCAACACCTCCATATCTCAAAACAATTATCAAGTATCAAATAGATCATAGCATCCAATTCACTTCCTATGATAGTTTTTATTATACCCAACTTGGATGCTCATCATTCTAGGACCAATTTTATAACCATAGCAAATACCATGATGTTCTAAGAGACTCTCAAAATAATATAAGTGAAGCATGAGATATTTAACAATTTCTTCAAAATTAAGCCACCGCCGTGCTCTAAAAGATATAAGTGAAGCACTAGAGCAAAAACTATCAAGCTCAAAAGATATAAGTGAACCACATAGAGTATTCTAATAAATTCCAATCAAGTGGGTTTCTCCAAAAAGGTGTGTACATCAAGGATGATTGTGGTAAACTAAAAAGCAAAGACTAATATCATACAAGACGCTCCAAGCAAAACACATATCATGTGGCGAATAAAAATATAGCTCCAAGTAAAGTTACCGATAGACGAAGACGAAAGAGGGGATGCCTTCCGGGGCATCCCCAAGCTTAGGCTTTTGGTTATCCTTGAATATCTTGGGGTGCCATGGGCATCCCCAAGCTTAGCCTCTTGCCACTCCTTATTCCATAGTCCATCAAATCTTTACCCAAAACTTGAAAACTTCACAACACAAAACTCAACAGGAAATCTCATAAGCTCCGTTTGTGCAAGAAAGAAAAACCACCACATAAGGTACTGTAATGAACTCATTCTTTATTTATATTGGTGTTAAACCTATTGTATTCCAACTTCTCTATGGTACATACTAGCCATAGATGCATCAAAATAAGCAAACAACACACAAAAAACAGAATCTCTCAAAAAACAGAACAGTCTGTAGCAATCTGTAACTCTCGAATACTTCTGGAACTCTAAAAATCCTACCAAAATAGGAAGTCCTGGGAAATTTGTCTATTGATCTATAGAAAAAAGAATCAACGCACAATCACGTTACTGTGAATTACTAAAATTATTTTTGTGCGCGAAAAGTTTCTGTTTTTCAGCAGAATCAACTTAACTATCACCATAGGTTATCCTATAGGTTCTACTTGGCACAAACACTAATTAAAACATGAAAACACATCTAAACAAAAGGTAGATGCAAAATTTATTACTAAACAGAAGCAAAAAACAAAAATAAAATTGGGTTGCCTCCCAACTAGCACTATCATTTAACGCCCCTAGCTAGGCATAAAAGCGAAGATAGATCTAAGTAGTGCCATCTTTGGCACTCAATTCATAAGTAGATCGCATGATAGATTCATAAGGTAATTTAACTTTCTTTCTTGGAAAGTGCTCCAGGTCTTTCCTTAATGGAAATTGGAAACTAATATTCCCTTCCTTCATATCAATAATTGCACCAATCGTTCTAAGGAAACGTCTACCAGGAATAATAGGACAAGAAAGATTGCAATCTATATGAAGAACGATAAAATCTACGGGCACCAAATTCCTATTTGCAGCAATAAGAACATCATTGATTCTTCCCATAGGCTTTTTAATGGTGGAATCTGCAAGGTGCAAATTTAAATTGCAATCATCAATATCATGGAAACCTAGAATATCACATAAAGTTTTCAGAATCGTGGAAACACTAGCACCCAAATCACACAAAGCATAACACTCATGATCTTTAATTTTAATCTTTATAGTAGGTTCCCACTCATCATAAAGTTTTCTAGGTATAGAAACTTCCAAATTAAGTTTTTCATCATAAGATTGCATCAAGGCATCAACAATATGTTTGGTAAAAGCTTTATTTTGACTATAAGCATGAGGAGAATTCACAATGGATTGCAATAAGGAAATACAATCTTCTAAAGAAAAATTATCATAATTAAATTCCTTGAAATCCAAGATAGTGGGTTCAATGCTATTTAAAGTCTTGACCTCTCCAATCCCACTTTTACCAAATTTAGCATCAAGATCTAAGAACTCTGAATCATTGGGATGCCTTTTAACTAAAGTTGATTCATCTCCAGTCCCATCACTATTAAGATTCATATTGCAAAACAAAGATTTAATAGGGGAGACATCAATAACTTTTAGATCTTCATCATTATTTTCATGGAAACTAGAAGAACACGCCTTTACAAAGCAATCTTTCTTAGCACGCAATCTAGCGTTTCTTTCTTTGCACTCATCAATGGAAAATATCATAGCTTTGAGAGACTCATTGATATCATGGTTAGGAGGAGTAGATCTAAGTTTCAAAGAATCAACATCAAGCGAAAGTCTATCAACGTTCCTAGCCAAATCATCAACTTTAAGCAATTTTTCTTCAAGCCAAGCATTAAAATTCTTTGGAGAGATCATAAATTCTTTCACACTATTCTCAAAATCAGAGGGCATCTTATTAAAATTACCATAAGAATTATTGTAGGAATTTCCATAATTATTAGAGGAATTACTAGGGAATGGTCTGGGATTAAAGTTTCCTCTATAAGTATTGTTACCAAAATTATTCCTACCAACAAAATTCACATCCATAGATTCATTATTATTCTCAATCAAAGTAGACAAAGGCATATCATTGGGATCAATAGGAGCACTCTTAGTAGCAAACAATTTCATAAGTTCATCCATCTTTCCACTCAAAACATTAATTTCTTCTATAGCATGCACTTTTTTTACTAGTAGATCTTTCGGTGTGCCATTGAGAATAATTAGCCATAATATTATCAAGGAGTTTAGTAGCTTCTCCTAAGGTGATTCCCATAAACGTGCCTCCTGCGGCCGGATCTAAAAGATTTCTAGAAGCAAAATTCAATCCGGCATAAATTTTTTGTATGATCATCCATAAATTCAAACCATGAGTAGGGCAATTGCAAATCATCAATTTCATTCTTTCACAAGATTGGGCAACATGCTCATGATCAAGTTGTTTAAAATTCATAATATCGTTCCGAAGAGACATGATCTTAGCGGGAGGAAAATATTTAGAGATAAAAGCATCTTTGCACTTATTCCATGAATCAATACTATTATTAGGCAAAGACGAAAACCAAACTTTAGCACGACCTCCAAGTGAAAACGGAAATAACTTCAATTTAACAATATCATTATCCGTATCTTTCTTCTTTTGCATCTCACACAAATCAACAAAGTTGTTTAGATGGGTAGCGGCATCTTCACTAGGAAGGCCGGAGAATTGATCTTTCATAACAAGATTCAGCAAAGCAACATTGATTTCACAAGACTCAACATCATTAAGAGGAGCAATCGGAGTACTAAGGAAATCATTATTATTGGTATTGGAAAATTCACACAATTTGGTATTGTCTTGCGCCATCACGACAAGCAATCCAACACACAAGCAAACAAAAAGGCAAGCGAAAGAGAGAGGAGATTGGGAAAGAAAGGACGAATAAAACGGCAAGGGTGAAGTGGGGGATAGGAAAACGAGAGGCAAATGGCAAATAATGTAAATGCGAGGGAGATGAGTTTGTGATGGGTACTTGGTATGTCTTGACTTGAGCAAAGACCTCCCCGGCAACGGCGCCAGAAATCCTTCTTGCTATGTCTTGAGCTTGCGTTGGTTTTCCTTGAAGAGGAAAGGGTGATGCGGCAATAGTAGCGTAAGTATTTCCCTCAGTTTTTGAGAACCAAGGTGTCAATCCAGTAGGAGGCTCCTCAAAAGTCCCACGCACCTACACAAACAAACAAGAACTCGCAACCAACGCAATAAAGGGGTTGTCAATCCCTTCATGGCCACTTGCGAAAGTGAGATCTGATAGAGATAATATGATAAGATAAATATAGTTTTGGTATTTTATGATATAGATTGGAAAAGTAAAGGTGCAAATAAAAGTAGATTGAAAGCTTATATGATAAAAGATAGACCCTGGGGCCATAGGTTTCACTAGTGGCTTCTCTCAAGATAGCATAAGTATTACGGTGGGTGAACAAATTACTGTCGAGCAATTGATAGAAAAGCGAATAATTATGAGATTATCTAGGCATGATTATGTATAAAGGCATCACGTTCGTGACAAGTAGACCGACTCCTGCCTGCATCTACTACTATTACTCCACACATCGACCGCTATCCATCATGCATCTAGAGTAATAAGTTCATAAAGAACAGAGTAACACATTAAGAAAGATGACATGATGTAGAGGGATAAACTCATGCAATATGATATAAACCCCATATTTTTATCCTAGATGGCAACAATACAATACGTGCCTTGCTGCCCCTGCTGTCACTGGGAAAGGACACCGCAAGATTGAACCCAAAGCTAAGCACTTCTCCCATTGCAAGAAAGATCAATCTAGTAGGCCAAACCAAACTGATAATTCGAAGAGACTTGCAAAGATAACTTAATCACACACAAAAGAATTCAGAGGAGATTCAAATGTTTCTCATAGATAAACTTGATCATAAACCCACAATTCATCGGATCTCGACAAATACACCACAAAAACAGTTACATCGAATAGATCCCAAGAAGATCGAGGAGAACTTTGTATTGAGATTCAAAGAGAGAGAAGAAGCCATCTAGCTAATAACTATGGACCCGAAGGTTGGTAAACTACTCACAACTCATAGGAAGGGCCTTGGAGATGATGTAGAGGCCCTCCATGGTCGATTCCCCCTCCGGCGGAGCGCCGGCGAAGGCTCCAAGATGGGATCTCACAGATACAGAAGCTTATGGCGGTGGAAATAGGTTTTCGTGGTCGCTCTAATGTTTTCGGGGTACATGGGTATATGTAGGAGGAAGAAGTAGGTCGTTGGACGCCCGAGGGCCCCACGAGGGTGGGGGGCAAGCCCACCTATAGGGGGCGCACCGGGGACCCTCGTGGCTGCCTCCTTCATTTCTTGACTTCCACTCCAAGTCCTCTGGATTACGTTTGTTCCAAAAATATCGCTCCTGAAGGTTTCATTCCGTTTGGACTCCGTTTGATATTCCTTTTCTTCGAAACACTGAAATAGGCAAAAAAAACAGCAATTCAGGCTGGGCCTCTGGTTAGTAGGTTAGTCCCAAAAATGATATAAAAGTGTAAAGTAAAGCCCATAAACATCCAAAACAGGTAATATAATAGCATGGAACAATCCAAAATTATAGATACATTGGAGATGTATCAGGGAGCCATGAAAATACTTTTCCACCGCCGCAACCTTCTGTACCCTTGAGATCCCATCTAGGGGCCTTTTCCGTCGTCCTGCCAGAGGGGGATTCGATCATGGAGGGCTTCTACATCAACACCATTACCCTTTCGATGAAGCGTGAGTAGTTTGCCTCAGACCTATGGGTCCATAGCTAGTAGCTAGATGGCTTCTTCTCTCTCTTTGATTCTCAATACCATGTTCTCCTCGATGTTCTTGGAGATCTATTCATTGTAATATTCTTTTGCGGTGTGTTTGCCAAGATCCGATGAATTATGGATTTATGATCAGATAATCTATGAATATTATTTGAGTCTTCTCTGAATTCTTATGTGCATGATTTGATATCTTTGCAAGTCTTTTCGAATTATCGGTTTAGTTTGGCCAACTAGATTGGTTTTTCTTGCAGTGGGAGAAGTGCTTAGCTTTGGGTTCAATCTTGCGGTGTCCTTTCCCAGTGATAGTAGGGCCAGCAAGACACGTATTGTATTGTTGCTATCGAGGATAAAAACATGGTGTTTTCATCATATTTCTTGAGTTAATTCCTCTACTCATGTCACCTTACCTAATGCGTTACTCGGCTTAATACTCTAGATGCATGCTGGATAGCGGTCGATGTGTGGAGTAATAGTAGTAGATGCAGAATCGTTTCGGTCTAATTGACACGGACATGATGCCTATATTCATGATCGTTGCCTTAGATATCGTCATAATTTTGTGCTCTTCTATCAATTGCTCGGCTGTAATTTGTTCACACCGTAATATTTGCTATCCTGAGAGAAGCCACTAGTGAAACCTATGGCACCGAGTCTATTTTACATCATATTAGTTTCCCGTTAACTTGACAATTTCTATCGCCGTTCTTTTACTTTGCAATCTTTTACTTTCCGTTCTATAAACCGAAAATACCAAAAATATTTACTTTACCGTTTATCTATCTCTATCAGATCTCACTTTTGCAAGTAACCGCTAAGGGATTGACAACCCCTTTATCACATTGGGTGCAAGTTTGTTGATTGTCTGTGCAGGTATTCGGTGACTTGAGCGTTATCTCCTACTTGATTGATACCTTGGTTCTCAAACCGAGGGAAATACTTACTCTACTTTGCTGCATCGCCCTTTCCTCTTCAAGGGAAAAACCAGCAAATGCTCAAGACGTAGCACAGGGTACCCAGACTTTCCTACCTGCGGCCCACGGCGCGGCTCCATCAACGGCCCAGTACATCCTATCTTCGGCATTGAAAAGGCAAGACCCTCACGAGGGGCCAAGCCTCACGAGGCGGACAATATCAAGACCTCCTGAAGGAGCGACCTCCTGAGGAGAAGAGATTTCTATGCAAGTACTCACCTCATGAGGATGAGGTGATGCCAGCCATGACGACCAAGGCCAGGTGCGCGCCAGTGGGTGCAGAGTGACAGGTTTCCTCTTTCGTGTTGAGGAGGAAAGAGCAGGCGCAGAGTCTCAAGGAATCAACCAAAGGTTGCCGAGTGCGTGCACCAAGACCAGGACCACCAGAACGGCAGGATGGATGTCATCATCGAGCCCACCATGGCGTCACGATCAAAAGCTTTGCACGCGAAGACCACCTTTCGTCAGGATAAGGTGTACTACTTGTCCCCCTTCAAAATTGGCCACTGTGGGATCCCTTCCCGCCCAAGTTTTGGGGGAAGAGGACCGAGGCCACTATAAATATAGCTTAGCCATCATCATAGAAGGGATCGGACCCCCGGAGACCAAATCCCTAGAGCTCATCACAAGAACAGACCTCCTGAGGCTGTTCTTCCACTTGTACTAGTTCATCCTCAGCTCCCGCGAGGTTAATCCATCCCAAAGCAGGAGTAGGGTTTTACACCGCAAGGTGGCCCGAACCTGGGTAAACTGCCATGTCCATTTCTTTCCTTTTTATCGAGCTAGGCCGTGAGAGCAGCGAGTCGATCGGCTAGAGAGGTAGAGTTCTTCGCACATGCCCCAGAGTTCGAACCTTTCTTGGGTCTGCGGAGCCCGGAATCTGACATTTGGCGCGCCAGGTAGGGGCGTGTCGAAGCCTCTCCCCCCCTGTCGATTGTCTCGCCACCGCTTCGCTATTCTCATGGCGGAAGATCCACAAGCCGGGGCCGGGCATTGGGCCGCTCACACCATCCTGGCGGCACTCCCCGGCCACGAAGTTCGTCGTCACCTCCCGCTTGCCGTAGCAGGAGTGGGCATCAGCGACAACCGTCAACGGTGCCATGGGCCGTTTCCACCCCCGCCCACTCGACGCCGCGACTGAGCAGCGGCAAGATCCTCCATCTATGTCGCGTCATCGTCCCTGCGCACTCGCCGAGAGCAGGCAAAAGCGTGGGCTACGTTCGTCGTGCCCCGTGAGCTGCTGCGTTGTAGGCTGGCTGAGGGTGTCTGCAACGCCCGACTCTCCCACGTCGTCGAGCTGCTCGACGCTACCTGCGGGGGCACAGTGCCTTTCTGCATCATGCCGGTCTTGTGGACGCCTCAGGAGGCTCGCGCCCACACCAGCCGCGTCTACTCGCCCCTCTGCGAGGAGCCCAGGGGGCCCCATGGAGGCAGCTCAGCGTATGGCATCGCTCTCCCGACCCAAGGGGTGCGTCCCTAGGGAGCAGCTGGGGCAAGTGGCTTCCACCTCAACAGCAGCAAGAAGTCACTCTCGGGCCGGCAAGCCAGGGCCTCAGAGATTGCGGCTAGTGGAGCACGGGGCCTGGGGCTGTTCTCAGGCCAATGGCCCCTGCAATCCTGGTACCACCAATGGCGGGTGCACCGTACGAGCAAGGAAGAAGCCCGTTCATGCTTCCTCCACTAGCTCGGGCATCAGGATCGCCAAGGTCGTGAGGGACAAGGACCCCTCACGAGTTGGCTCAGTGCCCTACCAGCACTGTCGACATCCACAACCACCGGTTACAGTCAACCTTTTTTGGACACAATTACGCTAACCTTGGGTCATAGGTGAACCACGCCGTGACCACGTATCTCGAGACGCTGGCCCTGCCCTGGGCAGGAGGAGCACCTTGGGAGCCATGTGGAGGGAGCCCGACGCCAGAACTCCCTCCATGTCTCACGATGCAAGATGATATGTCTCCGTCATATCTATAATTTTTGATTGTTCCATGCCAATATTCTTCAACTTTCATATACTTTTGGCTTATACTATTTTTGGGACTAACATATTGATCTAGTGCCCAGTGCTAGTTCCTGTTTGTTGCATATTTTATGTTCCGCAGAAAACCCATATCAAACGATGTCCAAACGGGATAAGAACGGACGGAGAATTATTTTGGAATATTTCTGATTTTTGGGAAGTAAAATCAATGCCAAACGGTGCCCGAGGGGGCCATGAGATAGGGGGCGCCCTAGGGAGGCAAGCGCGCCCTGGACTCTCTTGGGCCCCCTGTAAGGCGGTTGACGCTCTTCTTTTGCCGCAAGAAAGCTAATTTTATGAGAAAAATCTAGGCGAAAGATTCACCCCGATCGGAGTTACGGATCTCCGGATATAAAGAAACAGTGAAGGGGCAGAATCTGAGAACGCAGAAACAGAGAGATAGATCCAATCTCAGATGGGATCTCGCCCCTCCCACGCTATGGGAGTCAAGGACCAGAGGGGAAACCCTTCTCCCATCTAGGGGAAGGTCAATGAAGAAGAATAAGAAGGGGGCTCTCTCCCCCTTGCTTCCGGTGGCGCCGGAACGCCACCGGGGGCCATCATCATCACCGCGATCTTCACCAACACCTCCGCCATCTTTACCTACATCTCCATCACCTTCCCCCATCTATATTCAGCGGTACACTCTCCCGTAACCTGATGTACCCTCTACTTAAACATGGTGCTTTATGCTTCATATTATTATCCAATGATGTGTTGCCATCCTATGATGTCTGAGTAGATTTTCGTTGTCCTACCGGTGATTGATGAATTGCTATGATTGGTTTGAGTTGCATGTTTTATTATTGGTGCTGTCCTATGGTGCCCTCCGTGTCGCGCAAGCGTGAGGGATTCCCGCTTAGGGTTTGCAATATGTTCATGACTTTCTTATGGTGGGTGGCATGAGTGACAGAAGCACAGACCCGAGTAAGTAGGTTGTTTGCGTATGGGATAAAGGGGACTTGATACTTTAATGCTATGGTTGGGTTTTACCTTAATTTGAAAATGCGTTATATCGACTAGAGGGGGGGTCAATAGGAGATTTTTATGATTTCTTCAATGAGGAATTTGCTTGTGAGGATATTCCTAATTGAAGAACTACTAGCAGCGGAATAAGTACTCAGAAAGGAACATAACAGAACACAAGCATAATCATCATGACGAGATGAAGACAAGCACAGAGTATAGCAAGCGTAAACACAGGATAACACAAGAAAGAAGACGGATAGACTAAAGAAATTGAACTGAGGAAATTGAGAAAGTCTTTTGTCAAAGTCATCAAACAGATATGAATAGGCACACAACAACAGACATGAGGAAATGAAAGAGTTGAGGAAATAGAACCAGTTAGCTCGGTGAAGACAATGATTTGGTAGACCAGTTCCAACAGCTGTCTCAGTTGTACATCTGGTTGGAGCGGCTGAGTATTTAAACTCGAGGACTCCCAGTCCTGGACACATAGTCCTCACCATATTCTCCTTGAGCTAAGGTCACACAGACCTCGCCCAATCACTCGTGGTAAGTCTTCAGGTGACTTCCGAACCTTCACAAACTTGGTCACACGGCGATCCACAATTCCTCTTGGATTCTCTAGACCTTGATGCCTAACCGTCTGGAAGAAGCACAGTGTCGGTGTACTAAAGTAGGGGTACCTTAGTATCCCGAACTTGTGCATGGGCAGTCGCAGCGTCCCGCGGCAAGGCTTGCCGGGTGTCCGCCAAGATCCTCCGTAGTTCCTATTGATGCCATTCAAGAACAAAGTGTTTTAACTGAGTAGACAAGACTCCGGCAAGAGAAGTTTGCCGAGAAGGACAAGGCCCCGGCAAGAGGAGCTTGCCGGGAAGGCCAACCAAGGCACTTCAAAGAACTTGCCGCGACGCGCCGCGCGTCCCGGCAAGACCCGACGAGCGACAAGCTTTCGGGTGGGACAAGACAACGACCGCGGCAAGGCGCTTGCCGCGGCGAAGCCACCACTCTGCGCCCATGCTCCAGCGCATCCATCGACGTATCGCCGCAGGATCATTCCAGGCGCACGTGGCAGGAAGCTGTGCAGCCAAGCAGTGCGAGGTGGCGAGTGGAGATGACGAGAAGGCCATCGTGGCAAGCGGTGGCGCCCCTAACGGTCGCTTTTCTGCACTGTTTAGGCGATGCGGACGGGCATTAAATGATCTTGTCCCCTGCCGTCAGAGTTAGGTAGGGTGCACTATAGATAGCAGTTGTACCAACCCCCCTTTTTACATTTGTACCCTTGACTGCGTTGCCACCTGTCGGTGACCCCTTGTGCCTATAAAAGGAGGCCCGTCGCAACGTAGAAGGGGTTCGACTCATTCGAAACTACACTACTCTCACGCTCTCAAGCAAGAACAGAATACAATCACAAAGCAGCAGTAGGAGTATTATCTCTCCGGAGAGCTCCGAAGCTGGGTAAAAATCGCTCACGTGCTCCGCCTCGATCCGCTCTTCGTGCGCCCTCTGCTCCCTGCCGGACCGAAAAGGGGCCCTGCC
Organism: Triticum timopheevii; assembly: GCA_963921465.1. Taxonomy (NCBI): domain Eukaryota; kingdom Viridiplantae; phylum Streptophyta; class Magnoliopsida; order Poales; family Poaceae; genus Triticum; species Triticum timopheevii. Next base: position 280,791,793 of record OY997274.1, on the reverse strand, counting down.
CCATAGGTGCTCGTTCCCCACAACATCTTTGGCACGCCACGTAGGGGGCGTCGAGGTTGTGTGAACCCGATCCGGCGTTCATGCGTGCTATCATCATCATCTTCATCGACATGCCACCGAAGAAGAAGGCTTCGGAGGTGGCTGCTCCGTCCGCGTTGATCCCACCGCCACCGGAGCAAACAGGCGGTGGGGTAGACGCCGGCAGAGGAGCGGGCACCGACGAGGGAGCTCACGTCATTACTAGATCCAAGGACAAGGCCCCGCAAACTTCGGCGTTCGTAGATGCACCACGCCCATCTCAGGAGGCACGGGATCGACAGCGTCATGGTGCTCGCAGCACCGTGCTCGCATTAGAACAAGGCCAAGCTGGTGGATCTCGGGGCGTTCAAGACCAGCATGCACGCCAGCATGCTGGCACGAGTGAAGTACGGTCGCCTGGACGGGGTACTGCTCCTTCCAACCCAGTTGGAAGTCCGAGCATATCCCGCTCCTCGTGCCGTTCACTGCCGCCGCCGAAGACTCCAGAAGAAGCGTTGGCCCGAGCTCAACTGCTCCTGGACTACCCTCCAACGGCGGACAAGATCGATGATTGGAGGGCCACCATACAGAGCCTCATCGGCTTCGCCAACGGCGACACTCCTCGGCAACCGAGCATATCGAGGCCGCGGCAAGACGCCAGGACGCGAGCCGATGGCGACAAGACCAGTGGAGGTGCAACCACCATGCACTCCCCGCCCCGAAGGCCAAGATCGCCGACTCGCCGGATCAACCACGACACCGAATCCACGGCGTCATCAGATCCACGAGCTCGTCGCGATTAATGCCAAGTTCTTCAAGAACGACAGCACAAAGACGCTCGCACCCGCATCGAGCGTCGGAGAGAAGCGCAGCGTCAATCAGACCAGCGCGCTGGGCCCGCTATTGACATGCATGCGCCAGGGGAACCAGGCGACTTGCCGTATGCGGTAGGTTGCCCTGCGTTCACTCATGAGCTGCGGCAAGTCCAGTGGCCCAGCACCAAGAACTTCAAGCCAGATGTACAGGAGAAGTATGATGGCAGGTTGCATCTGTCGGAGTTCCTCAGCATCTACACCATTGCGGTGCAAGCTGCCGGGGGGCGCGACGAGAAGATCCTTGCCAACTACTTCCCGCTGGTGCTCAAGCCTAACGTCAGATCCTGGCTCATGCACTTGCCGGACAACTCCATCTCCTCATGGGCGAATCTGTGCCATCAGTTTGTCGGCACCTTCACAGGCGGCCACAAGCCTCATGGCCAGGAGAGTGATCTGCATCTGCTCGCCCAGAAGGAAGGAGAGCCTCTGCGCAAGTACATACAAAGATTCAGCCAAGTGCAGCGCAACATCACAGATGTCCACCCCGCCGCGGTTATCAGCGCGTTCCATCAGAACGTGCGTAACCGCAGGATGCGGGAGGAGATGGCGATGTGCAAGATAAGAGACGTCAGTGAGCTCTATGCCCTGGCCGACAGATGTGCACGTGCTGAGGAAGGGAGGAAACTCCCTGGAGAGAACACAGGAGCAGGGGGGTCTGACAGTGAGGATGCTGCCCCGGCAAAGAAAAACCGGCGGCGGAACAACAGAAGAAGGAAGGGCAAAGATGTGGCAGCTGTCGAGCAGTCCGGCAACGGAGGTGGCGCCAAGGAAGCAGAACCTGTGGCGGCCGCCGACAAGCAGGGCGGCTCCGACAAGCAGTACTGCAAGATTCACCGTACCAAGGGCCACGATCTCCAAAGTTGCAAGAAGGTCGAGCAGCTCGTTGAGCTGCAAAAGGCTGAGTACGAGCGACGCGACAAGGAAAAATCCCAGGAAGGTACGGGCGGATCCGGCAAGAAGCGTCCCGGCCGGGGAGGACGCCGCGGCAAGGCCAAGCAGCAGCAAGGAGACATGCCTCCCCGCGGCCGCGACAAGGATGAAGATGAGGACGAAGATGAGGACATGGATGATGACGAGGCCGACGAGCAGGAGTTTGAGAAAGCAACAGAGGTCCTGTGCGTTGACGGTGGTGCTTCTCTGCATACCTCGCACCGCCAGCTCAAACAGTGGGTGCGAGAAGTTAATGCAGCAGAACCATCAGTTGAGTCACGCAAGCCCCTGAAATGGTCCAGCACGTCTATCATCTTTGACATTGAGGACCACCCTGACCGCATCACTGCGGTCGGGTGCTTACCGATGTTGGTTTCACCAACCATCCGCAACCTCAAAGTCACGAAGATGCTAGTTGACAGCGGGGCCGGCTTGAACCTGATCTCCTCAGCGGTACTCAAGAAGCTCCAGATCCCCGACAGTGAGCTCGAAGAGACTGGTACTTTCCAAGGAATCAATCCGGGAAGGAGCAAGCCGTAGGGGAAGATTACATTGCCAGTGACATTTGGCAGCGAGCTGAACTTCAGGATAGAGAAAGTTACTTTTGACATTGCTGATTTCCCATTGCCTTACAATGGGATACTCGGCCGTCCAGCGCTCGCCAAGTTCATGGCAGCATCTCATTATGCATACAACGTGCTCAAGATGCCTGGTCCGATAAGTGTCATCTCTGTCACTGGCAACAAGAAAGATGCCCTTATCTGTACCGATAAGATCTACCGGGAAGCAGCAGCCGCAGCCGAACGCAAACCACTTGCCGCTGAAGCTCCCGAGGGGAAGAAGAAGACCAAGTTCGGCAAGAGCTCTGATGCCCACTCCGGCAAGCGCACCTCTTCGGAGTGCTACGCTACCGTCGAGGACGCACCATCGAGCTCCACCGGCAAGTGTAAGAAGGCAAAGGTAGCTCCGCCGGAGACCAAGAAAGTGGCCGCCAAGGAGGACGGCACTGGTGGTACCTTCACCATCAGTGCCACGCTTGATCCTAAATAGGAAAGCGCGCTCGTTGCTTTCCTGCGGGCGAATGTCGATGTGTTTGCATGGCAACCATCTGACATCCCCGGTGTTCCCAGGAAAGTAATTGAGCACCACCTTGCCGTCTGTCCTCACGCGCGGCCCGTCAAGCAAAAAGTCAGGAAACAAGCAGTGGAGCGCCAAGAATTCATTGCAGAAGAGATCAAGAAGTTGGAAGCAGCAGGCCTGGTCAGAGGAGTGCTCCATCCAACGTGGCTGGCCAATCCTATAGTCGTGCGCAAGGTGAACGGAAAATGGAGGCTTTGTATAGACTTCACTGATGTTAATAAAGCTTGTCCCAAGGATCCATTTCCCTTTCCGCGCATTGACCAGATCGTCGACTCCACGGCAGGATGTGATTTGCTTTCATTTCTTGATGCATATTCAGGATATCATCAGATCTTCATGGCAGAAGAGGATGAGGAGAAAACCGCATTCATTACTCCATGTGGCACGTACTGCTTTGTACGGATGCCTTTTGGACTAAAGAATGCTGGTTCAACATTTGCAAGGGTAGTTCACGAAGCTTTTGAGCCACAGTTGCACAGAAATGTAGAGGCTTACATGGATGACATAGTGGTCAAGAGCAAAGACAGAGTAACTCTGATTCAAGATTTGGACGAGACCTTTGCAAATCTGCGCAAGATCAATCTCAAGCTCAACCCCGAGAAGTGTGTGTTTGGAGTCCCTTCCGGCAAGCTTCTCGGGTTCTTTGTGTCTCAGCGGGGGATTGAAGCCAACCCCGATAAGATCAAGGCCATTGACCAGATCGAAGCACCGAAGTGCGTCAAGGATGTGCGAAGGCTTGCCGGCTGTGTAGCTGCTCTCAGCAGATTCATCTCTAAGTCTGCTGAGCGCGTCCTGCCATTTTTCAAAATTTTGAAAAAGGCAGGTCCAATGAAATGGACTCCGGAAGCGAAGGCTGCGCTGCAGGACTTGAAGAGATATCTGTCCTCCACTCCAATACTTGTCGCACCTAAGCCACAAGAGAAGTTGCTGCTATATCTAGCGGCAACCAATCAAGTGGTTAGTGTTGCGTTAGTAGCGAAAAGGGAGGCAGATGATGAGCTAGCAGCCACGGCAAGTGCATCCAGCGACAAGCAGGGGGCTTCCCCGACAAGCTCTGGTCCTGACAAGGATGGATCTGTGCAGCCACAAGAAGAGAAGCAGAAGAAAATGGTGCAGCGCCTAGTTTACTTTGTCAGTTCCCTTCTGCAGGGGGCTAGATCAAGGTACTCTGGTGTGCAGAAATTGCTTTTCGGCCTTCTCATGGCCTCGAGAAAGCTGTGCCATTACTTTCAAGCACATGAGATTACAGTTGTCACTCGCTTTCCGTTGAAGAGGATACTGCAGAATCCAGAAGCAACAGGCAGGATTGTCGAGTGGGCACTGGAATTGTCAAGCTTTGGCCTCAAGTTTGAGAGTACTTCAACTATCCAGAGCCGAGCATTGGCAGAATTCATAGCAGAATGGACGCCAACACCTGATGAAGAAACTCCAGAGACGAGCATCCCCGTCAAGGAAGCAAACAAAGAATGGATCATGTACTTTGATGGTGCCTTCTCGCTGGAAGGCGCTGGTGCAGGCGTGTTACTTGTCGCACCCACCAGAGAGCACCTCAAGTACGTCGTCCAGATGCACTTTCCCAAGGAGCAAGCGACAAACAATACTGCAGAGTATGAAGGCTTGCTTGCCGGACTTAGGATCGCGGCAGACCTTGGGATCAAGAAGCTTATTGTCAGGGGTGACTCGCAGCTTGTCGTCCGCCAAGTGAACAAAGATTATCAGAGTCCGTTGATGGAAGCTTACATTGATGAAGTAAGGATGTTGGAAGAGCATTTTGACGGCTTACAGATGGAACATGTTCCGAGAGCCCAGAACGACAATGCAGATGGCCTGTCAAAATGCGCTGCATTAAAGTTACCTGTGGAACCAGGGATCTTTGTGCTCAGGCTGACTCAACCATCTGTGATACCATCAACTGGACAGAGCAAGAAGAGGAAGTTGATTTCCGGTGACTACTTTCCGGCTGAGCTCCCTGAAGCCGCCGCCAAGAAGGTCCCCAAGATCAACACCAAGAGTGCTGAGGAGCGGTCTGCTCCGACAAGCCCTAAGGTTTGTTCCGTTGAAGCAGACGCTCCCGACAAGTTTTGCTCCGGCAAGCTTGCCAGGGAACATCAAGCTCCGGCTGAACCTCAGGTTCTTGCCGTAGAAGCAGATGTTCCCGCAGCAGCATTGGTGCCTTTAGTCCTTGTTGTTGAGCCACAAGCTCCAGCATGGGCACAGCAGATTGTCCATTTCCTTCAGACAGGAGAACTTCCCGAAGAGCAAGAAGAAGCGGAGAGAGTAGCCCGGCAATCAAGTATGTACCAGTTTGTCGACGACATACTGTACAGAAGGAGATTCAACGGAGTGAAATTGAAGTGCATTCCCCGGGAAGATGGACAGAAGCTGTTGGCGGAGATACATGGAGGCATATGTGGTCATCACATTGGCGCAAGAGCACTTGCCGGCAAAGCTTTCCGGCAAGGTTTCTTTTGGCCAACAGCCCTCCAGGATGCAACTGCACAAGTAACCAAATGTGACGCGTGCCAGTTCCACTCCAAGCAGATACATCAACCAGCTCAAGCTCTCCAGACGATCCCTTTATCCTGGCCATTTTTGGTCTGGGGGCTCGACATCCTCGGCCCCTTTCCCCGAGCTGTCGGGGGCTTTGAGTACTTGTACGTGGCAATCGACAAGTTCACAAAGTGGCCGGAAGTGGAAGCAGTGAGGAAGGTGACAGCACAGTCAGCAGTCAAGTTCTTCAGGTCGATTGTTTGCCGTTTCGGAATCCCTAACAGGATCATCACCGACAATGGCACACAATTTACGAGCCGCACCTTCATGCAGTACGTCCAAGATCTTGGCACCAAGATCTGCTTCGCTTCTGTTGCTCACCTGAGAAGCAACGGTCAAGCGGAGAGGGCAAACGCTGAAGTGCTGCGCGGGCTCAAGACCAGAACTTTCGACAGGCTGCACAAGTGCGGAAAGAATTGGATCAAGGAGCTGCCAGTGGTTCTTTGGTTGATCAGGACGACGCCAAATCGAGCCACTGGCCAGACACCTTTTGCTCTAGTCTATGGAGCAGAAGAAGTTCTCCCCACAGAACTCGTATACGGATCGCCTCGAGTGCTCGCTTATGATGAGCTTGAGCAAGAGCAGCTGCGGCAAGATGACGCGCTGCTCCTCGAGGAAGATCGTCTTCAGGCTGCTGTACGAGCTGCTCGATATCACCAAGCTTTGCGCCGCTACCATAGCCGCAAAGTCAATGCCAGAAGTCTCGAGGAAGGCGACCTTGTTCTTCGGCGCGTTCAATCCGCCAAGAATTCCAACAAGTTGACGCCGAAGTGGGAAGGCCCTTATCGGGTGAAACGAGTCACTAGGCCTGGCGCTGTCCGCCTTGAGACCGAAGATGGCTTTCCGGTGAGCAACTCCTGGAACATTGAGCATCTTCGTAAGTTTTACCCATAAGGCGCGGTTGCCGGAACCTGTTCCGGCAACCACCTTTTGTACAAGCCTTGCCACTGTTGCATGTAACCCTTTGTACAAAGCCGGGCGCAGATCCCGTGCATAAATAAAGCTCATGTGCTTCGCACATCTTGTCAAATTTCATGCATTTTTCTTTTTTGCATGTGATATCTGACACTTTGTGCAGCACTTGCCCCCAGTAAGCAACAACGAGCCTTAAGGCTCCATATCTTTATTTTCTCTTCTTTCTTTTTTCTCAAAAAGAAGGTTCCTTCGCCCACAAGTTCACCGGGGGGGAGGAGAAGATAATGGTGTGGACCAGGCGTCATTCAAAGGAGCATAGCCTTGCCGGGACGCAGACGACAGAAAAGCTAAGTTGTCAAAGTTTGAGCACAATCAGTTTTAAAATTTCTTAAGTTATCTTCCTTGAACGACCGTGCTTTGTATGGAAAACCTGTGCGCGGAGGAACCAACTCATGGCTAGTTGCGCCCTTACTTTGTTTCGAGTCCGCTCAACAACTTAAGTGTGCTGCGACTAGTTGCGGCAAGGTTTCTTGTCGAAAGTAGCACCACCAGCAGGCTGCTGATGTTCCGCACTCAGTGCTCGCGGCAAGGGTGCCTGCGCCGACAAGTTCCCTAAAAGCATAGGGTAAAAACATACAAAGGAAGGAATCAAATAAAGGAAATAACATAGCAAATACTGACCAAGATAAAGTTATATTACAAAAATGACTTGCCGCGCTCTAATAGATTGTTCCTGTGACATATCTGGCAGCGGCAAGAAAAAGGAGGAAAAAAGGCAGCCTAGTCTACGCGATCACCGTCGACCCTCCTGACTTCATTCACCTTGTCCACGATGGGTGCGACAAGGGCCCTGAGCTCTTCAAGATCGGCACCCGCCGGCAGCTTCTTGAGGACGTTGGTGAGGTTGAGGCCCGGATTGCGGAAGAGCACCTTCACCAACACCTTCTCCAAGACTCTGGCGCAGATTGCGCGTGACTCGTCAGCCAGCTGTCTTGGGATCCTTTCCCAGAGTTGCTGGAGAGCCGTCACCACGCCCTTGAAGAACAGAGTGAGCTTGGCGCTGGGCTAGAGGTTCTCATCAGAAGAGTACCCGAAGCCCTCCAAATCCAGCTGCGCCAGCTCCTCGCCGATGACTGCGGCGATATTGATGAGGCCCTCCGTCCACAGCTCCACAGTAGCCCTGAAGGTGTTCTGGGTTTCGGCGGCCCTCGTCAGCAGCGCCTGATTGGACTTGATCTCCTGCTTCAAGTCCTCCTCCCGCTTCTTGGCGCCGTCCAGCGTCTCCGTCAGCGTGGCCAGCTTTAGCTCGAGATCGGCATTGGCGTCCTTGGCGGCGTTCAGCTCCCTGCCCTTCTCAGAGAGACGACCCTGCAGCTCACCATGGGCAAGGGCGTCCTTCTCGCGCTCACGCTGGAGCACGGCAAGCTCTTCATTCTTTGCCTTGAGGGTGGCTTCTAGCTCCGTCACCCTCACCTCCAGCTACTTCTTGGCGGCCTCGGCAGCTACTGCGGCATTTTTCGCTTCCTTGAGAGCCCCGCCAAGTGTCTCCTCACGTGCAGCGAGCTCCTCCTCATAGCTGTCCAAGTTGACCTTCTTCTGCGTCAGCTCGCCTTCCCGCACGGATAGCTCCTCGGCGGCAAGCCGCTGTTGCTCTTCGGCTTCTGCTTTCTCGAGGATGAAAGCCTTCCGCGCCTCGACAAGCTGCGCCCTCTCCTCTGCAATGGACCGGAGGGCCTCTTGGTTGCGGCTCTGGAGCTCCTCCGCATGCTTCTCTATGTCTACTCCCACCTGCGCGACAAGCGCTTCCCGGGACTCCAGTTTCGCTTGGCGGGCACAGTAGAGTGACACCAACTTCCGGAGCAGCTGCTTCTCCTCAGACTCGCCGCTGCTGCTGCTTGGCGCGTCCACCACTGTCAGCCCAGCGGAGGCGAGCACTTCTCCGTCGAAAGTCTCTCCCTTGACCGGCGCCCTGGAGCTTGATGCCCAGGGGAGCTTGATGAAGACACCGTCGCCGGCCTTCAAGTAGGCGCCGGGCTGGGGCTCTTCGGAGCCTGGCACTGCATCAGCGGCAGAGGGATCGGCGGTCGGCGTAGCGCCTTGCGCTCCTGCGGCCCCTGGGTCGTCAGTACGATCGCCGGACCCCTCGTCGGCGGGATCATCAGCGCCGGCCTCTTCTTCAGTAGCAGCGGCATCGTCAGTATTGCCGCGCATGTTCTCCTCGCCGGTGGCGTCGGTCTCCATTGGCTCCGAGGAGGGAGGATCTGAAGATAGGAAGAGGGAGAAGAAGTCAAACAAAGATCCAAAAAAAAGAAGATCAGAAGAAGAAGAATCCAAGGGAAGTTTCATGCAAGGGAAGTTACCAGTGCTGGGATCCACGGTCATGGGCTCCACCACCGGAGGGTCGCTGGTGTTGCCCCCTGCCGGAGACTCCTCCCTTGCCGGGGACCACTCCCTTGCCGGAGAGCGCTCCCTTGCCGGAGAGTCACCCCTTGGCGGCGTAGTCGAAGCAGATAGCACCTCAGGGGCAGCTTCTGGTTGTTCCTGGTGAGCCTGTTCTGCTCCTACACAAGCAAACCAATAATCAAGATATCAGCAAGGAAAGAGCACCCATGCACGCCCCACAACAGGAAGTGAACAAATACTTACGCTGGAGGCTGCGCTGGGGGCTGCTTCGGGGAGAGATTGCCGGGTCCGACAAGGTGGTCTCGGATGCGTCCTCTGTTGCCACAGCAGGATTGTCCTCGATGACAACCACGGGGACCTTGGCCCTCTTCGCCGCTCTCTGGGCCAGAGTCCTGGAAAGGAACAAGGTTCAGAAGAAAGCAGATCAGAAACAAGACACGAAACATCAAGAATTGAAGAACCATAAGTACAACCAAAAAGAAAGTCTTACTCGTCCTCCTCTTCTTCCTCCTCGTCGGAGCTGAGCGCGGAGAGATCAAAGTCTGGTACCCTTTCAGCGCGACGAGGCGGAGGAGTAGGCTCCCTTGGACGCTTGGCGGGAGCTGCGGCAGGATCAGAAGCGGTGGCCCGAGAAGACCCCGCTCCAGTTGCCGGTGCGGCGTGAGATGCTCCCGTGGCAGCGGTGCTTGGCGCGGTGGAGCGTGTCCCGCAGTGCAACGGCTGTTGGCCCGTCTGCCGCCATGCTGTGTCTTCGGTCCTGCGGAGGCGCCTTCTTGGTTGAGCTGGGGGCTGCACTGAAGGCTCCGTCTGCGGCAAGTTGCTTGAAGACGGCTGGCCACTTGCGCCCCCGGCGGGCTCGCTCGCTTCGGCTTCGGGCTCTTCCTCGCCAACGACCTCCCCAACAAGGTCCTCTCGGTCGGCAAGGCTTGCCGCCTCGGCTGCCTCTACCTCCTCCAAAGTAAACCCGAACTCGCCCGCGGCGGCGGCTACCGCCGCCTCTTCTGCCCTGGTGGCAATGCGCCGCATCTCGTCATCAGTGGTGTCGCGGGTGAGGAGCCTCTGCTCGTCGGCGCGGACCGCCACCTCCACCAAGTCGTCGAAGAATTGCTGCACGACGTCGTCGGCGGGCTCCTACCAAGTTGGGATAATCCCATGCGAGTCGCACTCCGGCATCATTGCCCGGATGCGGTCGAGCTGGTAGTTGTTGCACAACGGGACGACGCCCTGCGGCAGCCTGAACCACTCGGGATGGTTGGGATTGTGCTTGAACAATTCCTTGAGCGTCCCGTCCAACTCCAAAACAGTGAAGTTAAAATTGAGGCCTAGGCGCAGCCTCATGATATCCGCCGGACCCCCGAACAACCAGGCGGGTCTCCCCCTCTCCTGCAGAGGGGCGATGTGGCGGCGAAGAAAATCCGCGCCAACAGCCCCTACAGTGAGCCCGGCAAGCCTGAGCCGCAAGATCCGGGTGGTGGCGATCTTCAATTTAGCATCGTCCGCCGCTAGGGCGCTCCAATCGCCGCCGCGCACTACTCGGGCTTGGCGCAAGTTGGTGAATGGATGCGGGTTCTCATCAACAATCCAACACCACTCCGCTCTCCACTCCTCCCATTTGCTGCGAAACTCCCCCTCCAGATAGACCTCCTTCATGCTGACTCTCGAGATCCAGGCGATCCCGCCAGCTAAGGGCTCTCCCTTCTCGGCCCGGGGCATGAAGTAGTGGCGAAAAAGGGCAACATTTGGGTGGATTCCGACGAAGTTCTCGCAGAGATGTGCGAAAACCGCCATGGTCAGAACGGCGTTGGGGGTGAAGTTAAGGAGATGAAACCCGTAGGTATTCATGATATTGCAGAAGAAATCGAAAAAGGGCGGGCAGAGCCCGCAATAGAAGAACAATGGGAAGAAGGGGTATCCTTTTGGACACTGTTTCGAGGTAGAAGCTTCGGCGGAGAGTACCTGCGTACGCGGATGCACCAGCGTCTCCATCGACCAGAAGAGATAGAACCACTCCCGCAGCTCCTTCGCGGAGAGCTCGGGGGGGAAAAGTGCTCGCTCCTTGCGCAGTGCCTCAAGTCGCAACGCCTCGGCCGACTTCGCACCCTTCCCGGTCTTCGGAGCCATGGCGGAGGCGGTGGTGGAGAGCGGGGGCGTTGGCGGCGACGCGGTGACGGGGGGCAGAGCGCTGCTCTCTTTCGGCTTTGAGAAGTGGAGGGGAGCGGCGGAGATTTCTGAGGAAGCAACTGCAAGTGGCGAAGGTGGGGGAACGGCCCCTGTTTCCCCTGCTTATAAAGAGGAGGAGGCGAACGTTACGCCTTTTTCGATTAAATAATCACCCACGATCTCTCCCATGATGCCGCGTTTGACGCGTGCCGTTACGGGAGGGTGCGGTGGATACGGAGTTAGATTTGGTGTGGACCTAGGCCGCGCCCGTGCCCTGTTTTGGGCCTGGCCCAACAGCGCTCGACACCGTGTGTGGCCCAGGCCCGGGGGCTCCTGTCGGTGTACTAAAGTAGGGGTACCTTAGTATCCCGAACTTGTGCACGGGCAGACGCAGCGTCCCGCGGCAAGGCTTGCCGGGTGTCCGCCAAGATCCTCCATAGTTCCTATTGATGCCGTTCAAGAACAAAGTGTTTTAACTGAGAAGACAAGACTCCGGCAAGAGAAGTTTGCCGAGAAGGACAAGGCCCCGGCAAGAGGAGCTTGCCGGGAAGGCCAACCAAGGCACTTCAAAGAACTTGCCGCGACGCGCCGCGCGTCCCGGCAAGACCCGACAAGCGACAAGCTTTCGGGTGCGACAAGACAACGACCGCGGCAAGGCGCTTGCCGCAGCGAAGCCACCACTCTACGCCCATGCTCCAGCGCATCCATCGACGTGTCGCCGCAGGATCGTTCCAGGCGCACGTGGCGGGAAGCTGTGCAGCCAAGCAGTGCAAGGTGGCGTGTGGAGATGACGAGAAGGCCATCATGGCAAGCGGTGGCGCCCCTAACGGTCGCTTTGCTGCACTGTTTAGGCGATGCGGACGGGCATTAAATGCTCTTGTCCCCTGCCGTCAGAGTTAGGTAGGGTGCACTGTAGATAGCAGTTGTACCAACCCCCCTTTTTACATTTGTACCCTTGACTGCGTTGCCACCTGTCGGTGACCCCTTGTGCCTATAAAAGGAGGCCCATGCCCAACGTAGAAGGGGTTCGACTCATTCGAAACTACACTACTCTCACGCTCTCAAGCAAGAACAGAATACAATCACAAAGCAGCAGTAGGAGTATTATCTCTCCGGAGAGCTCCGAAGCTGGGTAAAAATCGCTCGCGTGGTCCGCCTCGATCCGCTCTTCGTGCGCCCTCTGCTCCCTGCCGGACCGAAAAGGGGCCCTGCCCCATAGGTGCTCGTTCCCCACGACACACAGTCTTCAAAGGAAACAAGCGTCGGATCCACGCAGGATCAATCTTTTCAGTGATGCTCAATCACTTTGGGTTTGTAGGTGTTTGGTTTTGGGTTTTCCTCACTTGATGATTTTCGCTCAAAGTCCTCGGAGGATGGGATGCTCTCAATTGAAAAGTGTCAGTTTCTCTCGGAGCAGCCAACCAGCTAGTGGTTGTAGGGGGCGGCTATTTATAGCCTAGGGAGCAGCCCGACATGATAAGACATAAATGCCCTTGTCTGATATGACCGTTAGGTGGGTAGATATTTTTGGAACCGCTGGCGCATAGCACAGCAACGGTCGGAATTTTGACTATCAAAATCCTCAGGGCTATCATGTTCCTCACTGTGTAGGCAATTCACATGGGTGAATTCCTAACTCCTCAGTCAGAACAAATTCCTCAGGGACCAGAAGAACTTCGTCTCTATCACTGAAGAATATGACTGAACTATATGAGATTTCCAATGGCTTCACCCGAAGGGATTGGTAGGTGTAGGATTTTGACTTGAGCATCACATGGAAATTTTTCCTTAGTATTTCCTTGACCCCCTTTAACAGTACGGTGTTTCCTATGACTCAAGAAAGAGAAAATGAAACTACGAAAACAAAAGTCTTCACGCTTCATGTTCCTCGAATGATTGCCATGTCTTCAAGGTCACAACAATTTCTTCACTTTCAAAGTCTTCAGAAAGTCTTCAGAAATCCAAAGTCTTCAGATGAAGAACTTCATTTTTAGGGGTCGACTTTCTATGTAAATATCAAACTCCTCATAGACTTATAGACCTGTGTACACTCACAAACGCATCAGTCCCTTAACCTATAAGTCTTCAATACACCAAAATCACTAAGGAGCACTAGATGCACTTACAATCTCCCCCTTTTTGGTGATTGATGACAATATAGGTTAAGTTTTCAACGGGGATAGACATGTGAAGTCTAATGACTGATATTGAGGAATTTGATTGCAAGATATAGAAGAACTCCCCCTAAAGATGTGCATAGTGAGGAATTTGCTTTTGAAGCAATGCACACTTGAAGAGTATAATCATGGACATCTCCCCCTATATCTTGTAATTCATACACACATTTGATAGCTAATATGAAGAATGTGAAATGCATGATGAAATATGGTGACTGATGTAATTCAGCGTGCGTGCATTAACATTAATGAGGTGTAAGCATGCAGAAGAACACAACAAAAGTATCAGGTCACCATAGAGTTTAAGATTACAACTCGATCCAGCAAAGTCATCAGAAGAACGAGAGTTGTAACTTAGCAAAAAAACGCCCATATAAGATAGACCCGCTTGAAGACTAACTCAAATTTCTCCCCCTTTGTCATCAATGACCAAAAGGGTTGAAACTGAGGACTAACTCCCCTGAAGAATATCATGTAGATGGAGGAACGCCAGCATTGTCAGGGTCTTGAGTCGATGTAGGGCCTGCTGCAGTGTCGTCCAAGTTTTCATGCTCGTCCGTGGCGCGTGATGAAGAATATGAGCTGGCCACCAAGGAAGGAACCTTGACCTTCTTGAATCTCTTCGGTGGAGGAGCAGACCAGTCAAAGTCTTCCTTGAAGCCCATTTGCTCCAGATCTTCTTCACCATATAGATGTGACAGAATAGCCCAGGTGCGATCAAACACTTCATGGAGGTAGTAGTGGTTTTTCTTCACTGCATTGTGTGTGGAAGTCATGTTGTGAAGAATAGAACCAAACTGACGCTTAACCCACTTGTGGTTGCGATCCACCTTCTGGTGAAGACTTATCAGCAGTTCAAGGTCAGCCAGCACACGAGGAGCAGTAGCTTGAGGACTTGTCTTGGTAGCATTGGCAGCAGTATCATGAGTGGCAGAGTCATCATTGGTGGAGTAAGATGCAGCTTTGCGGAACTGACCATCCAATGGACGAATGCCTTCATCGATAACGGCTGGTGACTTGCCCTTCTCATCAGATGAGGAAATTGTCTGCTTGAGGACTTCAATAGGGGGCAAGTAGCTGAGATGATTCTGAAAATCACCCTTGTAGTTGAGTGAAGACCTTGCTCTGAGGAATCTCATGATCCACGACGCGTAAGGCTTCAGCTCAAATGGTGAAAGTGCAACATTCGCCAGAGTCCTCATGAAGAAATCATGATAATTTATGGGGATGCCATGCATGATGTTGAAAAGCATGTTCTTCATCATGCCGATAATTTCTTCATCGGATGAGTCATGGCCTTTGATGGGACTCATGGTCTTCGTCAAAATGCGATATTGTTCTTGGCACATAGAGCAATTCCTTCACGAGGAATTTGGTCCTTGGAGCTTGTCCTGGCCTCAGCGGCTTCATGAGCACTTGCATATAATGATCAGTGAATTCAGGTTCATCATACAGACAACGAGCACCGTCAGGTGGAGGACTGATTGGTAGGGCATGAAGCAATTTTTCAGAGGCTGGTGCCTTGTAATGAGTGTTTTCAGTCATCTAGTCCAACACCCATGAGTTGACATCAGCAGCATCGCCTGTGATATGCAAAGTTGCATAGAACTGAAGAATAAGCTCTTCATTCCAATCAACGATGTCAGAGCAGAAATTGAGCAAGCCTGCGTCATGAATCATGCTGAGGACTTGAGAGAAGCAAGGCATGGATTCCATGTCCACATGAGGAATATGCTCATGATCGAAGACTTTGTCCTTGTTGAGGAGCACTGAGGAATAGAAGTTGGCCTGGCTGGCAATCCAGAAACGCTTCCTTCTAAGACGAGCATTGTCATAGGGGTTGAATTCAGTGAAGAATACGTGCTCGCCGAAGAAATCATCATCCTTGAATTTCTACTTCTTGGAGAAGGGATCCTTTGGCTTGGGCTGAGGAGTGTCAGTCAATTGCAGCACCACTTCAGGAATCGCAATCTCAGGTTCCTCAGGCCGAGGAATTTTAGGCTCTTCAACAGCTTCAGCCTGTGTCATCAATTCTTCATTGACAATTTCTTCAGTACTAGTGGCTGGAATTTCTTCATGAACACTTGGGGTTGCATGAGGTTCTTCAGATCCCATTTGCACTTCAGTGGCGGCAAGGGACTGAGGAATGTCTTGGAGTGGAGTGAACATTGGAGAGTTTGGATGTTGACTGTCCCAAAATTCATCATCGAGCACAGGAGTGGTACAGCCAATGTCCACATCCTCATCTTCAATTTCTTCAAAACCTACCCAGACGCGAATCGTTTTTTTCCTCAGCCCGGACGCACTTCCTTGCATGCGAAGTTGTAGCTGGTGGGTCCCAGCAGTCAGGGGGGAAACATTTTTTTCGCGAAATACGGTGGCCCATCTGGTGGGTCCCTGCTGTCAGGTGGAGGAATAATTATTTTCCACGTAATAAGGAGGCACTTCCTTGCTACGGCCGTGGACCCAGCTGTCAGCCTCTCCACATACAGTCCACGTCCGATTGAAGTCGTTCCTTGACCACATTGACCATGCCGCGCCGAGAGCACCAGGGCGGTGGACGATGGCGAGGCCTAGGAAGGGGACGACGGGGAGCTGGGGAAGACGCGGCAGTGGAAGCCCACGCCGAGAGGAGTACGAGGGTTCACTGGTTCGGCTGCGGTGTGAGGCCTCTGCGGCAGCACATCCAGCCACGGGAGGCAGGAGCATGCGGCATGACCGGCACTGCTTTGGGCGGCTGGAGCAAGAAGACCAGAGGTTGAAGAAGCGGCCGTTGGATAGACATCGTACGGTCACTGGATCTAGAATCGTTTATATTGACTAAGTTGACAAAGCCCTCCATCCCCGTCAACTTAGTAGGCCCACAAGTCAGCCTCCCACCAAGGTGGGTCCCAGCGAGCAGGGGGTATTCATTTTTTGTGTGTAATAAGGAGGCACTTCCGGTGGGTCCGAGCTGACAGCAGGGGGAACATTTTTTTCGCAAAATACGGTGGCCCGTCGGGTGGGTCCCAGCAGTCAGGGGCAAACGTTTTTTTCGCGAAATACTGGTGGCCCGTCTGGTGGGTCCCTACAGTCGGGTGGAGGAGTAATTATTTTCCGCGTAATAAGGAGGCACTTCCTTGCGGCTGCCCTGGACCCTGCTGTCAGCCTCTCCACGTACAGTATTCTTCCGATGGAATTCGGTCGTTGACCACATTGACCATGCCGCACCGAGAGCACCATGGCGGTGGACGACGGCGAGGCCTAGGAAGGGGACGACGCGGAGCCGGGGAAGATGCGGCAGTGGATGCCCACGCAGAGAGGAGTACGAGGGTTCACTGGTTCGGCTGCGCTGTTGTCACCGCAGAATAACAGGGTGTGTGGGTGAGTGGAGTGGAGGGATGGCCTGGCCAGCGGTGGGAGTAGTATGGGGGCGGTGAGGCCTCCGCGACAGCACAGCCGGCCACGGGAGGTAGGAGCAAGTGGCATGACCGGCGCTGCTTTGGGCGGCTGGAGCAAGAAGACCAGAGGTTGAAGAAGCACTATGGCCGTTGGATGGACATCGTACGGTCAGTCGAGCTAGAATCGTGCATATTGACTAAGTTGACAAAGCCCTTCGTCCCCGTCAACTTAGTAGGCCCACTATACTGGGTCCCAGCTAGCAGGGGGAGTATTCTTTTTTTTTGGGCGTAATAAGGAGGCACTTCCTTGCGTGCAAAGATATAGCTGGTGGGTCCGAGCTGTCAGGGGCGGTAACGTTTTTTCGCGAAATACAGAGGCCCTTTCGGTGGCTCCCAGATGTCAGGTGGAGGAATCATTATTTTTCGCGTAATAAGGAGGCATTTCCTTGCGTGCGGCCGTGGACCCAGCTGTTAGCCTCTCCACGTACAGTCCACTTCCGATGGATTTTGTTCATTGACCACGTTGACCAGGCCGCGCCGAGAGCACCAGGGCAGTGGACGACGGCGAGGCCTAGGAAGGGAACGACACGGAGCCAGGGAATACTCGGCAGTTGTTTCCTGCGTGGAGGAGTACAAGGGTTTATTGGTTTGTCTGCCGTCGCGGGAGAATAACAGCATGTGTGGGACTGAGGGTGAGTAGAGGGATAGCTAGGCCAGCGATGGGGTACGGTGGGGCCGTGAGGCCTGCGCGGCAGCACAACCGGCTGCGGGGAGGAGGGAGCAGGTAGTCCCGCCGGCGCTTGTTTGAGAGGCCGGAGCAGGAAGAGCAAAGATTGAAGAAGCACGACGGTCGTTGGATGGACATCCAACAGTATACATGCCATCTGTGGAAAGCCTCAAATCTGTGGAAAATAGCATACAGCTCATCTGCCATTATTTCAAATTGTTTACAGCCCATTTGCTAATTCTTACGGGTTTTTTTGGACCCCATATTCTTTTTGTTAGCATTACAGCCCATATTGTGGCCACGGTTAAAAAATTATACGAAATTTTGCATATGTCAGTGCGGTCTGAACTGTTTTTAATCCCGAAATTTCGAGTCACATTCAGACTAATTTTAAAAATAAATGTATATCAATATCAAATCCAATAAATTGTCCACGCATAAAAATCAATGCAATTTAAAATCTCGAAATGAAAAAAAGATATTTGAAACTAATAGCCAGTTTGATGTGTTTTAAAAATGTACAGCCCATTTCTCATTACTGATAGGCCATTTTCTCGGCCAGCCGAATGAAGCTCTCCTCGTCTAGCCCAACAGGCCTGATAAAGTGACTTACTTGACAAATCACAAAAAAACTGGGCTAGCCATTTTCAAAAAGAAAAAAAAATTACTGGGCTGGTCTGTGGTAAACATAAAAGAAAAGGCTGTCTAGACAGGACAGAGTGTCCGGCACAACCCAGTTGACACCCTGCTTCCGTCTGAAAAAAAAATTAGATAAATGCGACTCCAATTATGGCGATTCATAAAAATGCCACTGCAATTTCCAAACTTTGAAACATGCCACTACAATTTTTGCAAACTTTGAAAACGCCACTTCAGTTTGCAAACATTGAAAAACGCCACCCCAGACTTCAAAAAATGCCACTAGATGGCATGAAATGGCATTTTTCAAAGTTTGGAAATTGCAGTGGCATTTCTCGGAGGCATTTATCAAATTAACCAAAAAGAAAAATAACTGGGCGAGCTGCTGGGTCCCTAGTGTCAGCCGCTCGTTGTGCAATTCTCTCTTTTATTGACTACGTTGACAATGGCATGGGACCCAGATGTCAGAAATCCACTAGGAGGAGCCATTTTTTTATGGGCTTGAAATAAGGAGGCACTTGCTTGCGTACTGCCATGACCTTGGTGGGTCCCTGCTGTCATCCTCTCCACGTACAATCATCTCCTGATTGTGTACGCATCAACTTGCTAGGCCCACAAGTCAGCCTCTAAACCCGTGGAGGACAAATACAACCCATTTAAAAAAAATAACAGCCCATTCCATACGTTCAAACAGAAAGTTCAACATTCAGAGCAAAGTAACAGGTCTGATCCACATATAGAGTACTGAACTTCCATGTTGACAACCATCATAGCCAAGTTAACTATCTACTCCCACTAGACAAGTACTAACTTACTCTTAGCTAACTAGACGATGCCGGCGGTACACGCTAAACGCCGGCACCAGCGTCCTGCACCTCGCCTCGGACTTGCCAGAGGTGCGATAGGGCGCGTTGCTCGAGCGCGTTGGCCCTTTCCATGTCGGCGTGGTCCACCGAAGCTTCGGCTTCCAAGCGGGAAACCCACTTGACGAGCTGGTAGTAAAAATCGGCGTCGGGAACGCGTGCATGCCCGACAGCCTCCAGGGCTATTTGCCGGGCGCCGGACTCCACGTAGTCGGCCCAGTTGCGGGCGCTCTGCTCGTGACTCAGAGCGTCAGTGCGCTGCTGCTCCATGTCCCGCTGGCGGCGCAAATCGGCGATACGCTGCTCCTCCGCCAGGCGGTCGCGCTCCAACAACTCCTGCTCCTCCGCCATGCGGTCGCGCTCCAACAACTCCTCGATCTGCGCATTTCCATCTAAAGACAGATAGAATGCCTCCTCCCTCCGTCTGCCTTCCGGCAAAAAACCGAACACTAGTTCCGGCGGTGACCGCCTTCGGCATCACCTACCGCGGACGGGCGGGGGCATGGCGGACATGGCGAGCAACGTCAGGCTGGTGGGGGCTTTTGAGGATATGGCGAGTTAGGTCACGGTGGCACTGGAGAAGGCCGAGAAATAGTACTTATAGGGGGAAGGTAGCGCGACGGTCATCAGAATTCAATGCATAATGGCTTAGCGCGCCAGCATGCCGTGGAAAACTAGGGAAACTGAAATTATGACTGTGTCGTCCCGTCCCGTCTGGGTCGCACGCCTGCATGGCGGTCAAACGAGTGCACTCGAATCATCTCCCTCCTTGTCAATAATGATTTCACGGATTTAAAAAGCCCGCAAAAATTAAAGCATATCTTTTTTCGCATCAGTTAGCTGCCTTAATTACGGCAGGCTGCATGTAGGCACTTAGAATCGCTCGCAGGCAGTACGTCAAGCACCATGCGACGAGTTGCAGCCGAGGGCACTCATGCAGCCACTTAAATCACTGGAATTAATTAGGCTTAAACTTCTGCATGCCGTTAATTATTGCCATGCCTTGGTCTTGCTACTTTGCTCACGGGACTAATAAACCCGGACGGAGGGAGTACCTTGGTTGGTGAGAGGTTTGAATTAAGCCCTGCAAACCGGAAAGGAGGTACTAGTACGTGCGTGATCCACTATTTATTCGTGTAGGATCGAGTAGGTCGTTTCTTGAATTGAGCCCTGCAAACCGGAAAGGAGGTAGTACGTGCGTGATCCGCTATTTATCCATGTAGGATCGATAGTCTAGCTTGTCAGTTTCTTCAGAGGTAGGCATTTTTATCCGTGTAGGATCGATAGTGTAGCTTGTCAGTTTCTTCAGAGGTAGGCATTTTTATTCAAAAAACTGCCACTTCGCATCTTGCGTTGCAAATAAAACTGCCAGGAGCGCATTTGTAGGCTAGCTAGTGATCTATCAGTAACTTGTAAACACTGAGCGAACGGAAATAAGTAACTGTCAATGCATCTCAATGATTCACAGATCATATACAAATATGTAGCTCCAAAAGCAAAGATCGGCCACTTTGGATCTTGCGTCGCAACTAAAACTAACTAGTATGATTCCCATACATAATATCAACATGTTAATGCATCTCAATGATTCACAGATCATATACAAATATGTAGCTCCAAAAGCAAAGATCTAGAAAAAAAATCTGTTCTTCCTACTAACATGGATGCTTCTCTTAGCCAACATTCAGTACAGACTGAAAGACAAATTTGTTTGTGAAGTCTACAATTCCTCTTGCAAACGTAAGTGGTTTCACCAATAGCTAGAACCATGAGAATGAACCACACATGATGGAGGAACATCCACTGCAATATGATTTGGTCTTCTCTCGATCACACCGCGAGACTATTTTCGGAATACAAACTTTAACTTAGGGTAAATGATGCCCATTGTATAATCAGACCAAAGCAATGAAGCACCTAGTGTTGGCCAGTAAATAGTACAGTACTACTTTTCTACAATCCATGAAGTGACTATCCAATCTTTGTGTCTATTTTCAAATGGCACTGCATGCAGTGACTATACTATTCTCTTGTGCAGTTCAACCAAAATTGCGGACACTTTGTTTGTTTGCCAAATAGCAACGGGCAGACATCTCTGTCTGCACAAATATCAAGCAGATAGTAAACATATACCACACCATGTTCGCAGTGATGGAAGAGGTGAAATCGATACAACCAAAATTGAGCATCCAATCATTGAATCCTGTCCTGCACCTCCAATGTAGGTCCACCCTGCCAATAAATTCACATGCAAACTAGTAGTATTACTATCTAATGACAGTACAAAAAGACTAGCAGGATAGTAGAAAACCATGTATCTTCGTAATGAACAGCTCATAGTGCCACCAATTGGATATAAAGGTTTGGAAAAAAACATGCTCCTAATGTTGAACCAGTTGGACTTTTTGTGCAGCTCCACTAAAATTGAGCATTCCTGTTTGCATAGATATTGAAAGTGTGATTACTATAAAAGTGACACTAGTTGAAGCATAGACTCACAAATATAAGCATTCCAATTTCTTAATGGGAAAAGGTAGCAAGACTGTTTCTAACCACCTGTTTGAAGGAATAAATAAAGCAACAACGGCTGATGTCAGAAAGGCATACATAGTTTTTTCTGAAAAACTGAGCCATTCCTGACCTTTCCTCTTCTTTTAAGCAAATTTTGTGCAGTTCTACTAAAATAAAATGCCATCACCGCCTTGACAATTTAGTGACACTATACAAAAGGAAATGACTTAACATTACATCATGATGTCGGTTATGTAGTAGACAGGCATTAGAGACAAACATACAGACCTCCTCCAATAACATAATGAACATTAATTTTAACAAAGGTGTGACTAGCTTTACCGGGATAATTTGAGTGAAATCTACACCCTTTGTTCCTTAATATAAGACGTTTTTGCGGTTCAATTTAAAGTACCCAAACGTCTAGTATTTAGAAAAACAGGTAGTAGTTTTCTTGAGCACATATCTGGGAAAGCTTGCCACACTTTATTTATGTCCATACGCTAATGCAACACCATTCGAATACTACAAATATACACTAATCCAGTGGCTAGTGCAACAGTAGAGTAGTTAGTTTATTACAGGGTACAGTACAATGGTTTTACTGAACAGATTTCAATAAACTCTAGCACTGGAAGGTTTCTATAAGAATTAACAATACAAAATGTAAAGGTAACAAGTTTCAGCATTGGTATACTAGCTGTGCATGAGCATTAAACCAAATACAGAAGTCTGAAGGTAACTAGCATTATTAACTAATGACAGTATAAACAAATTGCAAACCATGTACCTCCTAGGTAAATATCATTTCGAACTCGGGGGGACCTTAAAAATTGCTATCCCAATCTTGATAATCGATCAAACATAAAAACTTGATCGAACGAATCAAGAGAACAGCCAGAGGAGGAGGTGCCCACTCTTGACATTTCCTCTTGTCTTCATAACTGTCTGTGCAGTTTAGCCAAAATAAAATGACATCAGCGCCTTGGCATTTTGGTGACACTATACAAAAAAGTTAACTTATCTCATGAAAGTGAGGTATGTAATCTATAAGCATTAACAGTGCAAAAATCTGAAGGTAGTAACAAGTTTCATCGTTGGTATACTGGCTGTGCAACAACATTAGAATGACTTAGCTGAAAAATCTTTAATACATCCACAATCAATAGCTAACCCTGAAATGATCCAGTGACATTAAATGGCACTGCTTAAATTTATCTATGGCATTAGACTGAGAGCAGCATTAGCTAAATGTGGCATCACTTTAGCAGTAGCATTGCTTGACTTGACTACTGGCGTTATACTAACAGCAAAAAAAGTGGCAATAAGAGCATGGGAGGCCCATTCGGACAGTGGGCGCACCAGTACGATGTACCTCCACAGACACAGAGTGGTGAGGGAGGTATGGTTGCCCAGAGCAACAAATATCCAGGCAGCATATGTGGATTACGTCCCATTTTTGTTCTCTTTAGCCACCTTTTTCCTATGTGAGGACAACAAACCGATCGACCTGGTCATTCTCTATTGTGTTGTCATGCCTTTCTACCCTTCTTCAACCAAGAGACACGAGACTCGTTCCTTAGCTACTGATTTTCCCCTTTTCAACCTAGATGCAGGTTCGATGCCTACTCTCTTGGACAGTACAGTCTCCCTTCCTTTCCTTATTCAACCCAGACATGCATTAGTCTGCATGAAGTAGGGTTTCCTTTAATAGTGCAAATTATGGTTTTCGTCTGCGTGGCCAGCAGAGCAGAGGATAGCAAATTGGGAAGATGGTGGAGTGGAAAAAGATCCACATGCAATGATGTGCCAGATGGGGCAATAGAACAAGCGTATGGTTAGAAAAGAGGTAGCATACCTGAGGGCCGGCGGGAAGTGGCTTCGCTCGTGGTCGTCGTCCTCCGCACACACTACGACAGCGATCCCGCGCGGGTGCTAGGTCTGAGAGGACGGCCTTGTCGTCAGTGCGTGATCTCGCTCGCCGATGACGAGTGCGTCAATGCTGCACGTCCTTTTCTTCCCCGGCGGATCTGTGACCACCGGTGAGGAGGGAGAGAGGGGCTGTCTTTTTTAGATCTGGTGAGATGGTGGTAGTGTGAGAAGCAAGTGGGCAGCCCTTGGCAAGAAAGCGTTGAAGCTCCAGCCTATATATCTTCTTTATACTACTAGTACTGGAGGTGCAGTAGTGGTAGAGTAGTTTATATTTGCTCTGTGTACAGTACCAGTTAGTCGTGCTTCAAAACTGAACGGCACGCCATAAAAAAAATAAAGGCCGATAACTAATGCGGCACCTTGACCAGATCACATTTTGCATGAGAAATTACACACCATGTTTCATTGTCATGTGGTCCCGTTCCACATATTAGTGAGACGACGGCGAGTAGTAGGAGTATTTCTGAACCGATGTGTTGGCCGGGGCGCCCCTTCGTGAACCGTGGCAAACTGGTAACCGTCCACCGACTCTTCGCCTTTGCCTCTCGATTTGGAACTGCTGTCGCACGCTCTTCCTCTCCCTCCTCCATTTTCCTTTAGCCCTTCACCCTTTCTTCTGCCATTGTTCGATCGTCTTCTCCATGGAGGGAACAGGACGGAAACGACCCCGTTCTTCTTGCCCCGATCTGAAAGATGACGTGGTGGAGGAACTTATTGATCGGTGCGATATCATCACCTCGGCTAGCATGGCAGGTTCGTTCAAGCCCATTCTCGACTCAACTAATAACATCATTACAAGGAACCCCAAGAGTCAAGGAGCGGTTTGATCTCCCCTATCTTATTTGTCGTGACCCTGATGACTGGCGCCGTCACGACGGAGGCCTTGCCCTGTGCAAGTTGATGCCGCTTGATAATGATACGTATGTTGTTAAGATGCCATCGCTTGAGGGCAAGGCTTGGGCAGGCGCAAATGGAGATTGGGTTGTTTACATTGGGTCCAACTGCGAGTGGGAACTTGTGAATGTGTACACTCGTGACCGGGTTCCACTTCCAAAAATCTCAGCAGACTGCCCAGAGGTTGAGCACACCGGTATTGTACGCACGTTCAAATACAATCATGGTATCTGTCTTCTATGGAAGATAGCAATTTCTTGAGTCCTCAACCGCTCTTGGAATTACAACAACTATGAAGTTGTTGCTATCTTCGACAAGCTTGTTGCCGTCGTCAGTGGTTTGACTGGAGGGATATTGCTCAAAAATCAGTTTCTGTACACGGATGAGTACTGTGATGCAATTCAATACGAGGGCCTTGTGTTTGCTGCCACCACTCGTGGCACTGTTTTTGCATGGCATCCTCGTTGTTTCGGTACGTTTGTCTTCCACCGTAATTATAATTGTTTCATCCACATGCATGTGGGTTAGCAAGTTTCCCTTTAGGCTGGTCATAGTGGGGAGTAACTTAGACTAGTAACATGCATATGTTACTAGTTTATGTTACTACCTCTATAGTGCATAGTATCTTAGATTAGTATCATAGGTGGTCTCATTTATTGCCATGCATGACACATAGTAGCATCACATTTATTATGTTACGGTATCTCACTATGTTACTATAACCATCTCTCTCTTCCTTAATTGCCTGCCACATAAGAATGTTTGCGAGTCCCAAGTGGATGATACTACTTATGTTACCCCCACTATGGCCAGCCTTACTAATTAACCTTCTTCTTGTGTTTCCAAGGTCCTGTGAACACTCCACCACCTATACTTGAGTTTATAACCAAGGAGGAGATTATGATGGTGATGATCACGAGCATGAGGACGAGCAGCGCCCATATACTATTTGGCGCCTAGCAACTAATTCTGATGGATCACCTCTTCTCGTGTGTATGCAGCCCACTGATGATGTTACTGCTAAGGAAGCAGGTGTAGTCTCCCATGGTCGCACTCTCCAGACCTATTCCAACACCCGTTGCATGAAATTCGGGATGGATACTAGTGTGCTAGCGCCAACTCCTTCTCCATGGTACAGAATTGATAGTCTTGGAGAAAACTCGCTCTTCCTTGGACAAAACTATCCAATGATGGTGAAAGGCGATCCAACTGCTATTGACACAACGTTACAACCATTTATGAGAAGCAACTGTGTCTATACCTCGGACATTTGGGTGGTTCCCTACCCTGGTACTGATATAGTAGGCCGCTTCAGCCTGGATGATCAGTCCTGCGTTGGTCTCCAGATCGACAATGGATGGCCCGTCCCAGAGAATCACTTGTGGTTCAATGCAAGCATTTCCAACGCCGAGGAATGGTTGAGTTGAAGTTCATTTCATTGCTTGTTATTTGTTGTGTGGTGAAAACTTTAGTATTTATAATGTATCCTCGTTGTCGATGTGGGTAGATGACCTGTTGTATGTAATAAAATGATATGCCTGTGATAAACTTACTAAATTTATGAATGGCTTTCGAGTTGCTTCTGTGAGTGAGTGGTGCGATGAGGCAAAAAAATATTTTCCGAATACATAATTGTACGTGCATTGCAACAGGTTATCGGATGAGGCCAATCAACAATAGTAGTACACTATTTGTACTAGCTTCACATGCTTCGCGCGTCGTGCGGGTGTTTTTACTATAGCCATACTGTACTACGTAACCAACACCTCGAATCCTCGATACTAGTAGTACTATATACTACTAGTAAGTAGTAGGAGTAGTAGGGTGGCATGGGCCAGAACAAGCATTCACGTCCAGGAGTACGGCACACGCCACCAGCACGACTTCCATTTAACACCATATTTCTTGGAGTCCGTGCTAGAGCAATCTCTTCAACCTCATCATTTCTCTAACTCAGCCATCGCATGGCGGGCAAGGTGGGGGTTTGCCCATAGTCGGTTTCCTCAACTACGGTCCCACTTGTAAGACCAACTCCAACGCTCTATCAATATATGGATGTACTCTTCTTCCCAATACAAAAAATTGCATCCATTCTACTCCCTCCGTTCTATTGAGTTGCATTAGTGCCTTCTCGATGCATTCATTGTTGATCTGCGGAGGCTCGATCTTGCGTGCTTCATTCTTCTTCGAGTGTAAAGAAGTAGACGTTGCTTCCTCGCATCTAGTCTCATGTCTAGCCTCTATTCTAGTACTCCCTCCGGTCCGTTTTTCTCTGCATCTAAGCAGCAACGTGCATACCAAGTAGGAGTAACAACAAGTGCCCTAATCTCATCTATAGCCTCTGTGCTAGCTAAAAGTGATAGAACATCTACTAAATGCTCTATCAATATATGGATGTACTCTTCTTCCCAATACAAAAACTTGCATCCATTCTACTCCCTCCGTTGCACAATACATGCCTTCTATTTGTCAAAATATATATATGTATCTAGACATGTTTTAGTATATAGGTACATCCATTTTTGGACAAATGGAAGTCAAGTATTTTGGAATGGAGGGAGTACACAATAAAATTTTTAAGTTAGCAAAACTAGTCTAATCCGAGAGCACAACCGAAGATTTGGTCAGGTTCTTCCTCCTTTTGCCGACACATGGGACATCCAGCATCCAGGTCGTGTCATGAAAGAAAATAGAGTGGTAGTTGAAGCCACGAGATGTACATCTTGGGTTAAACTCTAAATAGAATCTTACTACTCTTGAGTAACTCCAAAAGCGGCCACCGAAGATCTTTCTTGGATTTGTTTTTCATCACCAGCACGTCGAGGTGAAAGATGTGCAGGTTTAGTGGGTCCGCTTGCGTTTTCACTGACATGTAGGACTGCATGTGAGCAAACAGAAGATGGGCTCCGCGCGCCTGCTGGCTGGCTGAGAAGAGAGATAGAGGAGTGCTGAGCTGCAGGAAATTTGTTCTACGTACCTCGATATAGGCTCGATATAGTAGGGTGGCATGGGCCATAACTAGCATTCACGTCTAGCAGTACGGCACACGCCACCCACACGAGTCCCATCCGACACCAATTTTCTTGGAGTCTGTGCTACAGCCATCTCTTCTCCCTCCTGTTTTCTCAGCCATCGCGCCGTGGGCGGGGTGGGGGTTTGCCGATAGTCGGTTTGCTCAACTACCATCCCACTTGTAAGTGAAAATGCAACAGCGCACGCATTCCCGCTTGATCGGCGTGCCGGACCAACCATGTGGGGGTGCGACGCGAACACGGCAGGATTTTCCTTTTGAACTCGTAACTTGTAAAATTTGGTTCTGCTCCATGGCGCGATCGATAGATAGAAAATAACGATTTTGCCTAGAGTAATGAGAAGTTTGGTTCTGGCGCCGTTCATGCATGGAGTACGTATGAAAATTATGAAGTTGATGCGAAAGGTAAGATAATTACTGTAGTATCATATACTACTACATGGATTTGACGGAAAGATAAAAATACATACGGATCCATCAACGACATCCTCATGCCCTAGTGCGCCGGGTCACCAACCGACGTGTGAGGAGCAGCGGCGTTGGCGGCGAGCTCAACATGCTTCTGAACAGTGCCGTCCAAGGTTGCCCTACGGTCCAAGAAGGCCAGCGTCCTATCGTCCTCCTCTTGCATGCGCGTAGACGTGGGTGATTATGTCGATGGTGTCTTGCTGCACCAGGCGCTGCGCGGCGAGCGCGACCTCGAGGTGGACATTCTCCGGCGTGACGGCGGGTAGTTGCAGGGCCACTAGTGCATCGAAGAGGTTGTCACCATAGTGGCCGTTGAGGGTGGCGGGCATCGCAGAGCCTGGGCGCGTCAGCTGGAGGATTACGTCAAAGTCATCCGCGAGCTTCTTGACGACGGTGAACTTGTCGAGGAAATCGACGAGGACCTCATCGAACAAGGAGACGAAGATGTCGTCCAAGTGGCCCCTTGCCCTGCCGGCCTCAAGCAATACTACCTGGAGACATTCCTCATTGCCGGGCCGCAGGCCGGCGGCATGGACCATCTGGCACAGCCGGCTAATGCTCGCGCTCATCGCCTCCATGGGTCTAGCTTAGCTTCTACTACCTCCGTCCTGGTTTATTGGTCCCCTTTGTAATCCGTGTCAAATTTTGACCACAGATTTAACTAACAAAATGTTTACGCATGTTACTAAAAATTATATCACTGAAAACTATGTTCAAATACGAATCCAAAAATATAATTTTTGTTGACATGCATCAACATTTTGTTAGTTAAATCTTTGGTCAAAATTTAGCACAAATTACAAAGGAGACTAATAAACGAGGACGGAGGTAGTAGTAGTCAACTGATCTTGCGATTCGAGTGATCACTCTTGCGCTTCGTTAGCGTGCGTAGGTGCGTAGGATTTCGTACTACTCCTCGGCCCTCTACTGCACCTGCCTTTGGCTGTATGATAGGTGGGCCAGCCACCCCCTGGGCCCACGTGTCATTCACCCAAAGGCAGTTGCCGTAAGTCAATGAAGTTGCGCCCCCCTCCGTGCCGGTGCAGTATAGTCATCTCACCGGACCTCTAGCTGGGGCCAAACGAGAGAAGTTTGATGTTTACTGGTTTATTGGTCCCCTTTGCATTTTGCGCCAAGTTTTGACCTTTGATTTAACTAATAAAATGTTAATGCATGCAAACAAAAATGTTGTGTAAGTCGCATTACAAAAACCAAATAATCCCAAAAAACTTAGGCACGGTGCATTAACTCCCTCCTTGTTTCTTATTTCATGACATATCAACCAATGAGAGATGTGGGTCGTGCATGCTTTCAATGACTTGAGACTACCAAACATGACATGAAGTGTTTAGTTCATTGCATGTAATCCTATTAAGACTCTAGTTAGCAAGAAAACATTAAGTTCTCTCGCCGATAGGAATAAAACACCATGTGTTTATTTACAGAGGGAGTAGTACATTTTTTGTGACATGCATTACTAGATATTGGCCCTATTTGGATACTCTAACACAGCTAGAGTTAGAGTTATTTTCTAACCCACTCTAACCCAAATAAGCACCTCTCCACCGGGATAGTTGGGTTAGATGGAACTAACCCACTCTAACCCTCCTTGTTTGGATACTTTTGGGTTATTTGAGCCCCCAACTAACCCAAACTAACTCTAACCCCATGATCTAAACAGGGCCATTGCTAGTCGAATACTAAAATCCAGATGGACGTGGTAGTACTCCTAAATCCAGACGGTGGTGCTACTAGTACTAGTAGTAGTACTACCAATGTAGTACTCCTAGGAGTACTAGCACTGTACTACCCGTTGGTCAAATTATTACGTGCTGCTCCTCACAGAGAAGTGACAAGACCCTGCGCCGGAGATGACACCTGAGTATAGGCGCCGTGTCCGGCATACCATAGTCAGCCTCACCGTCTGCAGTCACTATCATCATGGCTGTAGAGCTAGCCTACTTACAACTAGCCCTGTTCAACATAATTTCCCGTGCGTAGATGCCCGTGCATTGCACGGAACACCAAGATTGGGGGTGGACGGCTCCGGCAGCGTCCATCGTGCCAGATTTTTCCACGGCCTTCTAGATGTGGTGGGGAGGAGATAAGGCTGATTGTGAGAGACAAGGAGTTGTTTGTAAATAGGGAACAAGTGCGGGCATCTTTTTGCAAAAATGGAGAAGCTTGGTTTGTATGCGTCAGATCTAGATCCGACGGCTATTGGTGAAAGATGGGAGGCACAACATCATCACCAACTCATGACCTGTTTGATTCGCAGGATTCTGAAAACGCAGGAATAGGACACAACAATATTACAAGTTTCATACTGATATTACAAATGTTAGGAGTAACGCTGCACCTAGGAAGAGGGAATTACTAGGAATTTTACGTAAGAACTTTTGTTACTTTAGGTGGATGCAGCATTATCGTACAAACTAAAATCCACCGCCCTGACAAGTCACTAATGGGCAAATAAGTTTTCCAGTCGCTGGCCACTTGATGTTTCAAAAACAAATTCAGCTTCTTCAGAGACTTTGTCATTTAGGCTTAGACGCTTGCGGTGATCAGCACGCCATTCATTATTGCGCTAGAGAACGCCAAAACTCATTACCTTGAGCACACTTGCCTCCAGAACAAAGAACCTGGCCAATTTAATATCAGATGTGTTGCCTCGGTAGTCGATCAAATCAATTTCTGTAAGATGGAGATCAAGGCATTCGATGAGATTGTTATAGTGCAACACATTTTTCACTTTTGGGGCTTTTTTTATCTGCAAAATAAGAGAACATATTAGAGAAGCTGGCTGCATAAGATTGTCGTGTCATCAAGAGGTACCAATATCATTCGCTCATACGATAGGGTTGGCTGGCTAGTGATATTTTTCACTCTCTCTCTCTCTCTCTCTCTCTCTCTGTTTCCTCTCATTTAACTAGGAGCACGTGAAGTGCTTGGGCATTTGTTGCCTTCCACTATGTGGTCGATGCCATATTTCGCAAAAGAATGCCACATAATACGCATCGATGTCAAATCAAAAGATTTTGGCACCGCTCTCGTGATGTGAGAGAGTTGGCACCGCTGTGCACACAGACCCACATGTATAAACAAATCAATCAAACCAACTACACCAGCCTCTCACTCTCCCAAACAAGTGTTTTTTTATTGCCTCAGACCTCTCTCTCTCCCATGCAGTGTTTTTTCATTGCGTGAGTTAATTTGGCACTAGAGCAAAGTAGGTGATCCAGATTGGGGCACTAGGTGAGCAATGGAGGGGCATCGATGCCAAATGCATCACAAGTGAATTTGGCACATGTTTTGGCCTACATAGCCCACTTTTGTACTCCCTCCGTCCCAAAATTCTTGTCTTAAATTTGTCTAAATACGGATGTATCTAGTTACATTTTAGTGTTAGATACATCCGTATCTAAACAAATGTAAGACAAGAATTTTGGGACGGAGGGAATACTACCTCGTATGTAGTATAAAATTTTGACCATAGATTTACCTAAGAAAATGCCAATGCATGTCACTAAAAATTACACCATTTGAAATTATGTTCAAATACGAATCCAACGATATAGTTCTTAGTGACATGCATTAACATTTTGTCAGTTAAATCTATGGTCAAATTTTGATACTACAAAATTGGAAGAGTAAACCAGGATGGAGGTAGTACTTTCCCTTAGGGTAACCATAGAGTTACTGGAGTAGTCTAAGTTACTTTCCACTATGACTAGCCTAGGCTACTATAGTAGTACAACATAAAAATGATGCAGGTGATCACGTGAGAAAAAAATACTAAAAACATTTCTTTCGGTGCAGTGCGTAGATGTAGTTTTGAACACTACACTTGTCATCGTAATTTGGAAAATTACGAAAAAATTGAGCTACGTTGTGATTACCGTTTACTAATAGGAAAGAAGTTTCACCTCAATGAGTAGCTTCTCCATGCATGGAAAGCATGTAAGGAATCCAAAAACTTGATCCAGATTGGGGTCGATAGATTTTAGTGCTAAGATCTTCACTGTGCGCATGGACTGGGTCAAGCTTGTGGGAATAATTTTCTGGAAGACGGTCGTAAATACATCAAGAAGAAATTTAAAAATTTGAATTTCAAGAAGACGGAGAAGAAGATGAGTGTTGTACCTGAATGATTACGGATCCAACAAAGAGTTTGGAGAATTTGGCAGACGAGTACACAACCGCTGTCAGTTTCGGCGCGTCAATAACCCTGATTTTTGTTGGACCTTCTAGATCTGATACAAGCAATCTCTCAAGGAAAGGCGCATTCTCAATGACCATAACGTGGAACAGCTAGAGTGATCTCTTCCCAATTGATGTCTTGTTGCGGGGCTAGCAAGACACATAAATCCATTGGAGATTCGTCGAGGCGATGTGGAGGCTAATGAACCTGTGGATCTGCTCAAGACGAAGGTACTCGAGCGCAGTACAGCTGCGGAGCAGGTGCTCCATAGACTTCTTCGAGATGACAACGTCGAAGAGGTCGAGCTGTTTGAGTTGAGGGAGAAGAAGGGCGGGCGCGGCATTAATCTAGGGAAGATAGCAGGAGCTGAAGCTGGCGCGGCGCAGCATTGGCGTGAGGCGGAGCACGAACGGCGGCAGAGAGCGACATCGTCCAGCCTCAAAGCTGAGCTCCTCGAGCTGATCTAGGGCGGGGGATAAGAACCACTCATCGAACTTGGGTTGGACCTTGCAGTGCGTACTGAACATGCGGATGTCAACGCGTCTGGCTGGCCCAGGGTGCGATGAAAGGATCTTGGAGACTGCGGCCATGCGTTTGCAATCCCCGTCGCAGAGGCAGCTATCGACGGTGAGGTTGAGGGGGACGTAGCGCCAGAGGGGGCGCCACCGCCAGGAGAGCAGGGCGGTCCGCACGGAAGATTTGGTAGGGAGGAGGCCGATGATGACGAGCAGCATGTCGTCGGGGAGGCTGCTGATGAAGTCCAGGCTCACTGGATGCGGTTTTGGCTCGAGCGGCCTCCGCTTGTTGGCTGCCTCGCCGTGCATCTCAACCGGCGGCGATGCTGGTGCACACGTGTGCTGGTGTGTGTTGTGTGCTGGGTGTGCGCGAGTGCGTCCTTCTGTGCATGCCGCCGCGCAGTGGTGAATTATGCGCGAGTGCGTCCTTCGCGGGCAAGAAGTTTGTCCTCAATGCGCCCTCAATTTACTAGCGTGTGGGGTGCTACCCCGAGTGGTTTCAACTTTGTTTCCTTCACCGCGTGTCATATGGGCCTCTAGTTTACTTATTTTCACCCACTGCCACATGAACCAGCACACCAAGATACAGAACACGAGCTGACAACACAGCATGTTGATTGGTTGACCGGTCAACTAAACAATATACAGAGCTATACGCTGACACAGTGAGCGTATAATCCGTCGGTATAGAGAGTTCGAGTGAGAGGGGAGGCCCGTGAGAGATAGCAGAGAGAGAGAAAGAGCTACTCCCCCCGTTCGATAATGTAGTTACAACTTTTTTTTAAGTCAAACTTTTGAAACTTTGACCAAGTTTATAAAGAAATTACTTATATCTGCAATATCAAAGATAAATGATAGTATGAAGTAACTACATGTTGTGATGAATCTAATGATCATTCCAGATGTAAATGTTTTTCTCCACATATACCTGGTCAAACTTTTTTGAGGTTTGACTTCTCAAAACATCCATATGCTTATGGATGTGACAGAGTCCCTAACGAGAGAGAGAGAGAGAGAGAGAGAGAGAGAGTGAAAAAAGTGTGTGTGCGTGTGTGAAAGAGACATGGACAACACACGATAAAAGTGGAGAAAAAGCGTGTGTGTCTTATGCAAACATATCACACATGCATCTTCGACAATGAAGGAAAGGTGAGGACATAGTGTGTGGTTGTTTGGAATCGAGAGAGGAAGACCCCTAGCATGTGGCCAAGAGGGGTATGACAAACAAGGGAGAGAGGTCAAGAGAGACGTACAGAGAAAATGTAGACATGGGGAGGAGAGAGTGTATGTTTGTCATAGAGAGATCCCCTGGAGATCTTGATGGGACTACATGGGTGGGAGATCGAGTGACAAGGTGTGTGCGCGATAGAAGATGCCCTGAGAGATATCGAGATAGACGTATGGATGGAAGGAGACAATACGTGTGTTCCTGATGGCTAGTAAGAGATAATCATACTTAGGAGGGGGGTGCTTGCGCCTATGGCCCTGTTTGGATACTCCAACTCAGTTAGAGGTTAGAGTTAGATCCTAACCCTGAACTAACCCTGAACTAACTCTAAGTAAAGAGGTGTTTGGATGGCAGGGTTAGATGGAGCGCGGATACGGCGAGGCACCTTCACGGGCGGTGCGAGAGGGAGGGAGGGAGAGGATGAGAAGCTTCGAGGAAGTGGGGAGGGATCTGCTGCGTGGAGAGCGAGAGAAAAAGTGTTTATAAGTGTTCCCAAGAAGAACTAACCCAAATAAGCACCTCTTGGATGGGTTAGTTTTTTTGGATGGGTTAGATGCATCTAACCTAAACTAATCCTCCTGTTTGGATCTTTTTGGGTTAGTTGACTCCAAACTAACCCAAAGTAACTCTAACCCATGGATCCAAACAGAGCCTATGATGGAGTGAGGGATTATGGTACTTAGGGGGCTGCGTGTCACATGGAGACAGAACAAGGGCGGAGAGTGTTGGATGGGTCTATATGTATAGCGTGAGCGAGACATGTGTATGTGTGAACCAGGGAGATATAAGGCCAGTTTGGCTTGCGTCGTGAGCATATTTTGCGTGGCCTGGGGTTGTGGCTGGATTTCATGCATGCTTGTTTGGTTGCTACCCTGTGAAAAAGAAAGCCCGCCTGGGCTAGGTTCCCTTGCACTTTAATTAGCATGGCTGAACTCCAGACACTTCAAGTAGCCGGGCCCAAGCGACCGATTTCGAACGCCTGGCCGTGCCTGGTCGTGCGGCCACGAGGCTAACAGCAACATGGATGGATATTAGCATTAAATAATTGATGCATGGATTAATTAGTGGGACGTTGATGCTTTGCTTGGCCCAGGCATGAACCAAACGCTTCAGCACCACACAAGCCTGGCCAGGCAAAAATATTTTACATCTCACGTCCACACCAGGCAGTACCGGCCATCAAGGCATGAGGGTCAGGTCACGAATCAAACTGACCAATAAAGTTTGAGAGAGATTGAGGAGCCCCGATAAGGCTGAGCGGTGCGTCAGATAGCTGAGAGGGGGAAAGAGATATTCCATCCGCTCGATAATGCAGTGCATGTAAATTTTTTAGAAGTCGAACTTTGGAAACTTTGATCAGGTTTACGCAAATGTTATTTATATCTACAATACCCAAGATACATCATAAAAAACTACATCTCATGGTGAATCTAATGGTATATGTTTGTCATACTAGATGTAATTCTTTTTCTCCACGTACATGGTCAAACTTTGTGATGTTTGACTTTTCAATAAATCTATGTGCTATGGACAGACGTGAGTGCCTCAGTCGAGACAGATCAAGTGCGTGTGAAAGAGAATGAGTAAGTGTGCAAAAAGAGTATGTGTGTGAAAGAGAAAGTGACAACAAACGATAAATTAGAGAGAGAGTCTGTTTTTTCGTTTCTTATGTGAACATATCACGCATGCACCTCCGAGATGGAAAAGCGAGGCGACGAGATACACAAAGATAGCTAGTGTGTGATTGTTTGCAATGGAGAGAGACACCCCTGTAGCACATGTCCAATAGAGGTCTGGCCAACAAGGAAAAAAGGTCGAGAGGGACACATGGATGGCATGGACGCATGGGAGGGAGAGAGGGTGTGTTTGTGATATAGAGATCCCCTCGAGATCGTGAGGGGACTATATGGGTGGGAGATCGAGGGAGAGCGTGCGCGATAGAAAGATGCCCCGAGAGAAATCGAGATAGACCATGCACATGTTTGTGATGGAGACTAAGATTAGCTTGTCATATACATATAGGGGGGACTGCGTGTGCCTACAATTGAGTGAGAGACCATCATACTTGGCTAGCTGGGCATGATATTGTGTGTGTGTGTGCGTGTGAGATGGAGAGAGGATGATGGAGAGAGATAGAGTTTTAGATGGGCCTATCGAGTGCGAGTGAGATATGCATGTGTATGTGTGACCCATGTGGATCGAGAGTTTGAGAGAGGGGGGAGAGCTCCGAGACGACATAGTGGTGCCTGAGAGAGTTACGGGCAAAGAGCCATGGAATTTGTGTGCGTAAGATGAGTGCACCCAAGATATCTAGCTAGGACTAGCTAGAGTATCATACATAGTGTGCGAGAGAGACCTATAGATGGTGTATATATGAATGCGAACTAGAAAGACCCCCCCCCCCACACACAAAGAGAGAGAGAGAGAGAGAGAGAGAGAGAGAGAGAGAGAGAGAGAGAAAGGGAGAGGGACCAACAAGGTTTTTGTGTCGGATGCGTGCGACAGAATTGAAGATTGTCAGCGAGAGTGTGTGTTTGTGTGTGTGAGAGAGAGAGAGAGAGAGAGAGAGAGAGAGAACAGGAGTCCGGGAGAGGGGGAGGTCGCGTTTTATGCATCAAAGACTGATATAAACCATGTTTCGATATAAAGTTGCATTCAAATATTTAAATTGGAGAACATGTTGTCTACAATCCACACATGAACGGATATATGCGTATATCAACAAGTTCATTAATTTGACTTTCAACATGTTCATGGAGTACTAAAATACTGTACAATATGCTACTCGATTGAGGTGTTCAATTTTGGATTTAGTTCACTATTTTGACCTACTGAAGGAGCTACTTCATTGAATCGAGATATTTCATTTTGGGTTTCATTCGCGTTTTTGAGTGGGTCAACTATTTGTCATATAGTAAATCGCTAGCAACGAGCATGTAAAAACACATTACTCCCGAGCATCATCTCTCCATCTAAAAAAGAAGTGGCAAGCTAATATTTCAAAATTTGATTCGGATCGACTTGGTAAGGTAGACGTGGATGCTCGTTCTCCCAAAATTTGAACGAACTGTTAAACACCCTCTCTGCTCGGTGGAATTCGTCCGAGCAAATAAATGGGAGACGCGAAATTACTGTCCTATGTGGGACACGCATCAATTGGCCCGTTGTACATCGAGGGTAGGTTCGTAACTTCATCCAAGCGTGCCTTCTCCCCGGCCGAAATGACATGTGCCGAATAATTCATAAACCATGGTTGGCAAAACACGCTCTCCTCGTCCGAAATAGCTCGCGCCCACTATTTCAAAACACGCTCTCCTCGCCCGAAATCGCTCGCGCCCACTATAGTTCAAAACACGCCCTCCTCGCCCGAAATCGCTCCCGCCCACTATTTGGGGAGAAGCAAAGTTACTCTACTATCCCCGACCCTCAGTACACAGACCCAAGCCAAGAAGCCTATAGGCAAGGGTAGAACTGCAACCCCCCCTCACATTTTAGACAAATGCGTCCGTAAGACATGGTTCCACTCCCCTCCCAATCCCCCCCCCCCCCCCGCCCGCCCCCATTTATACCTCATGGGCGCCAAATCAACTTCTCCTCGGGAAGCTCCCTTCTCTGGAGCCGCGAAACCTCAGCCCCACCTCCATGGCGCCCCCACCGCACCAATTTCACAGCCGCCCTCCTCCCTAATGCCGAAGATGCTGTCCAATTGCCGTCGTGCACTGCGCCGTGTGTATCTTACTCCATGCTGCTGGTGCTGCCTCGACGACGGCCGCGTGAACCATATCAGAGCCGATTCACCCCCGCCGTTGTTCACGGCCCCGGAGCGGCTCCAACTTCGGATCCGTCCAGAGTCCTGGCGCTGCTTCCGCGTAGCCTTCGACCGTGGCGACATCGCTCTTTCCCTGCCGCTGGTCACCACCGCAACCGCGCCGGCCTCACCGACTCGGCAGCTGGACCTGCCTACTTCACCATGCCGCCAGATAGGTCGCACCCTCATCTGAAATCACTTTATTTAGGCGTCACTTGTCTGAATTTTTATTCTGGGCCAATCGATTCCCAATGGGAAGCAACACCCCTCGAGGCGGCGGAGCTCCTAGGCTGCCGGTTGGCTGGTGTCTAACGTAAGGGTGCGGGGCCGCAAGTTCGCCGCGGGAGCAGCGCTTAGATGGCTATCTTTTAGAGTTGCGTGGGTTGAAGGTATTGCCGCCGCCGGATCTGGATGACGGGGAGTCTTTGTGGATTGGCCCGGGGGCGGCGCAACCACGGCAGTGCGGTGGGGCGGGGAGCGGGGTTTTGGCCGGGGCCACGGACGGCGGAGGCAGGCTGCTCTGTCGTTGGTTGCTGGCTCTTCGGGGAAGATTCCGAACAGTGTGAGCTGGGAGGCACAAGACGGCCATCAAGCCATCCGGCATAGATCGGACAGTACCAAAATAAAATAAAATCGTGTGACCCCAATTTAGTCTTCAGTCAACAGACATGTGACCACTCTCGTACCTTGATGTTGATCTCTTAGTGTATTTCTTCGGATCAAAGAGATATGTTGTTCTTAACATTATGCGTTATCTGCATCTTCAGACACACCGTCTTCCGACTCACCGCAGCTGCTCCAACAAGGGAAGCATACACCAAACTGGAGCTACAATCCCCACTCAACAGTTCCCTGCATCGAATGCACGTGCCCGACATGGACAGCCACAACAACTGCAGGGCCATCAACAAGTCAGCACATGATGCTCACTCCTATGGATGGCAGCTAGATAGGTTGTACCCTCATCTTACTTGTGTGCAACATTTATGGCTTTGTTATTCATCTAAGCACGGAAAATCGATCATCACATTTCACTGTATATTCATGCTGATCTCTTACGGGTCTTGTTCAGGAGTTCACGCTGTTCCATAGTTCAGCTAAGATACTTGTTCTTTAGGTAACACTGTTCCATAGTTATCATCCATCAGCCAATGCTATCCCACAGGCTGGTGATTATAGTATTATACCACTTCTAGTATTACCTATGTTGTTCTTTAATACTTTTGTGTGCCATCTAGTTAATCTCGAGTACAAACGATACATATTCTGTAGCTTTCATCTGTGTTATCCCTTTAGTTTATGAGACCTATTGCTGCTAGTTAACCCCAGTCCTACTATTTATGTCGTCTCCTACAGGCACTCATTTAAATAAATCTAACTACTAGTTGCCTTCCATGCATGTCAGATATAATTGCACACACTGATAAATCCACAAGAACCTCACGGAGCAATGTAAAGGCCAACAAACATGATGTCAATGATACCCAATATGATGGAACATGTAAAGGAAGTTCTTCAGAAGACTTGCAGAAAGACGATGAATCCTCTTCACCCCACAAGGTCCTTGCTCTAACTTGGAATGTGATATGGTTACAACATGCATATAATGTCCTGGAGTGTATCTACTCTGTTGCAATGCCATGTGCTTAGCATGCTGATCATGCATGTAAATATGTCATGCCTTCCTGTTTTTCAGTACCTATTCCATTCATGATAACATGTTTTCAAATTCAAGTAATGTCATTCTACTCTATCGCAATGCCATCTGCTTAATTTGGACATCATGCTTCTGAATATCTTACACATTGTTATTCATCAGTATGTACTTCATCTGTCTGCCATACCATGTTTTTTTACATTGAAGTTATGTTCTAGTGCTCTGTTGCAATGCCATCTTATTTTCCCAATCATACACGTGTATGTTGCCTTAGTTATTTCTGTATGTATTCCGCTAGAATATAGTTTTACATTCAACTAGTTTTTTTGCTGTGTTGTTCTGTCGTATCCCTAGCTCTTACACCATACCCCCTCCGTCCGGATTACATGTTGCCGAAATGGATAAAAAAGGATGTATCTAGAACTAAAATACGCCTAGACCCATCCATTTTTTTCTGGATGGAGGGAATACATGTCAATATGTCATGCCTTTCTATTCTTCAGTACCTATTCCATCTCTCTGCTGTCGCATGTTTTATAATTAAAGCACCATTCTTCTATACAAGGCATGCAAGGGGAAGATGACTATGTTAGAATCTGAAGGGTTACAAACAAGGCCTTTGCAAAAGATCCAAACACTAGGAGATAATAAACCAACTCCAGTTTTTATAGATACTGCTCCAGCATAGAGAACCCCAACTCCTACTGATAATAAGCAGATTCCAGTGGCCAAAGAACTAGTCCGCTCCAGTCCAGCAAAAATATGTCAACTCAATTCTAAGAAGCGTGTGCGTATCCTTGCATCATGAAATTTTATAGCATGCTGATCATATTTTCTACATGTTTCTTACCCATCTCTCTTTTAGAAAATAAGCTTAAGAGGTAGAAGAATTTCTGCAATGGTATCGTTTATGAGGAAAGATTCTTGCAGGAATTCTCTGTGCTCCAATGTAGATGTAAGTACCTGTTGTATATCATTATATTTTTACATCAGCATGTATTTTGTTAATCGGCGTGAATCCAACCTTTATATAATCTAAATTTAGTTGTAGCAAAATGTATGATTAAAGGCCACAATGTTGATGTTTGTAAGGAAAACTACCTGGTAGTTTTGCATCCTGAGCTGCATGAGTGTACTATCTCATATTAGTGGGTTTGAATACTTTGGTTCTGCAGTGGGTTTTTTAGTGTTTTTTTACTGTGTTGTCCTGTCGTATCCCTAGCTCTTACATCATACTCCCTCTGTCTAGATTAAATGTCACATAAATGGATAAAACTGGATGTATCTAGAACTGAAATACGCCTAGACCCGTCCATTTATTTCCGGATGAAGGGAATACATGTCAATATGTCATGCCTTTCTATTC
The DNA here is from genome assembly GCA_963921465.1 of Triticum timopheevii. NCBI lineage: Eukaryota > Viridiplantae > Streptophyta > Magnoliopsida > Poales > Poaceae > Triticum > Triticum timopheevii. Next base: position 280,751,405 of record OY997274.1, on the reverse strand, counting down.
TTTAGTACCTATTCCATCTCTGCTATAGCATGTTTTATAACTGAATCACCATTCTTCTATATAAGGCATGCAAGGGGAAGACGGCTATGTTAGAATCTGAAGGGTTACAAACAAGGTCTTTGTAAAAGATCCAAATGCTAGGAGATAATAAACCAACTCCATTTTTCATAGATACTGCTCCAGCACAGAGAAACCCAACTCCCACTGATAATAAGCAGATTCCAGTGGCCAAAGAACTAGTCCGCTCCAGTCCAGCAAAATAATGTCAACTCCATTCTAAGAAGCATGTGCGTATCCTCGCATCATGAAATTTTATAGCATTCTGATCATATTTTCTACATGTTTATTACCCATCTCTCTTTTAGAAAATAAGGTTAAACGATAGAAGACTTCCTCCGTTGGGATCGTATTCGAGGAAAATATCTTGCGGGAATTTTCTGTGCTCCAATGCTGATGTAAGTACCTGTTGTATATCACTATATTTTTACATCAACATGTATTTTGTTAATCGGCGTGAATCTAACCTTTATCTGATCTAAAATTAGTTGTAGCAAAATGTTAAAGGAGCCAATGTTGATTTTTGTAAGGAAAATTGCCTGGTAGTTTTGCATACTGAGCTGCATGAATGTACTATCTCATATCACACACATTACTGAATTGTAGTGCTTCTTTGGTTGCCCATTCATTCATTGTGTCAATGTTGCTTTCGTACTACCTTACCTGGCTGATGATAGTTGTGCCATATTGTGTTAATTTGGTGTAGGCTAGTTGCCCAAACATTCGTTGTGTCAATGTTGCTTTCCTATTATCTGACTTGGCAAATGATAGCAATGCTAGTGTGTTAATTTTGTGCAGACTGCTGAAGATAAGAAGACAAGCTCTGAAAACAGCAAGGCCACCCCATTGTTTCTTTCCAGTAAATCTAGGCCAGGTAATATGGCAATAACTCATGATTAATCTGTTTGGTTCCCGTCCTAATTTATGTTATGATGCAGTGGTGGAGACACTCTCCACTATCAATAATACAAGCCTGCCAAAATCGCCATATGAATCTGTTCAGTATCCTCTGTCTCGAATGCAACGGAATAAATGCATGTTTGTGAACCAATTAATGGCTGAAGCAATGATGGAAATGGTGGATGAATCATAGGTGCAGAGTCGTGCGACACAACAACTGATCAATGTTTTCAGAGACAGTGTAGCAAAGCAGAAAGAACTTGCCCACATGCTTATGGGCGTCATCTGTGCTGAGGTTGCAGATTGTGACGTTGTAGATGGTTAGGTTCTGCTCATTTATTTGCACTGGCATCAATCTTTGATTGCCCGGTGGATGTAATTTCCTGTAATATATGCTGGATGTGCAACGTTATTCCCTTTATGCCGTACCTTTGCGTCATCGGTTTTGGTCCTGTTCATAATTGCTCGTCGTAATGGGCTCAAATTATCTAATTTGGCCTAAAGACATGTATGAACTTTAGTGGGCCCATTAAGTTAATGGGCCGTTTCTAGGCCGAAAGTTAATGGTCGGCCCTCTTACCTCCCGGGTCATTAACAGGCCGACATCGAAGCGGGCAACAGGTGGCCCCAGTTTATTTCACGGACTGTTAACAGGCTGTTACTAAGTTTGGGCTACATATGGCCCAACTATACTGTACTAGAGACCATGAACACCATGGGCCGCTAAGAGGCCGAAAGTCAGGTCGTATTGTAAATGGCCCAACTGTGTTGTGGGCCTTTAGCAGCCCGAAAGAGAAACCGGGCTGGTATTGGACCTTGAAGGGCATGGGCCATTAAAAGGCCAAAACTAAGGTCTAACTACAAATGGCCCAACTCATTTATGGTCCGTTAACAGGCCGAAAGGCACACAAGGCCGGGAATTGGCCCAACACTTAAATGGGTCGCTAAAAGGCCAAAACTCAGGTCCGACTACCAATGGCCCAACTGATTTTTGGGCCGTCAACAGGCTGAAAGTGACACCGGGCCAGAAAATTGGCGCAACACTTAAATGGGCCACTAAAAGGCCGAAACTCAGGTCCGACAACAAATGGCCCATCAGATTTATGGGCCGTCAACAGGCTGAAAGACACACCGGGCCTGAAACTAGCCCAACATTTAAATGGGTCGCAAAAAGGCCGAAAGATGTACATCCTGAAAACTAGCCCATCCACTAATGGACCGTTAACAGGCCGAAATCTCATCGGGCCAATATTGAGCCCAAATATATAGCGGGCTGTTAACGGGCTCGAACTGACGATGGGCTGCAATGGTGTCAAATCTTTAACGGGCCGTTGACGGGCCGAATTGGCACATCTCGTATGGGCCGTGGGCTTAAATGGACCTGACCCAAGTAGGCCTTATATGGGCTGGCCTGCTAATTTTTACTGGGCCGGCCTTTTCACAGGAATGGGCCTCTGTTGGGCTGTGCCACTTGTATACGTATCATAGGCGCCTTCTGTCCAATGAGTGGATGACTCGGTCCCAACGATGAGCCGACACGTGTTTCCTCCAGCCAATGATGATTTTACACGTGCAAAATCCCCATTGGTTGGGGCTGTTAACGGGTTATCGGATCCAAAACCTGACCCGATAGCTTAACGACGTTCCGTTATGGTGGATGCCACGTGTCGGTCACCCTTGACGAAAGCACTTCTGTGACGCGCGAATTATCGTCATGGAAGTGGACACTTCCGTGATGATAATTTTGGTAGTGTCATGCAACACTTCTACGACAGCACATGTATGACTATCTTGATTCTGTCATAAATTTGTCATGGATGTACATGCATGACAAAAAACGCGACCTACTGTGACAAACACGTATCATCACGGAAGTGTATCTTTTTGTAGTGCAAGTTGGATGCACACCCACTTAGTTTCTTTTGTTGAGCTTTCATACACTTATAGCTCTTAGTGCATCTGTTGCATGGCAATCCCTACTCCTTGCATTGACATCAATTGATGGGCATCTCCATAGCCCGTTGATTAGCCGCGTCGATGTGAGACTTTCTCCCTTTTTGTCTTCTCCACATAAACCTCCACCATCATATTCTATTCCACCTATAGTGCTATATCCATGGCTTGCGCTCATGTATTGCGTGAGGGTTGAAAAAGCTGAAGCGCATTAAAAAGTATGAACCAACTGCTCGGCTTGTCATCGGGGTTGTGCATGATGGGAGCATTTTGTGTGACGAAAATGAAGCAAGGCCAAACTATATGATTTTGTAGGGATAACCTCGCTTTGGCCTTGTTGTTTTGAAAAGACATGATTGCTTTATTAGTATGCTCGAAGTATTATTGTTCTTATGTCAAATGATAGACTATTGCTTTGAATCACCCGTGTCTTAATATTCATGCCATGATTAGACATATGATCAAGATTATGCTAGGTAGCATTCCACATCAAAATTATCTTTTTTATCATTTACCTACTCGAGGACGAGCAGGAATTAAGCTTGGGGATGCTGATACGTCTCCGTCGTATCTATAATTTTTTATTGTTCCATGCCAATATTCTTCAACTTTCATATACTTTTGGCAACTTTTTACACTATTTTTGGGACTATCATATTGATCCAGTGCCCAGTGCCAGTTCCTGTTTGTTGCATGTTTTATGTTTCGCAGAAAACCCATATCAAACGGTGTCCAAACGGGATAAAAACGGACGGAGAATTATTTTGGAATATTTGTGATTTTTGGGAAGTAAAATCAACGCGAGACGATGCCCGAGTGGGCCAGGAGATAGGGGGCACGCCCCAGGGAGGCAGGCACACCCTGGACACTCCTGGGACCCCTGTAAGGCGGTTGACTCTCTTCTTTTGCTACAAGAAAGCTAATTTTATGAGAAAAATCTGGGCGAAAGATTCACTCCGATTGGAGTTACGGATCACCGGATATAAAAGAAACGGTGAAGGGGCAGAATCTGAGAACGCAGAAACAGAGAGATAGATCCAATCTCGGAGGGGCTCTCGCCCCTCCCACGCCATGGGATATAAGGACCAGAGGGAAAACCCTTCTCCCATCTAGGGTGAAGGTCAAGGAAGAAGAAGAAGAAGGGGGGCTTTCTCCCCTTGCTTCCGGTGGCGTCGAAACGCCGCCCGGGGCCATCATCATCACCGCGATCTTCACCAACACCTCTGCTATCTTCACCAACATCTCCATCACCTTCCCCCATCTATATTCAGCAGTCCACTCTCCTGCATCCTGCTGTACCCTCTACTTAAACATGGTGCTTTATGCTTCATATTATTATCCAATGATGTGTTGTCATCTTATGATGTCTGAGTAGATTTTCGTTGTCCTACCGGTGATTGAATAATTGCTATGATTGGTTTGAGTCGCATGTTTTATTATTGGTTCTGTCCTATGGTGCCCTCCGTGTCACGCAAGCATGAGGGATTTCCGCTGTAGGGTTTGCAATATGTTCATGATTTGCTTATGGTGGGTGGCGTGAGTGACAGAAGCACAGACCCGAGTAAGTAGGTTGTTTGCGTATGGGATAAAGGGGACTTGATACTTTAATGCTATTGTTGGGTTTTAGCTTAATGATCTTTAGTAGTTGCGGATGCTTGCTAGAGTTCCAATCATAAGTGCATATGATCCAAGAAGAGAAAGTATGTTAGCTTATGCCTCTCCCTCAAATAAAATTGCAATAGTGATTATCTGTCAAGTAAAGTAGTCAATTGCTTAGGGACAATTCCACAACTCCTACCACCACTTTTCCACACTCGCTATATTTACTTTATTACTTATTTATCTAAACAGCCCCTACTTTTTATTTACATGTTCTTTATTATCTTGCAAACCTATCCAACAACACCTACAAAGTACTTCTAGTTTCATACTTGTTCTAGGTAAAGCGAACACTAAGCGTGCGTAGAGTCGTATCAGTGGCAGGTAGGACTTGAGAGAGTATTTGTTCTACCTTTAGCTCCTTGTAGGGTTCGACACTCTTACTTATAGAAAGAGGCTACCATTATACCCTACACTTGTGGGTTATCACAAGGCGCCACCACGACGGTGGAGCGCGTCGTCCGGAGGTAGGTCCTCCGCCGGGGAAGGCGCCGGCGAGCCCTTCCCCCGGTAGAGGGCCTGCGATCGCCCGACCACCGCTAGCATACCCCCTTGCCCCTTGGTCTGATCCTAGTTTTCGGACACCCTAGTGGTGGCAACAGGATGCGCTTGGCGGGGTCGCAACGAGGAGCGAGGAGCACACCTGAAGATCTCCGCTCGTGACACTCTCACGTCATAATGAGTTGGGGCTATACATGCCCCGGAGTCTCCTGAGTGCTGCCACTAGGCCTCACGGGGGCTCCCACCCACGTCCAAGTGGAAGCACCATGCTCTGCGCTGGCCGTCGACACTGTCCCCCAATGACTATGCCCACGCCCAGTGGAAGCACTTAGCTCAGCGCTGGTCAGAAGACTAGCATAGGCGCCGGGCGCGGCTGTTCTCCTTGCCCTTTTTCTGTAACCCGATTTGCTACCTTTGAATGAATTTGGAGTTTTGTGTGCTTATTAAAAGAAAAGGGGGGATTTTTTTTGACTTGTTCTTGTTCTTTGATTTTCGCTTGGAAAGCCCAGTGCCTGCTTGCTACCCCTCCCCGCGAGCGGGGGCTAGGTGTGGTGTGTGCACCTAGGCAGGCCCGGATAGTGCCAAGGTTCCCCCGGGGCCAAGGACGCCACGGCCACATGCCTGCCTGCATACACACCTCGCCAAAAGCTTTGGCGTTTGGCTCCTCGCGTGGCGCCCGCGAGTGGGCTAGCAATCACGCTGGGAAGCCCCTCCATTGGGAGCCCCCAGAGGGCTCGCCCCGGGAGGAAGGTGCCTCCGCGATGCAAGAACCAGCCCAAGGTCGTGAACATGAAAGGTAAATCACGCAAGCTACTCTAGTCAAGAGCCCCTGGCTCGCGATGACGCATTCTGAAATTAACTCAGGAAACATATCATCATTCCATGCTTTACAAGGAGACCATCCTCCCCCCAAAGAAAAATGCTTTCACCCCCTGATAACCCACAATTATAGGAGATCGCAACAGTTTTCGAGGGTAGAGTATTCAACGCAAATTTATTGATTCGACACAAGGGGAGCCGAAGAATACTGTCAAGTATTAGCAGCTGAGTTGTCAATTCAACCACACCTGGAAACTTAGTATCTGCAGCAAAGTGTTTAGTAGCAAAGTAATATGATAGTGGTGGTAACGGTAACAAAAGTAAAGACAGCAAAAGTAATGTTTTTGGTATTTTGTAGTGATTGTAACAGTAGCAACGGAAAAGTAAATAAGCGAAAACCAGTATATGGAAAGCTCATAGGCACCGGACTGGTGATGGATAATTATGCCGGATGCGGTTCGTCATGTAACAGTCATAACATAGGGTGACACAGAACTAGCTCCAATTCATCAATGTAATGTAGGCATGTATTCCGAATATAGTCATACGTGCTTATGGAAAAGAACTTGCATGACATCTTTTGTCCTACCCTCCCGTGGCAGCGGGGTCCTATTGGAAACTAAGGGATATTAAGGCCTCCTTTTAATAGAGAACCGGAACAAATCCTTAGCACATAGTGAATACATGAACTCCTCAAACTATGGTCATTACCGGGAGTGGTCCCGATTATTGTCACTTCGGGGTTGCCGGATCATAACACATAGTAGGTGACTATAAACTTGCAAGATAGGATCAAGAACACACATATATTCATGAAAACATAATAGGTTCAGATCTGAAATCATGGCACTCGGACCCTCGTGACAAGCATTAAGCATAGCAAAGTCATAGCAACGTCAATCTCAGAACATAGTGGATACTAGGGATCAAACCCTAACAAAACTAACTCGATTACATGATAAATCTCATCCAACCCATCACCGTCCAGCAAGCCTATGACCGAATTACGCACGCACGGCGGTGAGCATCATGAAATTGGTGATGGAGGATGGTTGATGATGACGACGGCGACGAATCCCACTCTCCGGAGCCCTGAACGGACTCCAGATCAGCCCTCCCGAGAGAGATTAGGGCTTGGCGGCGGCTCCGTATCGTAAAACGTGATGATTTCTTCTCCCTGATTTTTTTCTCCTCGAAAGCCAATATATGGAGTTGGAGTTGGTGTCGGAGGGCCACCAGGGGGCCCACGAGGTAGGGGGCGCACCCAGGAGGGGGGCGCGCCCCCACCCTCATGGACAGGGTGTGGGCCCCCTAGTCTTCATCTTTGGCGAGGATTTTTTTTATTTTTTCTAAGATGTTCCATGGAGTTTCAGGTCATTCCGAGAACTTTTGTTTTCTGCACATAAAAAGACATCATGGCAATTCTGCTGAAAACAGCATCAGTCCGGGTTAGTTCCATTCAAATCATACAAGTTGGAGTCCAAAACAAGGGCAAAAGTGTTTGGAAAAGTAGATACGACGGAGACGTATCAACTCCCCCAAGCTTAAACCCTTTCTTGTCCTCAAGCAATTCAGTTGACAAACTGAAAAAGAAAAAGAAAAACTTTTACAAACTCTGTTTGCTCTTGTTGTTGTAACATGAAAAGCCAACATTCAAGTTTCAGCAAGTATTATGAACTAACCATACTAACAATAACACATAGGTCTCACAATTACTCATAATAATAGCATAATCAGCTAGCGAGCTATAATAACAAAACTCGGATGACAGCACTTTCTCAAAATAATCATAACATGATATAACAAAATGGTATCTCGCTAGCCCTTTCTGAGACTGCAAAACATAAATGCAGAGAACCTTTAAAGATCAAGGACTGACTAAACATTGTAATTCATGGTAAAAGAGATCCAGTCAAGTCATACCCAATATAAACCAATTATAATGAATGCAAACAACAGTGTGCTCTCCAGCGGGTGCTTTTAATAAGAAGGATGATGACTCAACATAAAAGTAAATAGATAGGCCCTTCGCAGAGGGAAGCAAGGATTTGTAGAGGTGCCAGAGCTCGGTTTTGAAATAGAGATAAATTATATTTTGAGCGGCATACTTTCATTGTTAACATGACAACTAAGAGATGACGATATCTTCCATTCTAAACAAATTATAGGCGGTTCCCAAACAGAATGGTAAAGTTTATACTCCCCCTCCTCCACAAGCATCAATCCATGGCTTGCTCGAAACAACGAGTGCCTCCAACATTGAACGGGTCCCAGGGGGAGTTTTGTTTGCAATTATTTTGATTTAGTTTGCATAAAGCATGGGACTGGGCATCCCAGCGACCAGCCATTTTCTCGTGAATGAGGAGAGGAGTCCACTCCTCTTGAGAATAACCCGCCTAACATGGAAGATAAGGGCAGCCCTAGTTGACATATGAGCTATTCGAGCATGCAAAACAGAATGTTTATTTGAAGGTTTAGAGTTTGGCACATACAAATTTACTTGGAACGGCAGGTAAATACCGCAAATAGGTAGGTATAGTGGACTCATATGGAAAAACTTTGGGGTTTAAGGAGTTTGGATGCACAAGCAGTATTCCTGCTTAGTACAGGTGAAGGCTAGCAAAAGACTGGGAAGTGACCAACTGAGAGAGCGACAACAGTCGTAAACATGCATTAAAATTAATTTACATCGAATACAAGCATGAGTAGGATATAATCTACCATGAACATACATATCATGAAGGCTATGTTGATTTGATTCAACTACATGCGTGAACATGTGCCAAGTCTAGTCACTCAATTCATTTAAAGGAGGATACCATCCCATCATACCACATCATAATGATTCTAATAGCATGTTGGCACCCAAGGTAAACCATTATAACTCATAGCTAATCAAGCATGGCACAAGCAACTATAATCTCTAAATGTCATTGCAAATATGTTTAGTTCATAATAGCTGACCCAAGAATGATGAATCATCATATTTACAAAAACAAGAGAGGTCGAGTTCATACCAGCTTTTCTCATCCCAATAAGTCCATCATATATCATCATTATTGCCTTTCACATGCACGACCGAACGATGTGTATAATAATAAGAGTGCACGTGCATTGGACTAAGCTGGAATCTGCAAGCATTCAACTCAAGAGAGAAGACAAGTAATATGGGCTCTAAGTTAAATAAACAATTATGCATATAAGAGCCACTAAGCATTTTCAATATGTCTTCTCGTCCCTAAAGGAAAGAAAATAAAACTATTTACACGGGAAAGCTCCCAACAAGCAAAAGGAGAACGGGAAATTTTTTTGGGTTTTCTTTTTAATTACTACAGCAAAGAAATAAACTACTACTAATTTTTTTGGTTTTTTTCTTAAGGTTTATTAAACACACAAGAAGAAAGCATGAAAAAGAAAATAAACTAGCATGGATATTACAGTGAAAGAGTATGAGCACCGACATCTAGCAATGAGTGTGTGTGAACATGAATGTAATGTCGATGGGAAATACGTACTCCCCCAAGCTTAGGCTTTTGGCCTAAGTTGGTCTATTGCCAGGGATAGCCTGGCGGATACCCGTAGGTGAAGCTTGGGTCATACTGTGATGAAGAAGACTCTGACTGCCACTGGCTGGCAACCACCTCGGGATCCCAAGAATAAACAGACTGTTGTGGAGGCTCATCTTGTGGTTCCGGTTCCGGGGCTGGTGTAGGATTCTGATAGGTTTGAACGGCCGCCCATGGAACGACGTGAGGACCTGCAGACAAGTTAAACAAAGAGGGAGCAGGCAAAGTAATAATCTCAGGGTGATGTTTATCAAAGTATAATTTATATTTGAGCTCCACTTCACGACTCTTAACAAGAAAGTCATGCGCTAGCATACTCTTATAATCTAAATAAGCATGGGGCAACGATGTTTCTTCTTTCTCCTCATGCCTAATAGGTATTTCAAAATATTCAGCTAAGTGCGAAGCATAAATGCCTCCAAAGATAGGGCCCTTAGTACGGTTCAGACTTAACCGTCTAGCAACAATTCCACCGATACTAACAGAGTTATTGCGGTATATACCATGGAACAAAATTATAATATTAGGAACACTAAGGTTTCCACAGTTCCCGCGTCCAATCAAGCAACGACTAGCAAATAAGGCAAAGTAGCGTAAAACAGGAAAATGTATGCTAGTAATCCTTGCATCAGAATCCTTCCTGGTTTCTCCCACAGTGATAGTGTTAATAAAAGCTTCTACTTTGTTACAGTGTGGTTCATCCAAGGTGCCCTCAAAGGGTATTTTGCAAACCTCGCAAAACTCAGCTAATGGCATCTCCTTAACAACGTCATATAAATGAAACTCTACTGATGGAGGTGATTTCTTAGGGAAAAGGTAGAAGTTTTGCACAAAAGTATTTGTGAGTAAGAGATACTGATGACGTTGGTCGCGGAGGAAGTCGATGAGGCCAGCATTCTCAATCAATAAATAGAAATCCTCATAAATCCCGGCTCTCCTCAAGAAGTCATCGGAACACCATTCACACGGTCGGACCTCCGCGGTGTGAGGCAAATTAAATTTGGGCTTCTCCTCTTCTTCCTTTTGTTTTTCCTTCAAGCTTCGGCTCGACGAGCCCCTCAAAAGTCTCTTCATTATTTTCTGAAATAATCTGAAATTTTTAGTAACTTCAAATAAAAGTGAACCAACTTCAATAAAATTGATAGCAACAACTCCCACAAGTGCCTAGAGCCTATATCAAGCATTAGAAGTACTTGGAACCATATAAATTTGACATGCAAGCTCAAGAACATGGTCACCTATGCAGCACAAATTTGCAATGAATAAAGCACTAGAACAAAAACTAATTGGACCAATGGAGGAGTCACATACCAAGGAACAATCTCCCCAAGCAGTTTTGCGAGAGGTGTTTTGAGCAAGGAGATCGAAAATCACAACAACGGGGGCTGGAACTCGTGCTTGAGTTGCTTTTTCGTGTTTGTGTGAAGCAGAGGAAGAAGATGGGTGCACTGATAAGTGGAGGAGGGCCACCGTGGGCCCACGAGGCAGGGGGCGCGCCCAGGGGGCTAGGGCGTGCCCTCCACCCTCGTGACCAGGTGGCAGCTCCCAACGCGGGAATTTTTGCACAGTAAATCCTCAAATATTCCCGAAAAAATCATATTAAATTGGCATGGCATTTTGAGGACTTTTATTTTCGGGATATTTTTATATTGCATGGATAAGTCAGGAGACAGACAGAAAAATACTATTTTACTTTATTTCTACTAAATAACAGAAAATATAAGGAGGGTACAGAAGGTTGTGCTTCTAGTTTCATCCATCTTGTGATCATCAAAATGAACCCACTAACAAGGTTGATCAATTCTTGTTAACAAACTCATTCCGAATAACACGGAACAGGAGAAATTTCAAATAACACTAAGTTACCTCAACGGGGATATGAAAATCCCCAACAATAAGAATATCATACTTTTTCTTGACAGTATGGAGAGTAAATTCAAAACCTCCAAATATAATCGATGGAATTTTTCCAATAGAGTTGATGCTATAAACTTGAGGTTGTTTCCTCGGAAAGTGTACCGTGTGCTCATTGCCATTAACATGAAAAGTGACATTGCCTTTGTTGCAATCAATAACAGCCCCTGCAGTATTAAGGAAAGGTCTTCCAAGAATAATAGACATACTATCATCCTCGGGAATATCAAGAATAACAAAGTCCGTTAAAATAGTAACGTTTGCAACTACAACAGGCACATCCTCACAAATACCGACAGGTATAGCAGTTGATTTATCAGCCATTTGCAAAGATATTTCAGTAGGTGTCAACTTATTCAAGTCAAGTCTACGATATAAAGAGAGAGGCATAACACTGACACCGGCTCCAAGATCACATAAAGCAGTTTTAACATAATTTCTCTTAATGGAGCATGGTATAGTAGGTACTCATGGATCTCCAAGTTTCTTTGGTATTCCACCCTTAAAAGTATAATTAGCAAGCATGGTGGAAATTTTTGCTTACGGTATCTTTCTTTTATTCGTAATGATATCCTTCATATACTTAGCATAAGGATTTGTTTTGAGCACATCAGTTAATCGCATACGCAAAAAGATGGGTCTAATCATTTCAGCAAAGCGCTCAAAATCCTCATCATCCTTTTTCTTGGATGGTTCCGGAGGAAAAGGCATGGGTTTCTGAACCCATGGTTCCCTTTCTTTACCATGTTTCCTAGCAACAAAGTCTCTTTTATCATAACGTTGATTCTTTGATTGTGGGTTATCAAGATCAACAGCAGGTTCAATCTCTACATCATTGTCTTTGCTAGGTTGAGCATCATCATGAACATTATCATTAACATTATCACTACATTCATGTTCATCACCTGATTGTGTTTTAGCATTAGACATAGAAATATTCTTTGGATTCTCAGGTGGTTCATCGATAGGTTCACTAGAAGTTTGCAACGTCCTATCATTTTTCTTTTTCTTCCTTTTAGAAGAACTAGGTACATCAATATTATTTCTCTGAGAATCTTGCTCGATTCTCTTAGGGTGGCCTTCAGGATACAAAGGTTCTCGAGTCATTCTACCAGTTCTAGTAGCCACTCTAACAGCGTAATCATTTTTCTTACTATTCATTTCATCAAGCACTTCTTTCTGAGCTTTAAGTACTTGTTCTACTTGAGTGGTAACCATAGAAGCATGTTTGCTAACAAGTTTAAGTTCACCTCTAATATCAGCCATATAATAACCCAAGCGTTTAGTCATAAAGGTATTCTGTTTTAATTGTCTACCAAAATAAGCATTAAAGTCATCTTTCTTAAACATAAAGTCATCAAACTCATCCAAGCACTGACTAGCAATTTTAGTAGGAGGGACTTCAGCTTTATCATATCAATAGAAAGAATTTACCTTTACTACCTATGTCAGGATATCGGGATCAGGAGGTTCTTTAGTGAATAAGGAATTGAGATCATATACTTCTTCAGCAGGCGGTAAATTAGGATAGTGTATTTCTTCAATAGGAGGTAAATTCTTAACATCTTCAGCTTTAATACCTTTTTCTTTCATAGATTTCTTTGCCTCTTGCGTATCTTCGGGACTGAGAAATAGAACACCTCTCTTATTCGGAGTTGGTTTAGGAATAGGCTCAGTAATTGGCTCTGGAGCTGGCTTGGGAGTAGGCTCAGGAGGTGCCCAATTATTTTCATTTGTCAACATATTATTCAATAGAATTTCAGATTCATCCGGTGTTATTTCCCTGAAAAGAGAACCAGCACAACTATCCAGGTAATCTCTGGAAGTATTAGTTAGTCCATTATAAAAGATATCAAGTATTTCAGGTTTCTTAAGAGGATGATCAGGCAAAGCATTAACTAACTTGAGAAGCCTCCCCCAAGCTTGTGGGAGACTCTCTTCTTCAATTTGCATGAAGTTGTATATTTCCCTCAAAGCAGCTTGTTTCTTATGAGCAGGGAAATATTTAGCAGAAAAGTAATAAATCATATCCTAGGGACTATGCACACAACCAGGATCAAGAGAATTAAACCATATCTTAGCATCACCCTTTAATGAGAACGGAAATATTTTAAGTAAATAAAGGTAGCGCGATCTCTCATCATTAGTAAAAAGGGCGGCTATATCATTTAACTTAGTAAGATGTGCCACAACAGTTTCAGATTCATAGCCATAGAAAGGATCAAATTCAACCAAAGTAATTATATCTGGATCAACAGAAAATTCATAATAATCCTTATCGGGAACATAGATAGGTGAAGTAGCAAAAGCAGGGTCGGGTCTCATTCTATCTCTAAGAGATTCTTTACTCCATTTAACTAGCAACCTCTTAAGTTCGTATCTATCCTGGCAAGCAAAAACAGCTGCAGAAGATTCCGCATCAAAAAGATAACCCTCAAGAATAGCAGGCATATTCTCATCATCACTCTCATCATCATATTCAGATTCAATAATTTCTCTTTCTCTACACCTAGCAATTTGTTCATCAAGAAATTTACCAAGGGGCACAGTATTATCAAGCATAGAAGTAGTTTCATCATAAGTATCATGCATAACAGAAGTGGCATCATCAATAACATGTGACATATCAGAATTCATAGAAGTAGCAGGTTTAGGTGTCGCAATCTTACTTATAACGGAAGGAGAATCTAGTGCAGAGCTAGATGGCAGTTCCTTACCTCCCCTCGTAGTTGAGGGAAAAATAGTAGTTCGATCGTCTTTCAAGTTCTTCATAGTGTCCAGCAGAAATAAATCCCAAGTGACTCAAATAATAGAGCTATGCTCCCCGACAACAGCGCCAGAAAAAGGTCTTGATAACCCACAAGTGTAGGGATCGCAACAGTTTTCGAGGGTAGAGTATTCAACCCAAATTTATTGATTCGACACAAGGGGAGCCAAAGAATATTCTCAAGTATTAGCAGCTGAGTTGTCAATTCAACCACACCTGGAAACTTAGTATCTGCAGCAAAGTGTTTAGTAGCAAAGTAATATGATAGTGGTGGTAACGGTAACAAAAGTAAAGACAACAAAAGTAATGTTTTTGGTATTTTGTAGTGATTGTAACAGTAGCAACGGAAAAGTAAATAAGCGAAAACCAGTATATGGAAAGCTCATAGGCACCGGATTAGTGATGGATAATTATGCCGGATGCGGTTCGTCATGTAACAGTCATAACATAGGGTGACACAGAACTAGCTCCAATTCATCAATGTAATGTAGGCATGTATTCCGAATATAGTCATACGTGCTTATGGAAAAGAACTTGCATGACATCTTTTGTCCTACCCTCCCGTGGCAGCGGGGTCCTATTGGAAACTAAGGGATATTAAGGCCTCCTTTTAATAGAGAACCGGAACAAAGCATTAACACATAGTGAATACATGAACTCCTCAAACTATGATCATCACCGGGAGTGGTCCCGATTATTGTCACTTCGGGGTTGCCGGATCATAACACATAGTAGATAACTATAAACTTGCAAGATAGGATCAAGAACACACATATATTCATGAGAACATAATAGGTTCAGATCTAAAATCATGGCACTCGGGCCCTAGTGACAAGCATTAAGCATAGCAAATTCATAGCAACATCAATCTCAGAACATAGTGGATACTAGGGATCAAACCCTAACAAAACTAACTCGATTACATGATAAATCTCATCCAACCCATCACCGTCCAGCAAGCCTACGATGGAATTACTCATGCACGGAGGTGAGCATCATGAAATTGGTGATAGAGGATGGTTGATGATGACGACGATGATGAATCCCCCTCTCCGGAGCCCTGAACCGACTCCAGATCAGCCCTCCCGAGAGAGATTAGGGCTTGGCGGCGGCTCCGTATCGTAAAACGCGATGATTTCTTCTCCCTGATTTTTTTCTCCCCGAAAGCCAATATATGGAGTTGGAGTTGGCATCGGAGGGCCACCAAGGGGCCCATGAGGTAGGGGGCGCGCCCAAGAGGGGGAGGCGCCCCCACCCTCGTAGACAGGGTGTGGGCCCCCTGGTCTTCATCTTTGGTGAGGATTTTTTATTATTTTTTCTAAGATGTTCCGTGGAGTTTCAGGTCATTCCGAGAACTTTTGTTTTCTGCACATAAAACAACATCATGGCAATTCTGCTGAAAATAGCGTCAGTCCGGGTTAGTTCCTTTCAAATCATACAAGTTAGAGTCCAAAACAAGGGCAAAAGTGTTTGGAAAAGTAGATATGACAGAGACATATCACCCCCCCCCCCCCCCGCGGGGCTATGTCCAAAAATCTTTACAGGAAGAGCAGGGAAGTATAGGCCTAGCAAGGAATGCTGTTGCCCATATTGCAATCATCGCCATCATCATTGGCTCCGCCCTCCTCGGCTACGAGTGCAGCCACATCATCAGCAAGAGCAAACTCCTTAATCAGGTCATCTACATGATCGTCCACCCACCTTGCCAGGTCGCCCTATACGACTCTGGCAGGGGGGCTATCACGGCGTTAAAGTCGAAATCCGAATCCAGCTTGAAGGTAGCTGAAGACGCACGAGAACGCGTGCCCAAGGAGATCCCAGCTCTTCTCCTCAATGACCTGGCGAGCCCTCATGGACCTGCCTTCAAGGAAGGTCACGACTTGGGAAAAGATGTGCAGGTAGCCGGCGACATCGACTTCGTGTAGGTAGGCAGGCAACGCTCCCCTTGCAGATGGTGTCCAGGGCGCGGTTGGCCCTCACCCTGAGGTCATCAAACATCTTGGAGCGCTCTCGCTGCAGTGTTCGGCGGTGTTTCGTGTCGTCCGATGCCCTCTCCACGAGGGACAAGACGCTCGCGACCTGTTGCTAAAGAAAGGACAGCTCAGCCTCGGGGCGACTCGGGCTTCTTCGGCGGCCTTCCCCTGCCACTCCGCCGTGATAAGCTGGGCTTGGAAAGCATCGGCTTTGCCTTGCAACTGGACCTATCATTGCTTGAAGCAGGTCTCCTGGAGCCCCAACTTCTAGTGATATTCCGCGACAAGGGATTAGCACACTTCCGCCACCTTCTGGTCCAGCTGTATCTTCGCCTCCCGAGAAGCAAGGGCCTCCTCGGCCGAAGTTACTTGGTGCTCCATCACCTCCAATCGGTCATGCTCTAAGCTTTGCACCAATGCCTCGAGTACCAGCGCCTCCTCGTGATCCCGAGCCTCAGTCGCGTTGTTAGGGGACCCGCCTGGCTGCACTGCAAGGATGGCCCTGCGCGCCTGGACCTATCGTTCAAGATCAACATTCAAGACTCAGAGCTCCTTCTCGTGCTCCTCGACCGCCTCGAGACGCTGCTCCGCGGCCCGGGCCTCCTCTCGGGCATGGGTGCAGGCCTACCGAGAAGCCGCAGGAGACCCCTCGACATTCGTGCGGGTACGCTCATGCTGCAAGTGCGCAAGATTGATGGCGACCTTTAGCTGATGCCACTCGTGTTGGAAATATTCCCTAGAGGCAATAATAAATTGGTTATTATTATATTCCTTTGTTCATGATAATAGTCTTTTATTCATGCTATAACTGTATTATCCGGAAATCGTAATACACGTGTGAATACATAGACCACAATATGTCCCTAGTAAGCCTCTAGTTGACTAGCTCGTTGATCAATAGATGGTTACGGTTTCCTGACCATGGACATTGGATGTCATTGATAACGGGATCACATCATTAGGTGAATGATGTGATGGACAAGACCCAATCCTAAGCCTAGCACAAGATCATGTAGTTCGTATGCTAAAGCTTTTCTAATGTCAAGTATCTTTTCCTTAGACCATGAGATTGTGCAACTCCCGGATACCGTAGGAATGCTTTGGGTGTACCAAACGTCACAACGTAACTAGGTGGCTATAAAGGTGCATTACAGGTATCTCCGAAAGTGTCTGTTGGGTTGGCACGAATCGAGACTGGGATTTGTCACTCCGTGTAAACGGAGAGGTATCTCTGGGCCCACTCGGTAGGACATCATCATAATGTGCACAATGTGATCAAGGAGTTGATCAGGGGATGATGTGTTACGGAACGAGTAAAGAGACTTGCCGGTAACGAGATTGAACAAGGTATCGGGATACCGACGATCGAATCTCGGGCAAGTATCGTACCGCTAGACAAAGGGAATTGTATACGGGATTGATTAAGTCCTTGACATCGTGGTTCATCCGATGAGATCATCGTGGAACATGTGGGAACCAACATGGGTATCCAGATCCCGCTGTTGGTTATTGACCGGAGAGTCGTCTCGGTCATGTCTGCATGTCTCCCGAACCCATAGGGTCTACACACTTAAGGTTCGGTGACGCTAGGGTTATAGAGATATTAGTATGCGGTAACCCGAAAGTTGTTCGGAGTCCCGGATGAGATCCCGGACGTCACGAGGAGTTCCGGAATGGTCCGGAGGTAAAGAATTATATATAGGAAGTGCTATTTCGGCCATCGGGACAAGTTTCGGGGTCACCGGTATTGTACCGGGACCACCGGAAGGGTCCCGGGGGTCCACCGGGTGGGGCCACCTGCCCCGGGGGGCCACATGGGCTGTAGGGGGTGCGCCTTGGCCTACATGGGCCAAGGGAACCAGCCCCATGAGGCCCAGGTGCCAAGAGAAGAGAAAAAGGGGAGAGTCCTAAAGGGGGAAGGCACCTCCGAGGTGCCTTGGGGAGGATGGACTCTCCCCCTTGGCCGCACCCTTTCCTTGGAGGAAGGGGCAAGGGCTGCGCCTTCCCCCTCTCCCTTGGCCCTATATATAGTGGGGAAAAGGAGGAGCAACCATACCTAAGGCCTGGCGCCTCCCTCTCCCTCCCGTGACACATCTCCCTCCTCCCGCAACGCTTAGCGAAGCCCTGTTGGAATCCCGCTACTTCCACCACGTCGTCGTGCTGCTGGATCTCCATCAACCTCTCCCTCCTCCTTTCTGGATCAAGGCATGGGAGACATCTCCGTTCCGTACGTGTGTTGAATGCGGAGGTGCCGTCCGTTCGGCGCTAGGATCATCGGTGATTTGAATCACGACGAGTACGACTCCTTCAACCCCGTTCTCTTGAACGCTTCCGCTTAGCGATCTACAAGGGTATGTAGATGCACTCTCCTTCCCCTCGTTGCTGGTTTCTCCATAGATAGATCTTGGTGACATGTAGGAAAATTTTGAATTTCTGCTACGTTCCCCAATAGTGGTATCAGAGCCAGGTTTATGCGTAGTTACTATGCACGAGTAGAACACAAAGTAGTTGTGGGCGTCGATATTGTTCAATATGCTTGCCGTTACTAGTCTTATCTTGATTCGGCGGCATCGTGGGATGAAGAAGCCCGGACCAACCTTACACGTACTCTTACATGAGACCGGTTCCACCGACAAACATGCACTAGTTGCATAAGGTGGCTGGCGGGTGTCTGTCTCTCCCACTTTAGTCGGATCGGATTCGATGAAAAGGGTCCTTATGAAGGGTAAATAGCAATTGGCATATCACGTTGTGGTTTTTGCGTATGTAAGAAACGTTCTTGCTAGAAACCCATAGCAGCCACGTAAAACATGCAAACAACAATTAGAGGACGTCTAACTTGTTTTTGCAGGGTATGCTATGTGATGTGATATGGCCAAAAAGGATGTGATGAATGATATATGTGATGTATGAGATTGATCATGTTCTTGTAATAGGAATCACGACTTGCATGTCGATGAGTATGACAACCGGCAGGAGCCATAGGAGTTGTCTTAATTTATTTATGACCTGCGTGTCAACATAAACGTCATGTAATTACTTTACTTTATTGCTAACCGTTAGCTGTAGTAGTAGAAGTAATAGATGACGTGACAACTTCATGGAGACACGATGATGGAGATCATGGTGTCATGCTGGTGACGATGATGATCATGGAGCCCCGAAGATGGAGATCAAAAGGAGCAAAATGATATTGGCCATATCATGTCACTTATTGATTGCATGTGATGTTTATCATGTTTATGCATCTTATTTGCTTAGAACGACGGTAGTAAATAAGATGATCCCTCATTAAAATTTCATGAAGTGTTCTCCCCTAACTGTGCACCATTGCTACAGTTCGTCGCTTCTAAGCACCACGTGATGATCGGGTGTGATGGATTCTTACGTTCACATACAACGGGTGTTGACGAGCCTAGCATGTACAGACATGGCCTCGGAACACATGCAATACACTTAGGGTTAACTTGACGAGCCTAGCATGTACATACATGGCCTCGGAACACGGAGACCGAAAGGTCGAGCATGAGTCGTATAGAAGATATGATCAACATGAAGATGTTCACCGATAATGACAAGTCCGTCTCACGTGATGATCGGACACGGCCTAGTTTGACTCGGATCATGTGATCACTTAGATGACCAGAGGGATGTCTATCTGAGTGGGAGTTCATAAGATGAACTTAATTATCCTGAACATAGTCAAAAGGATTTTGCAAATTATGTCGTAGCTCACGCTATAGTTCTACTGTTTAGATATGTTCCTAGAGAAAAATTAGTTGAAAGTTGATAGTAGCAATTATGCGGACTAGGTCCGTAAACTGAGGATTGTCCTCATTGCTTCATAGAAGGCTTATGTCCTTAATGCACCGCTCAGTGTGTTGAACCTCGAACGTTGTATGTGGATGTTGCGAACATCTGACATACACATTTTGATAACTACGTGATAGTTCAGTTAAACGGTTTGGAATTGAGGCACCAAAGACGTTTTTGAAACGTCGCGAAACATATGAGATGTTTTGAGGGCTGAAATTGGGATTTCTGGCTCGTGCCCACGTCAAGAGGTATAAGACCTCCGACGATTTTCTTAACCTACAAACTAAGGGAGAAAAGCTCAATTGTTGAGCCTGTGCTCAGATTGTCTGAGTACAACAATCATTTGAATCGAGTGGGAGTTGATCTTCCAGATGAGATAGTGATGTTTCTCTGAAAGTCATTGCCACCAAGCTGCTAGAGCTTCGTGATGAACTATAATATATCAGGGACATATATGATGATCCTTGAGATATTCGCGATGTTTGACACCACAAAAGTAGAAATCAAGAAGGAGCATCAATTGTTGATGGTTGGTGAAACCACTAGTTTCAAGAAGGGCAAGGGCAAGAAGGGATACTTCATGAAACGGCAAATCAGCTGCTGCTCTAGTGAAGAAACCCAAGGTTAAACCCAAACCCGAGACTAAGTGCTTCTGTAATAAGGGGAACAACCACTGGAGCAGAATTACCCTAGATACTTGGTAGATGAGAAGGCTGGCAAGGTCGATAGAAGTATATTGGATATACATTGTGTTAATGTGTACTTTACTAGTACTCCTAGTAGCACTAGGGTATTAGATACCGGTTCGGTTGCTAAGTGTTAGTAACTCGAAACAAAAGGCTACGGAATAAACGGAGACTAGCTAAAGGTGAGCTAACGATATGTGTTGGAAGTTTTTCCAAGCTTGATATGATCCAGCATCGCACGCTCCCTCTACCAAAGAGATTGGTGTTAAACCTAAATAATTGTTATTTGGTGTTTGCGTTGAACATAGACATGATTGGATTATGTCTATCGCAATACGGTTATTCATTTAAGGA
Organism: Triticum timopheevii; assembly: GCA_963921465.1. Taxonomy (NCBI): domain Eukaryota; kingdom Viridiplantae; phylum Streptophyta; class Magnoliopsida; order Poales; family Poaceae; genus Triticum; species Triticum timopheevii. Next base: position 280,730,440 of record OY997274.1, on the reverse strand, counting down.
GAATAATGGTTACTCTGTTTATTTGAATAATACCTTCAATGGTCATGCACCTAAAATGAATGGTTCATTGAATCTCGATCGTAGTGATACACATGTTCATGCCAAAAGATAGTAATGATAGTACCACCTACTTGTGGCACTGCCACGTAAGTCATATTGGTATGAAACGCATGAAGAAGCTCCATGTTGATGGATCTTTGGGCTCACTCATTTTTGAAAAGTTTGAGACATGCGAACCATGTCTATTGGTGTATATGCATGAAGAAACTACATGCAAATGGACCATTTGTACTTACTTGATTTTGAATCACTTGAGACATGCAAATCATACCACATGGGCAAGATGACTGAAAAGCCTCGGTTTCAGTAAGATTGAACAAGATAGCAACTTGTTGGAAGTAACACATTTTGATGTGTGCAGTCCAATGAGTGCTGAGGCATGCAGTGAATATCGTTATGTTCTTACTTCACAAATGATTCGAGTAGATGTTGAGAATATTTACTTGATGAAACACAAGTCTGAATTATTGAAAGGTTCAAGTAATTTCAGGGTGAAGTTGAAAGATCGTCGTGACAAGAGAATAAAAGATCTATGATATGATCATAGAGATGAATATCTGAATTACGAGTTTGGCACAGAATTAAGACATTGTGGAAATTGTTTCACAACTAATACAGCCTGGAACACCATAGTGGGATGGTGTGTCCGAACATCATAGTTGCACCCTATTGGATATGGTGCGTACCTTGATGTCTCTTATCAAATTACCACTATCGTTCATGGGTTAGGCATTAGAGACAACCGCACTCACTTTAATAGGGCACCACGAAACTCCGTTGAGACGACACCGTATGAACTATGGTTTGGAGAAACCTAAGCTGTCGTTCCTTAAAAGTTTGGGACTGCGATGCTTATGTGAAAAAGTTTCAGGCTAATAAGCTCAAACCCAAAGCGGATAAATGCATCTTCATAGGACACCCAAAACAGTTGGGTATACCTCCTGTCTCAGATCCGAAAGCAATAAGGGATTGTTTCTAGAATCGGGTCCTTTCTCGAGGAAAAGTTTCTCTCGAAAGAATTGAGTGGGAGGATGGTGGAGGCTTGATGAGGTTATTGAACCGTCTCTTCAACTAGTGTATGGCAGGGCACAGGGAGTTGTTCCTGTGGCACCTACACCAATTGAAGTGGAAGCTTATGATATTGATCATGAGACTTCGGATCAAGTCACTACCAAACCTCGTGGGATGACAAGGATGCATACTACTTCAAAGTGGTACGTGATCCTGTCTTGGAAGTCATGTTGCTAGACAACAATGAACCTACGAGCTATGGAGAAGCGATGGTGGGCCCGGATTCCGACGAATGGCTCAAAGCCATATAATCCGAGAAAGGATCCATATATGAAAACAAAGTGTAGACTTTGGCAGAACAGCTCGATGGTCGTAAGGCTGTTGAGTGCAGATGCATTTTAAAAGGAAGATGGACAATGATGGTAAGTATCACCATTAAGAAAGCTCGACTTGTCGTTAAGATGTTTTTCGACAAGTTCAAGGAGTTGACTACGATGAGACTTTCTCACTCATAGCGATGCTAAGAGTCTGTTGGAATTATATTAGCAATTACTGCATCATTTATGAAATCTTGCAGATAGGATGTCAAAACATTGTTTCCTTGACGACTTTTCTTGAGGAAAGGTTGTATGTGATACAACCGGAAGGTTTTGTCAATCCTGAAAGATGCTAATAAGTATACAAAGCTCTAGCAATCCTTCTAAGGACTGGAGTAAGCATCTCGGAGTTGGAACGTATGCTTTGATGATGATCAAAGATTTTGGGTTTATACAAAGTTTATGAGAAACTTGTATTTCCAAAGAAGTGAGTGGGAGCACTATAGAATTTCTGATGAGTATATGTTGTTGACATATTAATGATCAGAAATGATGTAGAATTTCTAGAAAGCATATAGGGTTATTTGAAAGGTGTTTTTCAATAGAAAGCCTGGATTAAGCTACTTGAGCATTGAGCATCAAGATCTATAAGGATAGATCAAAACGCTTAATAGTACTTTCAAATGAGCACATACCTTGACATGATCTTGAAGGTGTTCAAGATGGATCAGTCAAAGAAGGAGTTCTTGCCTGAGTTGTAAGGTATGAAGTTAAGACTTAAAGCTCGACCATGGCAGAATAGAGAGAAAGGACTAAGGTCGTCCCCTATGCATAAGACGTAGGCTCTACAGTATGCTATGCTGTTTACCGCACCTGAAGTGTGCCTTGCCATGAGTCAGTCAAGGGGTACATGAGTGATCCAAGAATGGATCACGGGATAGCGGTCAAAGTTATCCTTAGTAACTAGTGGACTAAGGAATTTTCTCGATTATGGAGGTGGTAAAGGGGTTCGTCATAAAGGGTTACGTCGATGCAAGCTTAACACCTATCCGGATAGCTCTGAGTAGAGATACCGGATACGTATAATGGAGCAACAATTTACAATAGCTCCAAGTAGAACAGTTATTTGGAATAGCTCCAAATAGAACGTGGTAGCTGCATCTAGGAGATGACATAGAGATTTGTAAAGCACACACGGATCTGAAAGAGTCAGACCCGTTGACTATAACATCTCTCACAAGCATAACATGATCAAACCCAGAACTCATCGAGTGTTAATCACATGGTAATGTGAACTAGATTATTGACTCTAGTAAACTCTTTGGGTGTTAGTCACATGGGGATGTGACCTTGAGTGTTAGTCACATAGCGATGTGAACTGGATTATTGACTCTAGTGCAAGTGGGAGACTGTTGGAAATATGCCCTAGAGGCAATAATAAATTGGTTATTATTATATTTCTTTGTTCATGATAATAGTCTTTTATTCATGCTATAACTATATTATCCGGAAATCATAATACACGTGTGAATACATAGACCACAATATGTCCCTAGTAAGCCTCTAGTTGACTAGCTCGTTGATCAATAGATGGTTACGGTTTCCTGACCATGGACATTGGATGTCACTGATAACGGGATCACATCATTAGGAGAATGATGTGATGGACAAGACCCAATCCTAAGCCTAGCACAAGATCATGTAGTTCGTATGCTAAAGCTTTTCTAATGTCAAGTATCTTTTCCTTAGACCATGAGATTGTGCAACTCCCGGATACCGTAGGAATGCTTTGGGTGTACCAAACGTCACAACGTAACTGGGTGGCTATAAAGGTGCATTACAGGTATCTCCGAAAGTGTCTGTTGGGTTGGCACGAATCGAGACTGGGATTTGTCACTCCGTGTAAACGGAGAGGTATCTCTGGGCCCACTCGGTAGGACATCATCATAATGTGCACAACGTGATCAAGGAGTTGATCACGGGATGATGTGTTACGGAACGAGTAAAGAGACTTTCCGGTAACGAGATTGAACAAGGTATCGGGATACCGACGATCGAATCTCGGGCAAGTATCGTACCGCTAGACAAAGGGAATTGTATACGGGATTGATTAAGTCCTTGACATCGTGGTTCATCTGATGAGATCATCGTGGAACATGTGGGAACCAACATGGGTATCCAGATCCCGCTGTTGGTTATTGACCGGAGAGTCATCTCGGTCATGTCTGCATGTCTCCCGAACCCGTAGGGTCTACACACTTAAGGTTCGGTGACGCTAGGGTTATAGAGATATTAGTATGCGGTAACCCGAAAGTTGTTCGGAGTCCCGGATGAGATCCCGGACGTCACGAGGAGTTCCGGAATGGTCCGGAGGTAAAGAATTATATATAGGAAGTGCTATTTCGGCCATCGGGACAAGTTTCGGGGTCACCGGTATTGTACCGGGACCACCGGAAGGGTCCCGGGGGTCCACCGGGTGGGGCCACCTGCCCCGGGGGGCCACATGGGCTGTAGGGGGTGCGCCTTGGCCTACATGGGCCAAGGGCACCAGCCCCAAGAGGCCCATGCGCCAAGAGAAGAGAAAAAGGGGAGAGTCCTATAGGGGGAAGGCACCTCCGAGGTGCCTTGGGGAGGATGGACTCCTCCCCCCCTTGGCCGCACCCTTTCCTTGGAGGAAGGGGCAAGGGCTGCGCCTTCCCCCTCTCCCTTGGCCCTATATATAGTGGGTAAAAGGAGGAGCAACCATACCTAAGGCCTGGCGCCTCCCTCTCCCTCCCGTGACACATCTCCCTCCTCCCGCAGCGCTTAGCGAAGCCCTGTTGGAATCCCGCTACTTCCACCACGCCGTCGTGCTGCTGGATCTCCATCAACCTCTCCCTCCTCCTTGCTGGATCAAGGCATGGGAGACGTCTCCGTTCCGTACGTGTGTTGAACGCGGAGGTGCCGTCCGTTGCGCTAGGATCATCGGTGATTTGAATCACGACGAGTACAACTCCTTCAACCCCGTTCTCTTGAACGCTTCCGCTTAGCGATCTACAAGGGTATGTAGATGCACTCTCCTTCCCCTCGTTGCTGGTTTCTCCATAGATAGATCTTGGTGACACGTAGGAAAATTTTGAATTTCTGCTACGTTCCCCAACAACTCGTGCGCCAGGCGGTGGTTTTCCGCCTCAAGGCAAGAGTCGACATCGGCAAGCTCCGCTCCAAGCAGGCCTAGCACACATGCTGCTACCTAGAAAAGGTTTTGGCGGACAGTGATTCACCCACACGCGAGCTCTAACACTTGACCGGGCCTCCCTTCTACGCCCTGGCCTGCTGAAGGGGCGCAGAGCGAGTTGCCCGCCCTCGGCAAGGACTCGATGGCCAGAGCCTCTCCGGTCATCGCTCGGACTTTGGGCTCTGCACAGTGGGGTGCAGCTCTGCTGCTCAAGGAGGAAGCCGTCGCGCGGGACGCCCAATCGCTTGCAAGGATCATCGGAAGGGCCCTCAGCACGGCCTCCGCACCATGGGAGCTACTCGGGTGGCAAGGCGCCAGGAGAGCGGGCTCGCGATCCTTCTCCGATGACCCCGACTCTTGGGTTGGCACTGCCTCCCGGGCGGCCGCCTCCTTCAGGGGGCTTGGGGCCACATCCGGTTTCGGAGCCCCAGGAGGACGCATCACGAATGGGCTCATCGTCAGGACAGGAGGAAGCCAGGAGGGCAAATGTCAAGAAGGAGCATGTCACACAAGAGCCCAAAGGGCCAAGGTACTTACTCATCAAGGACTACCCATATCCTCTGTTTCAGGGCCCATGGGGCGACGCCGCGGTAGCTCCCGAACCTCCTCTTGTGGGAGACCCCGACGGTTGGAGGAGACACGTTGCAAAGGGGCACACTGCCCCCGAAGGTACGGAGATGATCGCGGCCACGGATGGGGCTACCCTTGGGCCGCCCTCAGGACCACGGGGAGTCACCTCAGGAGAATATGGCGGCACCTCACCTGCAAGGGCCATCTCAGGAGAATCAGGAGGCGCCCGGCCTCCAGGGGCCGCCTCGGGAGTGGTCGACGACGTGTACATTCCCACTACCTTTTGAAGGGCAAGCACGGGGGCCGCCACTACGGTTCTTGCGAGGCCCCTCGTGACCCGTGGGGAGTATCCCCGACTCGTCAAAGCACGACATCTACCTGATGAAGGCCTCTTTGTTCGAGTAGTGGTACAAGAGGAGCCCCCCCTCAGCAGGGAGCGCGACAGGAGCTGGGTCACCTGTCAGGAGCTCGATCAAGGTGCCCAGCATCTTGGAGGGAAGCGAAGTCACTTGAAGCCTCATGGGATTGTTGGGGCCCGTGAAGGTCCACATTGGGCGCGAAGGGCGCTGGAGGGGGGCGATGCGCCGCCGTCACCCCCACCTTCTTTAGCTTGGCCAGCCTGGCCCAGACGCGCCCAAGCCGCCGGTTAGTTAGCTCCACATGCCCCTAGCCAGAGCTCGGGACTATCAGCGCACACGGAAGGAGAAGCAGGGGGCTGAGGACAGCGGCGTCCATGTATACCCACCATTTATGGAACCCCTTGGTGTCTATGCGAAGCATGAAGTTGATGCCAGAGCCGGCAGTTGCCGCCACTTCCTGGAATGACATGCACCTAGAGGGTTGCTGGCCATCGCCAAGATGGAGCGAGAAGAAGTGGTGGAGCAAGGCAACGGACGGGGCAATGCCCATGAGGGCATCGCACAAGAAGGCGAAGGTGGAAAGGAGGACGATGGAGGCGGTATCCAGATGCAATGCCTGGATCTAGTAATGTGAAAGCACGGCGTTGAAGAAATGAGAGAAGGGAGGGATCAGGCCGGCCGAGAGGGCGTGAAGATGAAGGGGAATTTTGGTGGCTCCCATGTCAATCAAGGCTTGAGAAGGCCAGACCTTCGTCGCCTTCCACTCGTTGCAATCGGCCGCGATGGACAGGCGGACCTTGTCCAACCCTTCCTGGTTGATCATTATCGACCGGTCCAGCACAGGCTCCAACCCCGGCGAGGGCTCTTCAGGCGCGCGGACTCCCTCCCTCTTCTTCGACCTTGGAGCCATGGATGCTGAGGAATATTGGCAGGGTGTGGCATCTGGAGAAGGGCGCACAAGCTCACAAGCGAAAGAGGGAACAGAGTACGAGCACGGCGGGCGATGATGGCAAGGCTGCATTTGCAACAGGAAGTTGTCAAATCTGACGGTTGCCGAGGCATCATGGGGAAGCAGAGACAACCACGTCTTATTTGGTGCCATGCGTCGACTCGGCATGCAGGCGATTGGGGCCCGTGGTGCTCCATACTTGCCCTTTGGCTTCACCTCGAAGTCAAGTGCGAGTGCGCCTTGGGCCCGGGGGCTACTGTTGACGTTCTGGGAACCAGGGAACCCAGATTTGGCTACCTCTAGCCCACGACACGACTCCACCGATGGCCCAGTATGGCCCATCTTCGGCATCGACAAGGCAAGACCCTCACGAGGGGCCAAGCCTAACAAGGCGGATGAATTCAAGACCTCCTGAAGGAGCGGCCTCCCCAGACGACCTCCTGAGGAGCGGAGATTTCTATGCAAGCACTCATCTCATGAGGATGAGGTGATGCCAGCCATAACGACCAAGGCCAGACGCGCGCCAGTGGGCGCAGAGCGACAGGTTTCCTCTTTGGTGCTAAGGAGGCAAGCACAGGCGCAGAGTCCCAAGGAATCAACCAAAGGTTGCCGAACGCGTGCAACAAGACCAGGACCGCCAGAACGGCAGGATGGATGTCATCGTCGAGCCCACCACAACGTCATGATCAGAAGCTTTGCAGGAGAATACCACCTTTCATCAGGATAAGGTGTACTACTTATCCCCCTTCAAAATTTTCCACTGTGGGATCCCTACCCGCCTAATTTTTGGAGAAAGAGGACAGAGGCTACTATAAATATAGCTTAGCCACCACCATAGAAGCAATCAGACCCCCGGAGACCAAATCCCTAGAGCTCATCACAAAAACAGGCCTCCTAAGGTTGTTCTTCCTCTTGTACTAGTTCATCCTCTGCCCCCGTGAGGATAATCCACCCCAAAGCAGGAGTAAGGTTTTACACCGCTAGGTGGCCTAAACCTAGGTAAACTTTCTTGTCCATTTCCTTCCTGTTCATTGAGCTAGGCCGTGAGAGCAGCGAGTCGATCGGCTAGAGAGGTTGAGTTCTTTGCACACGTCCCAGAGTTCGAACCTTTCTTGGGTCTGCGGAGCCTAGAAGCCGACACGTCCTCGAGTAGGTAAATGATAAAAACAGAATTTTTGATGTGGAATGCTGCCTAACATGCTCATCGCATATTCTTTTATTTTGTATCATGGACATTTGGACTTTTAGATGGTCCAAAGAAATAGTCTAGTTTTGACATGAAGACTTCAATACTAAAGCATATCAACAAGCAACCATGTCTTTTAAACTATCAACACTAAAGAAAGTTATCCCTAGCCCATCATGCTCAATCACTGATCACTTCATGATACACACTCGAATATTAGCTACATCCAATGCTCAAGTATGATCATAGTTCTCCCTAGTTGATGCTTTATAAGAGTATATGCACTACCGGAAGATGCTGCTAACGCAACACTACGATCAAAGACCCTTTGACGAAAATGTGTGTGATGCATTAATCACAAATGGTGGTGTAAAAAATCTGTCAAAAAAGCTGCAAAACATTTGCGATGGCGGAGCCATATAACACGGTTCAGATTTTAGTTGCGTGTGCGATGTAGGGCACACGGTTAATCCATGCAGAACAACAGAAACGGGCAGCCGTATCAATGTGTGTGTGATATACGGCATACAGTTCGCTCCGATGAACTGTTTGCTATTAGGGAGTGCAACAGAAACAGTTAGCCAGATCAAGGTGTGTGATATACGGCATAGGGTTCACTCGGACAGACTGTTTTCGACTAGGGAACACAACAGAAACGGTTCAACTTAACAACATGTGTGTGATATGCGGCATACAGTTCACATGGACGAACTGTTTGCGATGAGCCAAAAAGAAAACAAATGAGTCGTGTAAACAAGATGTGTGTGATACGTGGCAAACAACCAACTCAGATGAACTATTTGCGATGAGAAATTACAACACTGATGGTTAATACAGTTAGTTTGTGTGTGATTATGTGTGTAGAAAAAACTTTGAAAAAGAAAATTAGTTGTTTGCGGTAGCTAGGAGTATCGCACATGATGTATCTGCGAGTACTCGTGTGCGATGATTAGTAAGTTACACATACGTTTCCTTATGTTAACATGTGTCTGAATTTGCAATATGGACAGTTAATATGCAAATGCCTTCTGGACATCGGGCACACGCTTAAACTCAATGAACTCTGTATGATACTAATACTTTCCATGAAAATTTAAGAACTTGGCTAACAACATTTGAGTAACATATATATATAGTGGTTACACTATTCGACAAAAGGAGGATCCTCGTAACACGGTTTTGACAACCATATGGTCCATATCTACATACTTAACATAGTAACAACTATCACATTTTAAGAGGCTAAGGGCCAACAACCACATGGTACATATCTACATACTTAACATAGTAACAGCTAGCACATTTTAAGAGGCTGAGGGCCAACAACAACAACTATCCACTGGAAGCAGCTAGATCACAGCGACTCGGCATCTCGTCAATGAAAAGGAAGAGCCCTCATGTGCCTTGGGAGCATGAGTAGAATAGTGTCTCCAATTTTCCAATATGGATGCATTGCCATGACAAGCGAGAACTTGTTAAATTGAATGGTTCCATTTCTGCGGGAAATGCAGTACCTTGCAATCACTTTGGCGTTATTAGCAGGCACAAGTGTAATTCGACCACACCGGGAAATCAATCCAGGAATTGCTACAGCGGGCAATTTTTGTTGAAATGTAGAATAAAAACCAATTGTAACATAGTTGAAGATATATATATATATATATATATATATATATATATATATAGTTTATGAGCATCAACATTAAAATAAGACTTTTTACCAGCATTTTGTGCACATAATTTGTCTTGTTCAATGTGTGCACCATAGGTATAATTAATCCCATCCAAAATCCAGTGTTCATATGCTCTGTTATCTCTGTTAGATTATCAATAAAGTTTATGACATGCTTCAAGTCCTTCCAGTGAAATTTGGTACGCTTAGTAACATACACATCATTCACTATGCATCCAACATATCCTGCTTAAAAGGTGGAAAGGTATTATTTATTCAAAACATGGCAGAAGAATATATAGTTCGCATAAATTGGTAAATAGAATTTGTTACTGCCTAGGAACGGAGTGAGAAAATGAAATCACAATTGGTTTCTTAAATAGTGATCAATTAGTCAGAACAAATACCCCGATTTTGCTAAGTAATATGACAACATGGAGAAAGTTGAAAGGACACTAACCTCGATCAGACTTCGAGTCGCTGATGATGTTGGGGAAGTAAACATCCATGTTAATTAGACCAGGCCGTGGTGCACGCACTAGAATTTTATTGCCAGCTTTCAGTTCATAACATTTAGACATTTTTGTCCAAAGGTTCATATTAAAATAGGAGTGACCATCTTTATCAAGTTTTACGCTAACTGTCATTGTAAATCCATGTTGCCTTGTCAATATGACATCTTGGGAGTCATCAACAAAGTAAAGCCCAAGATTTCCTTCTACTCATGTTCTTGCAAAACAAGGGATGTACTGCTTAAAATGGAAATTAAGATCGTAAATTAGATATATTGAAATAATAGAGCAAGATGCAAATATGGGAGTAGATGATAGAACAGATCCATATATAGATGAAAGAAAAGTACAAAAATATATAATTAAAAATAGATAATGTAATATGACAACCTGGATTTTGCCTTCTCTCTTTTTTCCTGACTTTATTTGCCCTTGCTTTCAATTTTAGTTTTTGGAATCAATCCAAATGGACTTAGCACTTGGGCATGCCCTTGACTTTCACCCAAGTGACCCATCTACCTCTCATTCAACCTTGTTTCTCTGAAAAATCCCAAAATGACCCAAGGAATATTTTACATAAAAGAAAGAAACTTGTGCTCCAAAGAAACCCTCAAATTTATTGCTCCAAAAATCTTGAGATAATTCCCAAATATTCTTTCAACCTTGGCCCACCTTTCTGAGCAAAAATATTACATGACCTTTTGGAATATTTTTGCTACAGAAAATCAATTCACTTCTGGCCTCAAAATGCACTTTGCACAGCAAGTGTATTTTTCTTTGATCCAATGGAGCTGGTTTTTCTTGAGCCTCATTACCCTCCTAAGAAAAGCTTAACCCCAAGAGATCAGCCCTAATCATTGTTGACTATATTGGTTAGTTAGGAAACATAAGATAGACTAGGAATTATTCTGGCTTGTCTTGTACTCCAAGTAGATCATGTACTCCTATATATGTGCCCACGAGGTTCAAGCAATACATAAAACATTCCATCAAATCCCTCTCTCCCTTCTCACATGGTATCAGTTTCTGGGTTCTAAACCCTAGCCGCCCGTCGCTTCCGCTCCGTGCGCCGCCCCCGGGGCGGTCGGTCTCCATGATCGCCGCCGGGGTCCTCGCTGCCCGTACCTAGGGTTCATCCGCCGATCGTGTTGACCAGCTGCCCTAGAGAGTCTTTTTCCCAATCCATTGATCTGGGTTTTCTCTCTCTCGCCGGTCATTTTGATCGGTGTTTTCTTTTTGGTTTTCCGATCTAATCTTGATCGGTTTGCGTCGCCCGCCGCCGCCGTCGACCCCCATGCACCTCTACTCCAACCCTGGCGCGACAAGCCGGCGTCTCCTCCAACCCGGCGGCCACGCGCGCCGAGGTAGCCTGTTAGGGCCAGTCGTCGTGCGCGCATCGGTCCGCCCGTCGCCCTGCGTCGGCCGTCACTGCCCTGCTCCGATCAGGAAACCTGCATCGCCCCGACCCGATGGCCTCGTGCCATGCGATGGCCAATCATAGACGTCGCTCGCGCGCCAGCCCGCCCATCGGTCCATGTCACCCGCCTCCGCCGTGTCAGCACGGCGGCCCGGCGGTCTACCTCACCGGACTCGTCCTCGGCTGCGTCAGGCTCGTCGGCTCCCTCAACTCGGGCGCCGCTGCTCCGTTGGTCGGTCGGGCCTTGCTGCCCAGGCGTCGGCGCTGCTATGGCAGCCTGGGCGCCGGTGCTGACAAGCTCATCTGCACGATGTCCCACGCCATCCGTCGTCGCCGGCCTCATCTCGTACTCCGCCACCACCCTGCCTCCACCGACAGGCGTCCCTTACCTCGCACATGATCGGCTTGATCACCCACTCGCCGCTGCGATCCGCCTCATCTACGCCGCGCGACCGACCTGGCCTGTCGGTTACGCGTGCCTCCACAGCTCCCGTGAAGATCATCCCCGAGTTCAGCGCGCCCCTCCACCGATCGAGCAACGGGCAGCCGTTGCGTGGTTCTCCTCACGGCTGGATCGACTCGCGTGTCGCTGCTGCGTCGCCCCTACGGGCCGTAGTGCCGTGATACGCGGTCCCAGCCGCTGCCCCGAGGTCATCTCCGCGGTTGCACCGACCCGGGCTCCGTCGCTGCACTGCCCCTTCGGGTCGAAGCGTCGCGGCCCGCGGTCCCTACCGCCGCCTCGAGGTCTTCCTGCCGTAGCCCCGACCTGCCCGCCGCTGCTATGTTGCCCCTTCGGGCCGTAGCGCCACGCCCGTGGTCCACTCTGCCATCACCGCGTGTCGACCTCTCGTGGTATGTGCCGTGCCGTCTCCCTTGGCGTGGGAACGCCACCGTCCGCGTCGGTCTTTGTCACTTTGTCAGGATTCTTTGCCTACTTTGAGCACCGCCGCCGCGCTAGCCACCACCGCCGCTCTTCTTTGGCCGCCGCCACCGCTACCCCCGTAGCCGCTGCAGCCTGCCATCCACCTCCTTCGTCTTCGTCCAGCACCAGCCCGTCGTCAGCGTTGCCGTCATCTACCCCGACCACTTCGTCTACTCCGACCACCGTTGGTGACATTGGCCTCGCGCCGATGGAGGCTGCACTCGTCATCGAGTTCTTCTCTGCTGGCCCCTCCGACTTCTCCGACATGGCGTACACCTCGTGCAGGTCCCAGTCTCCACATGCCCAGTGCTGGCAACACCGCTGCATGCCTTCATCCACGACGTATCCCCGGGCCTGGCAAGCCTGCTCGGCGCTTCGTCAACTTCGTCTTTGTCCGTCTATCCATGCCCAGTACTGGCAACACCGGTGCGTGCCTTCGTCCACGATGTGTCCACCGCAAAGCGTCATCAACAACATCTCCTTTCCGGCGCACCACTACTTCGACACCACTGCGCCCATGCTAACTCGGCGCCCCTTGCGCCCGTGGCTCCACGGTGACTTCCTCGACACTGGCCACCCCAACTCGACATCAACCGCGGCATTCTTCGCACGCCAACCTCAACCATGGCTCCCCCACACATGCTCTCGTCTAAATCAACAACGACACAAAGGTCTACCGCCTTGCTTGAGAAACCTCGTCGGTTTCCACTCCAGCCACGACTCCACGATGCATCGACCGTTTCGACTGTCGGGGGGTGTCCGTCGGCTTGTGCTACGTCTTGAGCTTGTGTGGGTTTTCCTTGAAGAGGAAAGGGTGATGCAGCAATACTAGTGTAAGTATTTCCCTCAGTTTTTGAGAACCAAGGTATCAATCCAGTAGGAGGCTCCTCAAAAGTCTCACACACCTACACAAACAAACAAAGAACTCGCAACCAACGCAATAAAGGGGTTGTCAATCCCTTCACAGTCACTTGCGAAAGTGAGATCTGATAGAGATAGTATGATAAGATAAATAATTTTTGGTATTTTATAATATAGATTGGAAAAGTAAAGATGCAAATAAAAGTAGATTGAAAGCTTATATGATAAAAGATAGACCCGGGGGCCATAGGTTTCACTAGTGGCTTCTCTCAAGAAAGCATAAGTATTACGGTGAGTGAACAAATTACTGTCGAGCAATTGATAGAAAAGTGAATAATTATGAGATTATCTAGGCATGATCATGTATATAGGCATCACATCCATGACAAGTAGACCGACTCCTGCCCGCAACTACTACTATTACTCCAGACATCGACCGTTATCCAACATGCATCTAGAGTATTAAGTTCATAAAGAACAAGTAACGCTCTAAGAAAGATGACATGATGTAGAGGGGTAAACTCATGCAATATGATATAAACCTCGTCTTTTTATCCTCGATGGCAACAATACAATACGTGCCTTGTTGCCCCTGCTGTCACTAGGAAAGGACACCGCAAGATTGAACCCAAAGCTAAGCACTTCTCCCATTGCAAGAAAAATCAATCTAGTAGGCCAAACCAAACTGATAATTCGAAGAGACTGGCAAAGATAACTTAATCATACATAAAAGAATTCAGAGGAGATTCAAATATTTCTCATAGATAAACTTGATCATAAACCCACAATTCATCGGATCTCGACAAACACACCACAAAAAGAGTTACATCGAATAGATCTCCAAGAAGACCGAGGAGAACATGGTATTGAGATCCAAAAAGAGAGAAGAAGCCATCTAGCTAATAACTATGGACCCGAAGGTCTATGGTAAACTACTCACAACTCATCGGAGGGGCAATGGTGTTGATGTAGAAGCCCTCCATGGTCGGTTCCCCCTCCGGCGGAGCACCGGCGAAGGCTCCAAGATGGGATCTCGCGGATACAGAAGGTTGCGGTGATGGAAATAGTTTTTCTGGGCTCCGTTGATGTTTTCGGGGTACATGGGTATATATAGGAGGAAGAAGTATGTCGGTGGCCGCCTGAGGGGCCCATGAGATAGGGGGCGCGCCCTGTAGGGGTGGGCGTTCCCTCCACCCTCGTGGCCGCCTCGGCTGCTTCTTGACTTGCACTCCAAGTCCTCTGGATCACGTTTGTTCCAAAAATCACGCTCCCGAAGGTTTCATTCTATTTGGACTCCGTTTGATATTCCTTTTCTTCGAAACACTGAAATAAGCAAAAAAAACAGCAATACGGGTTGGACCTCAGGTTAGTAGGTTAGTCCCAAAAAAGATATAAATGTGTAAAGTAAAGCCCATAAACATCCAAAATGGGTAATATAATAGCATGGAACAATCAAAAATTATAGATACGTTGGAGACATATCAAGCATTCCCAAGCTTAATTCCTGCTCGTCCTCGAGTAGGTAAATGATAAAAATAGAATTTTTGATGTGGAATGCTACCTAGCATAATTCTCAATGTAATTTTCTTTATTGTGGCATGATTGTTCAGATCCAAGTGATTCAAGATAAAAGCTTATATAACATAAAAATAATAATACTTCAAAGCATACTAACAAATAATCATGTCCTATCAAAATAGCATAGCCAAAGAAAGCTTATCCCTACAAAATCATATAGTTAGGCCATGCTTCATTTTCATTACACAAAATACTCCCATCAGGCACAACCCCGGTTTCAGCCAAGCAATTGGTTCATACTTTTTAACGCGCTTAAGCTTTTTCAACTCTTACGCAATACATGAGCGCAAGCCATGGACATAGCACTATGGTGGTATATGGTGGTGGTTGTGAGGACAAAAAGGGAGAAGATAGTCTAAAATCAACTAGGCATATCAACGGGCTATGGATATGCCCATCAATAGATATCAATGTGAGTGAGTAGGGATTGCCATGCAACGGATGCACTAGAGCTATAAATATATGAAAGCTCAACAAAAGAAACTAAGTGGGTGTGCATCCAACTTGCTTGCTCATGAAGACCTAGGGCATTTTGAGGAAGCCCATCATTGGAATATACAACTCAAGTTCTATAATGAAAAATTCCCACTTAGTGTATGAAAGTGACAACATGGGAGACTCTCTATCATGAAGATCATGGTGCTACTTTGAAGCACAAGTGTGGAAAAGAGATAGTAGCATTGTCCCTTCTCTCTTTTTCTCTCATTATTTTTTCTTTTCTCTTTTTTTTCTTTCTTTTTTTCTTTGGCCTTTCTCTTTTTTTGGCCTTTCTCTTTTTTTTCCTTTTTTATAAAGTTCGAAGTTTCATCCCGACTTGTGGGGGAATCATAGTCTTCATCTTCCTTTCTTCACTTGGGACAATGCTCTAATAATGAAGATCATCACACTTTTATTGATTTACAACTCAAGAATTACAACTCAAAACTAGAACAAGATATGACTCTATATGAATGCCTCCGGCGGTGTACCGGGATATGCAATGAATCAAGAGCGACATGTATGAAAATTATGAGGGTGGCCTTGCCACAAATATGATGTCAAGTACATGATCATGGAAAGAGCAATATGACAATGATGGAGCGTGTCATAATAACGGAACGGTGGAAAGTTGCATGGCAATATATCTCGGAATGGCTATGGAAATGCCATAATAGGTAGGTATGGTGGCTGTTTTGAGGAAGGTAAATAATGGGTGCATGATTGTGGGGACCCCGACTCATAAGTCGTGATCACCGAATGCACGTGTACAGTGATCCCAGAGATCAATGCTCACTGAACACACAGAAGCTGAATAACAAGAGTCTTACATCCATACATACCGTATTACACAAGTAAGACCATTATGGTCGAGTCTTGAGCATAACATCGCAGCAGAAATCTCCGTCGATAACTTGGACCCATGCCATCTGCCTTAACCCTACAGGCATTCTGACTGGGAAGCGTCCTAGCTCGCATGTTCGTCACCGAAGTGTTCTTCATCACATCCTGTTCTTTCATGCCTGGCCAATAAAATAACCAGTGGCAAGCCAATGAGTACTTTGAATGTACTCGCAAGCAACCCATGTTTTGGTTCAAGATACAACAATGCATGATATAGGTAAATTTTTGCAGAAAGCTAGTTTTTCTCATGCAAGTATGATCAACATTTATCAAGGCCATGAATGTGGTCTGCAACAAGTATCAGGAGGTTACAGACATCATCATCGAGAAAGAGTTATAAACAACTCATGCTCAAGCTCATCGTGACTTCCTCACGAGTCGCATCATCAATATCACCAAACTGTGTTGTTTTTCAAAAACATATGGACGTAGCCCAAGAGCGGTTACCCAACTATCCTTGACCATGGACACGGCTATTCGAATAGTTTTACACTCTGCAGAGGTTGCACACTATACCCACAAGATCCGGGGAACTTCCGTGTCATCCACGACCCGCGATACCTCAAGTACCCGGGGTAAGCACCCGATCACTATCTTTCCCTAGACGACACTAACATGGAGTCCACTCGATTGGCAGTAACCCCCGTGCCCAACATTTCACATAACACTTTCATGGAGCCTTGCTCCCATAATTATCACATACCACTGGCACGGGGTACCAACGGTGTGTCCGGTGCCCTATGAAAACAGTCATGGCCACCCTACCTGGCACGACCCCGTCCCGAGAGAGAGCACCAACTCTCCCCCATCACTAGTAATGCGGTCTCCAAGCTAGTATCGGTCTAGGTACTCAATAATGCCCTTTCCCATATAAGGGTAGAGTGGTTGCGCATGTAAGGTTGGAATAACGGTCGCAACTTAAACCAATCCCTTTTGAAAACAACACACACACTTGCCTCGGTACACCACTTCGTCATCAAGTGGTTACCCATCTCATCATCTCCCTCGGGCATAAGTGGCACCCGACGGGTTTTTGAAAAGTACTTTGAAAATACTTTGTCTCCATCACCATGCATATTCCCGTCCCTTTTTGCGTAGCACTACTTTAGCATCCTATCTACTCCCACCGGCATAACCCTCATAAGAAGGTAGGGTCATGCACAATGCAAGTATCAACGAGGAAGTATGGTGGCAAACCATCAAGGTTGTTACCACCTCATCATGATTCCATTGCAACAACAATATGGTGCTATATGACATGCATAAAAAAGGTTTCATAGACATGGTCAAAGGGCTGCTTGCCTGTTTTAACAAAGTCTTCGAGGTCTTCAAATATTTCTGGTCCAACTCCGAGCATTGCGTCTACTTCGTCAACTATCGTTGAAAGCAACCATAATAAGCAACACAACAAGGCAGGAAATAAAAGTGCTCTAAAAATATGAGTTGGACTTTTCTGGGATACCTCTGGTCATATGAGGGATGACCAAAGTGGTTTCATTAGGATTTGATCAATGGACATCTCTGAACATTTCAATATGATGGAATCAAGGGGTTTATGGATTTGTAAGAAGTGTACAGAAATATATTTTTGAAAAATGAGCAAAGGCACCCATTTAACAAAGGATGATTTTAGAAGCATCTAGGAATTGGTTTCACTGGATTTGGAGTTGAGATGATTTTCCTATGAATTTGCAAAGTTGGCTATATATAAAGAAATAGACCATTATTTGAGGTGATACAGAAAGTATTAGAAATAAATGTTCAAAAACTAAGTTTTGAACTTATAGACATCTAGGATTTTGAATCATGGAATTTGGATCAAAAATGGGCTCTCTGTGATTTTCTAAAGTTCATCACAGAAATAGGAAAAATAGGATTTGTTAAATATTTGTGAAGAAAAGGTCTCTGTAAAAATGTGCATGTTGCACCACCAGGTAGATCATGATTTATAGAGTCACTAGAAATTTGAATCATCAAATTTGGATCTTAATTGAATATTTGGGAGATTTAACAAGTTTTAAAGAAAAGAAAAAGGGAAAGATTTTTACCCGAATGGGCTGGATCTGGGCAGCGACAGCGCGCACGGGGCGAGATATAGTGCCGAGCGCACTGGGCCTGGCCCAGTCGCTCAGCCGTGCAGAGCGGGGGAGTGGCGGCGTCGAAAACGCCCGCCGAGAGTGCGCCTTCACCGCGGGGAGATGGCTTCCGAAGAAATCGTGTCCACTTAACTCGCGGGACCGGCCCTTAGGGTCGCCAACACATGGGGCCCACTAGTCGGGTTCATCCCAAACCTCCCGCGCGGGCGTGTCGGGAAACAGAGGAGGCGAGGCCGAACGGTGCCGGCGCTCTCCCCGGTGGCACCGGCCATCTCCGGTAACGCCCAGCAGACCAGCGGGTCCAGGAGAAAACGCCGCATCCGCCAAGGTGCGCTGCGAGCGCATGGGTGGTTGGACGCGGGCCCCTCGTCGACCATGGTGGGCGGGGCCGGTGGTGGAGATGGAGCTCGACCGCATGGCCACGGGAAGGAGGGGAAGTAGCAGGGGAGAGTTCCACGATGGTCGTGGATGCCATGGAATGACGAGGCGAGGAGGAGGGGGCTCGGGTGGCGCGAATTTAAGCCGAGGCCGACGGCAAGGCTCCGGCCATGGTGGTGGATGGAGGGCGCGGGGAGAGGAGTGAGTTGGTCGGGATGATGCACAGGAGGGAGAGGGAGCGAAAGGAGGCCAGAGAGGGCTCGGGGGTGGCCTTTTATGGAGGGGCGATGGTGCACCGTGGACGTGGCCTACGGGCACCCCCGGGAATGGCCGTGGTGGCCACGGGAGGAGGCTCGGGGATGTGTGCGGCGCTCGTGGGAGTCGTGTAGGGTGCCAGGAAGAGAGAGAGGGAGCGGGGCGAGGCTTTGGTGCTCGCACGTGCGAGGCCGGGCATTGGCCGAGCCGGGCGGCTCTGGGCACGCGCCGCAGGAGGTGAGAGAGGAAGAGACGAGGGGGCCTGCACGGTGGCGTGTTGTGGACGTCGAGGCACCTCGACTGGCGCGCTTGGGCGGCCCGAGGTGGACGGGAGTGCGGCGGCAGGGCTCGGCTCCTACTGTAGCGCGCTCCAGAGCAGGCTTTTGACCAGCATGAGCGCGTTTTGCGCGCTCTGCCATGTCCACTTGCGTCTGGAGTGTGCTGGGTGATGGGCTAAAGCCTGGGGAGAGCCTTGGATGCTCTGGAATGCCAAGGAGGGAGAGAGAGGCTGAGAGAGAGGGAGAATGCGGCTGCCCAGAGAAGAAAAATGGGGTTCTAACCCCCTTAATCATGGCTCCTCGGGCAGGGAAAGATGCATGTGGTTGAGGGGGACCAGATGGTGCTTTCGGAGAAAGATTAGCTCATGGAGATTAATGGAAGTGGCCAAAACAGGCATTTTAATTTTCTGCCAGAAGGTGTTTGATGGTGGTTTGGGAAAGAAGATGAGTCCCATTTGTCATGAGACTCCACAGGGTGAAATGTCACATATAATTAGGGTCTTTCACCAATCTTGAGTTCATTTGGGCAAAGTGGCCAATGCAACTTTTGTGAACCCTAGAAATTAGCAGAAATGAACTTGTGCAGGTCCAGTTGAGTAAATCACTTCTCCTTGATGCACCACTTGGTGTGGTGGCCTCATTTGGTCATGTGATCATGCTCACAAAAGTTGGGGTCAAGGAGAGAAAGTTGGTAATACAAAGTTGTTCAAATTTGGTTCTGGACAGGAAGGGTTTTGGGGCACTTTGGTCAAGTTAACTTGTTCTCCAACTTGTGCCATTTGGTCTAGATAAATTATTAGACCATTTCAGCAAGTTCACAAGGTTTGAGAACATTTTGACATGTTTGGCAATGTAAAGTTGCTCAAACTCCAAAATGGACAGAAATGGTTTTGAGGGGATTTCATGGGGTTATACTATTCTCCATGACATGATACTTGTCAAGATCATCAAACATGTCATATGTGATATGCTTGAATTTTCTTGGAATTTTTGGAGAATATTTTCTTTGTTAATATTTCAAAAGCTTGAAATATCCAGAAAGGGTTTTTGAGGGATTAGACGAATATTTTGAACATGACCATGTGTTGAAACTCTTATATATGGACAATATATGTCCACTGAGTTTCCCTAGGTTTTTGTCAATTATTTTTAAAATAATAAAATAATTTTTCCCTATTAAAGACCATTTCTGGCCTTAAGAAAAATCTTTTAAATAAAATAGGAAAATAACTTTTAAAATTATATTTTTGTGGTTTCTAGGTATCCTATATCTAATAGGAGTCAAATATATTTTTGGAAAGATTTTTACTGCCCTTAATTAAGTACTTGCAGTGCAAACCTCAATTCAGGGGTTTTTGAAAAACTAATTTTTGAAAATACTATTTGGCCAAATTATTTTTGCAAGAAATTATTTTTATGTCCTATACACATGGCAGGATCATTGGGAAAGGTTTTTGGATCAAGGAGAAGGAGTATAAGAGTTGGAGGATTTATTTTATTTTTAGAGCACTTGCAAACAACAGACAAAATCCAATCAAGGCAAAGTCCAAAACACTCAAAAGTTTTTGTCAAACCACATTTTATCATGATTTATTAGCTTAAGTGTTGTGGCATGAAAATCAGGGTGTGATAATGATACCGGCGAAAGTTGCGCGGTATAATAGAGGCTAGCAAAGTGGAAGGGTGAGTGTGCGTATATCCATGGACTCACATTAGTCATAAAGAACTCATATACTTATTGCAAAAGTTTACTTGCCCTCGAAGCAAAGTACTACTAACATGCTCCTGGGGGAAGGGTTGGTAGGAGTTAACCATCACGCGATCCAGACCTCCACTCATAAGGAAGGCAATCAAAAGAGCACCTCATGCAACAAATTTGTCACACAACTTTTACCATACATGCATGCTACGGGACTTGCCAACTTCAACACAAGTATTTCTCAATTTCATAATTATCCACTAGCATGACTCTAATATTACAACCTTTATATCTCAAAACAATTATCAAGCATCAAATTGATCCTAGTGTTTAATGCACTTTCTATGATAGTTTTTATTATACCCAACTTGGATGCTCATCATTCTAGGACCAAATTCATAACCATAGCAAATACCATGCTGTTCTAAGAGGCTCTCAAAATAATATAAGTGAAGCATTAGAGACTAACAATTTCTACAAAATTAAGCCACCGCCGTGCTCTAAAAGATATTAGTGAAGCACTAGAGCAAATACTATCTAGCTCAAAAGATATAAGTGAAGCACATAGAGTATTCTAATAAATTCTAATCAAGTGGGCTTCTCCCAAAAGGTGTGTACAGCAAGGATGATTGTGGTAAATTAAAAAGCAAAGACTAATATCATACAAGACGCTCCAAGCAAAACACATATCATGTGGCGAATAAAAATATAGCTCCAAGTAAAGTTACCAATGAACAAAGACGAAAGAGGGGATGCCTTCCTGGGGGCATCCCCAAGCTTAGGATTCTGGCTATTCTTGAATATCTTGGGGTGCCATGGGCATCCCCAAGCTTAGGCTTTTGTCACTCCTTATTCCATAGTCCATCAAATCTTTACCCAAAACTTGAAAACTTCACAACACAAAACTCAACAGGAAATCTCATAAGCTCCGTTAGTGAAAGAAAGCAAAACCACCACATAAGGTATTGTAATGAACTCAATCTTTATTTATATTGGTGTTAAACCTACTGTATTCGAAGTTCTCTATGGTTCATACCACTTAATACTAGCCATAGATGCATCAAAATAAGCAAACAACACACGAAAAACAGAATCTATCAAAAACAGAACAGTCTGTATCAATCTGTAACCCACGAATACTTCTGGACCTCTAAAACTCCTACCAAAATAGGAAGTCCTGGACAATTTGTCTGTTGATCTACATCAGAAAGAATCAATGCAAAAGCACATTTCTGTGATTTAACAAAACTAATTTCGTGCGAGCAAAGTTTCTGTTTTTCAGCAGAATCAAATTAACTATCACCATAGGTTATCCTATAGGTTCTACTTGGCACAAACACTAATTAAAACATAAAAACACATCTAAACAGAAGGTATATGCAAAATTTATTACTAAACAGAAACATAAACAAAAAACACAAGTAAAATTGGGTTGCCTCCCAACTAGCGCTATTGTTTAACGCCCCTAGCTAGGCATAAAAGCGAGGATAGATCTAAGTAGCGCCATCTTTGGCACTCAATTCATAAGTACCTCGCATGATAGATTAATAAGGTAATTTAACTTTCTTTCTTGGAAAGTGCTCCATGCCTTTCCTTAATGGAAATTGGAATCTAATATTCCCTTCCTTCATATCAATAATCGCGCCAATCGTTCTAAGGAAAGGTCAACCAAGAATAATAGGGCAAGAAAGATTGCAATCTATATCAAGAACGATAAAATCTACGGGCACCAAATTTCTATTTGCAACAATGAGAACATCATTGATCCTTCCCATTGGCTTTTTAATGGTGGAACCCGCAAGGTGCAAATTTAAAGAGCAATCATCAAGATCATGGAAACCGAGAATATCACATAAAGTTTTCGGAATCGTGGAAACACTAGCACCCAAATCACATAAAGCATAACACTCATGATCTTTAATTTTAATCTTTATAGTAGGTTCCCACTCATCATTAAGTTTTCTAGGTATAGAAACTTCCAAATTAAGTTTTTCATCAAAAGATTGCATCAAGGCATCGACAATATGTTTGGTAAAAGCTTTATTTTGACTATAAGCATGAGGAGAATTCACAACGGATTGCAACAAGGAAATACGACCTTCTAAAGAACAATTATCATAATCAAATTCCTTGAAATACAAGATAGTGGGTTCAATGCTATTTAAAGTCTTGACCTCTCCAATCCCACTTTGACCAAAATTAGCATCAAGATCTAAAAACTCCGAATCATTGGGACGCCTTTTAACTAAAGTTGACTCATCTCCAGTCCCATTATTACTAAGATTCATATTGCAAAACAAAGATCTAATAGGGGACACATCAATTACTTTAAGATCTTCATCATTATTTTCATGGAAACTAGAAGAACACGCCTTTAGAAAGCAATCTTTCTTAGCACGCAATCTAGCGGTTCTTTCTTTGCACTCATCAATGGAAATTATCATAGCTTTGAGAGACTCATTGATATCATGCTTAGGAGGAGTAGATCCAAGATTCAGAGAATCAACATCAAGCGAGAGTCTATCAACGTTCCTAGCCAAATCATCAACTAAGCAATTTTTCTTCAAGCAAGGCATTAAAATTCTTTTGAGAGATCATAAATTCTTTCACACTATTCTCCAAATCAGAGGGCATCTTATTAAAATTACCATAAGAATTATTGTAGGAATTTCCAATATTATTAGAGGAATTACTAGGGAACTGTCTAGGATTAAAGTTTCCTCTATAAGCATTGTTTCCGAAAATATTCCTACCAACAAAATTCACATCCATAGATTCATTATTATTCTCAATCAAAGTAGACAAAGGCATATCATTAAGATCAATAGAAGCACTCTTAGTAGCAAAAAATTTCATAAGTTCATCCATCTTTCCACTCAAAACATTAATTTCTTCTATAGCATGCACTTTTTTACTAGTAGATCTTTCGGTGTGCCATTGAGAATAATGAGCCATAATATTATTAAGGAGTTTTGTAGCATCTCCTAAAGTGATTTCCATAAACGTGCCTCCCGCGGCCGCATCTAAAAGATTTCTAGAAGCAAAATTCAATCCGGCATAAAAATTGTGTATGATCATCCATAAATTCAAACCATGAGTATGGCAATTCCAAATCATCAATTTCATTCTTTCCCAAGATTGGGCAACATGCTCATGATCAAGTTGTTTAAAATTCATAATATCGTTCCTAAGAGTGATGATCTTAGTGGGAGGAAAATACTTAGAGATAAAAGCATCTTTGCACTTGTTCCAAGAATCAATACTATTTTTAGGCAAAGACGAAAACCAAACTTTAGCACGATCTCTAAGTGAAAACAGAAATAACTTCAATTTAACAATATCATTATCCATATCTTTCTTCTTTTGAATATCACACAAATCAACAAAGTTGTTTAGATGGGTAGCGGCATCTTCACTAGGAAGGCCGGCAAATTGATCTTTCATAACAAGATTCGGCAAAGCAATATTGATTTCACAAGACTCAACATCATTAAGAGGAGCAATCGGAGTACTAATGAAATCATTATTATTGGTATTGGAGAAATCACACAATTTGGTATTATCTTGCGCCATCGCGACAAGTAATCCAACAATCAAGCAAACAGAAAAAGGAAAACGAAAGAGAGAGAGGATTGGGAAAGAGAGGGCGAATAAAACGGCAAGGGTGAAGTGGGGGAGAGGAAAATGAGAGGCAAATGGCAAATAATGTATATGCGAGGGAGATGAGTTTGTGATCGGTACTTGGTATGTCTTGACTTGAGCGAAGACCTCCCCGGCAACGGCGCCAGAAATCCTTCTTGCTACGTCTTGAGCTTGCGCTGGTTTTCCTTGAAGAGGAAAGGGTGATGCAGCAATACTAGCGTAAGTATTTCCCTCAGTTTTTGAGAACCAAGGTATCAATCCAGTAGGAGGCTCCTCAAAATTCCCACGCACCTACACAAACAAACAAAGAACTCGCAACCAACGCAATAAAGGGGTTGTCAATCCCTTCACGGCCACTTGCGAAAGTGAGATTTGATAGAGATAGTATGATAAGATAAATATATTTCTGTTATTTTATAATATAGATTGGAAAAGTAAAGATGCAAATAAAAGTAGATTGAAATCTTATATGATAAAAGATAGACCCGGGGGCATAGGTTTCACTAGTGGCTTCTCTCAAGATAGCATAAGTATTACGGTGGGTGAACAAATTATTGTCGAGCAACTGATAGAAAAGCGAATAATTATGAGATTATCTAGGCATGATCATGTATATAGGCATCACGTCCGTGACAACTAGACCGACTCCTGCCTGCATCTACTACTATTACTCCACACATCGACCGCTATCCAGCATGCATCTAGAGTATTAACTTCATAAAGAACAGAGTAACGCTTTAAGAAAGATGACATTATGTAGAGGGATAAACTCATGCAATATGATATAAACCCCATCTTTTTATCCTCAATGGCAACAATACAATACGTGCCTTGCTGCCCCTGCTGTCACTGGGAAAGGACACCGCAAGATTGAACCCAAAGCTAAGCACTTCCCCCATTGCAAGAAAGGTCAATCTAGTAGGCCAAACCAAACTAATAATTCAAAGAGACTTGCAAACATAACTCAATCATACATAAGAGAATTCAGAGGAGATTCAAATATTTCTCATAGATAAACTTGATCATAAACCCACAATTCATCGGATCTCGACAAACACACCACAAAAAGAGTTACATCGAATAGATCTCCAAGAAGATCGAGGAGAAGATGGTATTGAGATCCAAAAAGAGAGAAGAATCCATCTAGCTAATAACTATGGACCTGAAGGTCTGTGGTAAACTACTCACAACTCATCGTAGGGGCTATGGTGCTGATGTAGAAGCCCTCCATGGTCGATTCCCCCTCCGGCGGAGTGCCGACGAAGGCTCCAAGATGGGATCTCGCGGATACAGAAGGTTACGATGGCAGAAATAGGTTTTCGTGGGCTCCCCTGATGTTTTCGGGGTACGTGGGTATATATAGAAGGAAGAAGTAGGTCGGTGGCCGCCCGAGGGGCCCACAAGATAGGGGCACGCCCTCCACCCTCGTGGCCGCCTCAGCTGCTTCTTGACTTGCACTCCAAGTCCTCTGGATCACGTTTGTTCCAAAAATCACACTCTCGAAGGTTTCATTCCATTTGGACTCCGCTTGATATTCCTTTTCTTCGAAACACTGAAATAAGCAAAAAAAACAGCAATACGGGCTGGGCCTCCGGTTAGTAGGTTAGTCCCAAAAATGATGTAAATGTGTAAAGTAAAGCCCATAAACATCCAAAACGGGTAATATAAAAGCACAGAACAATCAAAAATGATAGATACGTTGGAGACGTATCAGCTTGCCTTTGGATTCTTCTCCAGTCTCACCGTCTGCGTCGCTACGTTGTAACTGCGGGGGGGATGTTGAGTATATTGGTTAGTTAGGAAACATAAGATAGATTAGGAATTATTCTGGCTTGTCTTGTACTCCAAGTAGATCATATACTCCTATATATATGCCCACGATGCTCAAGAAATACATAAAACTATTCCACCAAATCCCTCTCTCCATTCTAAAAATCACCTTATAGAAGCCCTCCAAACTTGGCGACCAAGTTTTTGACCAGAAACTTGCCAGCTAGCTCAAGTCTTATCTGGTCGGCCTGGCAGTGTGCCATCACCCTTCCTAGACCTAACACTTCACGAACAACACGCTGGACATGGTTTGGCAGCACGTGCGCGTCGTTTTGCTGAGCTAGCGTGGTGACCCCGTGAGGAATGGGCCCTGGCATGTGTTCGGCATGCTATGTGCCGTGCCCGTGCTTCTGTTCATCGCGTGCTTGATCCAGAGCTCGCTGACGACTGCCGCACCATGCCACCAGCCTCGAGTCATCACCATTGGCCCCTCCCTGGCACTCGCCGATGCTGGAGATGCCGCAGCGGGCACGGGCACGTCGCGTACAAAAGCCACAGCGCCCCGTTCCCCTGTCTTCTTCCTCCTCTGCTTCTTGTGCTCGTCCGCAAGCTGCAACTGCTCCTGCGTGATCACAGAGCACTTCCACCCCTCGCTGGAAACCTTCGTCGTTGCTCGCCAGCTTCGAGAGAGCTCCGGCTGAGCCATGGACCCCCCCCCCCCACCTCCTTCAGCTATAAATTGAACCCCTCCCACCGCTCTGAGCTCTCAAACCTCACCACCCAACCACGACCCAGTAGCATAGCCGCAGCCTGGCCAGGCAGGCCTCTAGCCGCGATCCCCGACCCGAGCTCGCCGGCGACCCCCGCAGCCCCTCCACCTCACTCCAGAGCGCCTCGAGCTCGATCCACCCCTCAGGCGAGTCCTTGGAGGTCCACATGTGCCGTCTGGACGCATTGAAGCCCCTAGAGCCACCCCTTTCCGGCGTCTTCTTCCTCTCCGGCGAAACCCGACCGCAACCACCGCTCGTGAGCTTGATTGCGAGCTGCTCCGTCCATCCCCTAGCAAGCTATGGGTACAGGTAGGTGCGCCGTCACCCCCTCTCCATTTCAATCCCTCCAGAATCGGCCAACGACTCCTCCTCGCCAGCGTGAGCTCCGGCGAAGCGCCGCCATCGCTCTGCTTCTTTCCCCCTCCCTCTCTCCTGACCAGCGGGGCCTACTGTCAGCCCCTCCACTCGGTACGAGTGGAGGCGTATTCTGTGAATATGTAATCAACGTCACCCCCTGGTTTCTATATAATTCAAAATAAAACCAGAACTTTGACTAGTGATAACTTTTAAACTATAAGTCCAAATGAGTTGATTCATTTGGCATTGTGTTTGTTCTGAAGAGCTCTAACAGCACACCAAAGTGGAGACTTTTCCTTGCTGTCTAGAATTTCTGTTGATTTTCAGAATGGTTTTTGATATTTTGTTTTGCTATTTTTAAATATTTTCAGAGGGAGAGACTTGTCTTGAAGATAACAAGGAGGAGTGTGAACCTCCTCTGCACTAAGGCAAGCCACACCAACATCTGGATGGTGTTATTCCAATATCAATGATTTTTCCAACTTGAACATGAGTTATTTTTCATGCATTTAATTAGTTAAATAAATATAACTTAGTGCTAGTTAGTTTGCCATGCTTGAATTGCTTGGTTAAGGTACTGGATGAATGCATGAATTAGTTTTGGTCAGTAGAAGAAAGTTTTAACTAAGTGAATATGCTTTTATGAATAATGGTAGTTTCTTCATGATAAATGGATTTTCATATAAATTGTGAGGTAATTAAAATGATGCATGATAAAAACCAGTGAAGTAGAATCAGTAAGGTTTAATGATAAGTAGTTCAAGAAGATCATTTTGAGGATGTTGATCCGTTCACGTGAGTGGTATGCTTTGCATGTAGAATAGTTGCATGACCATGGCATCTGATGACTTGGGTGATTTTATTTTCAAGTAAACCTGATAATAATCCAACTTGAATATGACGTTGATTGAGTCATGGTGCCACTGAATCGAGTTTTTCTCAGTGCGACTACATTTACCTTTATGGGGAGGTCTTGATTCGGTCCGTTGTCAAGCGTCTTGCCGATGCCTCCAACGAGGGAAGGTTATGGGCGTGCTGTACCCTGGCCCGGTAAGCAGACATAACCTTGTGTGCCCATTTCTTTATGGTACCTTGTCCCCGTTTGGGACCGTTCTTGCCACGACGGTGGCCGTTGATGCCTTTCGTAGGCACGGGGCCACCCATGACTTAGCCCAGAGGGGAGTTGGTCGGAGTGGCTGGGAGAGTGTCATGGCAATGGGAGGGTTTCGTCGAAATGCCATTGGTCCACCCGAATGGGATGCCGAGGCCATGGATTCCGTGTTGTGGGTAAAGTGCGCTACTTCTGCAGAGTGTATTTAATCTATCGATAGCCGCGTCCTCGGTTACGGACAGAGCTCATGAGTAAGTCACACCATGGATCGACATTAATAAGTAATCTTGCACACTAAAGATTTATTGTGGGCACTGGTTTTGTGATGATCTGTGGGATCATGAGATGATCGTGGTTGGTATCAAAGTGTTGGCTTCAGTTGTGATTTGGGTATGATCACCATTCGATTATGAGGTAACCCGTCTGGTAAGAGAGTCCGAGGGAATCGGTGCATAAGTTGGTTTCACCGCATCAGTAGTATGATTTGCATTGCATTAACCTGAATAATTGTCATGATATTTTTTGCCATTATGCTTATGTTTGTTGTGAGCTTGCAAGTACATTCAATGTAATGACCTGGCGTGTCATGCCAGATTTCAGGCAAGTCGTATCAGATCGGAGAGCTTCCCGCATCTAGATCATGTCCACATCGATGTCCCTGTGCTATGGAGTTCCACTTCGTCGTCGTTCTGCTGCCGCGTAGTTTATGTGATCGAGGCCACTTCAGGTTCATTAAATAATGTACATACTGTTCAGCCGCACCATGTGTGCCACTTGGCCTCGCACTTGATGTAATATCAGACTTACGTTTCCGCTAGCATCAATAAAGCAATTGTTTCTGTACCATGTTGTTGTGTGTTGCTAGAAGACTTGATCTCTGTGCTGGCAATGCAAGGTAAACCGGTTGCTCTGAGCCGGGGTGCCACAAAGCTTGGTACCAGAGCCGCACTGACTGTAGGACATGCTAGACCGTTAAGGCATTAGACGAATGGTAGATAGTTTCGTATGTGTGTCGGTAGTTATAGAAGTTGATTGTTGTATTGCATGCATTTTATTTGTTGTTATTACTAACCATTTGATGGTTGTGAGTGTAGATGGCTCTAGTTCCGATCATGTACCATCCCGAGCCAGCACTGTGCACATCACCGCACCTGCTTCAAAATGTGTGGCGACGACTCTACCCAGAGGGTACTGATCCAGTGTATCAGGTGTACGGGAGCATCTGGCCGGCTTGCTGTATTATTACTATGTAGAGGTCACTATACACCATAGTTCCCCTTCCGGTGCTTACACCCGTTCCTCTAAGGGTGGTTTCGCTTCTACATCGTCTCAGGCTATTCAGTTTGCTGCGATCGAGGCTCTTATAGACTTGCGCTACAACGAGGTTCGCATGCACACCCACCCAGGTTTCTATTACTACCTGTCTCTGCACGAGAATGGGCATATTCGCTTCCCTCTTATTGATCTAGCGTGTGATCGTCCTTCTAGCCACCTTTCCCGCTGTATCACTCCAGTTATCTCTTTATCTATGAGTTAGCCCGAGAGCTAACCCGTGCCCGCATAGCCCTTGACATGGCTCGGAATAGGAACCCTCCACCTACTGTCGGTTTTGTTCCATATGTTCCTCCAGCCTCTGTTACCCCAGTACTTCCATGACCACTCAGGGTACCACTCACCCTTTAGCAGTGACCCCTCGCAGTGCCCCTGCTGTGTGGGCTTCCCTTGTCACTACTCCTGCAGCCCGTATGCTTAGGTCTCACCCCGCACCTGCCCCTGAGGGAGAGTCATCGAGGCAGCGCGGCCTTGTCACTTTTAACCCGCAGGTATCCACTATCAGCTCCGGATTTGAGTCTGGCCCAGGAGAGGAGCCCACAGCAGCGCCAGCTGAGCACTAGATCGTTAGAGTACCGTATTCAGCATGAGGATGCTGTATGGATGTAGTCGTACGTGTCATGATGCTTAGTTTCATGTATGAGGGTAGTAAACCCGTCATGATGTTTATCTTTCATGTTTGAGTCTATGTATAATTATGTTGGAACCTTTTCGTTCTCCTTTGTTTCTTTTCGCCGTTTTATTTTGGGATTGTCGGTGGCTTTTCCACCCATTCTTGGATATTTCTCATCTCGGTTGCTTTATATTGGGAAAATAAATAATAGGATGACGTGGGGAGGCAGCAACAACCATGCTTGTGAGGATGTCCCTGTTCGTTGCTCCGCAAGACAGGCAGGACATTCCCCCGAGCCGTTCCAGCCACCACCGCCTCCATCGCCACATCCGCCTTCCACTGAGCAAATCATGCGTATGTTTGAAGAAAAAGGAACAACGATCTGCTTGAGCAATTGAGAAGTGTGCAAGCTATGGTTGGGCAAAATGGAAATGAGAATTGTCATTACTCCAAGCTGTCAGATTTTCAAAGAACCAAGCCTCCTAGTTTCAGTCAAGTTATCAATCCTTTGGAAGCCGATGATTGGTTAAGGACCATTGAGAAAAAGCTAGAAATTGCTCGCATTGAAGAAGGAGACAAGGTTCCGTTCACCACACATTATGTTGAAGGAGCTACCGCTATATGGTGGGATAATGCTAAGGCTATGTGGCCTGCGGACGAAGAGATTACTTGGACCAAATTCAAGGATCATTTCCGCAAGTACCATATTCTAGCCAGAATTATGAAAATCAAGCAGCACGAATTCCTCACTCTCACTCAAGGAAGCCTGTCAGTAAGTGAGTACATGCACACGTTCACCATTTGGCCCGCTATTCTCTTTATGATGTGGCCACAGAAGAAACGAAGGTCGACAGATTTCTTGCAGGACTGAACCAGCACCTCAGATGCACCCTCGGTATGTTTGATTACTCGGATTTCCAAACTCTGGTAAACAAGGCCCTCATCACAGAAAGGGAGCACAAGCTCATGCACGACAACAAGCCCGCTAATAATGATCACAAGCGCAAATTCGAGCCTAAGAAGGATATGCAACCAGTGCAGAAGGCTCGTACTTGGCAACAGACTCAGGTTGAGTACCAACCCAACTGGCATCATAATGTTAACAAGACCACTACCCAAGTCAAGAATGTCGTGACCAGTCTGGTATGCGAAGAATGTCAGTGCAACAATACCTACTTTAATTGTGGGAAAACTGGACATTATGCGAGACAGTGCCCCAAGAACGTCAAGCCAACTGCTCCACTCATGCCACAAGTCAACTACATGGAGCCCTTTTCCGTCCCGAGGACCATCCAAGGACAAATCCATCACCTCTCCGCCGACGAATCCCAAGAGGACCCGAAAGTCGTCATTGGTTTGTTTCCTATTAATAACATACATGCAATAATTTTATTTGACTCTAGGGCTTCCCACTCTTTTATTTCGCGGAGTTTTGTTGCCCAAAACAAATTTCCTTGCTCGATTTTGGGAAATAGTATGATGGTACAATCCCCGGGATCTGTGCTCCAAAGCAATCTGGTCTGCCGTAATTTGGAAATTGATATCAATGGAGTCAGATTTACAACATCCTTGATAGTCATCAAGTCTGCGAAATTGAATATTATTTTGGGAATGAATTGGTTAACCCAATACCAAGTATGCATCAACTGTGCGACCAGAGAAGTCACCATGACAAGTCAAGAAGGTCGAACCAGAAAATTCTATGCCCGCAGGAGCATACCCAAGAAGGAAATGGTTATCACGGCTGTGGCTTAAGAATTGGAATTGATTCCTGTCGTAAGTGAGTATCCAGATGTATTTCCCGAGGAATTACCAGGAATGCTGCTAGACAAGCTTGAGTTTGCAATTGACCTGGTGCCTCGAACCGCACCGATATACAAGAAGTATTATCGGATGCCTTCGTCAGAATTAGTGGAATTAAAGAAACAACTGGATGAGATGCTTCAGAAAGGATACATCTGTCCAAGCTCTTCACTTTGGGGATCACCCGCTATATTTGTGGATAAAAAGGATGGCAGTCTTCGGATGTGTGTGGATTACCGACAGCTGAATGATGTTACCATCAAGAACAAATATCCACTAACAAGGATTGATGATCTGTTTGATCAACTCAGTGGGGTAAAAGTATTCTCCAAGATTGATTTGAGGACCGGATATCATCAACTCAAAATCAAGAAGGAAGATATTCCCAAGACCGCTTTCACTACTCGGTATGGTCTTTATGAATATACCGTTATGTCCTTCGGTCTCACCAACGTCCCTGCCTTTTTCATGCTATGATGAATAAGGTGTTTATGGATTTCTTGGATAAGTTTGTGGTGGTATTCATCAATGGCATCCCCATTTACTCAAAAAGCAAAGAACAGCACAAGGAACACCTCAGAGTTGTGTTGCAAAGACTCCGTGACCATCAGCTTTATGCAAAATTCAGCAAATGTGAGTTTTGGCTCAAGCAAGTTGGGGTTTTAGGGCATGTTCTTTTAGCAGAAGGAATAGATGTGGATCCAAGTAAGGTGAAATATGTGCTTGATTGGGCTGCACCCACGACAGTATCAGAGATCCAGAGTTTCCTTGGATTAGCCGGATATTACCGCCACTTTATCGAAGGATTCTCTAAGATTGACAAGCCAATGATAGAACTCCTCAAGAAGGATAAGAAGTTTGAATGGACTGAGGACTGTGAAAGGAGCTTCAACGAGCTACAATCCAGACTGACGTCAGCACCCGTATTGACTCTTCCAGACATCTACTACAGTTTTGATGTATACTACAATACCTCTAGGAAAGGCCTTGGATGTGTACTCATGCAAAGATGGCAAGGTTGTGTCCTATGCATCCCGACAGCTACGGCCTCACGAAGGGAACTATCCAACACATGATTTGGAATTGGACGCTGTTGTGCATGCTTTGAAAATTTGGAGACACTACCTTATTGGAAAGAGGTGTCAAATATTTACCGACCACAAGAGTCTCAAGTATATATTCATGCAACCAGATTTAAACCTTCGACAACGAATATGGCTCGAGTTGGTCAAGGATTATGACCTGGGGATAAATTATCATCCGAGTAAAGCCAATGTGGTTGCTGATGCCCTCAGCCGCAAGCCTGCCAGTCTGAATGTGTTAATGGATTCCTTGCCTCCTGAACTGTGCAACGAGATCGCTCAGCTCAATTTGGTGATAGTTGATGCTAGTCTTGCCAACATATTGGAAGTTTCTCCTACCCTCGAGGAGGAGATTCACAGATCCCAGGCAGATGACGTATTGCTACAATCCCATGCCAAGCGTATGCAAGAAGGAAAGACTCGGGATTTCTCTAAGGATCAACAAGGTACGCTAAGGTTTGGAGGAAGGATTTGCATACCCGAGCAAACAGATTTGAGGAAGAAGATATTGGTAGAAGCAAATGAATCTTCATATTCAATTCACCTAGGTGGTACCAAAATGTATGAAGACCTTCGTCAGATATTTTGGTGGGACGGAATGAAGAAAGATATCGCATATTTTATCGCTTGCTCTGATATATGCAACAAAGTAAAGGCGGAACACCAAAAGCCCGCAGGATTCCTTCAACCCCTACCTGTCTCCCAATGGAAATAGGATGATGTCTGCATGGATTTCATCACCAGTCTACCAAGAACCCACCAAGGCAATGACACAGTATGGGTCATAGTGGACACTTAACAAGGGTAGCCCACTTCATTCCCATCCAGACCACCTACTGTGCCGATCAACTTGCACAGTTATATGTGTCCAGAATTGTCAGTTTGCATGGAGTGCCAAAAACAATTACTTCAGATCGAGGGTCTCTCTTTACTTCAGCCTTTTGGTTATGTCTCCATCAAACCTTGGGGACTGCCCTAAAATAAAGCACAACTTATCATCCCCAGACAGAAGGACAGACTAAGCATACTCGAAGATATGCTTCGAGCATGTGCTTCGGCCCAAGGGCCCAAGTGGGAAGATTGTCTGCCTTATGCCGAGTTTTCCTACAACAACAGTTTCCAGACCAGTTTGAAGATGTCACCTTATGAAGATTTGTATGACCGTAAGTGCCGCACTCCGCTAAACTGGTCTCAGACCGGAGACACCCGCATTTTTAGAATTGATTTGATGATGGATGCTGAGAAGCAAGTCAAGGAGATCCAAGATAGACTGCAGTTGGCCAAGTCACGACAAAAGAGTTATTATGATGCAAAGCAATGTCAGATCACCTTCGAACCTGGAGAACATGTGTATCTCCAAGTCACCCCCATGAAGGGAGTCAAGAGATTTCAGACCCGGGGAAAATTGGCACCAGGGTATAATGGACAATTTCCAGTCATGTCTAGGGTTGGAACAGTTGCTTATCAGTTGGAGTTGCCACCGGAATTGTGAGAGGTACACAATGAGTTACATGTCTCACAGTTAAGGAGGTGTATCTCGCCACCGAGAAAAGGACTGATA
The DNA here is from genome assembly GCA_963921465.1 of Triticum timopheevii. Lineage (NCBI taxonomy): Eukaryota > Viridiplantae > Streptophyta > Magnoliopsida > Poales > Poaceae > Triticum > Triticum timopheevii. The sequence goes on along the minus strand of OY997274.1, from coordinate 280,695,682 downwards.
TGGCAGAGAGAGAACTATCTAAGGACGTAACATATGAGGAGAGACTGATCAGAATATTGGATGAGACAGTGAGAGTCACTTAGCAAAGTGATAAGATTTTATAAGGTTCAACGGGAGCATCACACCGAGGAAGAAGCAACCTGGGAAAGATAGGAATTTTTAAGGACTGCCTACCTAGAGCTATTTTCCCGAGCAACCGAATCTCGAGGACGAGATTCATCCTAAGTGGGGGAGGTTTGTGACAGCCCGGATTTTGTCTTCTCTCTTTTTTTTTGGACTTTATTTGCCCTTGCTTTGAATTAGAGTTTTTGGAATAAATTCAAATGGACTTAGCACTTGGGCATACCCTTGGCTTTCACCCAAGTGACACATCTACCTCTCATTCAACCTTCTTTCTCTAAAAAACCCAAACTGACCCAAGGAATATTTTTCAAAAAATAAAAATATTCAAATTCTTCTTTGAAACTCACTTCAGAAACTGACCCAAGCAACCCTCATTTTTTTGCTCCAAAAATCCTGAGGTAATTCCCAAATATTTTTTGAACCTTGGCCCACCTTCCTAAGCAAAAATATTACATGACTTTTTGGAATATTTCTGCTACAGAAAATCAATTCACTTCTGGCCTCAAAATGCACTTTGCACAGCAAGTGTATTTTTCTTTGATCCAATGGAGCTGGTTTTTATTGAGCCTCATTACCCTCCTAAGAAAAGCTTAACCCTAGGAGATCAGCCCTAATCACCATCTAGAAGCCCACCAAACTTGGCGACCAAGTTTCTGACCAGAAACTTGCCAGCTAGCTCAAGTCTTATCTGGTCAGCCTGGCAGTGTGCCATCACCCTTCGTAGACCTAACACTGCACGAACAACACATTGGACATGGTTTGGCAGCACGTGGGCGTCGTTTTGACTGAGCTAGCATGGTGACCGCGTGAGGACACGGGCCCTGGCATGCGCTCGGTGAGCTCTGTGCTGCACCAGTGCTTCTATTCATCGCGTGCTCGATCCAGAGCTCACCGACGACTGCCACACCGCGCCACCAGCCTCGACTCATCCCCATTGACCCCTCCTTGGCGCTTGCCGATGCCAGGGATGCGGCAATGGGCACGGGCACGTCCTGGCCAAAAGCCATAGTGCGCCCTGTGCCCCTATCTTCTTCCTCCTCTGCTTCATGTGCTCTTCTGCAAGCTGTAAGAGCTCCCGCGTGATCACTAAGCACTTCCACCCCTCGCTGGCACCCTTCGTCGTTGCTCACCAGCTTCCAGAGAGCTCCTGTGGATCCATGTACCCTCCCTCCTCCTCCAGCTATAAATTGAGACCCTCCCACCACTCCGAGCTCTCGAACCTCACCACCCAACCACCACGACCCAGTAGCATAGCCGCAACCCAGGCCTCTAGCCGCTGTCCCCGACCCAAGCTAGCCAACAACCCCCACAGCCCCTCCACCTCACTCCATAGCCCCTCGAGCTCGATCCACACCTCAGGTGAGTCATTGGAGGTCCACTGGTGCCGTCTGGACGCATTGGATCCCCTGGAGCCGACCCTCTCCGTCGTCTTCTTCCTCTTCGATGAAACCCGACCGCAACCGACGCTCGCGAGCTGCTCGGGCCATCCCCCAGCAAGCCATGGGTACAGGTGGTGTGCCGTGACCCCCTCTCCATTCCTATCCCTCCAGAATCGGCCAAGGACCCCTCCTCGTTGGCGTGAGCTCTGGCGAAGCGCCGCCGTCGCCCTGCTTCTTTTCCCCTCCCTCTCTCCTGACCAGCGGGGCCTACTGTCAGCCCCTCCACTCGCGCCCGAAGCGGTATGAGTGGAGGCGTATTCTATGAATATGTAATCAACGTCACCCCCCTGGTTTCTGTATAATTCAAAATTTTGACCAGAACATTGACCAGTGATAACTTTTAAACTATAAGTCCAAATGAGTTGATTCTTTTTGCATTGTGTTTGTTCTGAAGAGCTCTAGCAGCACACCAAAGTGGAGATTTTTCCTTGCTGTCTAGAATTTTTGGTGATTTTCAGAATTGTTTTTGATATTTTGTTTTGTTGTTTTTAAATATTTTCAGAGGGAGAGATTTGTCTTGAAGATAACCAGGAGGAGTGTGAACCTCCTCTGTACTAAGGCAAGCCACACCAACATTTGGATGGTATCATTCCAATATCTATGATTTTTCCAACTTGAACATGAGTTATTTTTCATGCATTTAATTAGTTAAATAAATATTGCTTAGTGCTAGTTAGTTTGCAATGCTTGAAATGCTTGGTTAAGGTACTGGATGAGTGCATGAACTAGTTTTGCTCAGTAGAAGAAAGTTTTAACTAAGTGAATATGCTTTTATGAATAATGGTAGTTTCTTCATGATAAATGGATTTTCATATAAATTGTGAGGTAATTAAAATGATGCATGATAAAAACCAGTGAAGTAGAATCAGTAAGGTTTAATGATAAGTAGTGCAAGAAGATCATTTTGATGATGTTGATTTGTTCACGTGAGCGGTATGCTTTGCATGTCGAATAGTTGCATGGTCATGGCATCTGATGACTTGGGTGATTTTATTTTCAAGTTAAACCTGATAATAATCCAACTTGAATATACCGTTGATCAAGTCATGGTGCCACTGAATCGAGTTTTTCTCAGTGCGACCACATTTACCTTTATGGGGAGGTCTTGATTCGGTCCGTTGTCAAGCATCTTGCCGGTGCCTCCAACGAGGGAAGGTTATGGGCGTGCTGTACCCTGGCCCGGTAAGCAGACATAACCTTGTTTGCCCATTTCTTTATGGTACCTTGTCCCCGTTTGGGACCGTTCTTGCCACGATGGTGGTCGTTGATGCCTTTGGTAGGCACGGGGCCACCCATGACTTAGCCCAGAGGGGAGTTGGTCGGAGTGGCCGAGAGAGTGTCATGGCAATGGGAGAGTTTCGTTGGAATGCCGTTGGTCCACCCGAATGGGATGCCGAGGCCATGGGTTCCGTGGTGTGGGTAAAGTGCGCTACCTCTGCAGAGTGTATTTAATCTATCGATAGCCGCGTCCTCGGTTACGGCCACAGCTCGTGAGTAAGTCACACCATGGATCAAAATTAATAAGTAATCTTGCACACTAAAGATTTATTGTGGACACTGGTTATGTTATGAGCTGTGGGATCATGAGATTATCATGGTTGGTATCAAAGTGTTGGCTTCAGTTGTGATCCGGGTATGATCACCGTTCGGTTATGAGGTAACCCGTCTGGTATGAGAGTCTGAGGGACTCGGTGCATAAGTTGGTTTTGCCGCATCAGTAGTATGATTTGCATTGCATTAACCCGAATAATTGTCATGATATTGTTTGCCATTATGCTTATGTTTGTTGTGAGATTGCAAGTACATTTAATGTACTGACTAGCGTGTCATGCCAGATTTCAAGCAACTCGTATCACATCGGAGAGCTTGCCGCATCTAGATCGTGTCCACATCGGTGTCCCTGTGCTATGGAGTTCCACTTTGTCGTCGTTCCGCTGCCACGTAGTTTATATGATCGAGGCCCCTTCATGTTCATTAAATAATGTACATATTGTTCAATCACACCGCGTGTGCCGCTTGGCCTTGCACTTGATGTAATATCAGACTTATGTTTCTGGTAGCATCAATAAAGCGGTTGTTTCTGTACCATGTTGTTGTGTGTTGCCAGAAGACTTGATCTCTGGGCTGGCAATGGGGTGCCAGATGTAACAAAGATTTGATGCAAATATATATATAATGTAGCAACATACGGTATATGTTCACAAATTTAGGCCATGCCGACCGTGGTAGGTTGAGATTGTACAAACCGAGCGCTCCCTGAAGTCATCCGGAATGGTGAGATAGAACTTCGTTTCCGACTGGCCGCGACCACACTTGCCCGATTTGTGCGTGCACTGTGGACGCATGAATGAACACCCACAAATCAGCTAGAACAAAAATGATTCCACGGCGATTTCGCTGGTTGATTAACAGTGATGGACGGACTGTGATAAGAGATGAGTGAATATGTCACTAAGTTGATTACCTTCTCCATGAGAAAAATCCCCGGCCCAATCCCGCAGAAAACCCCAATCGACCATAGTCTAGAATGTCGGTGCAGATAGGCAGCGGAAAGTAGTAGGGGCGAAATCATGAGCTGTTTGGAGCGCGACCTCCGCCCGCCGACAACAGCCAATGAACTTAGGGTGGCCGCCGCGATAGAAGTTGATGAGGTGCCGAGTTGCGGAGGAGTCCACGGCGAGTGGGTGGGGACGAAGTGGGCGATGGTTTTCTTTTTTCCTTTTGCATGTGTGAGTGAACACACTTGGTTCGCAGAGGCGACGGAGATGAATCGTGTGCGATAGTAAATCACCGAGATTGAATGGGAATCCAAATCTCCTTTGTTCTTTGTCCATGAGTTTTTTCCTATGATGAACATAAACCCTACTAATCACCGTGTTCAAATTTGGCACTTTTCTAGGCATTAATGCACATAATTCAAATTAAAACAATCGGTGCTTGAAAAGGTGCATGAGAACGGTCTGGAAAACCATGATCGTGCTATTTAGTAAATTCTCATGCCTTTTACAAGGAATGGGCAGATATTTCAAGGAAATGTGTTTACTGGGCACTATAGAAAAATTAAATACATGCTAGGAAAACATGACGCCTGGCGTGGTGCCATGGTATGGCCTGACCATGCCCTGGTAAAAATTTGAGAATGTTTGTCTTATGTCGTCATGCACATCATTCATAAATCGAACCAACACCGAGGAAATCTCATGGTTTCGAGGGGGAAATCAGCAAGATTGAAGGGGCCGGGAATCCAAATTTCCTTCCTAGCTTGTCATTCAGTTTTTTCTACAATCAACATACCCCCTCAAATGCAACGTGTTCAAATTTGGCATTTTTCCGGGCTCATTTACCATATTAGGGGATTATGTGCATTTTCTAGGAATTAATCCACATAATTCAAATTCAAACAATCTATGGATGAAAAGGTGCACAAGAACGGTCTGGAAAAACCATACTCATGCTATTTAGTAAAATCTCAAGTCTTTTACAAGGAATGGGCAGAGATTTCAAGGGAATGCGTGGCAATAGTCAACCGCAAACACGTCATTTACTAGGTTATCAACTATATAAAAATGAAATACATGCTTGAAAGTCAACCACAAACACGTCATTTACTAGGTTATCAACTATATAAAAATGAAATACATGCTTGAAAAACATGACGCCTGGCATGGTGCCATGGTATGGCCTCACCGTGCCCCGGTTAAAAACTGAGAAGGTTGATTTAGGTCGTCATGCACGCCCTTCATAAATAAAACCATCACCGAGGAAATTTCATGGTTTTGAGGGGGAAATCAGCAAGATTGAAGGGGCCGGGAATCCAGATTTCCGTCCCAGTTTGTCATTCAGTTTTTTTTTCAAAAATCAACATACCTCCTCAAATGAAACGTGTTCAAATTTGACATTTTCCGGGCTCATTTACCATATTTAGGGGGTTATTTGCATTTTCTAGGCATTAATGCACATAGGTCAAATTCGAACAATCGATGCATGAAAAGGTGAACAAGAATGGTTTGGAAAACCATGCCCGTGCTATTTAGTACATTCTCATGCCTTTTACAAGGAATGGACAGATATTTCAAGGAATGTGTGGCAATAGTCAACCATAAACGCATCGTTAATTGGGTTAACAACTCTACAAAAATGAAATGCATGCTTGGAAAATATGACGCATGGTGTGGTGCCATGGTATGGCCTCACCATGCCCTGGTAAAAATTTGAGAATGTTTTTCCTTATGCCGTCATGCACGCCTTTCATAAATCGAACCATCACCGAGGAAGTTTCATGGTTTCGAGGGGAAAATCACCATGATTGAAGGGGGATCCAAATTTCCTTTGTCCTTTGTCCATGTGTTTTTTTCTACGATGAACATACACCCTGCGAATCACCGTCTTCAAATTTCACACTTTTCCGGGTTCATTTACCATATTTAGGGGATTATGTGCATTTTCTAGGCATTAATGCACATAATTCAAGTTCAAACAATCGGTGCATGAAAGGGTGCACAAGAATTGCCTGGAAAACCATGCTCGTGCCATTTAGTAAATTCTCATGCCTTTTACAAGGAATGGACAGATATTTCGATGAAATGTGTGGCAATAGTCAACCACAAACGTTTGTTTATTGGGTTTTCAACTATAGAAAAAATGAAATAAATGCTTGAAAAACATGACACCTAGCATGGTGCCATGGTATGACCTCACCAGCCCTGGTAAAAGTTTGAGAAGGTTTGGCTTATGTCGTCATGCACGCCCTTCGTAAATCAAATCATCACCGGGGAAGTTCCATGCTTTCAAGAGGTAAATCATCAAGATTGAAGGGGAATCCAAATTTTCTTCATTCTTTGCCCTAGAGTTTTTTCTATGACGAACATACACCCTGCAAATCACCGTGTTCAAATTTGGCATTTTTTCGGGCTCATTTACCATATTTAGGGGATTATGTGCATTTTCTAGGCATTTAGCGCATATATATCCAATCCATCTACAGCTTCACGGGTGTGATGTGAGGGACGTGGATTGCCGTTCGATCACGGTGCATCCTACGGTGCACACACGCGATCCGCGTGGCTGGGGTTCTGGGCAATCATAACGCAACACACAATAGGCTCAGCGCACACTGTTTCCGGAAGTGACAGAGATGAACCGTGTGCGATAATGAACGAGCAGAATTGTAAGGGAAGACAAATTTTCTTTGTCGTTTGTCATTGAGCTCTTAAAAACCACCGCACTATACGGCTGCCCGGCCCCTCCGTCCCAGAGCTCTCTCCAAGCGCCGTTCATGGCACCGTGGTGCACTGTAACTGGTAAGGAAGCGATGGCATCCCGCCACACCGCGTTCCTCGCCGCCCGCAACCACGCACATGGTAAGGAAGCGATGGCGTCTTGCCGCGCCGAGTTCATCGCCACCAGTGGCCACACAGTTACATGGGCAGACTTTGAGGACGCCATGGACGAATGGGCGGTGGATCTAGAAGGAGCAGAAAATGCAGAAAGCAGTCAAGAGGCCACACGCCATGGTGAGGAGAGCTTGGCGGAGATCGAAGCACGGTGGGCTGCCGTCTAAAAGGCCGGGAAGGAGAACGCAGGCATCTGACCAGCATGCCCCGATGGCAGCATGTGAGAAGTAGTTTAAGTTTGTAGTATTAGAGAAATTACCAGTAGTACTTTAAGTTTATAGCATTAACGTACAATGTCGGTAAGAGCATCCTTTGAGGGCTTTGAGCGTTGATTAGCATGTATGCCCGTGTGCATTTTTTGCGTTAATCATTATGAGATCACAAAACAGACGGTTTCTATGCCATACCCATGTGCATTTTTTTTGCGTTAATGATCCATAATTCAGTTACCTATGCGATGTTTCCTAATAAACTAGGCGTACCATTAACCGAAAAAAATCAACTACACGTGTACATTTTTTGACGGGATCTGCCAATTTTCTGTTTTCTCGTACACGAGTATTTTACGCGCTTCGTCTGTGTTGTGTGTTTCGCCCGCCCAAGTTTCAAGTTTTGTTGCGAAATTTTCATTAGGCGCACGATTTCAGAATTTATTCGTCCAACCACATCCCCACCCATCAAATTTCCTCAATATCTCCCCCCCCCCCCCCGTGCCTCCCCCTACCGGCAGCTCGAACTGCCGCCGCCGCAACCACAGCTTCAACCACATCTACGTTCTGCTCGGATCCAGTTAGGTAACCCACCGATCTCTATCACGGCCCTGGCCTGATTGCTTAAATGCCGCCTGTGAAGCATCCTCATGCCTCCAAATCCCCACCGCCCCTACATCCAGAGAATCGCCGCGCAAGGCCAACCACATATCATGTGGAGGTTGAGGAGCTGATGGCGGTCCATGGCACGATGGCCGTTGTGCGTGTTGACCCGGAGGAACACCTCGTCTGTGCCGCCGCCGACATGGTGCAGGCTCTGGCCTAGATGAAGTGCCCCAGCGACTACCCCCCGGGGACTTAACATGTATGATCTGACCAGCTAAATCTTACCAATACCACTTGCAATGGCTATGTTTTGTATGGTTGATGTATTAAGCATGTTAGTGCCTTGTTTATTTCAGCACTGCACACTGTGTGATGTTCAAGTATTAACTGTCCAGCTCAATTTCACCAATACCAGCAACAAACTTACAATACATGACTCAGGACATCATTAGAGATGCTACCCATGTGCTATTTTTGGTGGATGCTAACCCTATTGTACTTAACATGCCTATCCATCTATTACGCAGGGTCATAACGGCCGATGCTGTTGTTTGCGACCGAGGTTAGCTTCATCCCATGTCTTACAATATTTCACATCATTTGTGCAATTGCAGTTTAACTTCTGCCATTTACTGGTTGCATGTAGGTACACATCTCAGTGGCACTGATCCACGCTTCGACCCGGAGGAACAACTCGCCTCCGCCGCCGCTGACTTTGGCCGGGCTCTGGCCAAGATGAAGAGCCCCAGCAACTACCTCTCAGGACTTACGAAGTACGTAAACACCAGTTCAATCTTACCAATACCAGTTGCAATTAATGGCTATGTTTTGTATGGTCGATATATTAAGCATGTTCTAGTAAACATGCCTAACACATTTTAGCTACATTCCCTACCTTTTTATAGACAACTTGTCCAGTCTCTGCTCTGGCAGCACCTGCCTTGTGATGTTTAACTCCGCCAATTGCATTTTTATCAGTACCAGTTTCAATGGCTATTAAGCTTGTTGCAATTAACAACTGAGTCCATTTTTGAACAGTTGTATTTCAATCAATGTTGGGGATATCGCTTATCGGGAACTTATCGGTCAACCCATGATAAGGAGTAAGTCGGCCAGTTTATTGGCATATTGGCCGATTTATCACCATATTGGCTCATTTATCGGACGATTTATCTTATCGGTCACACAACGGTAAGCGATAAATTAGACGATTTATCGGAATATCGGAAGATATCGTGAACAGTGATTTCAATGGCTACAAACTTACCAAACATGACTTAGGATGATGTTAAGCCTGTTGCAATTAACAGTTGTATCCATTTTTTAATTTGTCCCTTTGCTACCATGCTACTCTCCGCAATTATGATATACTAGAGATGCTTCCCATTTGCTATTTTTGGTGGATGCTAACCCTGTTGTACTTAACATGCCTTTCCATGTATTTACGCAGGGCCATAACGGGCGATGATGTTGTTTGTTGTCGAGGTTAGCTGCATCCCATGTTTTACAGTATTTTACATCATTTGTACAATTGCAGTTTGGCTTCTAACATTTACTTGCTTCTTGTAGATACACATGTCGGCGACACTGATCCACGCTTCGACCTGGAGGAAGAGCTCGCCTTCGCTGCCGCTGACTTTGGGCAGCTCTGGCCAAGATGAAGTGCCCCAGCAACTACCTCTCAAGACTTACCAAGTACGAACTCACCAGTTCAATCTTACCAATACCAGTTGCAATTAATGGCTATGTTTTGTACGGTCGATGTATTAAGCATGTTGTAGTAAACATGCCTAACACGTTTTAGCTATTTTCCCTACCTTTCTATAGACAACTAGGCCATTATCTGCTCTGGCAGCACCTGCCTTGTGATGTTTAACTCTGCCAATTGCATTTTTATCAGTACCAGTTTCAATGGCCATTAAGCCTGTTGCAAATAACAGTTGTATCCATTTTTAAACATTTGTATTTCAACGGCTACAAACTTACAAAACATGAATTAGGATGTTGTTAAGCCTATTGCAATTAACATTTGTATCCATTTTTTAATCCGTCCCTTTGTTACCATGCTACTCTTTCGCAATAAAGATGTTACTACACATGTTGTCATTTTATTACCATTTGCTATTTTTGGTGGATGTTAAACCTGCTGTAGTTAACATTGGCTTTCCATCTACTTACACAGGGCTACAATGGGCGATGATGTTGTTTACTGTCGAGGTTAGCTACATCACATGTCTTATACACCATCTATTCCTAAATATAAGCATTTTTGGAGATTCCAATATAGACTACATAAGGAGCAAAATGAGTGAATCTAGATTCTTATCTAAACTATATCTATAATTCTATATACATCCATATGTAGTTCATATTGAAATCTCTAAAAATACTTGTATTTAGGAACATAGGTAGTTGTATTTTACATCATTTGTGCAAGCTCAATTTAGCTTCTAACATTTACTGGTTGCTTGTAGGTACATATATGAGCGGTACTGATCCACGCTTCGATCCCTTTTGCGTATGGGGCAATGAGATATTCATGAACAAGCGTCAAGTGAGGAAACTAAGGAAGATTGTTAGGCGAAAGAAACAGGTGATGGGAATTAAGCTCTTTATTTACACTTTGTCCAAGACAATAGTGAACTTTAGGATGGTAAGTAATGTGTTGCCTTTTCCCCTGCCCACAACAAGTTACTCTATTAGACCTCAGTATCTGATATTTTTCTCTTTCCAGTGGTTTCTGAAGCTATTTACTGATGATTACCTTGCAAACTACATGACCAGAGTGGAGGCAACTAAGGTGAAAGTATATAATTCATGCTACCATGATAATGCTCTAGAAGTCTTCCTGAAGGCGGCGAAGGATGGGAGGGCGATCGTCACAAGGGGTTGGAAAAACGTTGTTCGTGCCTATGGCATGCAGGAAGGCACATTATGGGCATTCCGCTTGTTCAACACCGTCGGTAGTCAAAATGATTTACACTTGTCTCTTCACCTTTACTGCCTGTCAATATTGTGGTTTATCATAGTTAATTGCTATCTAATCCTATAATTACTGAACATATTGTACTGACAATTTTATTTATGGATTCGTTGTTGAACCATTGTGCTGAGAATTTTAATTGCACGTTTCATATTTCAAAATTTCCAATTTGAATAATAAATTACAGACAAAAATAAAAATATACAGGAGCAAATAAAATAATGTGCACATGGTTAGAAAGAAAGAGCGTGTGCGATGAAAAAAAGAGAACAAGCGGTTCTTTGACGTGAAACGTTTGCGATGCCCGACGGATGCACACACGGTTTCGTCTCATACGCATGTGCGGTTCATGGTAATACGACAAATGTTTCAAACCAGTGTGCGTGTGTGATAGGAATACCAACCGCACATAGTTATGAAAATGGACACGTTGGCGTTAGTAGAGGCACCGCACACATTTTACATTCTTGAACCATGTGCGATAACGTACCTATCACAAACATATCGGCAGATTAAATGTTGATGTCCACCTTTTTCACATGACTATAGCGCTGTAATCGTTTGGGATGTCTCTCTGATCAGAAACGTAACATCGAGATGTAACGTGTAGGACTAGGGCGGTGATACGTCTCCAATGTATCTATAATTTTTGATTCTTCCATGCTATTATATTATCCATCTTGGATGTTTTATACGCATTTATATTCTATTTTATATTATTTTGGGACTAACCTATTAACCTAGAGCCCAGTGCCAGTTTATGTTTTTTTCCTTGTTTTTGAGTTTTGCTGAAAAGGGATATCAAATGGAGTCCAAACGAGCTAAAAGTTTACGGTGATTTTTATGGACCAAAAGAAGCCCACGGAGCATCGAAGATGGACCAGAGTAGTCCCGAGACCGCCACAAGGACATGGGGCACGCCCCCACCCTTGTGGTCACCTCGTGGACCCCCTGACTTGCCCCCGACGACAAAAATTCTTATAAATACCAAAAACCCCAGAAATAAACCTAGATAGGGAGTTCCGCCACCGCAAGCCTCTATAGCCACGAAAAACCTCTCGGGACCCTGTTCCGGCACCGTACCGAAGGGGGAAACCATCACCGGTGTCCATCTTCATCATCCCGACGGTCTCCATGATTAGGAGGGAGTAGTTCACCCTCGGGGTTGAGGGTATGTACCGGTAGCTATGTGTTTGATCTCTCTATCTCGTGTTCTTGATTTGGCACGATCTTGATGTACCGCAAGTTTGCTATTATAGTTGGATCTTATGATGTTTATCCCAATCTACCTTCTTGTAGTGGATTGAGTTTTCCCTTTAAAGTTATCTTATCGGACTGAGTCTTTAAGGATTTGAGAGCACTTGATGTATGTCTTGCATGTGCTTATCTGTGGTGACAATGGGATATTCACGTGATCCACTTGATGTTTGTTTTGGTGATCAACTTGCGGGTTTTGTGACCTTGTGAACTTATGCATAGGGGTTGGCACACATTTTCGTCTTGACTCACCGGTAGAAACTTTGGGGCACTCTTTGAAGTTCTTTGTGTTGGTTTGAATAGATGAATCTGAGATACTGTGATGCATATCGTATAATCAAACTCGCGGATACTTGTGGTGACATTGGAGTATCTAGGTGACATTAGGGTTTTGGTTGATGTGTGTCTTATGGTGTTATTTTAGTACAAACTCTAGGGCTATTTGTGGCACTTATAGGAATAGATCGATCAGAAAGAATAACTTTGAGGTGGTTTCGTACCCTACAATAATCTATTCATTTGTTCTCCGCTATTAGTGACTTTGGAGTGACACTTCGTTGCACGTTGAGGGATTGTTATATGATCCAATTATGTTATCATTGCTGAGAGAACTTGCACTAGTGAAAGTATGAACCCTGGGCCTTGTTTCCAAGCATTGCAATACTGTTTTACTCACTTTTGTTACTTGCTACCTTGCTGTTTTTATAATTTCAGATTACAAAAACCTATATCCACCATCCATATTACACTTGTATCACCATCTCTTTGCCGAACTAGTGCACCTATACAATTTACCATTGTATTGGGTGTGTTGGGGACACAAGAGACTCTTTGTTATTTGGTTGCAGGGTTGTTTGAGAGAGACCATCTTCATCCTACACCTCCCACGGATTGATAAACCTTAGGTCATCCACTTGAGGGAAATTTTCTACCGTCCTATAGAACTCTACGCTTGGAGGCCCAACACGAGTCCACAAGAAGAAGGTTGCGTAGTAGACATCAAGCTCTTTTCTGGCACCGTTGCCGTGGAGGTGAGTGCTTGAAGGTATATCTTTAGATCTTGCAATTGAATCTTTTAGTTTCTTGTTTTATCACTAGTTTAGTTTATAAAACAAAACTACAAAAAATGGAATTGAGGTTGCCGAATGTGCTTCGTCTTTATCATGTCTTTCGTGAAAATGATGGAAAGGAAAACTGTGCTGAGTTGTTAGAAGAAGAAGTATATAAAATATTTGGCACCAAATATTTGAATGATGAGCATGATTGCAATGTTGTTAGTATGAATTCTTTGAATATCCATGATGCTAATGATATGCAAAGCCACAAGCTTGGGGATGCTATGTTTGATGAATATGATATTTTTAGTCCACCAAGTTTTGATGAGCAAATTTATTTTGATGGTAGCATGCCTCATATTTATGATGATTATATTGATGAAAGTGGGTTTGGAAGAGTGTCAACATTAGGAAGTAATGATCCCACTATTTTGGACGGTGTTGAATCTTATTTTGATAAATATGAAAGTGGATTTGGAGAGGTCATGACTTTATTTAGTGATGAATCCACTATTTCGGAAGAGGTTCCAATTGATTATGAGAACAAAGTTGCTATCTATGATGATTATTGTGATGACATGTATGCTATAAAAAATAATGATAACCACGAAACTTGTCATCTTGATTTTAATTTTCAATTGGATTATGCCTCACATGATAGTTATTTTGTTGAGTTTGCTCCCACTACTATTCATGAGAAGAAATTTGCTTATGTGGAGAGTAATAAAAATTCTATGCTTGTGCATCATGAAAATAATGCTTTATGTGATAGTTATATTGTTGAATCCATTCATGATGCTACTGAAAATTATTATGAGAGAGGAATATGCTTGTAGGAATTACAATAATATCAAGTTTCCTCTCTATGTGTTGAAAATCTTGAATATTTGCTTGTTTTGCCTTCCTATTCTAGTTAATTCTTGTTCCCATAACTTGTTTGCTCACAAAATCCCTAGGCATAGGAAGTGGGTTAGACTTAAATGTGCTAGTCATATGCTTCATGATTCTCTCTTATGTTTCAATTCTTATCTTTTATACGAGCATCATTGAAATCATCTTGCCTAGCTAAAAAGGCATTAAACAAAAGCACTTGTTGGGAGACAACCCAATATTTACCCCTACTGTTTTTGTGTATTCACATGATTATGCTACTGTATTAATCATGTTTTATAGCTTTTGTTTCAATAAAGTGCCAAGTAAAGCTTTTGGTATGGTGTGGATGATAGTTGACTTGATTCTGTGCAAAAATAGAAACTTTTGTGCTCAGTCCAGGAAATTTGAAAATTCACTGGAACGTGATTTTGATCTGAATTTTTACACAAGATTGGTATACAAATTTCCTAGATTGTCCTAATTTTTCAGAATTTTTGGAGTTGTAGAAGTATGGAAAGTTTCCAGATTACTACAGAGTATTCTGTTTTTGACAGATTCTGTTTTCTAAGTGTCGTTTGCTAATTTTGATGAATCCATGAGTGGTATCAAATGGTATGAACCATGGAGAAGTTGGAATATAGTAGATACAACACCAATATAAATTTAGAATGAGTTCACAACAATACCTGATACGTCCATTTTGCATCATGTTTACCTACTATTATTTATGTTGTTTTATTGTACAATAATGCTTTTTGGAGTAATTCTAATGCCTTTTCTCTCATAATCTGCAAGATATACACAAAGGGGGAGAATTCTGGCAGCTGGAAATCTGGACCTGAAAAAGCTACGTCAGGCTACCTATTCTGCACAACTCCAAATGAGCTGAAACTTTCTGAGGATTTTTTATGGAATATTTGAGGAAAATTGGAGCAAATAAGTACCAGAGGGGGCCCACCAGGTGGGCACAACCCACCTGGGCGCGCCAGGGAGCCCAGGCGCGCCCTGGTGGGTTGTGCTCACCCAGGCCCACCTCCGGTGCCCCTCTTCTGTTATATAAGTCATTTTGACCTAGAAAAAATAAGGAGAGGACTTTCGGGATGAAGCGCCGCTGTCTCGAGGCGGAACCTGGGCAGGAGCACTTTTGCCCTCCGACGGAGCGATTCCTCCGGAGGAACTTCCCTCCAGAGGGGGAAATCATCATCATCATCATCACCAACAACTCTCCCATCTTGGGGAGGGCTATCTTCATCAACATCTTCAACACCAACTCCTCTCAAACCCTAGTTCATCTCTTGTGTTCAATCTTTATATCAGAACTATAGATTGGTGCTTGTGGGTGACTAGTAGTGTTGATTACATCTTGTAGTTGATTACTATATGGTTTATTTGGTGGAAGATTATATATTCAGATCCATTATGCTATTTTATACCCCTCTGATCTTGCGCATTATTATCATTTGTGAGTAGTTACTTTTGTTCTTGAGGTTATGGGAGAAATCATGACGCAAGTAATCATGTGAACTTGATATGTGTTCGATATATTGATGATATGTATGTTGTGATTCCCTTAGTGGTGTCATGTGAATGTCGACTGCATGACACTTCACCATGTTTGGTCCTAAGGGAATGCATTTTGGAGTAGTTATTAGATGATGGGTTGTGAGAGTGACAAAAGCATAAACCCTAGTTTAGGCGCTATTTCGTAAGGGACCGATTGGATCCAAAAGTTTAATGATATGGTTAGAATTTATTCTTAATACTTTTCTCGTAGTTGCGGATGCTTGTGAGGGGGTTAATCATAAGTAGGAGGTTTGTTCAAGAAAGAACAGCACCAAGCACCGGTCCACCCACATACCAAATTATTAAAGTAGCGAACACGAATTAAGCCAACATGATGAATGTGACTAGATGAAATTTCCATGTACCCTCAAGAACACTTTGCTTATCATAAGAGACCGTTTTGGCCTGCCCTTTGCCTCAAAAGGATTGGGCTACCTTTCTGCACTTTTGTTACTACTATCATTACTTGCTCGTTACAAATTATCTAGCTATCATACTACTCTGCTACTTACAATTTTAGCACTTGCATACATTACCTTGCTGAAAATCACTTGTCATTTCCTTTTGCTCCTCATTGGGTTCGACACTCTTAATTATAGAAAAGGCTACAATTTACCCCATATACTTGTGGGTCATCAGTACCTAAGTGGTGATTTTCTTTATTATACTAACAGAGCTTACGAGTTTTCTGTTGAGTTTTGTGTTGTGAAGTTTTCAAGTTTTGGGTGCAATTTCGATGGACTATAGAATAAGGAGTGGAAAGAGCCTAAGCTTGGGGATGCCCAAGGCACCCCAAGGTAATATTCAAGGACAACCAAGAGCCTAATCTTGGGGATGCCCCGGATGGAATCCCCTCTTTCATTTTCGTTCATCGGTAACTTTACTTGGAGCTATATTTTTATTCACCACATGATATGTGTTTTGCTTGGAGAGTCATTTTATTTTGTTTTGTTTTGCTTGCTGTTTGAATAATATCCAAAGATTTAAAGTTCTTAAATGTTAGAGAGTCTTCACATAGCTACATAATTATTTGACTACTCACTGATCTTCACTTATATCTTTTGGAGTAGTTTGTCATTTGCTCCAGTGCTTCACTTATATCTTTTTAGAGCACGGCAGTGGTTTTATCTTGAAGAAATTGATGAAATCTCATGCTTCACTTATATTATTTTCGGAGTCTTAAACAACATGGTAATTTTCTTTGGTTATGAATTTAGTCCTACTATGATGGGCATCCAAGAGGGATATAATAAAAACTTTCATATAAAGTGCATTGAATACTATGAGAAGTTTGATTCCTTATGATTGTTTTGAGATATGAGGTTGGTGATATTAGAGTCATGCTAGTGAGTAATTGTGGCTTGTATAAATACTTGTGTTCAAGTTTGTGATTCCCGTAGAATGCACGTATGGTGAACCGGTATGTGATGAAGTCGGAGCATGACTTATTTATTGATTGTCATTCCTTATGAGTGGTGGTCGGGGACGAGCGATGGTATTTTCCTACCAATATATCCCCCTAGGAGCATGCGCGTAGTACTTCGTTTCGATAACTAATAGATTTTTGCAATAAGTATGTGAGTTCTTTATGACTAATCTTGAGTCCATGGATTATACACATTCTCACCCTTCCACCACTCCTAGCCTCTCTACTACCGCACAACTTTCCCTGGTACCATACACCCACCATATACCTTCCTCAAAACAGCCGCCATACCTACCTATTATGGCATTTCCAAAGCCATTCCGATATATATTGCCATGCAACTTTCCACCATTCCGTTTATTATGACACGCTTCATCATCGTCATATTGCTTTGCATGATCACGTAGTTGACATTGTATTTGTGGCAAAGCCACCTTTCATAATTCTTTCATACATGTCACTCTTGATTCATTGCACATCCCGATACACCATCGGAGGCTTTCATATAGAGTCATATTTTGTTCTAAGTATCGAGTTGTAATTCTTGAGTTGTAAGTAAATAAAAGTGTGATGATCTTCATTATAGAGCATTGTCCCAGTGAGGAAAGGATGATGGAGACTATGATTCCCCCACAAGTCAGGATGAGACTCCGGACGAAAAAAAGGGGCCAAAAAAATAGAGAGCCCTAAAAAAGAAAAGAGAGAAAAAGAGAGAAGGGGCAATGCTACTATCCTTTCACCACACTTGTGCTTCAACGTAGCACCATGATCTTCATGATAGAGAGTCTCCTATGTTGTCACTTTCATATACTAGTGGGAATTTTTCATTATAGAACTTGGCTTGTATATTCCAATGATGGGCTTCCTAAAATTTCCCTAGGTCTTCATGAGCAAGCGAGTTGGAAGCACACCCACTTAGTTTCTTTCTAAGCTTTCATAAACTTATAGCACTGGTGCATCCGTTGCACGACAATCCCTACTCACTAACATTGATATCTATTGATCGGCATCTCCATAGCCTGTTGATACGCCTAGTTTATGTGAGACTATCTCCTTCTTTTTGTCTTCTCCACAACCACCATATTATGTTCCACCTATAGTGCTATGTCCATGGCTCATGCTCATGTGTTGCGTGAAAGTGGAAAACGTTTGAGAATATCAAAACTATGAAACAATTGCTTGGCTTGTCATCGGGGTTATGCATGATTTGAATATTTTGTGTGATGAAGATGGAGCATAGCCAGGCTATATGATTTTGTAGGGATAGTTGTCTTTGGCCATGTTATTTTGAGAAGACATGATTGCTTTATTAGTATGCTTGAAGTATTATCGTTTTTATGTCATATTAAACTTTTGTTTTGAATCTTATGGATCTGAATATTCTTGCCACAATAAATAAGATTACGTTGATAAATATGTTAGGTATCATTCCACATCAAAAATTATGTTTTTATCGTTTACCTACTCGAGTACGAACAGGAATTAAGCTTGGGGATGCTTGATACATCTGCAATGTATCTATAATTTTTGATTGTTCCATGCTATTATATTATCCATCTTGGATGTTTTATATGCATATATATGCTATTTTATATTATTTTTGTGACTAGCCTATTAACCTAGAGCCCAGTGCCAGTTTCTGTTTTTTCCTTGTTTTTGAGTTTCACAGAAAAGGAATATCAAACGGAGTCCAAACAAGCTGAAAATTTACGTTGATTTTTTATGGACCAAAAGAAGCCCACAAAGTATCGAAGACGGACCAAAAGAGTCCCGAGGCCACCACAAGGACAGGGGGCGCGCCCTAACCGCCTGAGCGCACCCCCCACCCTTGTGGTGGCCTCATGGACCCCCCTGACTTGCCCCCGACGCCAAACATTCTTATAAATACGAAACCCCCAGAAACACCTAGGTCGGGTGTTCCGCCGCCGCAAGCCTCTGTAGCCACGAAAAACCTCTCGGGACCCTGTTTCGGCACCCTGTCGGAGGGGGAAACCATCACTGGTGGCCATCTTCATCATGCCGGCGATCTCCATGACGAGGAGGGAGTAGTTCAACCTCGGGACTGAGGGTACGTACCAGGAGCTATGTGTTTGATCTCTCTATCTCGTGTTCTTGATTTGGCACGATTTTGATGTACCATGAGTTTTCTATTATAGTTGGATCTTATGATGTTTCTCCCCCTCTACCTTATTGTAGTGGATTGAGTTTTCCCTCTGAAGTTATCTTATCGGATTGAGTCTTTAAGGATTTGAGAACACTTGATGTATGTATTGCATGTGCTTATCTATGGTGACAATGGGATATTCACGTGATCCACTTGATGTATTATTTGGTGATCAACTTGCGGGTTCTGTGACCTTGTGAACTTATGCATAGGGTTTGGCACAGGTTTTCGTCTTGACTCTCCGATAGAAACTTTGGGGCACTCTTTGAAGTTCTTTGTGTTGGTTTGAATAGATGAATCTGAGATTGTGTGATGCATATCATATAATCAAACTTGCGGATACTTGTGGTGACATTGGAGTATTTAGGTGAAATTAGGGTTTTGGTTGATGTGTGTCTTAAGGTGTTATTTTAGTACGAATTCTAGGGCTGTTTGTGACACTTATAGGAATATCCCAATAGATCGACCAGAAAGAATAACTTTGAGGTGGTTTCATACCCTACAATAATCTCTTCATTTGTTCTCCGCTATTAGTGACTTTGGAGTGACTCTTTGTTGCACGTTGAGGGATTGTTATATGATCCAATTATGTTATCATTGTTGAGAGAACTTGCACTAGTGAAAGTATGAACCCTAGGCCTTGTTTCAAAGCATTGCAATACCATTTTCACTCACTTTTGTTACTTGCTACGTTGCTGTTTTTATAATTTCAGATTACAAAAACCTATATCTACCATCCATATTACACTTGTATCACCATCTCTTTGCCGAACTAGTGCACCTATACAATTTACCATTGTATTGGGTGTGTTGGGGACACAAGAGACTCTTTGTTATTTGGTTGCAGGGTTGTTTGAGAGAGACCATATTCATCCTACGCCTCCCACGGATTGATAAACCTTAGGTCATAAACTTGAGGGAAATTTGCTATTGTCCTACAAAACTCTGCACTTGGAGGACCAACACGAGTCTACAAGAAGAAGGTTGCGTAGTAGACATTAGGTGGCTTCTCATACGTTTATTCTATGGCGATCGTCAGTAACCGCTCGCCCATCCCCGATGGTTTCTGGGTCGTGTGGGAAGGACCCCCCTATCGCCCACACTCACTTGGCGACGGTTCCAAATGCCATCACGGAAAGGGGTTAAAAACCGTTTGTATAGCACCTTACGGTACCAGTGATGGAGACTCAAAATAAAAATAAAAATTGCATAAAGTAAATAGATAGGCCCTTCGCAGAGGGAAGCATAGATTTGTAGAGGTGCCAGAGCTCAAAGCTTAAATTTAGAGATAAAAAATATTTTGAGAGGCATACTTTTCCCGTCAACGAAAATGATCGAGTATTTCCCAACACTTTCCATGCTAGATATATCATAGGCGGTTCCCAAACATAAAATGAAGTTCATTGCTTTTTCCACCATACTTTCACATTCCACGGCTAGCTGTATCCACGGGTACCGTCCATACCAACACTTTCCAAGGAATTTATTATTTGACAAAATAAACTAACTTTCTTTTTGATTTCGGGACTGGGAATCCCTATTACCATCGTACTCTCGTGCAAGGACAACTGAATAAACACTCATCTTGAGAATAACACATCTAGCATGGAAAATATTGGCCACCCCCTGCCGCTTCATGAGCGATACGAGCACACAAAAAGGAAATTCATTTTGAAAATTAGAGATGACACATACAAAATTACTTAGAACGACACAGAAATACCGCATATAGGTAGGTATGGTGGAATCATATGACAAAAATGGGTTTAAGGATTTTGGATGCACAAGTAGTATTTGTACTTAGTACAAATGAAGGCTAGCAAATAGATTGAGAAGCATTCAACCAAGAAACGAAAATTCACATAAACGAGTGTTAAGCATAACTCACACCGAGTAATGCACCACAAGTAGGATATAATTTCATTGCATAACTATTGACTTTCGTGCTTGCATAGGGAATCACAAACCTTAACACCAATATTCTTACTAAAGCATAATTACTCACCAACATGACTCACACATTACTATCATGATATCTCAAAACTATTACAAAGAATCAAGGTTATTTGTCCAATGATCTTCATAAAAGTTTTTATTATATCCCTCTTGAACATCTATCACTTTGGGACTAATTCCATATGTTCCAATTGCTTTTTGATAAGCTCAAACAAATTTAAGTGAAGAACATGAGCATAAAAATTTTCATCTCTCAAAATAATTTAAGTGAAGCATGAGAGAATTTCTTCAAAAATTTACTAACTCTCAAATAAATGTAAGTGAAGCATGAGAGTATTTCATCAAAAATATTAAAGCACCGTGCTGAAAAATATATAAGTGAAGCATTGGAGCAATTCCATAGCTCAAAAAAATTTAAGTGAAGCACACAAAGCAATTCTAACAAATCATAGCATAATTTTGGCTCTCTCAAATAGGTGTGTCTAGTAAGGATACTTCTGACAAACTAAAAAAACAAGCAAAGACTCATATAATACAAGACGCTCCAAGCAAAACTCATGATATGTGACAGATAAAAATATAACTCCAAGTAAAATTACCGATGGTCATTAGAAGAAAGAGGGGATGCCTTCCTGGGCATCCCCAAGCTTAGTTGCTTGGTTCTCCTTCAATATTAACTTGGGGTGCCATGGGCATCCCCAAGCTTAGGCTCTTTTCACTCCTTATTCCTTCATCCATCGTGATCTCACCCAAAACTTGAAAACTTCAATCACACAAAACTTAACAAAACCTTCGTGAGATCCGTTAGTATAATAAAGCAAATCACTACTCTAAGTACTATTGCAGACACATTCATATTTTATTATTGCATTATATCTAATGTATTCCAACTTTTCCATGGCTTATACCCTCCAATACAATCCATAGATTCATCAAAATAAGCACACAATGCAACGAAAACAGAATCTGTCAAAAACAGAATAGTCTGTAGTAATCTGGACTTTGTCCATACTTATGTAACTCCAAAAATTCTGACAAATTAGGATAATGTAGGCCATTTTTATATCAATCTTGTGTAAAAAAACTGAATTTTATCGCGCTTCTGTGATTTTTAGCAATTCTGCTACTGGGCGCAGAAGTTTCAGTTTTTCAACAAGATCAAATCAACTATCACCAAACATGATCCCAAAGGCTTTACTTGGCACAAACAATAATTAAAAAAATAAAAAACACAATCATAACAGTAGTATAATTGTGCAAACACTCAAGAACAGAAAGAAAATGGCAAAAATAAATTTTATTCATTGGGTTGCCTCCCAACAAGTGCTAACATTTAATGCCCTAGCTAGGCATAATGCATAGATTCAAGTATTGTCATCTTTAGTTTTTGCCACCTTAGTGAGGGCCTTTTCAAACCCGGGAGACTCTTCATGCTTCCCCAAATTCTCAGGAAAAGAGACCATCTTAAGTTCTAAAATATCCAACCACTTATTACAAAGAGTAATCAAAGTATTCATGTGATTGAGATTTCCACTAATATGTTTGATAGGTTCATTATATTTTTGCAGCTCGACCAAATGTTTATGTAAATCACCTAGTTTATCTAAAGTTTGAACCCCTTCTTGTGTAAAAGAAAACACCTTTCTTGGTGGTGGAACTCCCAACATTCCCTCTAGGATTTCATAAGCAGCATTAACATCAAGCCCAATAAAGTTCCCTTTTGCGGCGAAATCAAAGAGTTGTCTATGATGCAAAGGTAATCCTATGTAAAAATTACGAAGCAAAATCTTTGCATCCCCTTTTAGATTACAAATGCGATAGGATTATATTAACCTGTACCAAGCATCTTTCAAATTTTCTCCTTGTTTCTGCTGGAAGTATAGAACTTCAAAATCTGGTGACGAAGGAGGAGTAGTCATGCTAGCCATAGCAACAAGGTAGGAAAACAAGATTGCAAGCAAGAAGATATAACTGACGAGAAAAAGGTGAAAGAAAAAAAGGCGAATAAAAAGGCAATTTTTTGTGAAGTGGGGGGATGAAAACAAGAGGCAGATGGCAAATAGTGTAAATTGCAAGGAGATGAGATTTGTGATTAGGAACCTGATAGATGTTGATGATGTCTCCCCAGCAACGGCCCCAAAAATTCCTTTTGATGCGGCTCGAAACAGCGACGATATTTCCCCAAAGAGGAAGGGATGATGCAGTACAACTACGGTAGGTATTTCCCTCAGTTGTGAAACCAAGGTATTAATCCAGTAGGATAACCAAGCAACACTATGTAAATGGTACCAGCACACAAAGAACAAGTACTTGCAACCCAACGCATAAGAGGGGTTTTCAATCCCTCCATTGTAAAAAGATAGATTGATTTGTGGTAGTTTGGATAAATAGATCTTTATAAAACGCAAAATAAAATTAGTAAAGAAAAAGTGCAACATGGTACTTTTGGGTTTTTAGAAATATAGATCTGAAAACAAATATGGCAAATGATGGATTGGAAAGCAAATATGATAAAAGATCGACCCGAAGGACATAGATTTCACTAGTGGCTTCTCTCGAGAAAATAGGACACAGTGGGCAAACAAATTACTAGTGGGCAACTGATAGAAGAACAAATAATTGTGACGACATCCAAGGCAATGATCATGTATATAGGCATCACGTCCAAGATTAGTAGACCAACTCCTGCCTGCATATACTACTATTACTCCACACATCGATCGCTATCTAGCATGCGTCTACTATATTAAGTTCATGGAGAAACGGAGTAATGCAATAAGAACGATGACATGATGTAGACAAGATCTATTCATCTAGGAATAGACCCCATCTTTTTATCCTTAATAGCAACAATACATGCATGCCTCGCTACCCTTTCTGTCACTGGGTGAGGACATCGCAAGATCGAATCCATCACAAAGCACCTCTTCCCATTACAAGAAAAATCAATCTAGTTGGCCTAACTAAACCAAAAATTCAAAGAAGAAATACGAGGCTATAAATAATCATGCATATAAGAGATCAAACAAGACTCATATAATATTCATGGATCTAGATCTGATCATAAACTTGAACTTCATCAGATCCCAACAAACTCATCGCACAATGTCATTACATCAAATAGATCTCCAAGAGAACATTGTATTGAGAATCAAAAAGAGAGAAGAATCCATCTAGCTACTGCCTATGGACCCATAGGTATATCATGAACTACTCACGCATCATCGGAGAGGCACCAATGAGGATGGTGAACCCCTCCGTGATCGTATTCCCCTCCGGCGGAGTACCGGAATAGGGCTCTAGATTGGATCTCGTGGTTCTGGAACTTGCGGCGGCTTGAATTGTTTTTCGTCGACTCGCCTAGGGTTTCTGGAATATTTGGGTATTTATAGAGCTGAGAAGCAGTGGAGGAGACCTCATGGCCCCTACAACCCATCAGGGCTCGTCAGGGGCCTCTGGCGCGCCCTGGTATCTTGTGGGCCCCATGGGCCTCCCCCCAGGTGCTTTCTTGGCTCCCAAGTTGTCTTCTGGTCCAAAAAAAATCTCCAAAAAGTTTCGCTGCGTTTGGACTCCATTTGATAGGGATATTCTGTGAAGCAAAAAATAGCAACTGGAACTTGGCACTATGTCAATAGGTTAGTCCCAAAAAATGATATAACATTGCTATAAAATGATTGTAAAACATCCAAGATTGACAATATAACAGCATGGAACAATAAAAAATTATAGATACGTTGGAGATGTATCAGCAGCATCCACATTCTGGCGAAGGTGGGAGGGAAGAATTGGTGGATGGGCACTGCATCCTCAGGCTTATATGCCCACATTGGGGTAGCCTGAGATTGTAGCGGCAAGACACGGCGGTGGAGCTTGACGTTTACCACGTCCACTAGCTGGAGGTTCTTCTTGTCTGTCCAAAATTGTATCTTCTAGGACAGCGCCTTCGCCTCCTTTGGGTTCCCCCAGTCCATGCCCTTCCTCTTCCAGGATACAAGCTTCTTGGAGGGCCAACCGAAAATGCCGGGACCTCGGCCTGGCCAGTAGCTAGCGGCTCAGTGATCTAAAACCACTCGCGATGCCACTCCTTAATGGTCTCCACGAAGGTGCCTTTGAACCAGCCCACATTCTTGCCAATCATCGTGCCCCCGCACTCTGCGAGCTCGGAGCTGCTGGACTTTGGCTTGATGCCAAAGATCTTCAGCCACAATCCAAAATGCGGCTCGACGCAGAGGAAGGCCTCGCAGATCTTGATGAAGGAGGCAAGGTGGAGAATGGAATTTGGGGCTAGGTGGTCGAAATCTAGCCCATAGTAAAACATGATCCCGCACATGAAAGGGTGCAGCAGGAACTTCAGACCTCTTATGAGGTGGGGACAAAGACTACCATCTCCCCTGGGTTGGGAGCGGGTACTTGCTGCTGCGGATCTGGCACGCAGGTGTTGACCTCATTGGGGATGTACCCCATGCTGCGCAGCTCCAGGATGGTGCCCTCCATGAGGGAGGATCCCGCCCAGTGACCCTTCAGGTTGGCATCCTCCATGGCTAGGGGTCGAGGCGGAGGAGCGCTGTAGAAGCAAGATGATTTCAGGATGGGATCTGCGCCCTAGAGCTTGAGAGGCACCAGGTAGGAAGGAATGGGAGCGTAGCTTTCCCGTCGCTAGCCTTTTTGCTCTTATATAGGATGGTAAAAGGCCAAGAGTCCCTCCTACCTCGCCGTTGAAATCGCCACTACCCGTAAAAGATGTTGTTACATGTATAGGGAGAAACAAAATCTTAACGATATCCCTTAGAAAACGGATACGATCTTCATTTCAATGGGACGTGTGATACGTCTCCAACGTATCTATAATTTATGAAGCATTCATGCTATTATATTATCTGTTCTGGATGTTTATGGGCTTTATTCTACACTTTTATATTATTTTTGGGACTAACCTATTAACCGGAGGCCCAGCCCAAATTGTTGTTTTCTTGCCTATTTCAGTGTTTCGAAGAAAAGGAATATCAAACGGAATGAAACCTTCGGGAGAGTTACTTTTGGAACAGAAGCAATCCAGGGGACTTGGAGTGCATGTAAGGGAAGTAACGATGAAGCCACGAGGCAGGGAGGCATGCCCTACCCCCTGGGCATGCCCCCCACCCTCGTGGGCCCCTCGTGGCTCCCCTGACCAACTTCTTTCGCCTCTATATCTCCATATACCCTAAGAACATCGAGGAGCAGAATAGATCGGGAGTTCCGCCGCCGCAAGCCTATGTAGCCACCAAAAACCAATTGGGACCCTGTTTTGGTACCTTGCCGGAGGGGGGGATCCCTCACCGGTGGCCATCTTCATCATCCCGGCGCTCTCCATGACAAGGAGGGAGTAGTTCACCCTCGGGGCTGAGGGTATGTACCAGTAGCTATGTGTTTGATCTCTCTCTCTCTCTCGTGTTCTTGAGGTGATACGATCTTGATGTATCGCAAGCTTTGCTATTATAGTTGGATCTTATGATGTTTCTCCCCCTCTACTCTCTTATAATGGATTGAGTTTTCCCTTTTAAGTTATCTTTATCAGATTGAGTCTTTAAGGATTCGAGAACACTTGATGTATGTCTTGTCGTGCTTATCTGTGGTGACAATGGGATATTCACGTGATCTACTTGATGTATGTTTTGGTGATCAACTTGCGGGTTCAATGAACTTATGCATAGGGGTTGGCACATGTTTTCGTCTTGACTCTCCGGTAGAAACTTTGGAGCACTCTTTGAAGTACTTTGTGTTGGTTGAATAGATGAATCTGAGATTGTGTGATGCATATCATAATCAAACCCACGGATACTTGAGGTGACATTGGAGTATCTAGGTGACATCAGCGTTTTGATTGATTTGTGTCTTAAGGTGTTATTCTAGTACGAACTCTATGATAGATCGAACGGAAAGAAAAGCTTCGTGTTATTTTACTATGGAATCTTGAATAGATCGATCAGCAAGGATAACTTTGAGGTGGTTTCGTACCCTACAATAATCTCTTCGTTTGTTCTCCACTATTAGTGACTTTGGAGTGACTCTTTGTTGCATGTTGAGGGATAGTTATATGATCCAATTATGTTAGTATTATTGTCGAGAGAACTTGCACTAGTGAAAGTATGAACCTTAGGCCTTGTTTCCTACCATTGCAATACCGTTTACACTCACTTTTATCACTTGTTACCTTGCTGTTTTTATAATTTCAGATTAGAAAAACCTATATCTATCATCCATATTGCACTTGTATCACCATCTCTTCGCCGAACTAGTGCACCTATACAATTTACCATTGTATTGGGTGTGTTGGGGACACAAGAGACTCTTTGTTATTTGGTTGCAGGGTTGTTTGAGAGAGACCATCTTCATCCTACGCCTCCCACGGATTGATAAACCTTAGGTCATCCACTTGAGGGAAATTTGCTACTGTCCTACAAACCTCTGCACTTGGAGGCCCAACAATGTCTACAAGAAGAAGGTTGTGTAGTAGACATCAAGCTCTTTTCTGGCGCCGTTGCCGGGGAGGTGAGTGCTTGAAGGTATATCTTTAGATTTTGCAATCGAATCTTTTAGTTTCTTTTTTTATCACTAGTTTAGTTTATAAAATAAAACTACAAAAAAATGGAATTGAGTTTGTCTCATACGCTTCATCTTTTTAATATCTTCCGTAAGTATGATGAAAAGGAAAATTGTGCTCAAGTGCTAGAAGAAGAAGTCCATAAAATGTATGTTACTAAATATTTGAATGAGGAGCATGATTTCAATGTTGTTAGTATGAACTCTTTGAATATCCATAGTACTAATGATGATTGCACTAGTTATGATGAAAATGTCTCCTATAAGCATGTCAGTTTTTGTGGAGTGTATTGGGTTTGCAAGTACACACCAAATAGGGAAGATAGATATTGCAAGGGCATAAGCATTTATAAACTAAATGGTTGCAAGAAAGGCTAAATGTGAGTGCTGAAAAACTAAAATATCTTTACCGTACTTGTGAACTTTGCAATGAACATGGTCATTTAAATCTCCGATGCAAATTGTTTCATGATCGAATCATGTCCAAAAATTGTGATGGCTTGATTTCCCTTGCACATCATAATGAACTTAGTTTGCTTTTGGGTTATGAAGAATTGAAACATGCAACTAAGCATATTCCAGAATATAACCTTAAGCAATTCCTTGATATTAATCTAGAGGAAATTTATATGTATTGTGCGGTGAATTGCATTGGAAATCCTTATATTGCCAATTACATAAAGAAAAGAAAGCAAATAGAAGATGATGAGAATACTAATGAAAGGGAAGAGACTTCCCAATATCCTACTATTATTTCTTATGATGAATCAGGTAACGAGGAGGAGCTTTCTATTCAACCAATCTCATCAATAAGGAGCTCAAAGAAGAGGGTTAAACCCACACATGATGTGAAGAAGAAAAAGAAAAACCGGAGAAGCAAAGGTAGAAATGTATCCCTCCCAAATGATGTTTCTCCTACTACTCATTGTGATGATGATAATTGCTATACTATTGGTGCTATCCATACTATTAATGATGAGAGTGATTATGCTTATGATATGAAAAGGCCCAAGCTTGGGGAAGCTATGTTTGATGAGAATGACATATTTGAGAATATATTTGCTGCAATTAATGTTTGTACCAAGCTTGGGGATGCTATGTTTAATGAAGATGATATTTTTAGCCTCGCAAGTTTTGATATGAAAATTTATTGTGATGATAGCATGCCTCCTACTTATGATGATTATATTGATGAAAGTGGGTTTGGAAGAGTGTCAAATTTAGGAAGTAATGATCCCACTATTTTGGAGGATGTTGAATCTTATTGTGATGAATATGAAAGTGGATTTGGAGAGGTCATGACTTTATTTAGTGATGATTCAACTATCTTGGAAGAGGTTTCAATCGATTATGATGAGAACAAAGTTGCTACTTATGATGATTATTGTGATGAAACTTATGCTATAAAAAGTAGTGACGATTATATTTATAAAACTTATAATGATTATGATTACCCTTTTTCTGAACATTACTCTTTTAATGTGGAAGCAATTTATAGTATTCGTGTCTCTTATGATACTCGCACTATTCCGAATAAGAAGAATTTTGCTTATGTGGAGAGTAGTAAATTTTCTATGCAGGTAGATCATGAAAAGAATGCTTTAGGTTCTGGTTATATTGTTGAATTCATTCATGATGCTACTGAAAATTATTATTAGGGAGGAACATATGCTTGTAGGAATTGCAATAATATCAAGTTTCCTCTCTATGTGCTTAAAATCTTGAAGCTATGCTTGTTTTACCTTCCTATGCTAGTTGATTATTGTTCCCATAATTTGTTTGCTCACAAAATCCCTATGCATAGGAAGTGTGTTAGGCTTAAATGTGCTAGTCATATGCTTCGTGATGCTCCCATTATGTTTCAATTATTATCTTTTACGTGAGCATCATTGTCATCATCATGCCTAGCTAAAAAGGCATTAAAGAAAAGCACTTGTTGGGAGACAACCCAATATTTACCCCTACTGTTTTTGTGTGTCCACATGATTATGCTACTGTAGTAATCATATTTTATAGCTTTCGTTTGAATAAAGTTCCAAGTAAGACCTTTAGGATAGCTTACGGTGATAGTTATGTTGATCCTGCCGAAAATCAGAAACTTTTGCACCCAGTAAATTAGTTTTGATAATTCACAGAAACGTGATTTTGATATGATTCTTTTTTCTTTCGATTTTTATATAAATTTCTCAGGTTTTCCTAATTTGGTAGGATTTTTGGAGTTCCAAAAGTTTACGTTTGATACAGATTACTACAGACTGTTCTGTTTTTGACAGATTCTGTTTTCTATGTGTTGTTTGCTTATTTTGATCAATCTATGAGTAGTATCGGAGGCTATGAACCATAGAGAAGTTGGAATACAGTAGGTTTAACACCAAGATGAATTTAGAATTAGTTCACAACAGTACCTAAGTGGCAATTTATTTTGTTATACTAATGGAGCTTACGAGTTTTCTGTTGAGTTTTGTGTTGTGAAGTTTTCAAGTTTTGGGTAAAGATTCGATGGACTATGGAATAAGGAGTGGCAAGAGCCTAAGCTTGGGGATTCCCAAGGCACCCCAAGTTAATATTCAAGGACAACCAAAAGCCTAAGCTTGGGGATGCCCCGGAAGGCATCCCCTCTTTCGTCTTCGTCTATCGGTAACTTTACTTGGAGCTATATTTTTATTCACCACATGATATGTGTTTTGCTTGGAGCGTCATTTTATTTTGTTTTGATTTGATTGTTGTTTGAATGAAATACCAAGATCTGAAATTCTTAAATGAGAGAGAGTCTTCACATAGCCACATAATTATTTAACTACTCATTGATCTTCACTTATATCTTGTTGGAGTAGTTTGTCATTTACTCTTGTGTTTCACTTATATCCTATGAGTAAATGGTTGAATGATTTGAATTTCATAAATCTGAAATTATATTATGGTAAATGGTTGCATGAAAGAATATTGAAGGAAGAGAGATTTCTCATATCAATATACTATCTTAGACATCTTCTATGATTGTGAGCCCCATTAATTATTTTCAAACCTGAGCAAATTAGTTGAAATTGGACAAGGAAGACAACATAATGAGTTATGCTTGGGTATATTTGTATAGAAGTTATAGTGTTATAGATCCTCCAACATGTGGTGCTTGCTATTTAGAATCCTTTGCTAGCCAAGATATCTGTACTAAACGGGAATACTGCTTGTGCATCCAAATTCCTTGAACCAAGTTTCTTCCATGAGTGTCCACCATATCTACCTATATGCAGTATTTACCTGCCGTTCCAAGTAAATTTGCATGTGCCAAACTCTAAACCATCAAATAATAATCTGTTTTGTATGCCTGAATCGCTCATGTAGCTACTAGGGGCTGTCAGTATTTTACATGCTAGGTGGGTTATTCTCACGATGAGTGGACTCCGCCCATCATTCCAGAGAAAATGACTGGTAACTAGGATGCCCAGTCCTATGATCAAAAGATCAAAAACAAAATCGCAAATAATTTAAACAAAACTCCCCCAGGACTGTTGATAGTTGGATGGCACCCGTTGTTTCGGACAAGCCGTGGAGTGTGATTGTTGGTGGAGGGGGACTAAAATATTTACCTTTCTGTTTGGGAACTGCCTATAATGTATCTAGTATGGAAGATATTGGGAACTCTTGGTTGTTATGTTGACAATGAAAGCATACCTCTAAAAATTATTTTCATCTTCGTTTAAAGCTTCGAGCTCTGGCACCTCTGCAAATCCCTGCTTCCCTCCGCGAAGGGCCTATCTTTTACTTTGATGCAAGAGTTAGTAGTATTCCTTCTCATTCCAACCTACTCTTTAGTTGGCAAGCATCATGTGATGGGGAAAGATCTAAGCATATATGGTCATTCAAATATATTTGATCATGAATTATTATTGTTGACAATTATCTATATGATAAGTAAGTTGGGAGGCGAAACATTAAGCCCCTATCTTTCTCTGTGTTCGATGGATGTTATTTGTTCTAAAAATATGCTTTGAGTAGTAGCAATCATCACTACAAAAAAATACACTTCCGTAATGATACGTGTTTGTCACAGTAGGTCGTGTTTTTTGTCATGCATGTACATCCATGACGATTTTATGACAGAATCAAGATAGTCATACCTGTGCTGTCGTAGAAGTGTTCCATGACATTACCAAAATTATCATCATGGAAGTGTCCACTTCCATGACAATAAATCACGCGTCACAGAAGTGCTTTTGTCAAGGGTGACCGACACGTGGCATCCATCGTAACGGAACGCCGTTAAGCTATCGGGTCGGGTTTTGGATCCGATAACCCGTTAACAGCCCCGACCAATGGGGATTTTCCACGTGTAAAATCATCATTGGCTAGAGGAAACACGTGTCGGCTCATTGTTGGGACAGATGTCATCCACTCATTGGATAGAAGGCGCCTATGATACATCGACATGCGGCACGGCCCAACAGAGGCCCATTCCTATGAAAAGGCCGACCCGTTTGACTTGGTCAAAAGGTGGCGGGCCGGCCCATGGAAAGCCTGTTAATGTCCTGTTCGCATATAGCCCATTTATAGCCCGCTAACCCAACGCCCGTTACACCCTATCCGAATTAGGCCTAGTAGCGTCATCTGGGCCGTCCAATAAGATTCCAGCCCGTGTTCACTTTTTAACGTCCAATAGTAGCATCAACATTAAAATAAGACTTTTTACCAGCATTTTGTGCACATAATTTGTCTTGTTCAATGTGTGCACCATAGGTATAATTAATCCCATCCAAAATCCAGCGTTCATATGCTATGTTATCTCTGTTAGATTATCAATAAAGTTTATGACATGCTTCAAGTCCTTCCAGTGAAATTTGGTATGCTTAGTAACATACACATCATTCACTATGCATCCAACATATCCTGCTTAAAAGGTGGAAAGGTATTATTTATTCAAAACATGGCAGAAGAATATATAGTTCGCATAAATTGGTAAATAGAATTTGTTACTGCCTAGGAACGGAGTGAGAAAATGAAATCACAATTGGTTTCTTAAATAGTGATCAATTAGTCAGAACAAATACCCCGATTTTGCTAAGTAATATGACAACATGGAGAAAGTTGAAAGGACACTAACCTCGATCAGACTTCGAGTCGCTGATGATGTTGGGGAAGTAAACATCCATGTTAATTAGACCAGGCCGTGGTGCACGCACTAGAATTTTATTGCCAGCTTTCAGTTCATAACATTTAGACATTTTTGTCCAAAGGTTCATATTAAAATAGGAGTGACCATCTTTATCAAGTTTTACGCTAACTGTCATTGTAAATCCATGTTGCCTTGTCAATATGACATCTTGGGAGTCATCAACAAAGTAAAGCCCAAGATTTCCTTCTACTCATGTTCTTGCAAAACAAGGGATGTACTGCTTAAAATGGAAATTAAGATCGTAAATTAGATATATTGAAATAATAGAGCAAGATGCAAATATGGGAGTAGATGATAGAACAGATCCATATATAGATGAAAGAAAAGTACAAAAATATATAATTAAAAATAGATAATGTAATATGACAACCTGGATTTTGCCTTCTCTCTTTTTTCCTGACTTTATTTGCCCTTGCTTTCAATTTTAGTTTTTGGAATCAATCCAAATGGACTTAGCACTTGGGCATGCCCTTGACTTTCACCCAAGTGACCCATCTACCTCTCATTCAACCTTGTTTCTCTGAAAAATCCCAAAATGACCCAAGGAATATTTTACATAAAAGAAAGAAACTTGTGCTCCAAAGCAACCCTCAAATTTATTGCTCCAAAAATCTTGAGATAATTCCCAAATATTCTTTGAACCTTGGCCCACCTTTCTGAGCAAAAATATTACATGACCTTTTGGAATATTTTTGCTACAGAAAATCAATTCACTTCTGGCCTCAAAATGCACTTTGCACAGCAAGTGTATTTTTCTTTGATCCAATGGAGCTGGTTTTTCTTGAGCCTCATTACCCTCCTAAGAAAAGCTTAACCCCAAGAGATCAGCCCTAATCATTGTTGACTATATTGGTTAGTTAGGAAACATAAGATAGACTAGGAATTATTCTGGCTTGTCTTGTACTCCAAGTAGATCATGTACTCCTATATATGTGCCCACGAGGTTCAAGCAATACATAAAACATTCCATCAAATCCCTCTCTCCCTTCTCACATGGTATCAGTTTCTGGGTTCTAAACCCTAGCCGCCCGTCGCTTCCGCTCCGTGCGCCGCCCCCGGGGCGGTCGGTCTCCATGATCGCCGCCGGGGTCCTCGCTGCCTGTACCTAGGGTTCATCCGCCGGTCGTGTTGACCAGCTGCCCTAGAGAGTCTTTTTCCCAATCCATTGATCTGGGTTTTCTCTCTCTCGCCGGTCATTTTGATCGGTGTTTTCTTTTTGGTTTTCCGATCTAATCTTGATCGGTTTGCGTCGCCCGCCGCCGCCGTTGACCCCCATGCACCTCTACTCCAACCCTGGCGCGACCAGCCGGCGTCTCCTCCAACCCGGCGGCCACGCGCGCCGAGGTAGCCTGTTAGGGCCAGTCATCGTGCACGCATCGGTCCGCCCGTCGCCCTGCGTCGGCCGTCACTACCCTGCTCCGATCAGGAAACCTGCATCGCCCCGACCCGATGGCCTCGTGCCATGCGATGGCCAATCATAGACGTCGCTCGCGCGCCAGCCCGCCCATCGGTCCATGTCACCCGCCTCCGCCGTGTCAGCACGGCGGCCCGGCGGTCTACCTCACCGGACTCGTCCTTGGCTGTGTCAGGCTCGTCGGCTCCCTCAACTCGGGCGCCGCTGCTCCGTTGGTCGGTCGGGCCTTGCTGCCCAGGCGTCGGCGCTGCTATGGCAGCCTGGGCGCCGGTGCTGACAAGCTCGTCTGCACGATGTCCCACGCCATCCGTCGTCGCCGGCCTCATCTCGTACTCCGCCACCACCCCGCCTCCACCGACCGGCGTCCCTTACCTCGCACATGATCGGCTTGATCACCCACTCGCCGCTGCGATCCGCCTCATCTACGCCGCGCGACCGACCTGGCCTGTCGGTTACGCGTGCCTCCACAGCTCCCGTGAAGATCATCCCCGAGTTCAGCGCGCCCCTCCACCGATCGAGCAACGGGCAGCCGTTGCGTGGCCCCGCCGGGCCGCAGCGCCACCTCACCGTGGTTCTCCTCACGGCTGGATCGACTCGCGTGTCGCTGCTGCGTCGCCCCTACGGGCCGTAGTGCCGTGATACGCGGTCCCAGCCGCTGCCCCGAGGTCATCTCCGCGGTTGCACTGACCCGGGCTCCGTCGCTGCACTGCCCCTTCGGGTCGAAGCGTCGCGGCCCGCGGTCCCTACCGCCGCCTCGAGGTCTTCCTGCCGTAGCCCCGACCTGCCCGCCGCTGCTATGTTGCCCCTTCGGGCCGTAGCGCCACGCCCGTGGTCCACTCTGCCATCACCGCGTGCCGACCTCTCGTGGTATGTGCCGTGCCGTCTCCCTTGGCGTGGGAACGCCACCGTCCGCGTCGGTCTTCGTCACTTTGTCAGGATTCTTTGCCTACTTTGAGCACCGCCGCCGCGCTAGCCACCACCGCCGCTCTTCTTTGGCCGCCGCCACCGCTACCCCCGTAGCCGCTGCAGCCTGCCATCCACCTCCTTCGTCTTCGTCCAGCACCAGCCCGTCGTCAGCGTCGCCGTCATCTACCCCGACCACTTCGTCTACTCCGACCACCGTTGGTGACATTGGCCTCGCGCCGATGGAGGCTGCACTCGTCATCGAGTTCTTCTCTGCTGGCCCCTCCGACTTCTCCGACATGGCGTACACCTCGTGCAGGTCCCAGTCTCCACATGCCCAGTGCTGGCAACACCGCTGCATGCCTTCATCCACGACGTGTCCCCGGGCCTGGCAAGCCTTCTCGGCGCTTCGTCAACTTCGTCTTTGTCCGTCTATCCATGCCCAGTACTGGCAACACCGGTGCGTGCCTTCGTCCATGATGTGTCCACCGCAAAGCGTCATCAACAACATCTCCTTTCCGGCGCACCACTACTTCGACACCACTGCGCCCATGCTAACTCGGCGCCCCTTGCGCCCGTGGCTCCACGGTGACTTCCTCGACACTGGCCACCCCAACTCGACATCAACCGCGGCATTCTTCGCACGCCAACCTCAACCATGGCTCCCCCACACATGCTCTCGTCTAAATCAACAACGACACAAAGGTCTACCGCCTTGCTTGAGAAACCTCGTCGGTTTCCACTCCAGCCACGACTCCACGATGCATCGACCGTTTCGACTGTCGGGGGGTGTCCGTCGGCTTGTGCTACGTCTTGAGCTTGTGTTGGTTTTCCTTGAAGAGGAAAGGGTGATGCAGCAATACTAGTGTAAGTATTTCCCTCAGCTTTTGAGAACCAAGGTATCAATCCAGTAGGAGGCTCCTCAAAAGTCTCACACACCTACACAAACAAACAAAGAACTCGCAACCAACGCAATAAAGGGGTTGTCAATCCCTTCACAGTCACTTGCGAAAGTGAGATCTGATAGAGATAGTATGATAAGATAAATAATTTTTGGTATTTTATAATATAGATTGGAAAAGTAAAGATGCAAATAAAAGTAGATTGAAAGCTTATATGATAAAAGATAGACCCGGGGGCCATAGGTTTCACTAGTGGCTTCTCTCAAGATAGCATAAGTATTACGGTGAGTGAACAAATTACTGTCGAGCAATTGATAGAAAAGTGAATAAATTATGAGATTATCTAGGCATGATCATGTATATAGGCATCACGTCCATGACAAGTAGACCGACTCCTGCCCGCAACTACTACTATTACTCCAGACATCGACCGTTATCCAACATGCATCTAGAGTATTAAGTTCATAAAGAACAAGTAACGCTCTAAGAAAGATGACATGATGTAGAGGGGTAAACTCATGCAATATGATATAAACCTCGTCTTTTTATCCTCGATGGCAACAATACAATACGTGCCTTGTTGCCCCTGCTGTCACTAGGAAAGGACACCTCAAGATTGAACCCAAAGCTAAGCACTTCTCCAATTGCAAGAAAAATCAATCTAGTAGGCCAAACCAAACTGATAATTCGAAGAGACTGGCAAAGATAACTTAATCATACATAAAAGAATTCAGAGGAGATTCAAATATTTCTCATAGATAAACTTGATCATAAACCCACAATTCATCGGATCTCGACAAACACACCACAAAAAGAGTTACATCGAATAGATCTCCAAGAAGACCGAGGAGAACATGCTATTGAGATCCAAAAAGAGAGAAGAAGCCATCTAGCTAATAACTATGGACCCGAAGGTCTATGGTAAACTACTCACAACTCATCGGAGGGGCAATGGTGTTGATGTAGAAGCCCTCCATGGTCGGTTCCCCCTCCGGCGGAGCACCGGCGAAGGCTCCAAGATGGGATCTCGCGGATACAGAAGGTTGCGGCGGTGGAAATAGTTTTTCGTGGGCTCCGCTGATGTTTTCGGGGTACATGGGTATATATAGGAGGAAGAAGTATGTCGGTGGCCGCCTGAGGGGCCCATGAGATAGGGGGCGCGCCCTGTAGGGGTGGGCGTTCCCTCCACCCTCGTGGCCGCCTCGGCTGCTTCTTGACTTGCACTCCAAGTCCTCTGGATCACGTTTGTTCCAAAAATCATGCTCCCGAAGGTTTCATTCTGTTTGGACTCCGTTTGATATTCCTTTTCTTCGAAACACTGAAATAAGCAAAAAAAACAGCAATACGGGCTGGGCCTCAGGTTAGTAGGTTAGTCCCAAAAAAGATATAAATGTGTAAAGTAAAGCCCATAAACATCCAAAATGGGTAATATAATAGCATGGAACAATCAAAAATTATAGATACGTTGGAGACATATCAAGCATTCCCAAGCTTAATTCCTGCTCGTCCTCGAGTAGGTAAATGATAAAAATAGAATTTTTGATGTGGAATGCTACCTAGCATAATTCTCAATGTAATTTTCTTTATTGTGGCATGATTGTTCAGATCCAAGTGATTCAAGATAAAAGCTTATATAACATAAAAATAATAATACTTCAAAGCATACTAACAAATAATCATGTCCTATCAAAATAGCATAGCCAAAGAAAGCTTATCCCTACAAAATCATATAGTTAGGCCATGCTTCATTTTCATTACACAAAATACTCCCATCATGCACAACCCCGGTTTCAGCCAAGCAATTGGTTCATACTTTTTAACACGCTTAAGCTTTTTCAACTCTTACGCAATACATGAGCGCAAGCCATGGACATAGCACTATGGTGGTATATGGTGGTGGTTGTGAGGACAAAAAGGGAGAAGATAGTCTAAAATCAACTAGGCGTATCAACGGGCTATGGATATGCCCATCAATAGATATCAATGTGAGTGAGTAGGGATTGCCATGCAACGGATGCACTAGAGCTATAAATATATGAAAGCTCAACAAAAGAAACTAAGTGGGTGTGCATCCAACTTGCTTGCTCATGAAGACCTAGGGCATTTTGAGGAAGCCCATCATTGGAATATACAACTCAAGTTCTATAATGAAAAATTCCCACTTAGTGTATGAAAGTGACAACATGGGAGACTCTCTATCATGAAGATCATGGTGCTACTTTGAAGCACAAGTGTGGAAAAGAGATAGTATCATTGTCCCTTCTCTCTTTTTCTCTCATTATTTTTTCTTTTCTCTTTTTTTTTCTTTCTTTTTTTCTTTGGCCTTTCTCTTTTTTTGGCCTTTCTCTCTTTTTTTTCCTTTTTTATAAAGTTCGAAGTCTCATCCCGACTTGTGGGGGAATCATAGTCTTCATCTTCCTTTCTTCACTTGGGACAATGCTCTAATAATGAAGATCATCACACTTCTATTGATTTACAACTCAAGAATTACAACTCAAAACTAGAACAAGATATGACTCTATATGAATGCCTCTAGCGGTGTACCGAGATATGCAATGAATCAAGAGCGACATGTATGAAAATTATGAGGGTGGCCTTGCCACAAATATGATGTCAAGTACATGATCATGCAAAGAGCAATATGACAATGATGGAGCGTGTCATAATAACGGAACGGTGGAAAGTTGCATGGCAATATATCTCGGAATGGCTATGGAAATGCCATAATAGGTAAGTATGGTGGCTGTTTTGAGGAAGGTAAATAATGGGTGCATGATTGTGGGGACCCCGACTCATAAGTCGTGATCACCGAATGCACGTGTACAGTGATCCCAGAGATCAATGCTCACTGAACACACAGAAGCTGAATAACAAGAGTCTTACATCCATACATACCGTATTACACAAGTAAGACCATTATGGTCGAGTCTTGAGCATAACATTGCAGCAGAAATCTCCGTCGATAACTTGGACCCATGCCATCTGCCTTAACCCTACAGGCATTCTGACTGGGAAGCGTCCTAGCTCGCATGTTCGTCACTGAAGTGTTCTTCATCACATCCTGTTCTTTCATGCCTGGCCAATAAAATAACCAGTGGCAAGCCAATGAGTACTTTGAATGTACTCGCAAGCAACCCATGTTTTGGTTCAAGATACAACAATGCATGATATAGGTAAATTTTTGCAGAAAGCTAGTTTTTCTCATGCAAGTATGATCAACATTTATCAAGGGCATGAATGTGGTCTGCAACAAGTATCAGGAGGTTACAGACATCATCATCGAGAAAGAGTTATAAACAACTCATGCTCAAGCTCATCGTGACTTCCTCGCGAGTCGCATCATCAATATCACCAAACTGTGTTGTTTTTCAAAAACATATGGACGTAGCCCAAGAGCGGTTACCCAACTATCCTTGACCATGGACACGGCTATTCGAATAGTTTTACACTCTGCAGAGGTTGCACACTATACCCACAAGATCCGGGGAACTTCCGTGTCATCCACGACCCGCGATACCTCAAGTACCCGGGGTAAGCACCCGATCACTATCTTTCCCTAGACGACACTAACATGGAGTCCACTCGATTGGCAGTAACCCCCGTGCCCAACATTTCACATAACACTTTCATGGAGCCTTGCTCCCATAATTATCACATACCACTGGCACGGGGTACCAACGGTGTGTCCGGTGCCCTATGAAAACAGTCATGGCCACCCTACCTGGCACGACCCCGTCCCGAGAGAGAGCACCAACTCTCCCCCATCACTAGTAATGCGGTCTCCAAGCTAGTATCGATCTAGGTACTCAATAATGCCCTTTCCCATATAAGGGTAGAGTGGTTGCGCATGTAAGGTTGGAATAACGGTCGCAACTTAAACCAATCCCTTTTGAAAACAACACACACACTTGCCTCGGTACACCACTTCGTCATCAAGTGGTTACCCATATCATCATCTCCCTCGGGCATAAGTGGCACCCGACGGGTTTTTGAAAAGTACTTTGAAAATACATTGTCTCCATCACCATGCATATTCCCGTCCCTTTTTGCGTAGCACTACTTTAGCATCCTATCTACTCCCACCGGCATAACCCTCATAAGAAGGTAGGGTCATGCACAATGCAAGTATCAACAAGGAAGTATGGTGGCAAACCATCAAGGTTGTTACCACCTCATCATGATTCCATTGCAACAACAATATGGTGCTATATGACATGCATAAAAAAGGTTTCATAGACATGGTCAAAGGGCTGCTTGCCTGTTTTAACAAAGTCTTCGAGGTCTTCAAATATTTCTGGTCCAACTCCGAGCATTGCGTCTACTTCGTCAACTATCGTTGAAAGCAACCATAATAAGCAACACAACAAGGCAGGAAATAAAAGTGCTCTAAAAATATGAGTTGGACTTTTCTAGGATACCTCTGGTCATATGAGGGATGACCAAAGTGGTTTCATTAGGATTTGATCAATGGACATCTCTGAACATTTCAATATGATGGAATCAAGGGGTTTATGGATTTGTAAGAAGTGTACAGAAATATATTTTTGAAAAATGAGCAAAGGCACCCATTTAACAAAGGATGATTTTAGAAGCATCTAGGAATTGGTTTCACTGGATTTGGAGTTGAGATGATTTTCCTATGAATTTGCAAAGTTGGCTATATATAAAGAAATAGACCATTATTTGAGGTGATACAGAAAGTATTAGAAATAAATGTTCAAAAACTAAGTTTTGAACTTATAGACATCTAGGATTTTGAATCATGGAATTTGGATCAAAAATGGGCTCTCTGTGATTTTCTAAAGTTCATCACAGAAATAGGAAAAATAGGATTTGATAAATATTTGTGAAGAAAAGGTCTCTATAAAAATGTGCATGTTGCACCACCAGGTAGATCATGATTTATAGAGTCACTAGAAATTTGAATCATCAAATTTGGATCTTAATTGAATATTTGGGAGATTTAACAAGTTTTACAGAAAAGAAAAAGGGAAAGATTTTTACCCGAATGGGCTGGATCTGGGCAGCGACAGCGCGCACGGGGCGAGATATAGTGCCGAGCGCACTGGGCCTGGCCCAGTCGCTCAGCCGTGCAGAGCGGGGGAGTGGCGGCGTCGAAAACGCCCGCCAAGAGTGCGCCTTCACCGCGGGGAGATGGCTTCCGAAGAAATCGTGTCCACTTAACTCGCGGGACCGGCCCTTAGGGTCGCCAACACATGGGGCCCACTAGTCGGGTTCATCCCCAACCTCCCGCGCGGGCGCGTCGGGAGACAGAGCAGGCGAGGCCGAACGGTGCCGGCGCTCTCCCCGGTGGCACCGGCCATCTCCGGCGACGCCCAGCAGACCAGCGGGTCCAGGAGAAAACGCCGCATCCGCCAAGGTGCGCTGCGAGCGCATGGGTGGTTGGACGCGGGCGCCTCGTCGACCATGGTGGGCGGGGCCGGTGGTGGAGATGGAGCTCGACCGCATGGCCACGGGAAGGAGGGGAAGTAGCAGGGGAGAGTTCCACGATGGTCGTGGATGCCATGGAATGATGAGGCAAGGAGGAGGGGGCTCGGGTGGCGCGAATTTAAGCCGAGGCCGACGGCAAGGCTCCGGCCATGGTGGTGGATGGAGGGCGCGGGGAGAGGAGTGAGTTGGTCGGGATGATGCACAGGAGGGAGAGGGAGCGAAAGGAGGCCGGAGAGGGCTCGGGGGTGGCCTTTTATGGAGGGGCGATGGTGCACCGTGGACGTGGCCTACGGGCACCCGCGGGAATGGCCGTGGTGGCCACGGGAGGAGGCTTGGGGATGTGTGCGGCGCTCGTGGGAGTCGTGTAGGGTGCCAGGAAGAGAGAGAGGGAGCGGGGCGAGGCTTTGGTGCTCGCACGTGCGAGGCCGGGCATTGGCCGAGCCGGGCGGCTCTGGGCACGCGCCGCAGGAGGTGAGAGAGGAAGAGACGAGGGGGCCTGCACGGTGGCGTGTTGTGGACGTCGAGGCACCTCGACTGGCGCGCTTGGGCGGCCCGAGGTGGACGGGAGTGCGGCGGCAGGGCTCGGCCGCTACTGTAGCACGCTCCAGAGCAGGCTTTTGACTAGCATGAGCGCGTTTTGCGCGCTCTGCCATGTCCACTTGCGTCTGGAGTGTGCTGGGGGATGGGCTAAAGCCTGGGGAGAGCCTTGGATGCTCTGGAATGCCAAGGAGGGAGAGAGAGGCTGAGAGAGAGGGAGAATGCGGCTGCCCAGAGAAGAAAAATGGGGTTCTAAACCCCTTAATCATGGCTCCTCGGGCAGGGAAAGATGCATGTGGTAGAGGGGGACCAGATGGTGCTTTCGGAGAAAGATTAGCTCATGGAGATTAATGGAAGTGGCCAAAACAGGCATTTTAATTTTCTGCCAGAAGGTGTTTGATGGTGGTTTGGGCAAGAAGATGAGTCCCATTTGTCATGAGACTCCACAGGGTGAAATGTCACATATAATTAGGGTCTTTCACCAATCTTGAGTTCATTTGGGCAAAGTGGCCAATGCAACTTTTGTGAACCCTAGAAATTAGCAGAAATGAACTTGTGCAGGTCCAGTTGAGTAAATCACTTCTCCTTGATGCACCACTTGGTGTGGTGGCCTCATTTGGTCATGTGATCATGCTCACAAAAGTTGGGGTCAAGGAGAGAAAGTTGGTAATACAAAGTTGTTCAAATTTGGTTTTGGACAGGAAGGGTTTTGGGGCACTTTGGTCAAGTTAACTTGTTCTCCAACTTGTGCCATTTGGTCTAGATAAATTATTAGACCATTTGAGCAAGTTCACAATGTTTGAGAACATTTTGACATGTTTGGCAATGTAAAGTTGCTCAAACTCCAAAATGGACAGAAATGGTTTTGAGGGGATTTCATGGGGTTATACTATTCTCCATGACATGATACTTGTCAAGATCATCAAATATGTCATATGTGACATGCTTGAATTTTCTTGGAATTTTTCGAGAATATTTTCTTTGTAAATATTTCAAAAGCTTGAAATATCCAGAAAGGGTTTTTGAGGGATTAGACCAATATTTTGAACATGACCATGTGTTGAAACTCTTATATATGGACAATATATGTCCACTGAGTTTCCCTAGGTTTTTGTCAAATATTTTTAAAATAATAAAATAATTTTTCCCTATTAAAGACCATTTCTGGCCTTAAGAAAATGCTTTTAAATAAAATAGGAAAATAACTTTTAAAATTATATTTTTGTGGTTTCTAGGTATCCTATATCTAATAGGAGTCAAATATATTTTTGGAAAGATTTTTACTGCCATTAATTAAGTACTTGCAGTGCAAACCTCAATTCGGGGGTTTTTGAAAAACTAATTTTTGAAAATACTATTTGGCCAAATTATTTTTGCAAGAAATTATTTTTATGTCCTATACACATGGCATGATCATTGGGAAAGGTTTTTGGATTAAGGAGAAGGAGTATAAGAGTTGGAGGATTTATTTTATTTTTAGAGCACTTGCAAACAACAGACAAAATCCAATCAAGGCAAAGTCCAAAACACTCAAAAGTTTTTGTCAAACCACATTTTATCATGATTTATTAGCTTAAGTGTTGTGGCATGAAAATTAGGGTGTGACAGACCTACCCCCCTTACCAGAATCTCGTCCCCGAGATTCCCAAACTAGGCGCGGAAAGGAATACGGAAACTTGGATCTGGGGTAGTCTTCAAGTCCTCATGTTGCTTCTTCTTCCGTGTAGTGCTCCATTGAGATTGAAGTACTTGATGGTGTGGCTTCATGTTTGACGCTCTTCTTGATCCAGGTTGCTAATGTGTAGCTCGCGGTAGGTTAGATTGGGCTAGGGGTCGATGGCTCGGTGGTCAATGTCCTTATTAGTGCTCGGGCTAGCTAGGAAGTTGGAAACACTTTCGGGGTTGTGATGCATGGAAAGCATTGTGCACATCAGGTAGCTCAGGTGGCAACTCCAGCTGGTAACTGTCTTCTCTTCGTCTCGTAGTGATCTCAGAGGGGGTTGTTACATCTTGGAGTGATCTCGAAGGGGGCCGATGAATCTTGGTGTAAGCTTCCCTTGTCTTGGTGCCTTTGAGAGGAGTGGTTTGTAGATACGCACGGTCTTCATCGAGGAAGTTCACTTCTTGGCGATGGCGGTTGACATAATTCTTCCTCCTAGACATGACGATCTTCAGATGTTCCTTGACTAGCTGAACGGCTCTTCTTCCGTCTTTGGGTAGACAAGCATGTCATGAAATAACGATGACGACCAGCTTGTTCGAGTACTCCGTGAAGAGTTGCCCACGTGGTGCATAGGGTATAGGTGGGGGTATCAGTGGTGGTCACGGTTGAGTATTGGTAGGGTCTTCTCGACCTAGAGTCAAGGCCCAAGGTCAGGATCCGACCATGTTGTGGCTTGGTAGGGCGTAAGGGTTTCAAGGATTCTAGTGTGTGAGTGAACATTTATCATCTTATCTTTGAGCACGGTTTCTGAGATGCCAATTGTTCTATCTAGTCCTCACCTCATATTACCAAAGAATCATCTCGTATAGGTCAACTCCAATCATCACTCATGTTATTCATATCCTCATGGCTCTCGAGAGGAGGTCTAACAAAATCATATATGTCTATAATCCCCAAACTCATATGTATGTCTACCCCTAAAAATCCATGGGTAGAACATACAAGCTTCCAAGCTGGAATAAAATAGGACAATCCAAGTGCTCATCCTATTCCTCCAAGGTCCATGCTAGTGCATCTCTATCCTAAGGAAACATGTCGTATGCCACTCCAAAATCTTGTTTCCTTTTCTATGAATCAA
Organism: Triticum timopheevii; assembly: GCA_963921465.1. Classification (NCBI taxonomy): domain Eukaryota; kingdom Viridiplantae; phylum Streptophyta; class Magnoliopsida; order Poales; family Poaceae; genus Triticum; species Triticum timopheevii. The sequence continues at coordinate 280,650,878 of OY997274.1, read as the reverse complement.
TTCCAACAGCCCATTAACTCCCATCAATCACTACATAATCCATTTAATTCTACAAATCCAATCTCTTAGTTTATTGTCCACCGAGAAACATGGTATCATGATCGAGATCATCAGTCTAAATCCAATTTACCCGAACCATGTAGACATACTCAGCATCTATATTCAACTAGAATTAGCTACTTAAATCCAAATCTTGTGTCCAACGAGAACTCCTACATGTTCCCCCAAGTCATTTACGTAATATCAACTGTCTCCTATCAATATCATCTGATCAAGTCAAATGCTTGCACTTCCAGGAGTTTCAGCTTGCGATCATAATTGTCCTATAAATCCAATTTACTCAGGGGTACTGAAAGTTATGCTAATCTATACTCATGATCCCACCAAGTTCATCTACCAACATCAAAGCCTCATAATCCACCAAATAGTCTCATATAATTCCTCAAGTCATTGATATAAACTCATCAAGTCATTTGTCCTCTATTCCTATATCCTTAGATTGGTCCTCCCTATGGCATCGTCAGTTTTGGTGCTATATTAGGATGATAATGTGCTCGTTCACTATGTCCACTAGTTCCCTAATGAACCCAGTGATAAGCAAGGTGACAGAGGCTTAACAGGTTCTCTGGCAATTCTGTAGGTTAAGCACATGGTTAAGGATTCAAGATGGGGTATCTTATGAAGTCTCGAAGGGTCTAGGAATGGGTTCCTAATCTTGAGGAGTAGACATAACGCTACTGGGTTGCACTTGGTCGAAGAGGCTGCATCAAAAGTCTCCCGTGCTCGTTGGTTGTCGAAGTAGAATCCTCGGTGTACCTTGTCTTGCCGGTCTTTGGTTGAGGAGAGAGATGAGAGGGAAAAGTAGCATAGAGGAGGGGAATGCCTAAAGGGGGTTCTATAGTGCTAGTGCAAACAAACAGGTGCAAAAAGGGCCAAACAAAAGAAACAAGGTGAGGAAGGTGATATAGTCGCATACTTGTCGCCTAGGGCAAAAGTGCGACCTATATCAAAACACAAACAAATAAAAACAAGCAACACACAATCATGGTTCTATTCGAACTACCATACGGACTTGACTGCGCATAGGGGGTACACGACTCATCCTACCCTAGGGGTTCTCGGACTTAGTAGTCGTGCCTTGTGCCTCATGCAGTCTTCTGAGTTTTCCTCAGGTGTTGCTGCGTCTCTTGTAGTTGTTCGATGAAACGATCCGGGTTGAGCCTGAAGAATCTTCAACAACTTCTCACCTGTTGAAGTGATGGGGTGAAGGTGGCTCCTCGTAACTGGTATTGACTTGGTCTTCTATTATCTTGTTAATCACGATGATCCCTTTTTGTCTTCTAAGCCGTCGATGGTACCAGGCAGGCAATCCTTTATGCAATGACATTATCAAGGCGTAATAGAGGTCCATCATGTCGGTTACGTTGATGACAACATCGACACCAAGAGTGGGGGATGAGGAGAACCGTTTTCCTGCTCACTATGGTGAGGCGGACCAAATGGCTAGGTTCTCATCCATCGGTGGTTGCCGATACAACAACGGTAGTGACAGGGTTACTCTATTAGCGATGTATATCATGATCTTGCATATCCTATGCCCTGATCATCATAGGCTAAGGTTGCATCATCTTGGGGCAGTGTCAAGGGTGTCACCATCTCCTGGGTCTTCAGGTCCTCATTCCTCGAGGATGTATCTTCTGTTGGTATCGTCTTGTTGTGATGTCGCCAATGTTGTGTTCAGGAGGTGTGTTTGAATGTCTGGCAAGTCATCTTCCTTCTAGATTATCCACGAGGGTTACAAGGAATCCAGTGGTCAGGGGCATAAGGGTTCTAGCGACCAAAGGTTTTGAAGGGGAAGAGATCAATAAGAAAAGTATACCTTAGTTTTCAAAAAACTGAGAAGGGAAGAGAAATATAGATAGTTTTGAAAACTAGTAGTAGTTTTGGAAATAGTTTTACCCTAACTAACGACCATGCTAACTAAGGATTCCTACAGTCAGGATGGCTCTGATACCAGCTTTGTGGGGACCCCGACTCATAAGTCGTGATCACCGAATGCACGTGTATAGTGATCCCAGAGATCAATGCTCACTTAACACACAAAAGCTGAATAACAAGAGTCTTACATCCATACATACCGTATTACACAAGTAAGACCATTATGGTCGAGTCTTGAGTATAACATTGCAGCGGAAATCTTTGTCGATAACTTGGACCCATGCCATCTGCCTTAACTCTACAGGCATTCTGACTGGGAAGCGTCCTAGCTCGCATGTTCGTCACCGAAGTGTTCTTCATCACATCATGTTCTTTCATGCCTGGCCAATAAAATAACAAGTGGAAAGCCAATGAGTACTTTGAATGTACTCGCAAGCAACCCATGTTTTGGTTCAATATACAACAATGCATGATATAGGTAAATTTTTGCAGAAAGCTAGTTTTTCTCATGCAAGTATGATCAACATTTATCAAGTGCATGAATGTGGTCTGCAACAAGTATCAGGAGGTTACAGACATCATCATCGAGAAAGAGTTATAAACAACTCATGCACAAGCTCATCGTGACTTCCTCACGAGTTGCATCATCAATATCACCAAACTGTGTTGTTTTTCAAAAACATATGGACGTAGCCCAAGAGCGGTTACCCAACTGTCCTTGACCGTGGACACGGCTATTTGAATAGTTTTACACTCTGCAGAGGTTGCACACTGTACCCACAAGATCCGGGGAACTTCTGTGTCATCCACGACCCGCGATACCTCAAGTACCCGGGGTAAGCACCCGATCACTATCTTTCCCTAGACGACACTAACATGGAGTCCACTCGATTGGCAGTAACCCCCGTGCCCAACATTTCACATAACACTTTCATGGAGCCTTGCTCCCATAATTATCACATACCACTGGCACGGGGTACCAACGGTGTGTCCGGTGCCCTGTGAAAACAGTCATGGCCGCCCTACCTGGCACGACCCCGTCCCGAGAGAGAGCACCAACTCTCCCCCATCACTAGTAAAGTGGGCTCCAAGCTAGTATCGGTCTAGGTACTCAATAATGCCCTTTCCCATATAAGGGTAGAGTGGTTGCGCATGTAAGGTTGGAATAACGGTCGCAACTTAAACCAATCCGTTTTGAAAACAACACACACACTTGCCTCGGTACACCACTTCGTCATCAAGTGGTAACCCATCTCATCATCTCGCTCGGGCATAAGTGGCACCCGACGGGTTTTCGAAAAGTCCTTTGAAAATACTTTGTCTCCATCACCATGCATATTCCCGTCCCTTTTTGCGTAGCACTACTTTAGCATCCTATCTACTCCCACCGGCATAACCCTCATAAGAAGGTAGGGTCATGCACAATGCAAGTATCAACGAGGAAGTATGGTGGCAAACCATCAAGGTTGTTACCACCTCATCATGATTCCATTGCAACAACAATATGGTGCTATATGACATGCATAAAAAAGGTTTCATAGACATGGTCAAAGGGCTGCTTGCCTGTTTTAACAAAGTCTTTGAGGTCTTCAAATATTTCTAGTCCAACTCCGAGCATTGCGTCTACTTCGTCAACTATCGTTGAAAGCAACCATAATAAGCAACACAACAAGGCAGGAAATAAAAGTGCTCTAAAAATATGAGTTGGACTTTTCTGGGATACCTCTGGTCATATGAGGGATGACCAAAGTGGTTTCATTAGGATTTGATCAATGGACATCTCTGAACATTTCAATATGATGGAATCAAGGGGTTTATGGATTTGTAAGAAGTGTACAGAAATATATTTTTGAAAAATGAGCAAAGGCACCCATTTAACAAAGGATGATTTTAGAAGCATCTAGGAATTGGTTTCACTGGATTTGGAGTTGAGATGATTTTCCTATGAATTTGCAAAGTTGGCTATATATAAAGAAATAGACCATTATTTGAGGTGATATAGAAAGTATTAGAAATAAATGTTCAAAAACTAAGTTTTGAACTTATAGACATCTAGGATTTTGAATCATGGAATTTGGATCAAAAATGGGCTCTCTATGATTTTCTAAAGTTCATCACAGAAATAGGAAAAATAGGATTTGATAAATATTTGTGAAGAAAAGGTCTCTGTAAAAATGTGCATGTTGCACCACCAGGTAGATCATGATTTATAGAGTCACTAGAAATTTGAATCATCAAATTTGGATCTTATTTGAATATTTGGGAGATTTTACAAGTTTTACAGAAAAGAAAAAGGGAAAGATTTTTACCCAAATGGGCTGGATCTGGGCAGCAACAGCGCGCACGGGGCGAGATATAGTGCCGAGCGCACTGGGCCTGGCCCAGTCGCTCAGCCGTGCAGAGCGGGGGAGTGGCGGCGTCGAAAATGCCCGCCGAGAGTGCGCCTTCGCCGCGGGGAGACGGCTTCCGAAGAAATTGTGTCCACTTAACTCGCGGGCCCGGCCCTCAGGGTCGCCGACACATGGTGCCCACTAGTCGGGTTCATCCCCAACCTCCCGCGCGGGCACGTCGGGAGACAGAGGAGGCGAGGCCGGACGGTGCCGACGCTCTCCCCGGTGGCACCGGCCATCTCCGGCGATGCCCAGCAGACCAGCAGGTCCAGGAGAAAACGCCGCATCCGCCAAGGTGCGCTGCGAGCGCAGGGGTGCTCAGACGCGGGCGCCTCGTCGACCATGGCGGGCGGGGCCGGTGGTGGAGATGGAGCTCGACCGCATGGCCACAGGAAGGAGGGGAAGTAGCAGGGGAGAGTTCCACGATGGTCGTGGATGCCATGGAATGATGAGGCGAGGAGGAGGGGGCTCGGGTGGCGCGAATTTAAGCCGAGGCCGACGGCAAGGCTCCGGCCATGGTGGTGGATGGAGGGCGCGGGGAGAGGAGTGAGTTGGTCGGGATGATGCACAGGAGGGAGAGGGAGCGAAAGGAGGCCAGAGAGGGCTCGGGGTGGCCTTTTATGGCGGGGCGATGGTGCACCGTGGACGTGGCCTACGGGCACCTGCGGAAATGGCTGTGGTGGCCATGGGGGGAGGCTCGGGGATGTCTGCGGCGCTCGTAGGAGTCGTGTAGGGTGCCAGGAAGAGAGAGAGGGAGCGGGGCGAGGCTCTGGTGCTCGCGCGTGCGATGCCGGGCATTGGCCGAGCCGGGTGGCTCTGGGCACGCGCCGCAGGAGGTGAGGGAGAGGAAGAGATGAGGGGGCCTGCACGGTGGCGTGTTGCGGACGTCGAGGCACCTCGACTGGCGTGCTTGGGTGGCCCGAGGTGGACGGGAGTGCGGCGGCAGGGCTCGGCCTCTACTGTAGCACGCTCCAGAGCAGGCTTTTGGCCGGCATGAGCGCGTTTTGCACGCTCTGTCGTGTCCACTTGCGTCTGGAGTGTACTGGGTGATGGGCTAAAGCCTGGGGAGAGCCTTGGATGCTCTGGAATGCCAAGGAGGGAGAGAGAGGCTGAGAGAGAGGGAGAATGCTGCTGCCGAGAGAAGAAAAATGGGGTTCTAAACCCCTTAATCATGGCTCCTCGGGCAGGGAAAGATGCAGGTGGTAGAGGGGGACCAGATGGTGCAGTGGGAGAAAGATTAGCTCATGGAGATTAGTGGAAGTGGCCAAAACATGCATTTTAATTTTTTGCCAGAAGGTGTCTGATGGTGGTTTGGGCAAGAAGATGAGTCCCATTTGTCATGAGACTCCACAGGGTGAAATGTCACATATAATTAGGGTCTTTCACCAATCTTGAGTTCATTTGGGCAAAGTGGCCAATGCAACTTTTGTGAACCCTAGAAATTAGCAGAAATGAACTTGTGCAGGTCCAGTTGAGTAAATCACTTCTCCTTGATGCACCACTTGGTGTGGTGGCCTCATTTGGTCATGTGATCATGCTCACAAAAGTTGGGGTCAAGGAGAGAAAGTTGGTAATACAAAGTTGTTCAAATTTGGTTTTGGACAGGAAGGGTTTTGGGGCACTTTGGTCAAGTTAACTTGTTCTCCAACTTGTGCCATTTGGTCTAGATAAATTATTAGACCATTTGAGCAAGTTCACAAGGTTTGAGAATATTTGGACATGTTTGGCAATGTAAAGTTGCTCAAACTCCAAAATGGACAGAAATGGTTTTGAGGGGATTTCATGGGGTTATACTATTCTCCATGACATGATACTTGTCAAGATCATTAAACATTTCATATGTGACATGCTTGAATTTTCTTGGAATTTTTCGAGAATATTTCCTTTGTAAATATTTCAAAAGCTTGAAATATCTAGAAAGGGTTTTTGAGGGATTTGACCAATATTTTGAACATGACCATGTGTTGAAACTCTTATATATGGACAATATATGTCCACTGAGTTTCCCTAGGTTTTTGTCAAATATTTTTAAAATAATAAAATAATTTTTCCCTATTAAAGACCATTTCTGGCCTTAATAAAAAGCTTTTAAATAAAATAGGAAAATAACTTTTAAAATTATATTTTTGTGGTTTCTAGGTATCCTATATCTAATAGGAGTCAAATATATTTTTGGAAAGATTTTTACTGCCCTTAATTAAGTACTTGCAGTGCAAACCTCAATTCAGGGGTTTTTGAAAAACTAATTTTTGAAAATACTATTTGGCCAAATTATTTTTGCAAGAAATTATTTTTATGTCCTATACACATGGCATGATCATTGGGAAAGGTTTTTGGATCAAGGAGAAGGAGTATAAGAGTTGGAGGATTTATTTTATTTTTAGAGCACTTGCAAACAACAGACAAAATCCAATCAAGGCAAAGTCCAAAACACTCAAAAGTTTTTGTCAAACCACATTTTATCATGATTTATTAGCTTAAGTGTTGTGGCATGAAAATCAGGGTGTGACAATGATACCGGCGAAAGTTGCGCAGTATAATAGAGGCTAGCAAAGTGGAAGGGTGAGTGTGCGTATATCCATGGACTCACATTAGTCATAAAGAACTCATATACTTATTGCAAAAGTTTACTTGCCCTCGAAGCAAAGTACTACTAACATGCTCCTAGGGGAAGGGTTGGTAGGAGTTAACCATCACGCGATCCCGACCTCCACTCATAAGGAAGGCAATCAAAAGAGCACCTCATGCAACAAATTTGTCACACAACTTTTACCATACATGCATGCTACGGGACTTGCCAACTTCAACACAAGTATTTCTCAATTTCATAATTATCCACTAGCATGACTCTAATATTACCACCTTTATATCTCAAAACAATTATCAAGCATCAAATTGATCCTAGTGTTTAATGCACTTTCTATGATAGTTTTTATTATACCCAACTTGGATGCTCATCATTCTAGGACCAAATTCATAACCATAGCAAATACCATGCTGTTCTAAGAGGCTCTCAAAATAATATAAGTGAAGCATTAGAGACTAACAATTTCTACAAAATTAAGCCACCGCCGTGCTCTAAAAGATATTAGTGAAGCACTAGAGCAAATACTATCTAGCTCAAAAGATATAAGTGAAGCACATAGAGTATTCTAATAAATTCTAATCAAGTGGGATTCTCCCAAAAGGTGTGTACAGCAAGGATGATTGTGGTAAATTAAAAAGCAAAGACTAATATCATACAAGACGCTCCAAGCAAAACACATATCATGTGGCGAATAAAAATATAGCTCCAAGTAAAGTTACCAATGAACAAAGACGAAAGAGGGGATGCCTTCCTGGGGGCATCCCCAAGCTTAGGATTCTGGCTATTCTTGAATATCTTGGGGTGCCATGGGCATCCCCAAGCTTAGGCTTTTGTCACTCCTTATTCCATAGTCCATCAAATCTTTACCCAAAACTTGAAAACTTCACAACACAAAACTCAACAGGAAATCTCATAAGCTCCGTTAGTGAAAGAAAGCAAAACCACCACATAAGGTACTGTAATGAACTCAATCTTTATTTATATTGGTGTTAAACCTACTGTATTCGAAGTTCTCTATGGTTCATAGCACTTAATACTAGCCATAGATGCATCAAAATAAGCAAACAACACACGAAAAACAGAATCTATCAAAAATAGAACAGTCTGTATCAATCTGTAACCCACGAATACTTCTGGACCTCTAAAACTCCTACCAAAATAGGAAATCCTGGACAATTTGTCTGTTGATCTACATCAGAAAGAATCAATGCAAAAGCACATTTCTGTGATTTAACAAAACTAATTTCGTGCGAGCAAAGTTTCTGTTTTTCAGCAGAATCAAATTAACTATCACCATAGGTTATCCTATAGGTTCTACTTGGCACAAACACTAATTAAAACATAAAAACACATCTAAACAGAAGGTATATGCAAAATTTATTACTAAACAGAAACATAAACAAAAAACACAAGTAAAATTGGGTTGCCTCCCAACTAGCGCTATTGTTTAACGCCCCTAGCTAGGCATAAAAGCGAGGATAGATCTAAGTAGCGCCATCTTTGGCACTCAATTCATAAGTACCTCGCATGATAGATTAATAAGGTAATTTAACTTTCTTTCTTGGAAAGTGCTCCATGCCTTTCCTTAATGGAAATTGGAATCTAATATTCCCTTCCTTCATATCAATAATCGCGCCAATCGTTCTAAGGAAAGGTCAACCAAGAATAATAGGGCAAGAAAGATTGCAATCTATATCAAGAACGATAAAATCTACGGGCACCAAATTTCTATTTGCAACAATGAGAACATCATTGATCCTTCCCATTGGCTTTTTAATGGTGGAACCCGCAAGGTGCAAATTTAAAGAGCAATCATCAAGATCATGGAAACCGAGAATATCACATAAAGTTTTCGGAATCGTGGAAACACTAGCACCCAAATCACATAAAGCATAACACTCATGATCTTTAATTTTAATCTTTATAGTAGGTTCCCACTCATCATTAAGTTTTCTAGGTATAGAAACTTCCAAATTAAGTTTTTCATCAAAAGATTGCATCAAGGCATCGACAATATGTTTGGTAAAAGCTTTATTTTGACTATAAGCATGAGGAGAATTCACAACGGATTGCAACAAGGAAATACGACCTTCTAAAGAACAATTATCATAATCAAATCCCTTGAAATCCAAGATAGTGGGTTCAATGCTATTTAAAGTCTTGACCTCTCCAATCCCACTTTGACCAAAATTAGCATCAAGATCTAAAAACTCCGAATCATTGGGACGCCTTTTAACTAAAGTTGACTCATCTCCAGTCCCATTATTACTAAGATTCATATTGCAAAACAAAGATCTAATAGGGGACACATCAATTACTTTAAGATCTTCATCATTATTTTCATGGAAACTAGAAGAACACGCCTTTAGAAAGCAATCTTTCTTAGCACGCAATCTAGCGGTTCTTTCTTTGCACTCATCAATGGAAATTATCATAGCTTTGAGAGACTCATTGATATCATGCTTAGGAGGAGTAGATCCAAGATTCAGAGAATCAACATCAAGCGAGAGTCTATCAACGTTCCTAGCCAAATCATCAACTAAGCAATTTTTCTTCAAGCAAGGCATTAAAATTCTTTTGAGAGATCATAAATTCTTTCACACTATTCTCCAAATCAGAGGGCATCTTATTAAAATTACCATAAGAATTATTGTAGGAATTTCCAATATTATTAGAGGAATTACTAGGGAACTGTCTAGGATTAAAGTTTCCTCTATAAGCATTGTTTCCGAAACTATTCCTACCAACAAAATTCACATCCATAGATTCATTATTATTCTCAATCAAAGTAGACAAAGGCATATCATTAAGATCAATAGAAGCACTCTTAGTAGCAAAAAATTTCATAAGTTCATCCATCATTCCACTCAAAACATTAATTTCTTCTATAGCATGCACTTTTTTACTAGTAGATCTTTCGGTGTGCCATTGAGAATAATTAGCCATAATATTATTAAGGAGTTTTGTAGCATCTCCTAAAGTGATTTCCATAAACGTGCCTCCCGCGGCCGCATCTAAAAGATTTCTAGAAGCAAAATTCAATCCGGCATAAAAATTGTGTATGATCATCCATAAATTCAAACCATGAGTATGGCAATTCCGAATCATCAATTTCATTCTTTCCCAAGATTGGGCAACATGCTCATGATCAAGTTGTTTAAAATTCATAATATCGTTCCTAAGAGTGATGATCTTAGTGGGAGGAAAATACTTAGAGATAAAAGCATCTTTGCACTTGTTCCAAGAATCAATACTATTTTTAGGCAAAGACGAAAACCAAACTTTAGCACGATCTCTAAGTGAAAACAGAAATAACTTCAATTTAACAATATCATTATCCATATCTTTCTTCTTTTGAATATCACACAAATCAACAAAGTTGTTTAGATGGGTAGCGGCATCTTCACTAGGAAGGCCGGCGAATTGATCTTTCATAACAAGATTCGGCAAAGCAGTATTGATTTCACAAGACTCAACATCATTAAGAGGAGCAATCGGAGTACTAAGGAAATCATTATTATTAGTATTGGAGAAATCACACAATTTGGTATTATCTTGCGCCATCGCGACAAGTTATCCAACAATCAAGCAAACAGAAAAAGGAAAACGAAAGAGAGAGAGGATTGGGAAAGAGAGGGCGAATAAAACGGCAAGGGTGAAGTGGGGGAGAGGAAAATGAGAGGCAAATGGAAAATAATGTATATGCGAGGGAGATGAGTTTGTGATCGGTACTTGGTATGTCTTGACTTGAGCGAAGACCTCCCCGGCAACGGCGCCAGAAATCCTTCTTGCTACGTCTTGAGCTTGCGCTGGTTTTCCTTGAAGAGGAAAGGGTGATGCAGCAATGCTAGCGTAAGTATTTCCCTCAGTTTTTGAGAACCAAGGTATCAATCCAGTAGGAGGCTCCTCAAAATTCCCACGCACCTACACAAACAAACAAAGAACTCGCAACCAACGCAATAACGGGGTTGTCAATCCCTTCACGGCCACTTGCGAAAGTGAGATTTGATAGAGATAGTATGATAAGATAAATATATTTCTGGTATTTTATAATATAGATTGGAAAAGTAAAGATGCAAATAAAAGTAGATTGAAAGCTTATATGATAAAAGATAGACCCGGGGGGCATAGGTTTCACTAGTGGCTTCTCTCAAGATAGCATAAGTATTACGGGGGGTGAACAAATTATTGTCGAGCAACTGATAGAAAAGCGAATAATTATGAGATTATCTAGGCATGATCATGTATATAGGCATCACGTCCGTGACAACTAGACCGACTCCTGCCTGCATCTACTACTATTACTCCACACATCGACCGCTATCCAGCATGCATCTAGAGTATTAACTTCATAAAGAACAGAGTAACGCTTTAAGAAGATGACATTATGTAGAGGGATAAACTCATGCAATATGATATAAACCCCATCTTTTTATCCCCGATGGCAACAATACAATACGTGCCTTGCTGCCCCTGCTGTCACTGGGAAAGGACACCGCAAGATTGAACCCAAAGCTAAGCACTTCCCCCATTGCAAGAAAGGTCAATCTAGTAGGCCAAACCAAACTAATAATTCAAAGAGACTTGCAAACATAACTCAATCATACATAAGAGAATTCAGAGGAGATTCAAATATTTCTCATAGATAAACTTGATCATAAACCCACAATTCATCGGATCTCGACAAACACACCACAAAAAGAGTTACATCAAATAGATCTCCAAGAAGATCGAGGAGAACATGGTATTGAGATCCAAAAAGAGAGAAGAAGCCATCTAGCTAATAACTATGGACCTGAAGGTCTGTGGTAAACTACTCACAACTCATCGTAGGGGCTATGGTGCTGATGTAGAAGCCCTCCATGGTCGATTCCCCCTCCGGCGGAGTGCCGGCGAAGGCTCCAAGATGGGATCTCGCGGATACAGAAGGTTACGATGCCGGAAATAGGTTTTCGTGGGCTCCCCTGATGTTTTCGGGGTACGTGGGTATATATAGAAGGAAGAAGTAGGTCGGTGGCCGCCCGAGGGGCCCACAAGATAGGGGCACGCCCTCCACCCTCGTGGCCGCCTCAGCTGCTTCTTGACTTGCACTCCAAGTCCTCTGGATCACGTTTGTTCCAAAAACCACACTCCCGAAGGTTTCATTCCATTTGGACTCCGCTTGATATTCCTTTTCTTCGAAACACTGAAATAAGCAAAAAAACATCAATACGGGCTGGGCCTCCGGTTAGTAGGTTAGTCCCAAAAATGATGTAAATGTGTAAAGTAAAGCCCATAAACATCCAAAACGGGTAATATAAAAGCACAGAACAATCAAAAATTATAGATACGTTGGAGACGTATCAGCTTGCCTTTGGATTCTTCTCCAGTCTCACCGTCTGCGTCGCTACGTTGTAACTGCGGGGGGGATGTTGAGTATATTGGTTAGTTAGGAAACATAAGATAGATTAGGAATTATTCTGGCTTGTCTTGTACTCCAAGTAGATCATATACTCCTATATATATGCCCACGATGCTCAAGAAATACATAAAACTATTCCACCAAATCCCTCTCTCCATTCTAAAAATCACCTTATAGAAGCCCTCCAAACTTGGCGACCAAGTTTTTGACCAGAAACTTGCCAGCTAGCTCAAGTCTTATCTGGTCGGCCTGGCAGTGTGCCATCACCCTTCCTAGACCTAACACTTCACGAACAACACGCTGGACATGGTTTGGCAGCACGTGCGCGTCGTTTTGCTGAGCTAGCGTGGTGACCCCGTGAGGAATGGGCCCTGGCATGTGTTCGGCATGCTATGTGCCGTGCCCGTGCTTCTGTTCATCGCGTGCTTGATCCAGAGCTCGCTGACGACTGCCGCACCATGCCACCAGCCTCGAGTCATCACCATTGGCCCCTCCCTGGCACTCGCCGATGCTGGAGATGCCGCAGCGGGCACGGGCACGTCGCGTACAAAAGCCACAGCGCCCCGTTCCCCTGTCTTCTTCCTCCTCTGCTTCCTGTGCTCGTCCGCAAGCTGCAACTGCTCCTGCGTGATCACAGAGCACTTCCACCCCTCGCTGGAAACCTTCGTCGTTGCTCGCCGGCTTCGAGAGAGCTCCGGCTGAGCCATCGACCCCCCCCCCCCCACCTCCTTCAGCTATAAATTGAACCCCTCCCACCGCTCTGAGCTCTCAAACCTCACCACCCAACCACGACCCAGTAGCATAGCCGCAGCCTGGCCAGGCAGGCCTCTAGCCGCGATCCCCGACCCGAGCTCGCCGGCGACCCCCGCAGCCCCTCCACCTCACTCTAGAGCCCCTCGAGCTCGATCCAACCCTCAGGCGAGTCCTTGGAGGTCCACATGTGCCGTCTGGACGCATTGAAGCCCCTAGAGCCACCCCTTTCCGGCGTCTTCTTCCTCTCCGGCGAAACCCGACCGCAACCACCGCTCGTGAGCTTGATTGCGAGCTGCTCCGTCCATCCCCTAGCAAGCTATGGGTACAGGTAGGTGCGCCATCACCCCCTCTCCATTTCAATCCCTCCAGAATCGGCCAACGACTCCTCCTCGCCAGCGTGAGCTCCGGCGAAGCGCCGCCATCGCTCTGCTTCTTTCCCCCTCGCTCTCTCCTGACCAGCGGGGCCTACTGTCAGCCCCTCCACTCGGTACGAGTGGAGGCGTATTCTGTGAATATGTAATCAACGTCACCCCCTGGTTTCTATATAATTCAAAATAAAAACTATAAGTCCAAATGAGTTGATTCATTTGGCATTGTGTTTGTTCTGAAGAGCTCTAACAGCACACCAAAGTGGAGACTTTTCCTTGTTGTCTAGAATTTCTGTTGATTTTCAGAATGGTTTTTGATATTTTGTTTTGCTATTTTTAAATATTTTCAGAGGGAGAGACTTGTCTTGAAGATAACCAGGAGGAGTGTGAACCTCCTCTACACTAAGGCAAGCCACACCAACATCTGGATGGTGTTATTCCAATATCAATGATTTTTCCAACTTGAACATGAGTTATTTTTCATGCATTTAATTAGTTAAATAAATATAACTTAGTGCTAGTTAGTTTGCCATGCTTGAATTGCTTGGTTAAGGTACTGGATGAATGCATGAATTAGTTTTGGTCAGTAGAAGAAAGTTTTAACTAAGTGAATATGCTTTTATGAATAATGGTAGTTTCTTCATGATAAATGGATTTTCATATAAATTGTGAGGTAATTAAAATGATGCATGATAAAAACCAGTGAAGTAGAATCAGTAAGGTTTAATGATAAGTAGTTCAAGAAGATCATTTTGAGGATGTTGATCCGTTCACGTGAGTGGTATGCTTTGCATGTAGAATAGTTGCATGACCATGGCATCTGATGACTTGGGTGATTTTATTTTCAAGTAAACCTGATAATAATCCAACTTGAATATGACATTGATTGAGTCATGGTGCCACTGAATCGAGTTTTTCTCAGTGCGACTACATTTACCTTTATGGGGAGGTCTTGATTCGGTCCGTTGTCAAGCGTCTTGCCGATGCCTCCAACGAGGGAAGGTTATGGGCGTGCTGTACCCTGGCCCGGTAAGCAGACATAACCTTGTGTGCCCATTTCTTTATGGTACCTTGTCCCCGTTTGGGACCGTTCTTGCCACGACGGTGGCCGTTGATGCCTTTGGTAGGCACGGGGCCACCCATGACTTAGCCCAGAGGGGAGTTGGTCGGAGTGGCCGGGAGAGTGTCATGGCAATGGGAGGGTTTCGTCGAAATGCCATTGGTCCACCCGAATGGGATGCCGAGGCCATGGATTCCGTGTTGTGGGTAAAGTGCGCTACTTCTGCAGAGTGTATTTAATCTATCGATAGCCGCGTCCTCGGTTACGGACAGAGCTCATGAGTAAGTCACACCATGGATCGACATTAATAAGTAATCTTGCACACTAAAGATTTATTGTGGGCACTGGTTTTGTGATGATCTGTGGGATCATGAGATGATCGTGGTTGGTATCAAAGTGTTGGCTTCAGTTGTGATTTGGGTATGATCACCATTCGATTATGAGGTAACCCGTCTGGTAAGAGAGTCCGAGGGAATCAGTGCATAAGTTGGTTTCACCGCATCAGTAGTATGATTTGCATTGCATTAACCTGAATAGTTGTCATGATATTTTTTGCCATTATGCTTATGTTTGTTGTGAGCTTGCAAGTACATTCAATGTAATGACCTGGCGTGTCATGCCAGATTTCAGGCAAGTCGTATCAGATCGGAGAGCTTCCCGCATCTAGATCATGTCCACATCGATGTCCCTGTGCTATGGAGTTCCACTTCGTCGTCGTTCTGCTGCCGCGTAGTTTATGTGATCGAGGCCACTTCAGGTTCATTAAATAATGTACATACTGTTCAGCCGCACCATGTGTGCCACTTGGCCTCGCACTTGATGTAATATCAGACTTACGTTTCCGCTAGCATCAATAAAGCAATTGTTTCTGTACCATGTTGTTGTGTGTTGCTAGAAGACTTGATCTCTGGGCTGGCAATGCAAGGTAAACCGGTTGCTCTGAGCCGGGGTGCCACAAAGCTTGGTACCAGAGCCGCACTGACTGTAGGACATGCTAGACCGTTAAGGCATTAGACGAATGGTAGATAGTTTCGTCTGTGTGTCGGTAGTTATAGAAGTTGATTGTTGTATTGCATGCATTTTATTTGTTGTTATTACTAACCATTTGATGGTTGTGAGTGTAGATGGCTCTAGTTCCGATCATGTACCATCCCGAGCCAGCACTGTGCACATCACCGCACCTGCTTCAAAATGTGTGGCGACGACTCTACCCAGAGGGTACTGATCCAGTGTATCAGGTGTATCGAGAGCATCTGGCCGGCTTGCTGTATTATTACTATGTAGAGGTCACTATACACCATAGTTCCCCTTCCGGTGCTTACACCCGTTCCTCTAAGGGTGGTTTCGCTTCTACATCGTCTCAGACTATTCAGTTTGCTGCGATCGAGGCTCTTATAGACTTGCGCTACAACGAGGTTCGCATGCACACCCACCCAGGTTTCTATTACTACCTGTCTCTGCACGAGAATGGGCGTATTCGCTTCCCTCTTATTGATCTAGCGTGTGATCGTCCTTCTAGCCACCTTTCCCGCTGTATCACTCCAGTTATCTCTTTATCTATGAGTTAGCCCGAGAGCTAACCCGTGCCCGCATAGCCCTTGACATGGCTCGGAATAGGAACCCTCCACCTACTGTCGGTTTTGTTCCATATGTTCCTCCAGCCTCTGTTACCCCAGTACTTCCATGACCACTCAGGGTACCACTCACCCTTTAGCAGTGACCCCTCGCAGTGCCCCTGCTGTGTGGGCTTCCCTTGTCACTACTCCTGCAGCCCGTATGCTTAGGTCTCACCCCGCACCTGCCCCTGAGGGAGAGTCATCGAGGCAGTGCGGCCTTGTCACTTTTAACCCGCAGGTATCCACTATCAGCTCCGGATTTGAGTCTGGCCCAGGAGAGGAGCCCACAGCAGCGCCAGCTGAGCACTAGATCGTTAGAGTACCGTATTCAGCATGAGGATGCTGTATGGATGTAGTCGTACGTGTCATGATGCTTAGTTTCATGTATGAGGGTAGTAAACTCGTCATGATGTTTATATTTCATGTTTGAGTCTATGTATAATTATGTTGGAACCTTTTCGTTCTCCTTTGTTTCTTTTCGTCGTTTTATTTTGGGATTGTCGGTGGCTTTTCCACCCATTCTTGGATATTTCTCATCTCGGTTGCTTTATATTGGGAAAATAAATAATAGGATGACGTGGGGAGGCAGCAACAACCACGCTTGTGAGGATGTCCCTGTTCGTTGCTCCGCAAGATAGGCAGGACATTCCCCCGAGCCGTTCCAGCCACCACCGCCTCCATCGCCACATCCGCCTTCCACTGAGCAAATCATGCGTATGTTTGAAGAAAAAGGAACAACGATCTGCTTGAGCAATTGAGAAGTGTGCAAGCTATGGTTGGGCAAAATGGAAATGAGAATTGTCATTACTCCAAGCTGTCAGATTTTCAAAGAACCAAGCCTCCTAGTTTCAGTCAAGTTATCGATCCTTTGGAAGCCAATGATTGGTTAAGGACCATTGAGAAAAAGTTAGAAATTGCTCGCATTGAAGAAGGAGACAAGGTTCCGTTCACCACACATTATGTTGAAGGAGCTACCGCTATATGGTGGGATAATGCTAAGGCTATGTGGCCTGCGGACGAAGAGATTACTTGGACCAAATTCAGGGATCATTTCCGCAAGTACCATATTCTAGCCAGAATTATGAAAATCAAGCAGCACGAATTCCTCACTCTCACTCAAGGAAGCCTGTCAGTAAGTGAGTACATGCACACGTTCACCATTTGGCCCGCTATTCTCTTTATGATGTGGCCACAGAAGAAACGAAGGTCGACAGATTTCTTGCAGGACTGAACCAGCACCTCAGATGCACCCTCGGTATGTTTGATTACTCGGATTTCCAAACTCTGGTAAACAAGGCCCTCATCACAGAAAGGGAGCACAAGCTCATGCACGACAACAAGCCCGCTAATAATGATCACAAGCGCAAATTCGAGCCTAAGAAGGATATGCAACCAGTGCAGAAGGCTCGTACTTGGCAACAGACTCAGGTTGAGTACCAACCCAACTGGCATCATAATGTTAACAAGACCACTACCCAAGTCAAGAATGTCGTGACCAGTCTGGTATGCGAAGAATGTCAGTGCAACAATACCTACTTTAATTGTGGGAAAACTGGACATTATGCGAGACAGTGCCCCAAGAACGTCAAGCCAACTGCTCCACTCATGCCACAAGTCAACTACATGGAGCCCTTTTCCGTCCCGAGGACCATCCAAGGACAAATCCATCACCTCTCCGCCGACGAATCCCAAGAGGACCCGAAAGTCGTCATTGGTTTGTTTCCTATTAATAACATACATGCAATAATTTTATTTGACTCTAGGGCTTCCCACTCTTTTATTTCGCGGAGTTTTGTTGCCCAAAACAAATTTCCTTGCTCGATTTTGGGAAATAGTATGATGGTACAATCCCCGGGATCTGTGCTCCAAAGCAATCTGGTCTGCCGTAATTTGGAAATTGATATCAATGGAGTCAGATTTACAACATCCTTGATAGTCATCAAGTCTGCGAAATTGAATATTATTTTGGGAATGAATTGGTTAACCCAATACCAAGTATGCATCAACTGTGCGACCAGAGAAGTCACCATGACAAGTCAGGAAGGTCGAACCAGAAAATTCTATGCCCGCAGGAGCATACCCAAGAAGGAAATGGTTATCACGGCTGTGGCTTAAGAATTGGAATTGATTCCTGTCGTAAGTGAGAATCCAGATGTATTTCCCGAGGAATTACCAGGAATGCTGCTAGACAGGGAGCTTGAGTTTGCAATTGACCTGGTGCCTCGAACCGCACCGATATACAAGAAGTATTATCAGATGCCTTCGTCAGAATTAGTGGAATTAAAGAAACAGCTGGATGAGATGCTTCAGAAAGGATACATCTGTCCAAGCTCTTCACTTTGGGGATCACCCGCTATATTTGTGGATAAAAAGGATGGCAGTCTTCGGATGTGTGTAGATTACCGACAGCTGAATGATGTTACCATCAAGAACAAATATCCACTAACAAGGATTGATGATCTGTTTGATCAACTCAGTGGGGCAAAAGTATTCTCCAAGATTGATTTGAGGACCGGATATCATCAACTCAAAATCAAGAAGGAAGATATTCCCAAGACCGCTTTCACTACTCGGTATGGTCTTTATGAATATACCGTTATGTCCTTCGGTCTCACCAACGTCCCTGCCTTTTTCATGCTATGATGAATAAGGTGTTTATGGATTTCTTGGATAAGTTTGTGGTGGTATTCATCAATGGCATCCCCATTTACTCAAAAAGCGAAGAAGAGCACAAGGAACACCTCAGAGTTGTGTTGCAAAGACTCCGTGACCATCAGCTTTATGCAAAATTCAGCAAATGTGAGTTTTGGCTCAAGCAAATTGGGGTTTTAGGGCATGTTCTTTTAGCAGAAGGAATAGATGTGGATCCAAGTAAGGTGAAATATGTGCTTGATTGGGCTGCACCCACGACAGTATCAGAGATCCAGAGTTTCCTTGGATTAGCCGGATATTACCGCCACTTTATCGAAGGATTCTCTAAGATTGACAAGCCAATGACAGAACTCCTCAAGAAGGATAAGAAGTTTGAATGGACTGAGGACTGTGAAAGGAGCTTCAACGAGCTACAATCCAGCCTGACGTCAGCAACCGTATTGACTCTTCCAGACATCTACTACAGTTTTGATGTATACTACAATGCCTCTAGGAAAGGCCTTGGATGTGTACTCATGCAAAGATGGCAAGGTTGTGTCCTATGCATCCCAACAGCTACGGCCTCACGAAGGGAACTATCCAACACATGATTTGGAATTGGACGCTGTTGTGCATGCTTTGAAAATTTGGAGACACTACCTTATTGGAAAGAGGTGTCAAATATTTACCGACCACAAGAGTCTCAAGTATATATTCATGCAACCAGATTTAAACCTTCGACAACGAATATGGCTCGAGTTGGTCAAGGATTATGACCTGGGGATAAATTATCATCCGAGTAAAGCCAATGTGGTTGCTGATGCCCTCAGCCGCAAGCCTAGTCTGAATGTGTTAATGGATTCCTTGCCTCCTGAACTGTGCAACGAGATCGCTCAGCTCAATTTGGTGATAGTTGATGCTAGTCTTGCCAACATATTGGAAGTTTCTCCTACCCTCGAGGAGGAGATTCACAGATCCCAGGCAGATGACGTATTGCTACAATCCCATGCCAAGCGTATGCAAGAAGGAAAGACTCGGGATTTCTCTAAGGATCAACAAGGTACGCTAAGGTTTGGAGGAAGGATTTGCATACCCGAGCAAACAGATTTGAGAAAGAAGATATTGGTAGAAGTAAATGAATCTTCATATTCAATTCACCCAGGTGGTACCAAAATGTATGAAGACCTTCGTCAGATATTTTGGTGGGACGGAATGAAGAAAGATATCGCATATTTTATCGCTTGCTCTGATATATGCAACAAAGTAAAGGCGGAACACCAAAAGCCCGCAGGATTCCTTCAACCCCTACCTGTCTCCCAATGGAAATAGGATGATGTCTGCATGGATTTCATCACCAGTCTACCAAGAACCCACCAAGGCAATGACACAGTATGGGTCATAGTGGACACTTAACAAGGGTAGCCCACTTCATTCCCATCCAGACCACCTACTGTGCCGATCAACTTGCACAGTTATATGTGTCCAGAATTGTCAGTTTGCATGGAGTGCCAAAAACAATTACTTCAGATCGAGGGTCTCTCTTTACTTCAGCCTTTTGGTTATGTCTCCATCAAACCTTGGGGACTGCCCTGAAATAAAGCACAACTTATCATCCCCAGACAGAAGGACAGACTAAGCATACTCGAAGATATGCTCCGAGCATGTGCTTCGGCCCAAGGGCCCAAGTGGGAAGATTGTCTGCCTTATGCCGAGTTTTCCTACAACAACAGTTTCCAGACCAGTTTGAAGATGTCACCTTATGAAGATTTGTATGGCCGTAAGTGCCGCACTCCGCTAAACTGGTCTCAGACCGGAGACACCCGCATTTTTAGAATTGATTTGATGATGGATGCTGAGAAGCAAGTCAAGGAGATCCAAGATAGACTGCAGTTGGCCAAGTCACAACAGAAGAGTTATTATGATGCAAAGCAATGTCAGATCACCTTCGAACCTGGAGAACATGTGTATCTCCAAGTCACCCCCATGAAGGGAGTCAAGAGATTTCAGACCCGGGGAAAATTGGCACCCGGGTATAATGGACAATTTGCAGTCATGTCTAGGGTTGGAATAGTTGCTTATCAGTTGGAGTTGCCACCGGAATTGTCAGAGGTACACAATGAGTTACATGTCTCACAGTTAAGGAGGTGTATCTCGCCATCGAGAAAAGGACTGATATGGCAGAGAGAGAACTATCTAAGGACGTAACATATGAGGAGAGACTGATCAGAATATTGGATGAGACAGTGAGAGTCACTTAGCAAAGTGATAAGATTTTATAAGGTTCAACGGGAGCATCACACCGAGGAAGAAGCAACCTGGGAAAGATAGGAATTTTTAAGGACTGCCTACCTAGAGCTATTTTCCCGAGCAACCGAATCTCGAGGACGAGATTCATCCTAAGTGGGGGAGGTTTGTGACAGCCCGGATTTTGTCTTCTCTCTTTTTTTGGACTTTATTTGCCCTTGCTTTGAATTAGAGTTTTTGGAATAAATTCAAATGGACTTAGCACTTGGGCATACCCTTGGCTTTCACCCAAGTGACACATCTACCTCTCATTCAACCTTCTTTCTCTAAAAACCCAAACTGACCCAAGGAATATTTTTCAAAAAATAAAAATATTCAAATTCTTCTTTGAAACTCATTTCAGAAACTGACCCAAGCAACCCTCATTTTTTTGCTCCAAAAATCCTGAGGTAATTCCCAAATATTTTTTGAACCTTGGCCCACCTTCCTAAGCAAAAATATACATGACTTTTTGGAATATTTCTGCTACAGAAAATCAATTCACTTCTGGCCTCAAAATGCACTTTGCACAGCAAGTGTATTTTTCTTTGATCCAATGGAGCTGGTTTTTATTGAGCCTCATTACCCTCATAAGAAAAGCTTAACCCTAGGAGATCAGCCCTAATCACCATCTAGAAGCCCACCAAACTTGGTGACCAAGTTTCTGACCAGAAACTTGCCAGCTAGCTCAAGTCTTATCTGGTCGGCCTGGCAGTGTGCCATCACCCTTCGTAGACCTAACACTGCACGAACAACACATTGGACATGGTTTGGCAGCACGTGGGCGTCGTTTTGACTGAGCTAGCATGGTGACCGCGTGAGGACACGGGCCCTGGCATGCGTTCGGCGAGCTCTGCGCTGCACCAGTGCTTCTATTCATCGCGTGCTCGATCCAGAGCTCACCGACGACTGCCACACCGCGCCACCAGCCTCGACTCATCCCCATTGACCCCTCCTTGGCGCTTGCCGATGCCAGGGATGCGGCAATGGGCACGGGCACGTCCTGGCCAAAAGCCACAGTGCGCCCTGTGCCCCTATCTTCTTCCTCCTCTGCTTCATGTGCTCTTCTGCAAGCTGTAAGAGCTCCCGCGTGATCACTAAGCACTTCCACCCCTCGCTGGCACCCTTCATCGTTGCTCACCAGCTTCCAGAGAGCTCCGGTGGATCCATGTACCCTCCCTCCTCCTCCGGCTATAAATTGAGACCCTCCCACCACTCCGAGCTCTCGAACCTCACCACCCAACCACCACGACCCAGTAGCATAGCCGCAGCCCAGGCCTCTAGCCGCTGTCCCCGACCCAAGCTAGCCAACAACCCCCACAGCCCCTCCACCTCACTCCATAGCCCCTCGAGCTCGATCCACCCCTCAGGTGAATCATTGGAGGTCCACTGGTGCCGTCTGGACGCATTGGATCCCCTGGAGCCGACCCTCTCCGTCGTCTTCTTCCTCTTCGATGAAACCCGACCGCAACCGACGCTCGCGAGCTGCTCGGGCCATCCCCCAGCAAGCCATGGGTACAGGTGGTGTGCCGTGACCCCCTCTCCATTCCTATCCCTCCAGAATCGGCCAAGGACCCCTCCTCGTTGGTGTGAGCTCTGGCGAAGCGCCGCCGTCGCCCTGCTTCTTTTCCCCTCCCTCTCTCCTGACCAGCGGGGCCTACTGTCAGCCCCTCCACTCGCGCCCGAAGCGGTATGAGTGGAGGCGTATTCTATGAATATGTAATCAACGTCACCCCCCTGGTTTCTGTATAATTCAAAATTTTGACCAGAACATTGACCAGTGATAACTTTTAAACTATAAGTCCAAATGAGTTGATTCTTTTTGCATTGTGTTTGTTCTGAAGAGCTCTAGCAGCACACCAAAGTGGAGATTTCTCCTTGCTGTCTAGAATTTTTGGTGATTTTCAGAATTGTTTTTGATATTTTGTTTTGCTGTTTTTAAATATTTTCAGAGGGAGAGATTTGTCTTGAAGATAACCAGGAGGAGTGTGAACCTCCTCTGTACTAAGGCAAGCCACACCAACATTTGGATGGTATCATTCCAATATCTATGATTTTTCCAACTTGAACATGAGTTATTTTTCATGCATTTAATTAGTTAAATAAATATTGCTTAGTGCTAGTTAGTTTGCAATGCTTGAAATGCTTGGTTAAGGTACTGGATGAGTGCATGAACTAGTTTTGCTCAGTAGAAGAAAGTTTTAACTAAGTGAATATGCTTTTATGAATAATGGTAGTTTCTTCATGATAAATGGATTTTCATATAAATTGCGAGGTAATTTAAATGATGCATGCTAAAAACCAGTGAAGTAGAATCAGTAAGGTTTAATGATAAGTAGTGCAAGAAGATCATTTTGATGATGTTGATTTGTTCACGTGAGTGGTATGCTTTGCATGTCGAATAGTTGCATGGTCATGGCATCTGATGACTTGGGTGATTTTATTTTCAAGTTAAACCTGATAATAATCCAACTTGAATATACCATTGATCGAGTCATGGTGCCACTGAATCGAGTTTTTCTCAGTGCGACCACATTTACCTTTATGGGGAGGTCTTGATTCGGTCCGTTGTCAAGCATCTTGCCGGTGCCTCCAACGAGGGAAGGTTATGGGCGTGCTGTACCCTGGCCCGGTAAGCAGACATAACCTTGTGTGCCCATTTCTTTATGGTACCTTGTCCCCGTTTGGGACCGTTCTTGCCACGACGGTGGTCGTTGATGCCTTTGGTAGGCACGGGGCCACCCATGACTTAGCCCAGAGGGGAGTTGGTCGGAGTGGCCGAGAGAGTGTCATGGCAATGGGAGAGTTTCGTTGGAATGCCGTTGGTCCACCCGAATGGGATGCCGAGGCCATGGGTTCCGTGGTGTGGGTAAAGCGCGCTACCTCTGCAGAGTGTATTTAATCTATCGATAGCCGCGTCCTCGGTTACGGCCACAGCTCGTGAGTAAGTCACACCATGGATCAAAATTAATAAGTAATCTTGCACACTAAAGATTTATTGTGGACACTGGTTATGTTATGAGCTGTGGGATCATGAGATTATCATGGTTGGTATCAAAGTGTTGGCTTCAGTTGTGATCCGGGTATGATCACCGTTCGGTTATGAGGTAACCCATCTGGTAAGAGAGTCCGAGGGACTCGGTGCATAAGTTGGTTTTGCCGCATCAGTAGTATGATTTGCATTGCATTAACCCGAATAATTGTCATGATATTGTTTGCCATTATGCTTATGTTTGTTGTGAGATTGCAAGTACATTTAATGTACTGACTGGCGTGTCATGCCAGATTTCAAGCAACTCGTATCGCATCGGAGAGCTTCCCGCATCTAGATCGTGTCCACATCGGTGTCCCTGTGCTATGGAGTTCCACTTTGTCGTCGTTCCGCTGCCACGTAGTTTATATGATCGAGGCCCCTTCATGTTCATTAAATAATGTACATATTGTTCAATCACACCGCGTGTGCCCTTGGCCTTGCACTTGATGTAATATCAGACTTATGTTTCCGGTAGCATCAATAAAGCGGTTGTTTCTGTACCATGTTGTTGTGTGTTGCCAGAAGACTTGATCTCTGGGCTGGAAATGGGGTGCCAGATGTAACAAAGATTTGATGCAAATATATATATAATGTAGCAACATACGGTATATGTTCACAAATTTAGGCCATGCCGACCGTGGTAGGTTGAGATTGTACAAACCGAGCGCTCCCTGAAGTCATCCGGAATGGTGAGATAGAACTTCGTTTCCGACTGGCCGCGACCACACTTGCCCGATTTGTGCGTGCACTGTGGACGCATGAATGAACACCCACAAATCAGGTAGAACAAAAATGATTCCACGGCGATTTCGCCGGTTGATTAACAGCGATGGACGGACTGTGATAAGAGATGAGTGAATATGTCACTAAGTTGATTACCTTCTCCATGAGAAAAATCCCCGGCCCAATCCCACAGAAAACCCCAATCGACCAGAGTCTAGAATGTCGGTGCAGATAGGCAGCGGTAAGTAGTAGGGGCGAAATCACGAGCTGTTTGGAGCGCGACCTCCGCCCGCCGACAACAGCCGATGAACTTAGGGTGGCCGCCGCGATAGAAGTTGATGAGGTGCCGAGTTGCGGAGGAGTCCACGGCGAGTGGGTGGGGACGAAGTGGGCGATGGTTTTCTTTTTTCCTTTTGCATGTGTGAGTGAACACACTTGGTTTGCAGAGGCGACGGAGATGAATCGTGTGCGATAGTAAATCACCGAGATTGAATGGGAATCCAAATCTCCTTTGTTCTTTGTCCATGAGTTTTTTCCTATGATGAACATAAACCCTACTAATCACCGTGTTCAAATTTGGCACTTTTCTAGGCATTAATGCACATAATTCAAATTCAAACAATCGGTGCTTGAAAAGGTGCATGAGAACGGTCTGGAAAACCATGATCGTGCTATTTAGTAAATTCTCATGCCTTTTACAAGGTATGGGCAGATATTTCAAGGAAATGTGTTTACTGGGCACTATAGAAAAATTAAATACATGCTAGGAAAACATGACGCCTGGCGTGGTGCCATGGTATGGCCTGACCATGCCCTGGTAAAAATTTGAGAATGTTTGTCTTATGTCGTCATGCACATCATTCATAAATCAAACCAACACCGAGGAAATCTCATGGTTTCGAGGGGGAAATCAGCAAGATTGAAGGGGCCGGGAATCCAAATTTCCTTCCTAGCTTGTCATTCAGTTTTTTCTACAATCAACATACCCCCTCAAATGCAACGTGTTCAAATTTGGCATTTTTCCGGGCTCATTTACCATATTAGGGGATTATGTGCATTTTCTAGGAATTAATCCACATAATTCAAATTCAAACAATCTATGGATGAAAAGGTGCACAAGAACGGTCTGGAAAAACCATACTCATGCTATTTAGTAAAATATCAAGTCTTTTACAAGGAATGGGCAGAGATTTCAAGGGAATGCGTGGCAATAGTCAACCGCAAACACGTCATTTACTAGGTTATCAACTATATAAAAATGAAATACATGCTTGAATGTCAACCGCAAACATGTCATTTACTAGGTTATCAACTATATAAAAATGAAATACATGCTTGAAAAACATGACGCCTGGCATGGTGCCATGGTATGGTCTCACCGTGCCCCGGTTAAAAACTGAGAAGGTTGATTTAGGTCGTCATGCACGCCCTTCATAAATAAAACCATCACCGAGGAAATTTCATGGTTTTGAGGGGGAAATCAGCAAGATTGAAGGGGCCGGGAATCCAGATTTCCGTCCCAGTTTGTCATTCAGTTTTTTTTTCAAAAATCAACATACCTCCTCAAATGAAACGTGTTCAAATTTGACATTTTCCGGGCTCATTTACCATATTTAGGGGGTTATTTGCATTTTCTAGGCATTAATGCACATAGTTCAAATTTGAACAATCGATGCATGAAAAGGTGAACAAGAATGGTTTGGAAAACCATGCCCGTGCTATTTAGTACATTCTCATGCCTTTTACAAGGAATGGACAGATATTTCAAGGAATGTGTGGCAATAGTCAACCATAAACGCATCGTTAATTGGGTTAACAACTCTACAAAAATGAAATGCATGCTTGGAAAATATGACGCATGGTGTGGTACCATGGTATGGCCTCACCATGCCCTGGTAAAAATTTGAGAATGTTTTTCCTTATGCCGTCATGCACGCCTTTCATAAATCGAACCATCACCGAGGAAGTTTCATGGTTTCGAGGGGAAAATCACCATGATTGAAGGGGGATCCAAATTTCCTTTGTCCTTTGTCCATGTGTTTTTTTCTACGATGAACATACACCCTGCGAATCACCGTCTTCAAATTTCACACTTTTCCGGGTTCATTTACCATATTTAGGGGATTATGTGCATTTTCTAGGCATTAATGCACATAATTCAAGTTCAAACAATCGGTGCATGAAAGGGTGCACAAGAATGGCCTGGAAAACCATGCTCATGCCATTTAGTAAATTCTCATGCCTTTTACAAGGAATGGACAGATATTTCGATGAAATGTGTGGCAATAGTCAACCACAAACGTTTGTTTATTGGGTTTTCAACTATAGAAAAAATGAAATAAATGCTTGAAAAACATGACACCTGGCATGGTGCCATGGTATGACCTCACCAGCCCTGGTAAAAGTTTGAGAAGGTTTGGCTTATGTCGTCATGCACGCCCTTCGTAAATCAAACCATCACCGGGGAAGTTCCATGCTTTCAAGAGGTAAATCATCAAGATTGAAGGGGAATCCAAATTTTCTTCATTGTTTGCCCTAGAGTTTTTTCTATGACGAACATACACCCTGCAAATCACCGTGTTCAAATTTGGCATTTTTCGGGCTCATTTACCATATTTAGGGGATTATGTGCATTTTCTAGGCATTTAGCGCATATATATCCAATCCATCTACAGCTTCACGGGTGTGATGTGAGGGACGTGGATTGCCGTTCGATCACGGTGCATCCTACGGTGCACACACGCGATCCGCGTGGCTGGGGTTCTGGGCAATCATAACGCAACACACAATAGGCTCAGCGCACACTGTTTCCGGAAGTGACAGAGATGAACCGTGTGCGATAATGAACGAGCAAAATTGTAAGGGAAGACAAATTTTCTTTGTCGTTTGTCATTGAGCTCTTAAAAACCACCGCACTATACGGCTGCCCGGCCCCTCCGTCCCAGAGCTCTCTCCAAGCGCCGTTCATGGCACCGTGGTGCACTGTAACTGGTAAGGAAGCGATGGCATCCCGCCACACCACGTTCCTCGCCGCCCGCAACCACGCACATGGTAAGGAAGCGATTGCGTCTTGCCGCGCCGAGTTCATCGCCACCAGTGGCCACACAGTTACATGGGCAGACTTTGAGGACGCCATGGACGAATGGGCGGTGGATCTAGAAGGAGCAGAAAATGCAGAAAGCAGTCAAGAGGCCACACGCCATGGTGAGGAGAGCTTGGCGGAGATCGAAGCACGGTGGGCTGCCGTCTAAAAGGCCGGGAAGGAGAACGCAGGCATCTGACCAGCATGCCCCGATGGCAGCATGTGAGAAGTAGTTTAAGTTTGTAGTATTAGAGAAATTACCAGTAGTACTTTAAGTTTATAGCATTAACGTACAATGTCGGTAAGAGCATCCTTTGAGGGCTTTGAGCGTTGATTAGCATGTATGCCCGTGTGCATTTTTTGCGTTAATCATTATGAGATCACAAAACAGACGGTTTCTATGCCATACCCATGTGCGTTTTTTTTTGCGTTAATGATCCATAATTCAGTTACCTATGCGATGTTTCCTAATAAACTAGGCGTACCATTAACCGAAAAAAATCAACTACACGTGTACATTTTTTGACGGGATCTGCCAATTTTCTGTTTTCTCGTACACGAGTATTTTACGCGCTTCGTCTGTGTTGTGTGTTTCCCCCGCCCAAGTTTCAAGTTTTGTTGCGAAATTTTCATTAGGCGCGCGATTTCAGAATTTATTCGTCCAACCACATCCCCACCCATCAAATTTCCTCAATATCTCCCCCCCCCCCCCCCCCCCCCCCGTGCCTCCCCCTACCGGCAGCTTGAACTGCCGCCGCCGCAACCATAGCTTCAACCACATCTACGTTCTGCTCGGATCCAGTCAGGTAACCCACCGATCTCTATCACGGCCCTGGCCTGATTGCTTAAATGCCGCCTGTGAAGCATCCTCATGCCTCCAAATCCCCACCGCCCCTACATCCAGAGAATCGCCGCGCAAGGCCAACCACATATCATGTGGAGGTTGAGGAGCTGATGGCGGTCCATGGCACGATGGCCGCTGTGCGTGTTGACCCGGAGGAACACCTCGTCTGTGCCGCCACCGACATGGTGCAGGCTCTGGCCTAGATGAAGTGCCCCAGCGACTACCCCCCGGGGACTTAACATGTATGATCTGACCAGCTAAATCTTACCAATACCACTTGCAATGGCTATGTTTTGTATGGTTGATGTACTAAGCATGTTAGTGCCTTGTTTATTTCAGCACTGCACACTGTGTGATGTTCAAGTATTAACTGTCCAGCTCAATTTCACCAATACCAGCAACAAACTTACAATACATGACTCAGGACATCATTAGAGATGCTACCCATGTGCTATTTTTGGTGGATGCTAACCCTATTGTACTTAACATGCCTATCCATCTATTACGCAGGGTCATAACGGCCGATGCTGTTGTTTGCCACCGAGGTTAGCTTCATCCCATGTCTTACAATATTTCACATCATTTGTGCAATTGCAGTTTAACTTCTGCCATTTACTGGTTGCATGTAGGTACACATGTCAGTGGCACTGATCCACGCTTCGACCCGGAGGAACAGCTCGCCTCCGCCGCCGCTGACTTTGGCCGGGCTCTGGCCAAGATGAAGAGCCCCAGCAACTACCTCTCAGGACTTACGAAGTACGTAAACACCAGTTCAATCTTACCAATACCAGTTGAAATTAATGGCTATGTTTTGTATGGTCGATATATTAAGCATGTTCTAGTAAACATGCCTAACACATTTTAGCTACATTCCCTACCTTTTTATAGACAACTTGTCCAGTCTCTGCTCTAGCAGCACCTGCCTTGTGATGTTTAACTCCGCCAATTGCATTTTTATCAGTACCAGTTTCAATGGCTATTAAGCTTGTTGCAATTAACAGCTGAGTCCATTTTTAAACAGTTGTATTTCAATCAATGTTGGGGATATCGCTTATCGGGAACTTATCGGTCGACCCATGATAAGGAGTAAGTCGGCCAGTTTATTGGCATATTGGCCGATTTATCACCATATTGGCTCATTTATCGGACGATTTATCTTATCAGTCACACAACGGTAAGCGATAAATTAGACGATTTATCGGAATATCGGAAGATATCGTGAACAGTGATTTCAATGGCTACAAACTTACCAAACATGACTTAGGATGATGTTAAGCCTGTTGCAATTAACAGTTGTATCCATTTTTTAATTTGTCCCTTTGCTACCATGCTACTCTCCGCAATTATGATATACTAGAGATGCTTCCCATTTGCTATTTTTGGTGGATGCTAACCCTGTTGTACTTAACATGCCTTTCCATGTATTTACGCAAGGCCATAACGGGCGATGATGTTGTTTGTTGTCGAGGTTAGCTGCATCCCATGTTTTACAGTATTTTACATCATTTGTACAATTGCAGTTTGGCTTCTAACATTTACTTGCTTCTTGTAGATACACATGTCGGCGACACTGATCCACGCTTCGACCCGGAGGAAGAGCTCGCCTTCGCTGCCGCTGACTTTGGGCAGCTCTGGCCAAGATGAAGTGCCCCAGCAACTACCTCTCAAGACTTACCAAGTACGAACTCACCAGTTCAATCTTACCAATACCAGTTGCAATTAATGGCTATGTTTTGTACGGTCGATGTATTAAGCATGTTGTAGTAAACATGCCTAACACGTTTTAGCTATTTTCCCTACCTTTCTATAGACAACTAGGCCATTATCTGCTCTGGCAGCACCTGCCTTGTGATGTTTAACTCTGCCAATTGCATTTTTATCAGTACCAGTTTCAATGGCCATTAAGCCTGTTGCAAATAACAGTTGTATCCATTTTTAAACATTTGTATTTCAACGGCTACAAACTTACAAAACATGAATTAGGATGTTGTTAAGCCTATTGCAATTAACATTTGTATCCATTTTTTAATCCGTCCCTTTGTTACCATGCTACTCTTTCGCAATAAAGATGTTACTACACATGTTGTCATTTTATTACCATTTGCTATTTTTGGTGGATGTTAAACCTGCTGTAGTTAACATTGGCTTTCCATCTACTTACACAGGGCTACAATGGGCGATGATGTTGTTTACTGTCGAGGTTAGCTACATCACATGTCTTATACACCATCTATTCCTAAATATAAGCATTTTTGGAGATTCCAATATAGACTACATAAGGAGCAAAATGAGTGAATCTAGATTCTTATCTAAACTATATCTATAATTCTATATACATCCATATGTAGTTCATATTGAAATCTCTAAAAATACTTGTATTTAGGAACATAGGTAGTTGTATTTTACATCATTTGTGCAAGCTCAATTTAGCTTCTAACATTTACTGGTTGCTTGTAGGTACATATATGAGCGGTACTGATCCACGCTTCGATCCCTTTTGCATATGGGGCAATGAGATATTCATGAACAAGCGTCAAGTGAGGAAACTAAGGAAGATTGTTAGGCGAAAGAAACAGGTGATGGGAATTAAGCTCTTTATTTACACTTTGTCCAAGACAATAGTGAACTTTAGGATGGTAAGTAATGTGTTGCCTTTTCCCCTGCCCACAACAAGTTACTCTATTAGACCTCAGTATCTGATATTTTTCTCTTTCCAGTGGTTTCTGAAGCTATTTACTGATGATTACCTTGCAAACTACATGACCAGAGTGGAGGCAACTAAGGTGAAAGTATATAATTCATGCTACCATGATAATGCTCTAGAAGTCTTCCTGAAGGCGGCGAAGGATGGGAGGGCGATCGTCACAAGGGGTTGGAAAAACGTTGTTTGTGCCTATGGCATGCAGGAAGGCACATTATGGGCATTCCGCTTGTTCAACACCGTCAGTAGTCAAAATGATTTACACTTGTCTCTTCACCTTTACTGCCTGTCAATATTGTGGTTTATCATAGTTAATTGCTATCTAATCCTATAATTACTGAACATATAGTGGATTGAGTTTTCCCTTTAAAGTTATCTTATCGGACTGAGTCTTTAAGGATTTGAGAGCACTTGATGTATGTCTTGCATGTGCTTATCTGTGGTGACAATGGGATATTCACGTGATCCACTTGATGTTTGTTTTGGTGATCAACTTGCGGGTTTTGTGACCTTGTGAACTTATGCATAGGGGTTGGCACACATTTTCGTCTTGACTCACTGGTAGAAACTTTGGGGCACTCTTTGAAGTTCTTTGTGTTGGTTTGAATAGATGAATCTGAGATACTGTGATGCATATCGTATAATCAAACTCGCGGATACTTGTGGTGACATTGGAGTATCTAGGTGACATTAGGGTTTTGGTTGATGTGTGTCTTATGGTGTTATTTTAGTACAAACTCTAGGGCTATTTGTGGCACTTATAGGAATAGATCGATCAGAAAGAATAACTTTGAGGTGGTTTCGTACCCTACAATAATCTATTCATTTGTTCTCCGCTATTAGTGACTTTGGAGTGACACTTCGTTGCACGTTGAGGGATTGTTATATGATCCAATTATGTTATCATTGCTGAGAGAACTTGCACTAGTGAAAGTATGAACCCTGGGCCTTGTTTCCAAGCATTGCAATACTGTTTTACTCACTTTTGTTACTTGCTACCTTGCTGTTTTTATAATTTCAGATTACAAAAACCTATATCCACCATCCATATTACACTTGTATCACCATCTCTTTGCCGAACTAGTGCACCTATACAATTTACCATTGTATTGGGTGTGTTGGGGACACAAGAGACTCTTTGTTATTTGGTTGCAGGGTTGTTTGAGAGAGACCATCTTCATCCTACACCTCCCACGGATTGATAAACCTTAGGTCATCCACTTGAGGGAAATTTTCTACCGTCCTATAGAACTCTACGCTTGGAGGCCCAACACGAGTCCACAAGAAGAAGGTTGCGTAGTAGACATCAAGCTCTTTTCTGGCACCGTTGCCGTGGAGGTGAGTGCTTGAAGGTATATCTTTAGATTTTGCAATTGAATCTTTTAGTTTCTTGTTTTATCACTAGTTTAGTTTATAAAACAAAACTACAAAAAATGGAATTGAGGTTGCCGAATGTGCTTCGTCTTTATCATGTCTTTCGTGAAAATGATGGAAAGGAAAACTATGTTGAGTTGTTAGAAGAAGAAGTATATAAAATATTTGGCACCAAATATTTGAATGATGAGCATGATTGCAATGTTGTTAGTATGAATTCTTTGAATATCCATGATGCTAATGATATGCAAAGCCACAAGCTTGGGGATGCTATGTTTGATGAATATGATATTTTTAGTCCACCAAGTTTTGATGAGCAAATTTATTTTGATGGTAGCATGCCTCATATTTATGATGATTATATTGATGAAAGTGGGTTTGGAAGAGTGTCAACATTAGGAAGTAATGATCCCACTATTTTGAGCGGTGTTGAATCTTATTTTGATAAATATGAAAGTGGATTTGGAGAGGTCATGACTTTATTTAGTGATGAATCCACTATTTCGGAAGAGGTTCCAATTGATTATGAGAACAAAGTTGCTATCTATGATGATAATTGTGATGACATGTATGCTATAAAAAATAATGATAACCATGAAACTTGTCATCTTGATTTTAATTTTCAATTGGATTATGCCTCACATGATAGTTATTTTGTTGAGTTTGCTCCCACTACTATTCATGAGAAGAAACTTGCTTATGTGGAGAGTAATAAAAATTCTATGCTTGTGCATCATGAAAATAATGCTTTATGTGATAGTTATATTGTTGAATCCATTCATGATGCTACTGAAAATTATTATGAGAGAGGAATATGCTTGTAGGAATTACAATAATATCAAGTTTCCTCTCTATGTGTTGAAAATCTTGAATATTTGCTTGTTTTGCCTTCCTATGCTAGTTAATTCTTGTTCCCATAACTTGTTTGCTCACAAAATCCCTAGGCATAGGAAGTGGGTTAGACTTAAATGTGCTAGTCATATGCTTCATGATTCTCTCTTATGTTTCAATTCTTATCTTTTATACGAGCATCATTAAAATCATCTTGCCTAGCTAAAAAGGCATTAAACAAAAGCACTTGTTGGGAGACAACCCAATATTTACCCCTACTGTTTTTGTGTATTCACATGATTATGCTACTGTATTAATCATGTTTTATAGCTTTTGTTTCAATAAAGTGCCAAGTAAAGCTTTTGGTATGGTGTGGATGATAGTTGACTTGATTCTGTGCAAAAATAGAAACTTTTGTGCTCAGTCCAGGAAATTTGAAAATTCACTGGAACGTGATTTTGATCTGAATTTTTACACAAGATTGGTATACAAATTTCCTAGATTGTCCTAATTTTTCAGAATTTTTGGAGTTGCAGAAGTATGGAAAGTTTCCAGATTACTACAGAGTATTCTGTTTTTGACAGATTCTGTTTTCTAAGTGTCGTTTGCTAATTTTGATGAATCCATGAGTGGTATAAAATGGTATGAACCATGGAGAAGTTGGAATACAGTAGATACAACACCAATATAAATTTAGAATGAGTTCACAACAATACCTGATACGTCCATTTTGCATCATGTTTACCTACTATTATTTATGTTGTTTTATTGTACAATAATGCTTTTTGGAGTAATTCTAATGCCTTTTCTCTCATAATCTGCAAGATATACACAAAGGGGGAGAATTCTGGCAGCTGGAAATCTGGACCTGAAAAAGCTACGTCAGGCTACCTATTCTGCACAACTCCAAATGAGCTGAAACTTTCTGAGGATTTTTTATGGAATATTTGAGGAATATTGGAGCAAATAAGTACCAGAGGGGGCCCACCAGGTGGGCACAACCCACCTGGGCGCGCCAGGGAGCCCAGGCGCGCCCTGGTGGGTTGTGCTCACCCAGGCCCACCTCCGGTGCCCCTCTTCTGTTATATAAGTCATTTTGACCTAGAAAAAATAAGGAGAGGACTTTCGGGATGAAGCGCCGCTGTCTCGAGGCGGAACCTGGGCAGGAGCACTTTTGCCCTCCGGCGGAGCGATTCCTCCGGAGGAACTTCCCTCCAGAGGGGGAAATCATCATCATCATCATCACCAACAACTCTCCCATCTTGGGGAGGGCTATCTTCATCAACATCTTCAACACCAACTCCTCTCAAACCCTAGTTCATCTCTTGTGTTCAATCTTTATATCAGAACTATAGATTGGTGCTTGTGGGTGACTAGTAGTGTTGATTACATCTTGTAGTTGATTACTATATGGTTTATTTGGTGGAAGATTATATATTCAGATCCATTATGCTATTTTATACCCCTCTGATCTTGCGCATGATTATCATTTGTGAGTAGTTACTTCTGTTCTTGAGGTTATGGGAGAAATCATGACGCAAGTAATCATGTGAACTTGATATGTGTTCGATATTTTGATGATATGTATGTTGTGATTCCCTTAGTGGTGTCATGTGAATGTCGACTGCATGACACTTCACCATGTTTGGTCCTAAGGGAATGCATTTTGGAGTAGTTATTAGATGATGGGTTGTGAGAGTGACAAAAGCATAAACCCTAGTTTAGGCGCTATTTCGTAAGGGACCGATTGGATCCAAAAGTTTAATGATATGGTTAGAATTTATTCTTAATACTTTTCTCGTAGTTGCGGATGCTTGTGAGGGGGTTAATCATAAGTAGGAGGTTTGTTCAAGAAAGAACAGCACCAAGCACCGGTCCACCCACATACCAAATTATTAAAGTAGCGAACACGAATTAAGCCAACATGATGAATGTGACTAGATGAAATTTCCATGTACCCTCAAGAACACTTTGCTTATCATAAGAGACCGTTTTGGCCTGCCCTTTGCCTCAAAAGGATTGGGCTACCTTTCTGCACTTTTGTTACTACTATCATTACTTGCTCGTTACAAATTATCTAGCTATCATACTACTCTGCTACTTACAATTTTAGCACTTGCATACATTACCTTGCTGAAAATCACTTGTCATTTCCTTTTGCTCCTCATTGGGTTCGACACTCTTAATTATAGAAAAGGCTACAATTTACCCCATATACTTGTGGGTCATCAGTACCTAAGTGGTGATTTTCTTTATTATACTAACAGAGCTTACGAGTTTTCTGTTGAGTTTTGTGTTGTGAAGTTTTCAAGTTTTGGGTGCAATTTCGATGGACTATAGAATAAGGAGTGGAAAGAGCCTAAGCTTGGGGATGCCCAAGGCACCCCAAGGTAATATTCAAGGACAACCAAGAGCCTAATCTTGGGGATGCCCCGGATGGAATCCCCTCTTTCATTTTCGTTCATCGGTAACTTTACTTGGAGCTATATTTTTATTCACCACATGATATGTGTTTTGCTTGGAGAGTCATTTTATTTTGTTTTGTTTTGCTTGCTGTTTGAATAATATCCAAAGATTTAAAGTTCTTAAATGTTAGAGAGTCTTCACATAGCTACATAATTATTTGACTACTCACTGATCTTCACTTATATCTTTTGGAGTAGTTTGTCATTTGCTCCAGTGCTTCACTTATATCTTTTTAGAGCACGGCAGTGGTTTTATCTTGAAGAAATTGATGAAATCTCATGCTTCACTTATATTATTTTCGGAGTCTTAAACAACATGGTAATTTTCTTTGGTTATGAATTTAGTCCTACTATGATGGGCATCCAAGAGGGATATAATAAAAACTTTCATATAAAGTGCATTGAATACTATGAGAAGTTTGATTCCTTATGATTGTTTTGAGATATGAGGTTGGTGATATTAGAGTAATGCTAGTGAGTAATTGTGGCTTGTATAAATACTTGTGTTCAAGTTTGTGATTCCCGTAGAATGCACGTATGGTGAACCGGTATGTGATGAAGTCGGAGCATGACTTATTTATTGATTGTCATTCCTTATGAGTGGTGGTCGGGGACGAGCGATGGTATTTTCCTACCAATCTATCCCCCTAGGAGCATGCGCGTAGTACTTCATTTCGATAACTAATAGATTTTTGCAATAAGTATGTGAGTTCTTTATGACTAATCTTGAGTCCATGGATTATACACATTCTCACCCTTCCACCACTCCTAGCCTCTCTACTACCGCACAACTTTCCCTGGTACCATACACCCACCATATACCTTCCTCAAAACAGCCGCCATACCTACCTATTATGGCATTTCCAAAGCCATTCCGATATATATTGCCATGCAACTTTCCACCATTCCGTTTATTATGACACGCTTCATCATCGTCATATTGCTTTGCATGATCACGTAGTTGACATTGTATTTGTGGCAAAGCCACCTTTCATAATTCTTTCATACATGTCACTCTTGATTCATTGCACATCCCGATACACCATCGGAAGCTTTCATATAGAGTCATATTTTGTTCTAAGTATCGAGTTGTAATTCTTGAGTTGTAAGTAAATAAAAGTGTGATGATCTTCATTATAGAGCATTGTCCCAGTGAGGAAAGGATGATGGAGACTATGATTCCCCCACAAGTCAGGATGAGACTCCGGACGAAAAAAAGGGGCCAAAAAAATAGAGAGCCCTAAAAAAGAAAAGAGAGAAAAAGAGAGAAGGGGCAATGCTACTATCCTTTCACCACACTTGTGCTTCAACGTAGCACCATGATCTTCATGATAGAGAGTCTCCTATGTTGTCACTTTCATATACTAGTGGGAATTTTTCATTATAGAACTTGGCTTGTATATTCCAATGATGGGCTTCCTAAAATTTCCCTAGGTCTTCATGAGCAAGCGAGTTGGAAGCACACCCACTTAGTTTCTTTCTGAGCTTTCATAAACTTATAGCACTAGTGCATCCGTTGCACGACAATCCCTACTCACTAACATTGATATCTATTGATCGGCATCTCCATAGCCTGTTGATACGCCTAGTTTATGTGAGACTATCTCCTTCTTTTTGTCTTCTCCACAACCACCATATTATGTTCCACCTATAGTGCTATGTCCATGGCTCATGCTCATGTGTTGCGTGAAAGTGGAAAACGTTTGAGAATATCAAAACTATGAAACAATTGCTTGGCTTGTCATCGGGGTTATGCATGATTTGAATATTTTGTGTGATGAAGATGGAGCATAGCCAGGCTATATGATTTTGTAGGGATAGTTGTCTTTGGCCATGTTATTTTGAGAAGACATGATTGCTTTATTAGTATGCTTGAAGTATTATCGTTTTTATGTCATATTAAACTTTTGTTTTGAATCTTATGGATCTGAATATTCTTGCCACAATAAATAAGATTACGTTGATAAATATGTTAGGTATCATTCCACATCAAAAATTATGTTTTTATCGTTTACCTACTCGAGTACGAACAGGAATTAAGCTTGGGGATGCTTGATACATCTGCAATGTATCTATAATTTTTGATTGTTCCATGCTATTATATTATCCATCTTGGATGTTTTATATGCATATATATGCTATTTTATATTTTTTTTGTGACTAGCCTATTAACCTAGAGCCCAGTGCCAGTTTCTGTTTTTTCCTTGTTTTTGAGTTTCACAGAAAAGGAATATCAAACGAAGTCCAAACAAGCTGAAAATTTACGTTGATTTTTTATGGACCAAAAGAAGCCCACGAAGTATCGGAGACGGACCAAAAGAGTCCCGAGGCCACCACAAGGACAGGGGGCGCGCCCTAACCGCCTGAGCGCACCCCCCACCCTTGTGGTGGCCTCATGGACCCCCCTGACTTGCCCCCAACGCCAAACATTCTTATAAATACGAAACCCCTAGAAACACCTAGGTCGGGTGTTCCGCCGCCACAAGCCTCTGTAGCCACGAAAAACCTCTCGGGACCCTGTTTCGGCACCCTGTCGGAGGGGGAAACCATCACTGGTGGCCATCTTCATCATGCCGGCGATCTCCATGACGAGGAGGGAGTAGTTCAACCTCGGGACTAAGGGTACGTACCAGGAGCTATGTGTTTGATCTCTCTATCTCGTGTTCTTGATTTGGCACGATTTTGATGTACCACGAGTTTTCTATTATAGTTGGATCTTATGATGTTTCTCCCCCTCTACCTTCTTGTAGTGGATTGAGTTTTCCCTCTGAAGTTATCTTATCGGATTGAGTCTTTAAGGATTTGAGAACACTTGATGTATGTATTGCATGTGCTTATCTATGGTGACAATGGGATATTCACGTGATCCACTTGATGTATTATTTGGTGATCAACTTGCGGGTTCTGTGACCTTGTGAACTTATGCATAGGGTTTGGCACAGGTTTTCGTCTTGACTCTCTGATAGAAACTTTGGGGCACTCTTTGAAGTTCTTTGTGTTGGTTTGAATAGATGAATCTGAGATTGTGTGATGCATATCATATAATCAAACTTGCGGATACTTGTGGTGACATTGGAGTATTTAGGTGAAATTAGGGTTTTGGTTGATGTGTGTCTTAAGGTGTTATTTTAGTACGAATTCTAGGGCTGTTTGTGACACTTATAGGAATATCCCAATAGATCGATCAGAAAGAATAACTTTGAGGTGGTTTCATACCCTACAATAATCTCTTCATTTGTTCTCCGCTATTAGTGACTTTGTAGTGACTCTTTGTTGCACGTTGAGGGATTGTTATATGATCCAATTATGTTATCATTGTTGAGAGAACTTGCACTAGTGAAAGTATGAACCCTAGGCCTTGTTTCAAAGCATTGCAATACCATTTTCACTCACTTTTGTTACTTGCTACGTTGCTGTTTTTATAATTTCAGATTACAAAAACCTATATCTACCATCCATATTACACTTGTATCACCATCTCTTTGCCGAACTAGTGCACCTATACAATTTACCATTGTATTGGGTGTGTTGGGGACACAAGAGACTCTTTGTTATTTGGTTGCAGGGTTGTTTGAGAGAGACCATATTCATCCTACGCCTCCCACAGATTGATAAACCTTAGGTCATAAACTTGAGGGAAATTTGCTATTGTCCTACAAAACTCTGCACTTGGAGGACCAACACGAGTCTACAAGAAGAAGGTTGCGTAGTAGACATTAGGTGGCTTCTCATACGTTTATTCTATGGCGATCGTCAGTAACCGCTCGCCCATCCCCGATGGTTTCTGGGTCGTGTGGGAAGGACCCCCCTATCGCCCACACTCACTTGGCGACGGTTCCAAATGCCATCACGGAAAGGGGTTAAAAACCGTTTGTATAGCACCTTACGGTACCAGTGATGGAGACTCAAAATAAAAATAAAAATTGCATAAAGTAAATAGATAGGCCCTTCGCAGAGGGAAGCATAGATTTGTAGAGGTGCCAGAGCTCAAAGCTTAAATTTAGAGATAAAAAATATTTTGAGAGGCATACTTTTCCCGTCAACGAAAATGATCGAGTATTTCCCAACACTTTCCATGCTAGATATATCATAGGCGGTTCCCAAACATAAAATGAAGTTCATTGCTTTTTCCACCATACTTTCACATTCCACGGCTAGCTGTATCCACGGGTACCGTCCATACCAACACTTTCCAAGGAATTTATTATTTGACAAAATAAACTAACTTTCTTTTTGATTTCGGGACTGGGAATCCCTATTACCATCGTACTCTCGTGCAAGGACAACTGAATAAACACTCATCTTGAGAATAACACATCTAGCATGGAAAATATTGGCCACCCCCTGCCGCTTCATGAGCGATACGAGCACACAAAAAGGAAATTCATTTTGAAAATTAGAGATGACACATACAAAATTACATAGAACGACACAGAAATACCGTATATAGGTAGGTATGGTGGAATCATATGACAAAACTGGGTTTAAGGATTTTGGATGCACAAGTAGTATTTGTACTTAGTACAAATGAAGGCTAGCAAATAGATTGAGAAGCATTCAACCAAGAAACGAAAATTCACATAAACGAGCGTTAAGCATAACTCACACCGAGTAATGCACCACAAGTAGGATATAATTTCATTGCATAACTATTGACTTTCGTGCTTGCATAGGGAATCACAAACCTTAACACCAATATTCTTACTAAAGCATAATTACTCACCAACATGACTCACACATTACTATCATGATATCTCAAAACTATTACAAAGAATCAAGGTTATTTTGTCCAATGATCTTCATAAAAGTTTTTATTATATCCCTCTTGAACATCTATCACTTTGGGACTAATTCCATATGTTGCAATTGCTTTTTGATAAGCTCAAACAAATTTAAGTGAAGAACATGAGCATAAAATTTTTCATCTCTCAAAATAATTTAAGTGAAGCATGAGAGAATTTCTTCAAAAATTTACTAACTCTCAAATAAATGTAAGTGAAGCATGAGAGTATTTCATCAAAAATATTAAAGCACCATGCTGAAAAATATATAAGTGAAGCATTGGAGCAATTCCATAGCTCAAAAAAATTTAAGTGAAGCACACAAAGCAATTCTAACAAATCATAGCATAATTTTGGCTCTCTCAAATAGGTGTGTCTAGTAAGGATACTTCTGACAAACTAAAAAAACAAGCAAAGACTCATATAATACAAGACGCTCCAAGCAAAACTCATGATATGTGACAGATAAAAATATAACTCCAAGTAAAATTACCGATGGTCATTAGAAGAAAGAGGGGATGCCTTCCTGGGCATCCCCAAGCGTAGTTGCTTGGTTCTCCTTCAATATTAACTTGGGGTGCCATGGGCATCCCCAAGCTTAGGATCTTTTCACTCCTTATTCCTTCATCCATCGTGATCTCACCCAAAACTTGAAAACTTCAATCACACAAAACTTAACAAAACCTTCGTGAGATCCGTTAGTATAATAAAGCAAATCACTACTCTAAGTACTATTGCAGACACATTCATATTTTATTATTGCATTATATCTAATGTATTCCAACTTTTCCATGGCTTATACCCTCCAATACAATCCATAGATTCATCAAAATAAGCACACAATGCAACGAAAACAGAATCTGTCAAAAACAGAATAGTCTGTAGTAATCTGGACTTTGTCCATACTTATGTAACTCCAAAAATTCTGACAAATTAGGATAATGTAGGCCATTTTTATATCAATCTTGTGTAAAAAAACTGAATTTTATCGCGCTTCTGTGATTTTTAGCAATTCTGCTACTGGGCGCAGAAGTTTCAGTTTTTCAACAAGATCAAATCAACTATCACCAAACATGATCCCAAAGGCTTTACTTGGCACAAACAATAATTAAAAAAATAAAAAACACAATCATAACAGTAGTATAATTGTGCAAACACTCAAGAACAGAAAGAAAATGGCAAAAATAAATTTTATTCATTGGGTTGCCTCCCAACAAGTGCTAACATTTAATGCCCTAGCTAGGCATAATGCATAGATTCAAGTATTGTCATCTTTAGTTTTTGCCACCTTAGTGAGGGCCTTTTCAAACCCGGGAGACTCTTCATGCTTCCCCAAATTCTCAGGAAAAGAGACCATCTTAAGTTCTAAAATATCCAACCACTTATTACAAAGAGTAATCAAAGTATTCATGTGATTGAGATTTCCACTAATATGTTTGATAGGTTCATTATATTTTTGCAGCTCGACCAAATGTTTATGTAAATCACCTAGTTTATCTAAAGTTTGAACCCCTTCTTGTGTAAAAGAAAACACCTTTCTTGGTGGTGGAACTCCCAACATTCCCTCTAGGATTTCATAAGCAGCATTAACATCAAGCCCAATAAAGTTCCCTTTTGCGGCGAAATCAAAGAGTTGTCTATGATGCAAAGGTAATCCTATGTAAAAATTACGAAGCAAAATCTTTGCATCCCCTTTTAGATTACAAATGCGATAGGATTATATTAACCTGTACCAAGCATCTTTCAAATTTTCTCCTTGTTTCTGCTGGAAGTATAGAACTTCAAAATCTGGTGACGAAGGAGGAGTAGTCATGCTAGCCATAGCAACAAGGTAGGAAAACAAGATTGCAAGCAAGAAGATAAAACTGACGAGAAAAAGGTGAAAGAAAAAAAGGCGAATAAAAAGGCAATTTTTTGTGAAGTGGGGGGATGAAAACAAGAGGCAGATGGCAAATAGTGTAAATTGCAAGGAGATGAGATTTGTGATTAGGAACCTGATAGATGTTGATGATGTCTCCCCAGCAACGGCCCCAAAAATTCCTTTTGATGCGGCTCGAAACTGCGACGATATTTCCCCAAAGAGGAAGGGATGATGCAGTACAACTATGGTAGGTATTTCCCTCAGTTGTGAAACCAAGGTATCAATCCAGTAGGATAACCAAGCAACACTATGTAAATGGTACCAGCACACAAAGAACAAGTACTTGCAACCCAACGCATAAGAGGGGTTTTCAATCCCTCCATTGTAAAAAGATAGATTGATTTGTGGTAGTTTGGATAAATAGATCTTTATAAAACGCAAAATAAAATTAGTAAAGAAAAAGCGCAACATGGTACTTTTGGGTTTTTAGAAATATAGATCTGAAAACAAATATGGCAAATGATGGATTGGAAAGCAAATATGATAAAAGATCGACCCGAAGGACATAGATTTCACTAGTGGCTTCTCTCGAGAAAATAGGACACAGTGGGCAAACAAATTACTAGTGGGCAACTGATAGAAGAACAAATAATTGTGACGACATCCAAGGCAATGATCATGTATATAGGCATCACGTCCAAGATTAGTAGACCAACTCCTGCCTGCATATACTACTATTACTCCACACATCGACCGCTATCTAGCATGCGTCTACTATATTAAGTTCATGGA
The DNA here is from genome assembly GCA_963921465.1 of Triticum timopheevii. Taxonomy (NCBI): domain Eukaryota; kingdom Viridiplantae; phylum Streptophyta; class Magnoliopsida; order Poales; family Poaceae; genus Triticum; species Triticum timopheevii. The sequence continues at coordinate 280,607,363 of OY997274.1, read as the reverse complement.
GAAACGGAGTAATGCAATAAGAACGATGACATGATGTAGACAAGATCTATTCATCTAGGAATAGACCCCATCTTTTTATCCTTAATAGCAACAATACATGCATGCCTCGCTACCCTTTCTGTCACTGGGTGAGGACATCGCAAGATCGAATCCATCACAAAGCACCTCTTCCCATTGCAAGAAAAATCAATCTGGTTGGCCTAACTAAACCAAAAATTCAAAGAAGAAATACGAGGCTATAAATAATCATGCATATAAGAGATCAAACAAGACTCATATAATATTCATGGATCTTGATCTGATCATAAACTTGAACTTCATCAGATCCCAACAAACTCATCGCACAATGTCATTACATCAAATAGATCTCCAAGAGAACATTGTATTGAGAATCAAAAAGAGAGAAGAATCCATCTAGCTACTGCCTATGGACCCATAGGTATATCGTGAACTACTCACGCATCATCGGAGAGGCACCAATGAGGATGGTGAACCCCTCCATGATCGTATTCCCCTCCGGCGGAGTACCGGAATAGGGCTCTAGATTGGATCTCGTGGTTCTGGAACTTGCGGCGGCTTGAATTGTTTTTCGTCGACTCGCCTAGGGTTTCTGGAATATTTGGGTATTTATAGAGCTGAGAAGCAGTGGAGGAGACCTCATGGCCCCTACAACCCATCAGGGCTCGTCAGGGGCCTCTGGCGCGCCCTGGTATCTTATGGGCCCCATGGGCCTCCCCCCAGGTGCTTTCTTGGCTCCCAAGTTGTCTTCTGGTCCAAAAAAAATCTCCAAAAAGTTTCGCTGCGTTTGGACTCCATTTGATAGGGATATTCTGTGAAGCAAAAAATAGCAACTGGAACTTGGCACTATGTCAATAGGTTAGTCCCAAAAAATGATATAACATTGCTATAAAATGATTGTAAAACATCCAAGATTGACAATATAACAGCATGGAACAATAAAAAATTATAGATATGTTGGAGACGTATCAGCAGCATCCACATTCTGGCGAAGGTGGGAGGGAAGAATTGGTGGATGGGCACTGCATCCTCAGGCTTATATGCCCACATTGGGGTAGCCCGAGATTGTAGCGGCAAGACACGGCGGTGGAGCTTGACGTTTACCACGTCCACTAGCTGGAGGTTCTTCTTGTCTGTCCAAAATTGTATCTTCTAGGACAGCGCCTTCGCCTCCTTTGGGTTCCCCCAGTCCATGCCCTTCCTCTTCCAGGATACAAGCTTCTTTGAGGGCCAACCGAAAATGCCGGGACCTCGGCCTGGCCAGTAGCTAGCGGCTCAGTGATCTAAAACCACTCGCGATGCCACTCCTTAATGGTCTCCACGAAGGTGCCTTTGAACCAGCCCACATTCTTGCCAATCATCGTGCCCCCGCACTCTGCGAGCTCGGAGCTGCTGGACTTTGGCTTGATGCCAAAGATCTTCAGCCACAATCCAAAATGCGGCTCGACGCAGAGGAAGGCCTCGCAGATCTTGATGAAGGAGGCAAGGTGGAGAATGGAATTTGGGGCTAGGTGGTCGAAATCTAGCCCATAGTAAAACATGATCCCGCACATGAAAGGGTGCAGCGGGAACTTCAGACCTCTTATGAGGTGGGGACAAAGACTACCATCTCCCCTAGGTTGGGACCGGGTACTTGCTGCTGCGGATCTGGCACACAGGTGTTGACCTCATTGGGGATGTACCTCATGCTGCGCAGCTCCAGGATGGTGCCCTCCATGAGGGAGGATCCCGCCCAGTGACCCTTCAGGTTGGCATCCTCCATGGCTAGGGGTCGAGGCGGAGGAGCGCTGTAGAAGCAAGATGATTTCAGGATGGGATCTGGGCCCTAGAGCTTGAGAGGCACCAGGTAGGAAGGAATGGGAGCGTAGCTTTCCCGTCGCTAGCCTTTTTGCTCTTATATAGGATGGTAAAAGGCCAAGAGTCCCTCCTACCTCGCCGTTGAAATCGCCACTACCCGTAAAAGATGTTGTTACATGTATAGGGAGAAACAAAATCTTAACGATATCCCTTAGAAAACGGATACGATCTTCATTTCAATGGGACGTGTGATACGTCTCCAACGTATCTATAATTTATGAAGCATTCATGCTATTATATTATCTGTTCTGGATGTTTATGGGCTTTATTCTACACTTTTATATTATTTTTGGGACTAACCTATTAACCGGAGGCCCAGCCCAAATTGTTGTTTTCTTGCCTATTTCAGTGTTTCGAAGAAAAGGAATATCAAACGGAATCCAAACGGAATGAAACCTTCGGGAGAGTTACTTTTGGAACAGAAGCAATCCAGGGGACTTGGAGTGCATGTAAGGGAAGTAACGATGAAGCCACGAGGCAGGGAGGCGTGCCCTACCCCCTGGGCATGCCCCCCACCCTCGTGGGCCCCTCGTGGCTCCCCTGACCAACTTCTTTCGCCTCTATATCTCCATATACCCTAAGAACATCGAGGAGCAGAATAGATCGGGAGTTCCGCCGCCGCAAGCCTATGTAGCCACCAAAAACCAATTGGGACCCTGTTTTGGTACCCTGCCGGAGGGGGGGATCCCTCACCGGTGGCCATCTTCATCATCCCGGCGCTCTCCATGACAAGGAGGGAGTAGTTCACCCTCGGGGCTGAGGGTATGTACCAGTAGCTATGTGTTTGATCTCTCTCTCTCTCTCGTGTTCTTGAGGTGATACGATCTTGATGTATCGCAAGCTTTGCTATTATAGTTGGATCTTATGATGTTTCTCCCCCTCTACTCTCTTGTAATGGATTGAGTTTTCCCTTTTAAGTTATCTTTATTAGATTGAGTCTTTAAGGATTCGAGAACACTTGATGTATGTCTTGTCGTGCTTATCTGTGGTGACAATGGGATATTCACGTGATCTACTTGATGTATGTTTTGGTGATCAACTTGCGGGTTCAATGAACTTATGCATAGGGGTTGGCACATGTTTTCGTCTTGACTCTCCGGTAGAAACTTTGGAGCACTCTTTGAAGTACTTTGTGTTGGTTGAATAGATGAATCTGAGATTGTGTGATGCATATCGTAATCAAACCCACGGATACTTGAGGTGACATTGGAGTATCTAGGTGACATCAGCGTTTTGATTGATTTGTGTCTTAAGGTGTTATTCTAGTACGAACTCTATGATAGATCGAACGGAAAGAAAAGCTTCGTGTTATTTTACTATGGAATCTTGAATAGATCGATCAGAAAGGATAACTTTGAGGTGGTTTCGTACCCTACAATAATCTCTTCGTTTGTTCTCCATTATTAGTGACTTTGGAGTGACTCTTTGTTGCATGTTGAGGGATAGTTATATGATCCAATTATGTTAGTATTATTGTCGAGAGAACTTGCACTAGTGAAAGTATGAACCTTAGGCCTTGTTTCCTACCATTGCAATACCGTTTACACTCACTTTTATCACTTGTTACCTTGCTGTTTTTATAATTTCAGATTAGAAAAACCTATATCTATCATCCATATTGCACTTGTATCACCATCTCTTCGCCAAACTAGTGCACCTATACAATTTACCATTGTATTGGGTGTGTTGGGGACACAAGAGACTCTTTGTTATTTGGTTGCAGGGTTGTTTGAGAGAGACCATCTTCATCCTACGCCTCCCACGGATTGATAAACCTTAGGTCATCCACTTGAGGGAAATTTGCTACTGTCCTACAAACCTCTGCACTTGGAGGCCCAACAATGTCTACAAGAAGAAGGTTGTGTAGTAGACATCAAGCTCTTTTCTGGCGCCGTTGCCGGGGAGGTGAGTGCTTGAAGGTATATCTTTAGATTTTGCAATCGAATCTTTTAGTTTCTTGTTTTATCACTAGTTTAGTTTATAAAATAAAACTACAAAAAAATGGAATTGAGTTTGTCTCATACGCTTCATCTTTTTAATATCTTCCGTAAGTATGATGAAAAGGAAAATTGTGCTCAAGTGCTAGAAGAAGAAGTCCATAAAATGTATGTTACTAAATATTTGAATGAGGAGCATGATTTCAATGTTGTTAGTATGAACTCTTTGAATATCCATAGTACTAATGATGATTGCACTAGTTATGATGAAAATGTCTCCTATAAGCATGTCAGTTTTTGTGGAGTGTATTGGGTTTGCAAGTACACACCAAATAGGGAAGATAGATATTGCAAGGGCATAAGCATTTATAAACTAAATGGTTGCAAGAAAGGCTAAATGTGAGTGCTGAAAAACTAAAATATCTTTACCGTACTTGTGAACTTTGCAATGAACATGGTCATTTAAATCTCCGATGCAAATTGTTTCATGATCGAATCATGTCCAAAAATTGTGATGGCTTGATTTCCCTTGCACATCATAATGAACTTAGTTTGCTTTTGGGTTATGAAGAATTGAAACATGCAACTAAGCATATTCCAGAATATAACCTTAAGCAATTCCTTGATATTAATCTAGAGGAAATTTATATGTATTGTGCGGTGAATTGCATTGGAAATCCTTATATTGCCAATTACATAAAGAAAAGAAAGCAAATAGAAGATGATGAGAATACTAATGAAAGGGAAGAGACTTCCCAATATCCTACTATTATTTCTTATGATGAATCAGGTAACGAGGAGGAGCTTTCTATTCAACCAATCTCATCAATAAGGAGCTCAAAGAAGAGGGTTAAACCCACACATGATGTGAAGAAGAAAAAGAAAAACCGGAGAAGCAAAGGTAGAAAGGTATCCCTCCCAAATGATGTTGCTCCTACTACTCATTGTGATGATGATAATTGCTATACTATTGGTGCTATCCATACTATTAATGATGAGAGTGATTATTCTTATGATATGAAAAGGCCCAAGCTTGGGGAAGCTATGTTTGATGAGAATGACATATTTGAGAATATATTTGCTGCAATTAATGTTTGTACCAAGCTTGGGGATGCTATGTTTAATGAAGATGATATTTTTAGCCTCGCAAGTTTTGATATGCAAATTTATTGTGATGATAGCATGCCTCCTACTTATGATGATTATATTGATGAAAGTGGGTTTGGAAGAGTGTCAAATTTAGGAAGTAATGATCCCACTATTTTGGAGGATGTTGAATCTTATTGTGATGAATATGAAAGTGGATTTGGAGAGGTCATGACTTTATTTAGTGATGATTCAACTATCTTGGAAGAGGTTTCAATCGATTATGATGAGAACAAAGTTGCTACTTATGATGATTATTGTGATGAAACTTATGCTATAAAAAGTAGTGACGATTATATTTATAAAACTTATAATGATTATGATTACCCTTTTTCTGAACATTACTCTTTTAATGTGGAAGCAATTTATAGTATTCGTGTCTCTTATGATACTCGCACTATTCCGAATAAGAAGAATTTTGCTTATGTGGAGAGTAGTAAATTTTCTATGCAGGTAGATCATGAAAAGAATGCTTTAGGTTCTGGTTATATTGTTGAATTCATTCATGATTCTACTGAAAATTATTATGAGGGAGGAACATATGCTTGTAGGAATTGCAATAATATCAAGTTTCCTCTCTATGTGCTTAAAATCTTGAAGCTATGCTTGTTTTACCTTCCTATGCTAGTTGATTATTGTTCCCATAATTTGTTTGCTCACAAAATCCCTATGCATAGGAAGTGTGTTAGGCTTAAATGTGCTAGTCATATGCTTCGTGATGCTCCCATTATGTTTCAATTATTATCTTTTACGTGAGCATCATTGTCATCATCATGCCTAGCTAAAAAGGCATTAAAGAAAAGCACTTGTTGGGAGACAACCCAATATTTACCCCTACTGTTTTTGTGTGTCCACATGATTATGCTACTGTAGTAATCATATTTTATAGCTTTCGTTTGAATAAAGTGCCAAGTAAGACCTTTAGGATAGCTTACGGTGATAGTTATGTTGATCCTGCCGAAAATCCGAAACTTTTGCACCCAGTAAATTAGTTTTGATAATTCACAGAAACGTGATTTTGATATGATTCTTTTTTCTTTCGATTTTTATATAAATTTCTCAGGTTTTCCTAATTTGGTAGGATTTTTGGAGTTCCAAAAGTTTACGTTTGATACAGATTACTACAGACTGTTCTGTTTTTGACAGATTCTGTTTTCTATGTGTTGTTTGCTTATTTTGATCAATCTATGAGTAGTATCGGAGGCTATGAACCATAGAGAAGTTGGAATACAGTAGGTTTAACACCAAGATGAATTTAGAATTAGTTCACAACAGTACCTAAGTGGCAATTTATTTTGTTATACTAATGGAGCTTACGAGTTTTCTGTTGAGTTTTGTGTTGTGAAGTTTTCAAGTTTTGGGTAAAGATTCGATGGACTATGGAATAAGGAGTGGCAAGAGCCTAAGATTGGGGATTCCCAAGGCACCCCAAGTTAATATTCAAGGACAACCAAAAGCCTAAGCTTGGGGATGCCCCGGAAGGCATCCCCTCTTTCGTCTTCGTCTATCGGTAACTTTACTTGGAGCTATATTTTTATTCACCACATGATATGTGTTTTGCTTGGAGCGTCATTTTATTTTGTTTTGATTTGATTGTTGTTTGAATGAAATACCAAGATCTGAAATTCTTAAATGAGAGAGAGTCTTCACATAGCCACATAATTATTTAACTACTCATTGATCTTCACTTATATCTTGTTGGAGTAGTTTGTCATTTACTCTTGTGTTTCACTTATATCCTATGAGTAAATGGTTGAATGATTTGAATTTCATAAATCTGAAATTATATTATGGTAAATGGTTGCATGAAAGAATATTGAAGGAAGAGAGATTTCTCATATCAATATACTATCTTAGACATCTTCTATGATTGTGAGCCCCATTAATTATTTTCAAACCTGAGCAAATTAGTTGAAATTGGACAAGGAAGACAACATAATGAGTTATGTTTGGGTATATTTGTATAGAAGTTATAGTGTTATAGATCCTCCAACATGTGGTGCTTGCTATTTAGAATCCTTTGCTAGCCAAGATATCTGTACTAAACGGGAATACTGCTTGTGCATCCAAATTCCTTGAACCAAGTTTCTTCCATGAGTGTCCACCATATCTACCTATATGCAGTATTTACCTGCCGTTCCAAGTAAATTTGCATGTGCCAAACTCTAAACCATCAAATAATAATCTGTTTTGTATGCCTGAATCGCTCATGTAGCTACTAGGGGCTGTCAGTATTTTACATGCTAGGTGGGTTATTCTCACGATGAGTGGACTCCGCCCATCATTCCAGAGAAAATGACTGGTAACTAGGATGCCCAGTCCTATGATCAAAAGATCAAAAACAAAATCGCAAATAATTTAAACAAAACTCCCCCAGGACTGTTGATAGTTGGATGGCACCCGTTGTTTCGGACAAGCCGTGGAGTGTGATTGTTGGTGGAGGGGGACTAAAATATTTACCTTTCTGTTTGGGAACTGCCTATAATGTATCTAGTATGGAAGATATTGGGAACTCTTGGTTGTTATGTTGACAATGAAAGCATACCTCTAAAAATTATTTTCATCTTCGTTTAAAGCTTCGAGCTCTGGCACCTCTGCAAATCCCTGCTTCCCTCCGCGAAGGGCCTATCTTTTACTTTGATGCAAGAGTTAGTAGTATTCCTTCTCATTCCAACCTACTCTTTAGTTGGCAAGCATCATGTGATGGGGAAAGATCTAAGCATATATGGTCATTCAAATATATTTGATCATGAATTATTATTGTTGACAATTATCTATATGATAAGTAAGTTGGGAGGCGAAACATTAAGCCCCTATCTTTCTCTGTGTTCGATGGATGTTATTTGTTCTAAAAATATGCTTTGAGTAGTAGCAATCATCACTACAAAAAAATACACTTCCGTAATGATACGTGTTTGTCACAGTAGGTCGCGTTTTTTGTCATGCATGTACATCCATGACGATTTTATGACAGAATCAAGATAGTCATACCTGTGCTGTCGTAGAAGTGTTCCATGACATTACCAAAATTATCATCATGGAAGTGTCCACTTCCATGACAATAAATCACGCGTCACAGAAGTGCTTTTGTCAAGGGTGACCGACACGTGGCATCCATCGTAACGGAACGCCGTTAAGCTATCGGGTCGGGTTTTGGATCCGATAACCCGTTAACAGCCCCGACCAATGGGGATTTTCCACGTGTAAAATCATCATTGGCTAGAGGAAACACGTGTCGGCTCATTGTTGGGACAGATGTCATCCACTCATTGGATAGAAGGCGCCTATGATACATCGACACGCGGCACGGCCCAACAGAGGCCCATTCCTATGAAAAGGCCGACCCGTTTGACTTGGTCAAAAGGTGGCGGGCCGGCCCATGGAAAGCCTGTTAATGTCCTGTTCGCATATAGCCCATTTACAGCCCGCTAACCCAACGCCCGTTACACCCTATCCGAATTAGGCCTAGTAGCGTCATCTGGGCCGTCCAATAAGATTCTAGCCCGTGTTCACTTTTGGCCCATGTCTGGCCCATGACGTCTTTCGGCCCATATGAGGCCCTATGTAACTCTTGGCCTATTAACGGCCTATGGTGAAACTGGCTCGTAATGAACAGTGTATCACTTTACACCCATTAACGTCCCTTGGTGAAACTGGCCCGTAATGAACAGTGTATCACTTTATACCCATTAACGACCCATTATTCCGTTGGGCCGTTTCCAGCCCATGTTATCTTTCGGCCTTCTCAGAGCCCATTTATTCTTGGGATCATTTCTAGCATTTGTTTACTTATGGCCTGTTACTGTCATTTTATGCTTGTGGGCCAAATTCAGCCCGTGGTTACAGTCGGCCCGTTTGTGGTCCGTTAATACGTTGGGCCGTTTTCATAGCATCATCAAATACGGCCTATTAACGATGGCCCGTTATGGTCGGCCCATGAACGGACGATTCCAAATCTAGCACATTTACGGCCATAATGCGGCCTGTTATTGGCCCATCTTTGGCCAATCGATCATACAGCCCGTATAAGGCCCATTGATGATACGGCCCGTATAAGGCCCATTGTTTCTACGACCCGTAGAAGGCCTACTGTTTCTATGGCCCGTAGAAGGCCCACTGTTTCTACGGCCTGTAGGAGGGCCAGTGTCACTACAGTAAATATTAGCCCATGGTTATTGTGGCCTAGTTTTAAAAAATAGGTTATTGCAGCCACTAGCAAACCACGTAAAAAGAACTGCACTGACTACAAGCAAACAAATAAACAAGACAACAAGGAAATAAATAAGCAAGCAACTTATGTTAGGCTATCACGGCTATTACATATATTACATCCACTGGGCATCAAAGTTCGCCACCAGTGCAAATATAAGGAACAAAGCAGCATATAAATGTCGCGGCAAAACAAGTCCAAAACTGAAACCACTTTAGAAGAGTTCAAGAAACAATATCCTGGGTACCCATAATGCTGGCAAGATGCTTAGCAAGCTTATTAACTTTCTCTTGTTTGGCGCTTAAATCCTCCAGCGCTTGCTGTTGCACAAGAAAGTACGCATCTGAATTCTGCAGGGACTTCCTCAGTCCTTCGGCTTCTTGCCGTAGCATAGCTGACTGATGCCTTTCAGCTTGTAGCTGAGACTGAAGAAGCCGAAGTGATTCAGGCAGCGAGTTCGAAGAGCTTGTGCCAGCGGTACTGGCCAGTAACTCGAACACTACATCAACGCAGGACTGTGGGGTTTTCTCACTGTCTACAAGATCATTTTTATCACCTTTCTTGGAGATCAACAGGGTTGTCTCACAATCTTTAACTTTATCTGCATTACTTTCTCTACCATTGCATAGTGGGGTGCTCTTCTCCAATATTCTGTTTGCATACTACAAGAGAAACAAGCATATACATCACAGGTTTAGCTTGTAGTATACGAAACTCATTTTGGTAAACCGGTTCAGTAGTAAGGTGGACAGGATAACAGCATGAAACAAACATATATCTATGTACTATGGTCACTGTATTTTCCATATCATTCTAGTTTATGTTCCCTAATCAGGATAGAGACACAGTTCAACTCATATATTTTTAAGACACAGCAGCATAGACAGAATATAAGTGTGAGAAACTACACACCATTGCCAGCACTTGTAATGTGCATCACATGAGAACATAACTGTTTATACAACTTAAACTAAAATCAACATAGAGCAAGAAGTTAGAACAACAATCCAGTTAAAGAAATAGGTTTAAAACATACCTGTTGCGCCATTGGAGTTTCAATTGGATCCTTCAAATTCAGAAGTAGTTGGTATGAGTAAATATAGTGATGCAACAGCAAAGGAGTATGGACCATAGCTATGGAATCTGACCTAAGAATAGTTGTTCTTCTTCTTTAAACGTGGAGTTTGGGTTAGCTGTGGTGGTCTTCGTGCTTTGGGCACTGCAGCAGCTTTACAAACTGCTCGTGTGGGGGTACTCTATGGTGGACATGGTGCTTTGTCAACTATAAGTGGGTTACTATCCGCTGGGGTTGCGGTTAGATGGGTTGTAGCTGGTTCTCTGCCCAACGGTGTAAGTGTGCAATCTGGAAGAGTCTCGATTATGTGTGGTAGGGCTAGTTTGTGGGCCAGTGCAACCATGGTTCTATCTGCATCGACGGGTAGCACTGTCTTCTGTGAAGAACGGGTTTTTGCTCCCTTAGATACTGCCATCACCCCCTCCAATTCAAATGGCTTATAAACAAGAAAATAAATTGAACGTGCAGACATTGTATGATAGACAGATGTGGTAATTCACATATATGTTGTCTAACCAAATAGGACAGCATCACAGAATATCACATATATGATGCCTAACTAAACAGGATAGCATGACACAGTTTCAGATATATGATGGATAACTTAACAGGATATAATGGCATAATTCAACATATGATGAGTACCTAAACAGGATGACATGACAAAACTATATGATGTCCTTCTAAAATAGGTTGGGATGAAATAATTCACATACATGTTGTCTAAGTATACAGGAATGGCATGATATAGCTGACATAATTGATTCATATACTAAGCAGCTGGCACTCGCATGTATGATCTTAAACTAAGCAGATAGAATTCAATATTGTGCATATGATGTCTAAACTAAGCAATGCAAGACACCATATGCATCATATGAGAAATATAAACATTGCAACTTAGAGCATACACCTCAGGTGGGAGATAGGACTGGTCATCTATCTCTGAATCCTCCTCTGAGGAGCTCCTTGTAACCATCGAGATATATGCTTTAACAGGTACCATTGCCTGCTCTGAAGACCTTGTTTTCACTCCAGATTTTTCCATAACCGGCTCAAATGGCTGATACACATGAAGAGTAGTTCAATATACACAGATTGTCGACAAATGGAATACGTAATTAAAAAAGATGGCATGAGATAATTCACATATATGATGCCTGGCTCCATGGCGGTGCATAATTCACATATATGATAACTGGCTGAAAAACATGGCATGGCATAATTCACATATCTGATATAGAAAGCAAACAGGAGGCATTCACACAAAGCATGTCTAATCTAAGCAAATGGCATGACAATGCAAGACACCATATGCATGATATGAGCAATATAACCCAGCCAAGTTAGAGCATGCACCTCGGGGGGGGGGGAATACAACTGGTCATCTCTCTCTGAATCCTCCTCTGAGGAGCTATCTGTAACCAGCAAGAAATCTGCATCGACAAGTAGCACTGACTGCTCAGAAGACCTTGTTTTCACTCCAGATTTTCCCATGACCGACTCAAATGGCTGATGCACAGGAAGAGTAGATGAATGTATAAACATTGTTGACAAATGGAATACATTATGGAAAAAATATGGCACGATACAATTCACATATACGATGACTAGCTAAACAGGATGGCATTGCATGATTCACGTATATGATGCCTGGCTAAAGAAGATGGCATTGCATAATTCCCATACACTCCCTCCATTCCTAAATATTTGTCTTTTTAGAGATTTCAAATGGACTACAACATACGAATGTATATAGACATATTTTAGAGTGTAGATTCACTCATTTTGTTCCGTATGTAGTCACTTGTTGAAATCTGGGTGTTTGGCTCACATGAACTGGAAGAACAGAGAAATGGAGAAACAAAGTGATGCAACGAGTGTACAACATCTTTGGCATAGCCTTGTGGACCTCAGCATCATTGAGTTGGACATGGAGGATGGTGATGATGCTGGTGTGACTGTTGGAGGCGGGGAAGAAGATCCGAGGCCTCTGGAAACGACGCCGAGGGTACTGCTCCGCTATGATGGACGGTTTCGTCGTTGGAGCAGCTCCGCTAAGGTGTACGGCGACGAGGCTGAAGCATGACAAGACAGACAACGTTAATCTGAAGTGGGACCCTAATATCATCTGCAATAGATGATGTAAAATACATCACAAAAAAGTGCTAGATGTAAAACGCATCAGCAGCGCCACGACCGCTCCGACAGATGATGTAAGTAATGTTCACTCTGAGCTTAACTGAAGAAAATGAACTTCACAGTCGAAACTGAATTTTACTGTCGAAACTGATTGAACTAGTAACAGAGCATTGCAATAGATGTTTAGGGCGTTCGAGCACTAGTAACAGAGAAGCAGTGATCTAAATCAGCAGACGCTCGAGCAGGGAACACACTAGCAGAGAGCAAGTCGTGCAGTAGCACCATGAGCGAGTGCTAAAGCAGCAACTCCTGTAGCTGTCAGAGGTCGTGCAGTAGCAGCAGCAGCGCAAGCGAGAGCAAGAGCAGAGCAGTAGCACAAACAAAAGCAGGAGCAGTGCAGTAGCTCGACCAACAGCAAGAACAGAGCCGCAGCGCGAGCGAGAGCCGGAGCAGCTGCAGCTAGTGCCGTTGTGGAAGTCGCTGCCGAGGGAGCAACAACATGGGGGAGATACGCCGTGGATGATGTGGCCGGCAACGGCGCCGTCGATGGAGACACGCCATGTCTGCTTGGTATCGAGCACCGACAGCCCCGTGAGATTGAATAAAAGATAAAATGCAGCGGTGAGTGCAGAACCTCCTTGGTGGCGCCGAGTTGGCCTCGGTTTCATTGGAGGAATTAGTGAGGGTGCTGCGGTTCCGGTGGGGCGGGTCAAGACGGCTGTGGGGATTGAGGTGGCGCGATAGACGAGGTGAACGCCAGGGCAGCTCCTTGGAGGTGGAGGATGGGGCGGCTGATCCGGTGGGACGACGAGATCGACAACGGATCCTCATCCGGTGCGGTGGATGAGGGACGGCGAGCTGTTGTGGTGGACGACGTAGTCGGGGAAGAGTCTCCGGCTGGGCCGCGGTCAGGAGGTCGACAGAGGAGCGTGGGGTCTCGCAGGTTTTGGCGGCCTCGGTGTACGAATGGGGGGGCGAAGGGGGAGGGGGAGCCAAGCTTAGGGACGCGCTTGTTTGAAATGTAGGGTAAGTTACCAGCGTACCCCCACCGGTTTTGACACCGCGACGTGGAGCTTCATTTCCGGCTGAGGGGTAGAAGGGGGATTTCGTGTGTCTGGGCTGCGGGAGCGATTTCGAATGAGGAGGGAATTCTCGCGCGCGTCCAAATTTTGGGATAACAAGGCGCGGTGCGGGTTGAAGAAGCAGGAGTTTCAAATCAGGTGAGACAAAAGATACTCAAGCTTGAAAATTTCGGGATAACAAGGTGCGGATTCCTTGTTCGGCAGAACAAACTTAACGTGTAAAAAAATAATTCATACAAGACACAAGAGAGTCATGTCCCATTTTACTATATTGCTATAGATGCCATTGAAAAAACTACAAGAAAAATGTAAAAAAAATGGGAGAACATGATTACCCTACACAGTACCAAATCGATTCGCACTTCCCTCAACAACAACAAAAAACAAATCAATTCCCACCAAAGAAAGACTAATGTCCCTTTTTATATGATTACAGATGCCATGATCTCGAATTTCAATTTTTGAATCCACGTTATGTTGAATTTGAATATATCGTTAGGTGACCTTGTGGTTTATAATTGATGTAGTTGTACGTTTTGATCTTCCATCATATATGAACATTTTACTCCACCATGTGAACATATATATTGTTATCTACCATATGGACTAAATTTGAATCAATTTTCCTTATTTGAATACGATTGTTGTCAAGTTATACAATAATTTAAATATTATCTTGATAACAAAAACATGCATATAGCAGTAATCATATTTCACTATGAACTACATGTACCATATGCTCTCCAATTCAAATATTTGTATCCATTTTATGTTGAATTCAAATCATAGTACATTATTGGTCTAGGTAGCGAGATGTTCGGGATAATCTAAACCCTGTTTTCATACGTATAATTTTTGGCTGAATTGGGACAAGTTTTGGTATAAGCCTCTTGCAAAACCGGAGATTCTCTCAACAAGCCTCGTGGTTCCGAGAGGGAACGTGTCACCTTTGTGTGCGAAACGATATACGCTGCCTCCCCCTGATTTTATTTACAGAGGAAACATAGAACTATATGAGTGCCCTGTTAAATTTTGGAATTGTTTCAGGTTCATTTGGCCTTTTTATACATTAATTGAGTTTCTGGACTTTTAATGTGCATAATCTAAATATGAATTGCATGCACATGCTCCGGTGCACCAAAGTGGGTTGAAAAATCACATGTGTGTCCTTGGTTGAATTTCTAGGTCCCATGGAAGAAGTGAGAATGGAATTCAAACATCTGGGCGTCATGACTCGGCCGAGAACATCGAGAAACTTAGATTTTAAATTCATGTAAATCCAAAAGTCGCCTGGAAATCATGAAACTTGGCATGGTGTCATGTCATGGCACTAACATGTTGTGGTAAAAAATTGGGCCGATTTGGAAGCTCGTGGTTCTAAGAGCGAACATGCCACCTTTGAGTGTGAAACGATATACACTGCCCCACCCTTGAGTTTCTTAACAAAGGCAACATAGAAATACATTAGTGCCCTGTTAAATTTTGGAATTATTCCGGGTTCATTTGTCGTTTTTATACATGAATTGAGTTTCTGGTCATTTACTGTGCATAATTCAAATTTGAACTACAAACACATGCTCTGGTGCACCAAAGTTGGTTGAAAAATCACATTTGTGTCCTCGGGTGAATTTCTAGGTCCCATGCAAGAAATGAGAATAAAATTAAAACATCTGGGCATCGTGGCTCGACCGAGAACATTGAGAAACTTGGTTTTAGAATTCTTGTAAATCCAAAACACGTCTAAAAATCATGAAACTTGGCATGGATGTCATGTCATGGTACTACCATGTTGTGGTAAAAAAATTGCCCGAATAGGAACAGATTTTGGTATAAGCTTCATGCAAACCGAAGCTTCTCTCAAGAAGGCTCGTGGTTCTGAGAGGGAACGTGCCACCTTTGAGTGTGAAACGATATACGTTGTCCCCCTTGAGTTTATTTACAAAGGCAACATAGAACTACATGAGTGCCCTGTTAAATTTTGGAATTATTCCGGCTTCGTTTGGCCTTATTTACACATTATTTGAGTTTTTGGTCATTTAATGTGCATAATTCAAATTTGAACTACAAGCACATGCTCCCGTGCACCAAAGTTGGTTGAAAAATCACATTTGTGTCCTCGGGTGAATTTCTACTCCCTCCTTCAATCTATATAGGGCCTAATGTGTTTTTCGAGGCTAACTTTGACCAAACGTTAGAGCAATAATATATGACATGCAACTTACACAAAGCATACCTTCAAATTTGTATGTCAAAGGAGCTTCCAATAATATAATTTTCATAGTATACATCTCATGTGCTATTAATCTTGTCAATAGTCAAAGGCTGTCTTGAAAAACACATTAGGCCCTATATAGATGGAAGGAGGGAGTAGGTCCCATGCAAAAAATGACAATAAAATTCAAACATCTGGGCATCGTGGCTCGGTCGAGAACATTGAGAAACTTGGTTTTAAAATCATGAAACTTGGCATGGTGTCATGTCATGGTAGTACCATGCCGTGGTAAAAAAAATTGGCCGAATAGGAACAAATTTTGGTATAAGCTTCTTGCAAATCGGAACTTCTCTCAAGAAGGCTCGTGGTTCTGGGAGGGAACGTGTCACCTTTGTGTGCATAATTCAAATTTGAAATACAAGCACATATTCCAGTGCACCAAAGTTGGTTGAAAATCACATGTGTGTCCTCGGGTAAATTTCTAGGTTCCGTGCAAGAAATGGGAATGAAATTCAAAATTCTGGGCGTCGTGGCTGGGTTGGAAACATTAAGAAACTTAGTTTTTTAATTCCTGTAAATCCAAAACATGCATGAAAATAATGAAACATGGCTTGGTGCCATGACATGGCACCAACGTGTTGTGGTAAATTTGCAGTCCGATTTGCGAAGGCGCACACATTAACAATCAACAAAGTCATTTTGGAACAAGTGTTGTCACGTTACAATTGGAAACACAAGTATTATTGAAACCGTGGGCGTTCTACTTACTAGTACCATTTATGTGCCGCCACACGTCCCCATTTTTTATTAGCTAGGAGGCGCCGTGCAGGGTAGCTATTTGAGTACGAGAGGCATGCGATCAGACCCCTGCGCGTGCTTATCGGGAGGAGAGCCCTTTGACCGCCATCTGCCGTCCACCTCTCTCCCAAGGTCTCCATTAATGGTGCCCAAGCCTCTGTTTAATGCCGTGGCTATGTCTCACTCGACTGAGACTTAAGAGAGAAAAAATAAAATCTGAAAGCACGGATCTTGATGTAAGATCCGACGGACCTGTATAGCATCTACTGCGACTTATAGCAAGACTGATGAATATATAAGGACGATTAATTTTTTTTTGATCAAAGAAGGGCTTGCCCCTTCCGATTTTCATTACTGAAAACCACCACAATTCACAAGAAGTTCACCACAACTCCAACCTAACACGAAGGACTGAAAGCTACCAGATTGAAATCGCAACATCCCAAGAGGCCAACAAAGGCCAAACATCCGCGCTAGAACCCAACATTTCACAACCGACGACACAATCCACATCCTAAACCGATTATTACATCAAAAGAAACCAGGAAACTGAAGGAAGCCCAGCAACAACTAGAAGAACAGCAATGCCAGGGTGGCCACAGCAAGAGTTTTCTTCATTCCAGCCTCGCAACATTGATCTTCCACAGAAAGAAAAGGGTGATTAATTGTCTTACATAATTAGAAAGATAATTAAAAAGCCACATGCGGCTACGCCCGAAATACACAAGGGCAAAAGAAGAAGGAAGACAAGGATCTGGCTCGCTGATCTCTACTTTCTTGATGCATTGCTGCAGGCCGCGGGAACTAGTCTCCGCGGCGAGCGGCGATGAGCTCTTTCATGTCCTCAAGGCGCTGCTTGAGAACATCCACGGATTCCTCCACCAGCCTCTGGCGCTCGTTGTGGAGCATGTCATTCTCGTCCATCAGTTTCTTGATGATGACGCCGGTCCTCTTCAACAAGGCACTGGTCTCCTCCTGCTGGTCTGCACTTTGGACGATATTCTCCCTCAGCAGGTCGCGCTCGGCCCGGAGCCTCTCATTGCCCTCCCTTAGTTGACGGATGACGCTGGTAGCCTATTCAAACGAGGCTTTCATGTCGTCCTACAACC
Source organism: Triticum timopheevii (assembly GCA_963921465.1). Lineage (NCBI taxonomy): Eukaryota > Viridiplantae > Streptophyta > Magnoliopsida > Poales > Poaceae > Triticum > Triticum timopheevii. The sequence goes on along the minus strand of OY997274.1, from coordinate 280,589,777 downwards.
TCGCCCAGCCAGAGATCTGATCCATCTGGCTATGGACGATCGCATGCATGCGCCTGTAACAGTCGTCGCCTGCCCGCGAGAAATTTTCCCAGGCTGCCGCGGCACGGCAGGACATCTCTGCTGCATTTGTGGCGCGGCGGGACATCTCTACTGCTTCCGCGGCGCGGCCGGACCAGTCTGCTGCATCGACAGCACGGTAGGACCTCCGTGCTGCTTCAGCGGTGCGGCGGGACCTCTGTGCTGCTACTTCCGTGCGTCGGGACATGTCGGCTGCTCTCGCAGCAAGGTGGGACATCTCTCGTGCTTCCGCTTCCATGCTCGCCTCTCCCTAGTGACAATCTCTCGACCCAGAACTCACGCTGGCCATGGCAGACGCAAGGGAAGGATGCTGAATGACTTGTTTGTTTTTGTCGATGAGGAGTTGAGGAGGAATGTGCAGTCATCTTGGCATACTAGTATTTATAACCGAGTACTAATACGCTCCTAAGTGGGAACCGTTTAGGTTGTGATCGGTGTGAACAGGTTTGCAATTCAATATAGTGTGGTACTAATACGCTCCTAAGTGGGAAACCGTTTAGGTTGTGATCGGTGTGAACAGGTTTGCAATTCAATATAGCGTGGAGTTATTTGGAATGTGACGAGACGCAAGCTCAAAATTTATTAACGGTTCTAGTTTCGAAGTGCGGCACTATTCCCGGATGGAGTACTTCTTTTTCTACTCCCTCCTTTCCGGTTTTATAGGGCTTATCTCAAAATTTTAGTTTTTCCATTTTATAAGGCTCAATTTGGTTGTTCCCCAACACATGTTCAGATTCCAAGGTGCATTAAATCATTGCATGCAAGCATTAAGAGAAAATTGACCAATGTATGTACTTTATGCATGCATGCATTGCAATTAATGCATTGATAAACATAATTTTTTGAGAAAAACAAGAGCATTAATTAGGTGCTTTTGCAAACTACAAAAAATATTCCACCACTCACCATCTTGGTTGGTGAGATTTTTGAATTAAGCCCTATAAACCGTAAAGGAGGGAGTACTGCTGTGTACGTGCAATAACTGGCACCATCGTATACATATCTTACGGTTAATGGGGCGTTCGACAGGAATAGCCGCGTGGTGAGCTCTAGGCTAGTCTTTTCTCCAGACGCATTAAACCTATCTCTCAGGACTTCTCACACGCACCATCGTGCCACCCATAAAAACTTGTACTCTGAGTTTAGTACTCCCTCTGTCCGGAAATAATTGTCATCAAAATGAATAAAATGGGATGTATCTAGACGTATTTTAGTTTGAGATACATATCTTTTTATCCATTTTGATGACAAGTATTTTCGGACAGAGGGAGTACGTTATACAGGAAGAGAATAGGTGCACGCACGCACTCGTTCTCTCACACACGCGTCTGTTTTTTCTCGAAAAGGAGGATGATGACCCCCGGCCTCTGCATCTGGGAGTCACACACGCGTCTGTAGCTACAAATTGTAGTGTTCTCAACCATCCAATTGGCTCTATCATGGATGTACCTATATACTAAAACATGTCTACATACCTCTATATTTTGTCAAATGGAAGGCATGTATTGTGGAACGGAGGGAGTGCTTGTCATCAAAATGGATAAAAAGGGACATATCTAGAACTAAAATACGTCTACATACATCTCCTTTTATCCATTTTGATGACAAGTAGTACTTCTTACCCAAATGAACTTTATATCCAACAAGCACAAAATATCCGTTCGACTGTTGGAAATTACTGATCTGATGTCAAAGTAATTGCTGCATCGCCACCAAAACCCACCATTTCTTAAGCTAAAGTAGACCAAGGTAATCCCTATATTAGCATATTACTAAGATAAACAGAAGGAACTATAGAAACATTTAGGACGGGAGCTTGTCAGTCTGAATGTGGAGGGACACAAGCTTAGCCCCGGCCAGCAGCTTGGACGGAACTGTCAAGAAGGTCAGCTCCTGCACGTCGATGTCGCCGGGATCCTTGCTGCTTGTCACCTCCATTTCCACCTTGACGGCGTTGGTCGTGCCTTTGGGCTCCCCCGGCGGGCCGTTCGCCCACAGCTTGGCCACGTAGTGCGGTAGTGGGGACACCCCCGCTCTGATGCAGACGACCGACACGGTGATAGGCGCGCCGATGTCGAGCACGCCGCCGACCAAGAAAAACGCGCGACGGTTCTCCTCCGCGAACAGCAAGAGCCATGGCTCTGACAGTGGCACTTGCAGCTGGAGCACCTTGCCGTACTGGATCCTGTGCACGGGCATGGGATGCGCAGTGCTGATGTGGTGGTAGAGCGCCAGCGGCGGACCTTCGTAGCCGTAGACGGGCACGGGGCATTTTCAGGGCGCGAGCGGACACACGCTCTGATGATCGGCGAGCTTGTGGTAAATGACGTAGAGCCTACAACCTTCGTGCGGGCACTCCACCCTCACCGACGAAAGGACGGAGTCCACTGCCGTGTTCCGCACATCGAAGCCACCACCGTGCTCGCACTTCTGGCACTGTTGCTGGTTCCTGGGGCGCTCGACGCGGAAGTCCGTGCAGGCCAGGTGCCCTCCCTTGCACTGCAGAAATCAATCGGACAACACATCAATAAAGAAACCTGCACCTTGCTCAATCAGCCGAACGAACGAGGTGTATTCGAACCTCATACACTGGAGGCGTCAAGGGGCGGAGGCACAAGGGGCAGTGGAGCACGATGAGGTCCATCGAGACCTTAGAGAGCTCCATCGTCAGGTCCTGTTCGGTCTGCATGATCTCTCCCTCCTCGTGCACAACCATCTCTCGACTTGGGCCAGGGTATTACAAAGCTTTACTGTCACATATTTTATACTACTTCAAGGTGCATTAAATCAACACATGCAAGTATCAAAAGGAGAGTCACGGCATGCATGCATTCATGCATTGTAATTAATGCATCGGTAAACGCAAATTATTGAAATATATTGAGTATAGTGCTTTGATGTGTCGCGTCAACTCGTACATCAACGAGAAGTTTGATTATCCTCTCCCTCGCGGACTTAACTGCACCTGCCTCTGGCTATATGACAGGTTGGCCATACACCTGTCGGGCCCACCTGTCATACACGGCAAGGCAGGAGCGTCCCTCCCTCGCCCATGAGCGTGGTGGCTGGCAAGACTAGGAGAAGCTTTTGCTACACGCTCTCCCTCCCGCACGCGGTGGACATGCAGCAGTTCAATCGGTGTCAGATGGCCAGAAGCATACTGTAGTACTCCTCCAGTGTAGTAGTACTCCATCATTGTTCGACTTCCCGAAGAGGCAAAGAGCCAAGCGCAGCCCGGACGCTCGTGTGGCAATTTCATGTGTAGAGTAGTCTAGGATAGCGTGTACCATGCATGTAAGCTTAAAATCGTTGGGTCGGCTCCATGCTATGTGGCCGTCTCGAAGTTTTTAAAAAAAAATTAAAATAGTCTTTTGGCCCTACCTGTCACCCTGGTGATTGTAGTTTGCACGCTCATCTGGTCAAGATAGGAATATATATTTTAATTTGTTTTTTTAAGGGGGGACTCCCCGGCCTCTACATCAAAACGATGCATACGGCCACATATATTTTAATTTGTGGTGGGTAAATGTTAGAGGTTGCAACAAATATATTGTACACTGCGGGTCTTTCAGCCAAGTTTAGAGGAAAGCATGTGGGGCCAGTGCTATGATGTGTCGCATCAACTCGTACAACGAGGAGAAGCTTGATTATACTACACGCCTTCTCCCTCGCCCATGCGCGCGGTTGCTCACAAACGAGGATAGGCTTTTGCTTAGTAGTACTTCTACAACAAGCTATCCGTCCCGCTCGTGGTGGACGGACATGCAGCAGTGGATTCGACACTGTAGAAGCAGTAGTAGTAACATCATTGTTCATCTTCTCGAAGAGGCGAAGAGCCAAGCGCAAACCGAACGTTGCAGTTGCGAACATTGGAGCACGCATATAGCCAGGCCCTTGCATGAGACAAAATTTCTATGTGAGCCCACTATTGTACTAGTACGTACAACTACTTGCTAGTATAGCCCTGTAAACCAGAAAGGAGTATTTTCCCTTCTAGAGATTTCAACAAGTGACTATACTACACCGAGACGGAGTACATATGGAGAAAAATGAGTGAATCTACACCGTAAAAGTACTAGTTCTATCGTTTTCCTCTCCGAGGTGCACAATATTGAATATACTAACTAGTCTCTTTTTGACACGCATTTACGTTTTTTTACGCAGTACAGACGCAAGCGCTCATATACACGTGCATACACTCACCCCTATGACGCACACACGCACGTCACTATCATCTTGAAATTTATGAAGTCGCCATAGGCTCCTCGTCGTCGACGGGTCCATAGGTGCTTGAATGCCAAGGAGGGAGAGGGTAGCGGTTCCCGAGATGTTGAACGGTCAATGATGCATCCTCAATTACATGTAGAGGGAATTAATTGGAGAAGCAGAATAGAGCCAGCACGATGTGAATGCAACAGAGTTTGGACTCTCATATAATAAAGGCGCCCCACCACTCCAATCCGTCTACTCCCAAGTCTCTGCGCAACACTGCTCACTCCAATCCAAGACCAAGTGACCAGAAGCCACAGGCACCTATGGAGGCGAAGGACGCGAGCGGCAGTCGTCTGTGCCAAATCATCCAAGGCGCCGGCTTGCGGGCCCGCACCACGCAGCATTTCCAGACGGTGCTAGCGACCGCAGGCATCGTAGCCCTTGCCGATGCCGGCTTCGCCTCTCGCATGGACAACATGATGGTCAACTCCATCCGCAAGTTCACCGCCGTCAAGAAGCGCGCGGACGACCTTGCCGTACAGCTCCAGCCCGCGCGCCCAGGCTCCTCATTGCCTGCCACCCTCATCGGCCTCCATGGTGACAAACTCTTTCAAGCCCTGGTGGCCCTGCAGGTGCCGGAGGTCGCGACGAAGAATGTGTACCTCGAGGCCGCGCTCGCCGCGCAGCGCCTCGCCATGCAAGAAACCGTCGACCTGCACATCCATGTCTATGAGGAAATCGTCTACATAGGCCACTACAAGGCAAGCGAGGACAGAAAGACGTTGGCCTTCTTCCAGCGGCTGGAATCTTTGGACGCCATTGTCCAGAAGCACGTCGACCTGGCCACAAAAGCCGCTGCTACTTAGGCGCCGTTCGGTGGGCCGATGCCCTGAGTCGAGGAGGTGGACGTCGTTGATGGATGCATCTCTTCTTCTAGCCTCCTGTAACCAGCACTGCATCGCCTCGTGGACTTAATGTTTTATTAGTATAGTACTCCCTCCGTTCCCAAATATAAGTCTTTCTAAAGATTCCAGCAAGTGACTACTACATACGGAGCAAAATGAGTGAATCTACACTCTAAACTATGTCTACATACATCTGTATGTTGTATTCCATTTGAAATAGTATCTAAAAAGGCTTATATTTATGAACGGAGGGAGTATATGGCATTTTTATTCCAGTCGTAACGTTTTCACTTTGAGGTGGGGCCGTAGTTGAGCAAACCCACCCCGCCCACCGGGCGTCGGCCGAGTTTAGAATTAGAAGAGAGAAATGAGGGAGGAGAGCTAGTTGTAGCGCGGACGCTGTTGTCAGATGGAACTCGTGTTTATAGAATAGGAGTACTGAGCACTCGTTCCTCTTTTTTTTTGAGGGAAAAATTAGTCGTATGTCTAGTACCACTAGTTGGGTGCGTGCGACCTATAGCTGTCATCACTTTAGGTCTCCTTTCTGAACCGCGGCTATGCTTCACAGTACATATTTTTTTCAAGCATTTATCCTCCTATATGTACTCCTAGGCTATTTCCACGTGCTCCCATTCACCGACATGTGGGACATAGAGCATCTGGGTCGTAGTGCATGCATGACTCGGAGCATATGCCGGGGTACTTTACATTTCAGACCTCATGAATTACATGCAAATCCCCCGCAGAAGAATAAATAAATGAATGAATTAGTACATGAAACCGGATTATTTTCATGGAAACCGGAGCACGTTCATTAAATTTTGAACATAACACGTTTATAAAAAATGACTGGACCTAAACCAGTCTAAGGGCCTCTTTGATTTTTCTCGCAAAAAAGGGCCTCTTTGATTCGCAGGATACTGAAAACACAGGAATGGGGAAAGCATGATGGCGATGAACCGAGACAAGGAGAACTCTAACTCAGTTAGAGGTTAGAGTTAGATTCTAACCCTGAACTAACTCTAAACCAAAGAGGTGTATGGATGGCAGGGTTAGATTGACAATAAATGCTCTATCTCAATCATTTGTCTACTTTGGACCCTATTTCCTGCCGGATTTGGAGGGTGCTTGGATACGTTTTAGTTCCATGACTAAAAGTAGTGGGACTAAAACTTGCTAGCCTCACCCATGCTTGGATCCAAATACTAAAGAGACTAAAATCAAGTTAATGAGCATTTATTATCCTCCAAACCCTCCAATCCAGAACTCGCCTGTGTTAAAGGAGAGGAGTTAAATGAGGAGAGAGAGGACTAATCCACATTTTAGTAGGGATACCCCTGACTAAAAAATTTTAGTATCAAGACTAGTTTTAGCCCCTCTTTAGTCTGGGGTGCTTGGAACTTTAGCCTCTTAAAGAGACTATTTTTAGTCAGACTAAAATAAGTCCCTTGGATCCAAGCACCCTCTTGGTGTGGCGGGCTGTTCTATGGCCTCCTCCCGATCACAATTGACATAAATGAACCATCTATACAAATCAAGCATGCAAAACATGATAATTTTTACTTTGTCCATACAAATGAGATATCCCACTTAAGCATACAAGTCGTCAATCAAGCTTCACAAAATAAAAAAACACTTCATGAAACAAAGAATGAGCTAACTCATCACGGAAGTCATTCACGATAGGGAGGGAGCCCGGAGCCCCTCACGCACCAAGGGAGGAGCTCGCCATCGTTGCTCTAGAGGAAGGCTCTGTAGAGCCTAGGCCCCGGGAACCCCTCCGACGCTAGCCCTTGCGAGTTGAGGTCGACACTGGCATGGGTAGCAGGGCCGCTTGCCACCGACTGGGAACTTAATCTTTGGGCCTCTAGAAATAATGCAAGCCTGTAACTAAAATACCTAGAAAGGTGAACTGAATCTTTGGGCCTCTAGAAATAATGCAAGCCTGAAACTGAAATACCTAGAAAGGTGAACTGAATCTTTGGGCCTCTAGAAATAATGCAAGCCTGAAACTGAAATACCTAGAAAGGTGAACTGAATCTTTGGGCCTCAGGAAATAATGCAAGCCTGAAACTGAAATACCTAGAAAGGTGAACTGAATCTTTGGGCCTCTAGAAATAATGCAAGTCTGAAATTGAAATACCTAAAAAGGTGAACTGAATCTTTGGGCCTCTAGAAATAATGCAATCCTGAAATTGAAATACCTAGAAAGGTGACCTGAATCTTTGGGCCTCTAGAAAGATTTATTACCTCCTCAAGCAGCATCAAACAATTCCATGCGTGCACCACAAATCTATACCAAGTTTGATCAGGATCTACTTTTCCAAATCAGAATTAGCGCTGGAGCAAGCAAGATCAATGATATGGCCGTGAGACAGATAAGGAACGAACAAACTCACCCCTCTCGCGACCTCCCTGGTAGATGTGCCGCCGTCGCGCACGACAGAGGGAGAAAAACGACTGGTGAAGGGGGAGCGGGGCGACCATCGAAGGCCGGAGGTAGAGGGCGGCCGGTGTAGGGCGGCGGAGGCCAGAAGGAGAGCGCAGCCGGAGGAGAGAGAGGGCAAGCGGCGCTTGGGCGGGCGGCCCTATGGGGAACAGAGAGGAGTCGTGCGAGAGGGAGGGGGAGCGATCTGTGCGGGCAGGGGAGATTTTTTTTAGTTCTCTTTTAGTGGGCCCGAGGATAACTAACCCAATTAGAACCTCTCCACCGGGCTAGTTTTTTTAGCTGGGTTAGAGCAGACTAGCTCAAACTAACCCCTCTTGTTTCGATAATTTGAGGCTATTTCAACCCAAACTAGCTCTAACTCAGGGATCCAAACAAAGAGGAGTGTTACTGTACATGCTACAGTGTGGACCGTAGCACATTGTTTTTTATGGCCATATCACCACATTGTTTTCTACTGCTAGTTCACTGGGCTACCGTGGTTCGCACTGCTGGTTCACTGGGCTGCCGTGGTTCGCACTCCTCCCACCTGAGTAGTACTCCCTCCGTTCCTAAATATAAGTCTTCGTAGATATTTCACTATGGACCACATACGGATGTATATAGATGCATTTTATGTGTAGATTCACTCATTTTTCTCCGTATGCGGTCCATAGTGAAATCTCTCCAAAGACTTAGTATTTAGGAACGGAGGGAGTAGTATATTACTAGTATATACCGCATCATTCTTTGCTCCTTCTTACTACTCCGACATGTGGGAGAGCCAGCATCCGGGTCGACGTGTCATGCACTAGATTAGAGCGCGAAACGGAAGGGGGGTATCACCCCGGTCAGAGCGCTAGTAATTCATGACTATAGTGAGTGGTCATATCATAAGTCTTTCCAGCAGTAACGCACCGTCAAATCGCACAGACCCACTCGCTTGCCCTCCTCGCCTCTCTGTCAAACTGCCTACCCGAAAACTGCCGCGCCTACTGCCTGGGAAAAGCCCCGCCCTTAACTTTTAACTACGCAAAAATAGTTCAAGCTTGTTCGTTCTATATAAATACAGTACTTAATGTATGTTTATTCACCCGTGGGGTTGTTCAATGAATGGAGAGGCGGGAAGCACAAGTGAACAATACTGTAGTACTACTAGTAGTAGTAAGTAGGAGTCGTACAGTAGTCACCTTAAATAGAGAGTTTCTTTTCTTTAATGCCACGTACACAAATTGAAACGCTTGTTGTTGAGAAAAAAAAGATAAACACTCCACTATATATGGACACAGGGGCCTGAGCGCTTGCTTTACTAGGGTTGCTCTCTTCATCTCTCATCCTCTCCAAATATAAACAAGACAGCGGTAGCGACATTTTCTCTCTGCTCACCGCCGGTCATAGATCCGGCCGGATCCCTTCGGCCGGTGTGTGTAGAGGACTAAAAGATGCATCGTTCACGTGGTCATCGTCGTCGAGGGAGGAAACCCACAGCTGCCGGAGGGGCCCGATCCTCTGCCCGTGCCGTTCTCTCCGATACAGTGCCGGCTCGGGAGGTCCTCGGACCCTTCTTCCTCCCTGTCGTATTGTCCACAGATCCGACCTGCCGCCGCTGACATCCCGGCGACCCTCAGGTATAAGTTCTTTGAAAGCGGCCTTGCTCTACTGCCCCAGCTCCCCACGTGTCTGCATGTGCATCTTTTCTACCCCCGTCAGCTCTTCCAAAGCCACTGAATTTTTTTTATTATTAGAGGTAAAGCTACTTCATGCATTTGAATCTAGGGCTTTGTTCAAACAACGCAGAAAGGGGGGAAAGTTGTAGCATGAATCTAGGACTTGATTCAAAGAGGAAATAATATGGTGAAAGTAGTAGAGACCGGATACCCAGCCGGTCTCTTGGTTAAAAAGGGAAATAATGGGAAAACGCAGTACAAACTGGATAAGGAACAGATCTATTATTGGTTGAAAAAGGATAGAAAGTGGCGGCTGGTGGACAAGTCAACAGAGTATGTCCAGGATTAGATTTGCTGCCATCACATAGTAAAAGGTCTCCAGGATTAGATTTGCTGCCCTCACATAGTGAAAGGTCTCAGGATTAGATTTGCTGCCCTCACATAGTAAAAGGTCTCAGGATTAGATTTGCTGCCCTCACATAGTAAAAGGTCTCCAGGATTAGATTTGCTGCCCTCACATAGTAAAAGGTCTCCAGGATTAGATTTGCTGCCCTCACATAGTAAAAGGTCTCCAGGATTAGATTTGCTGCCCTTACATAGTACAAGGTCTCCAGGGTTAGGTTTGCTGCCCTCACATAGCATGAACAAACTCGGCATCACCACTTTATGCCTCCTTGTAGGTACATTGTGCTGATGCGTCCACTGTCACATGTCATTATACCAACCTTTTGTTGTTGTTAATGTAAGGGCGCATGTAAAATGAAGCGATCACACTGTTACCTTAGGAACATGTCTAACCAGTGTTATTGTTAATCTAATGCCTCCGGTGATAAGATGCAATTAAACTGTGTTACAAATGGCACTCCTGCTGTTTTCCCCAGTATGATAAGTAAGTTGCTCCTTTACGCTGCTGAGTGTCCTGGTGTCTGTCGGTGTCAAAACCGGCGGATCTCGGGTAGGGGGTCCCGATCTGTGCCTCAAGGCTGATGGTAACAAGAAGTAAGGGACACAGATGTTTCCCCAGGTTCGGGCCCTCTCGATGGAGGTAAAACCCTACTTCCTGCTTGATTAATATTGATGATATGGGTAGTACAAGAGTAGATCTACCACGAGATCGTAGAGGCTAAACCCTAGGAGCTAGGCTATGATGGTATGAATGTAATTGTGATTGGCCTTCTAAGGACCAACCCCTCCGGTTTATATAGACACCGGAGAGGGCTAGGGTTTACATGGATTCGGTTACAAGGAAGGAAATATAATATCTGGATCGCCAAGCTTGCCTTCCACGCCAAGGAAAGTCCCATTTGAACACGGGCCGAAGTCTTGAGTCTTCACGCTTCAATAGTCCGGCTGTCCGGATACCCCCTAATCCAGGACTCCCTCAGTAGCCCCTGAACCAGGCTTCAATGAAGATGAGTCCGGCGCGCCATATTGTCTTCGGCATTGCAAGGCGGGTTCCTCCTCCAAATACTCCAAAATACCTGTTATGACGAACATTGTCCGGTCTCCCATCAATGTTGTGCTCCTCGGCTTCAGCGCCTCAGCAACGACCATCTCCACGTGTCGAGCGAATGCGAGGAGTCAAGGTATTTTTGCATTTGCCACCCTCGATCCTCCGAGCCAACCGTCTATTTGAAGGGACAGGGATTCTCAGATCCAAACCTCACTCCCCTCCCTTGAGCTAGCATCCTAGAGCGCTTTGCGAAAAGCCATTCCAGCATGGCTGGCCGTCGCAGCTCTCCTGCTTGCCCTCCTCGCTCTAAGTCGGGGGATTGGGGGGAGTGCTCAGTTCCTCACAGCCGCTTGGTGAAGTTACAAACTCAAGGGTTTCTTCCACCGGCATTCATGGTCTCTGTCCGAGCTGGAATAGCTACTTACGATGGAGGGGAACAAGCTGAGGGATCTCCCAACCCGTTTCCGGAGGAGCGAATATGCCTTATCTCGCATCTGCTGTGGGGCGTCGGGTTTCCTATCCACCCATTTCTCCGCGGGCTCCTGGAGTTCTATGGCCTCCAGTTACACAATCTTACCCCAGCCTCCATTTTGCACATAGCGGGGTATGTCGCCCTATGCGAGCTATTTTTAGGCTGTGAACCACACTTTGGATTGTGGAGGAAGCTGTTCTGCCTTGTCCCCCGCACCCAGGGGAAGTCCCTGTATCAAGTGGGCGGTGCCGAAATATGGCGCATTGCCAAGACCGGATACCTGTCCGGCACTCCTGAGAATGCACCAGAAAACTGGCCTTCAGAGTGGTTCTATATAAATGACGTTCCCCTTCCGGATCTAGTCCGGAGGGGTCTCCTCAAGTTCAGCAACGCCCCAACAAGGGCATGCCTAAGCTGGCGTCCCCGAGGCCCTCAAGAAGAGGACACAAGGGAGACATTCCTCCTAATGAACAGGATAAAGTTGCTGGCCAAGTCAGGACTGACGATTGTCGAAGTCATGGCAATATGCATAAAGCGAGGAGTGCAGCCGCTCCAATATCGGGGGAGGCCCATGTGGCATTACAACGGGAAAGATGAGGCCACCCGCTGTGGTCATAAGGGTCCGGACTCCGCTGCCACTTTGTCAAGGATTTTGTCCGATTTGTACAAAGGGGAAGAGGAGGAGTTCCTTCGTATAAAAATGCGGGACGGATTCTCCATGTACAACCCCCCAGAGTGGGTAAGTTGCCATCCTTTTCACAGTTTTCATTTACTCTATCGTACTCCTGCTAAGATTACTTGCATCAATGCCTCTGAGCAGGAACTGAGGAGGGCCATGGAAGGAATCTTCAGCCCCTCCCCGCAACCAGAGGACCCTGGAAGGGCCCTAGATCCGAGACTCAAAGTAGATCCGGATATTGCCGTGGAGCTTGTCAATGGAGTATTTTATCAGGCGAGCTGGGATGGCGCCTTAGTGGCCATTACGGCTGACTCCCCTGGACTGCTTCCCACGTCTCGTGTAAGCTGAGCTAAAAAACCCTATCCTTCGAAGAGGACTTTCCCCAGGTATTGTAATTTTACCTTTAAGGCTTTGCTTTATTTGCAGAAACGACGGCCGGAGCGAGGGGCCGAGCCCCTAGGGACTCATCAACCACGGGCGTCCGGATCGGGCAGGCTCAAGAGGAAGGTGGCGAGGGCTGACACACCGCTACAAAGGTAAAGTCATAGCCTGTCCTGCTGTCATAGGATTTGAAATATGACGGCGCCCTTTGTGTCTGGCAGGAAGAGGAATAACCGGGCTATATCCGGAAACCCCACCAACCACGCCTCCACTAGCCAGGTTCCAGAACCAGCCTCGTGAGCGGAGGCGGATACGGGGCCATCGCCGCATAGCTTCTCGACGGATGGTACGGATATGTGTTCGGCCACAAACTCCGAAGTGGAGAGCGCCATGAACCACCAGCGCCGGAAGGCCATGCTCCGGCACAACATCTTTTCCGAAGAGGCTTTTAATGCCTTCAATTCAGCGGACGCATATGTCCGAGCCGCTCGAGGCGGGCTTGCCCAAGCGACAAGCCAGTATACCAAAGACATACGGGTAAGAGATTTTGATAAGTATGCCTAGCAGTAGCTCCTGAGACTTATAATAGTTGGGACAACTATTTTAAGGATCAATATATCCATAGGTCCTTATGGACAAGGATGAACAATTGGCGCGGGAGCTGGAGGCCTGCAAGGCCCAATTATCTGATGCGGTAGCCAAATTGGAGGGATCCCGAGAGGCCCCTGCCGTTAATATTTGTCTCCATTATACACAGATGTACTAGCTAATAGATGGCAGGTGCGGTTCGTCTAACAGTAAGTTCTGCAGACAATCCTGGAATGAATCTGGATGGCGCAGTGGGTGACGACTCGCATCTACAACGACAACTGAAGGCCGGTGAGCGCATCCTTACGCAGGTGATGCAAGAGAAGAACAAGCTTCATGATGCCAATATTCATATGGACATGGAATTAAAGGACGTCCGCACACAACTGGCGGACTCCGTGAAGGAGAACAAAAAACTTCATCGCAGCATTTATGGTAAGAATGCAAGCAAATTGTTTAATAGTTCGGCGAGGAAGTCTATTAAAAAGATTTTTCCTTGCAGGAATGTTAACGGGCTGCCTTGAAGAGGAGATGCCCTCATCTGCAGGTGATTTGCTGCAAGAACTATCGCAGATGCACGAGCGTGCCCGGAAGGTGATGCACGGCGTTACTCAGGCCTTGTGGCCATCAAGCCTACTGCCGAATGGCATGGGGGAGCTTGCGGACCTGCTCCAAGGAGCCCGGCGGCGCTTCCGTCTATGGAAGATATCAGCCTGCCAGCAAGGAGCGAGAGAAGCCTGGGCGATGGTGAAAACACACTACACCAGGCTGGACCCTAACCATATGGTCGAAGTGGGACCGGCGGGGCCCGATGGGCAAGAAATTCCTATGAGCCTGGTGTATGACCAGGTAGCATTAGCCGCTAAGTATTCTCAGTAGGATTGTAGGCTAGATAACCTGTTAGATGGTATAGAGGAGGAATACAGTCATTCTTAGTGATTGTGTAAATTGATTGGCATGAGTAGCCTCTAGCCGGATTGAAATCATTTGTCATGGCGGACCTTTTCGCTTCAGCCCCCGGTCTCTATAGTCCGGGGTGTGTCCGAATACCCGCTCGTTTATGTGAAAACCGGGGCATGCTTGGAGACCAGGCTTAGGGGTCATAGGTGCTTGAACAGACAAGTACCCAACTAGTTATGTTATATTGCATGGATAGCAAGAAACATCTTCTAGGGAGAATAATTCCGTTAGGGGTTCCTTTCCCTAGGTATCCATGTGTCGATGCACATGTCCGGACTACGCATGATGGCACAGGATCCAAAGCTTCTGAGGTTCTTTGTTGTAACCAACGAATACATCCTTTGTTCACCGATCGAATATTCTAGCTTTTGGCTTCACCCAGTCTGAGGTACACATCCAGCTCAACCGGCAGAAACAATCGCAGAGGTGCTCCCCTTATGCCCTAGCCGAATTAACGGGAACGTAGGGCATAAACACAAGAGCCAGGCAACCGAGCTTGGCCACATCTTAAGTCATATTGATGCATACAATGGTGAAGAAAAGGCACATATGGAAAAAGAACACATATGTGATGGGCAAAAAGCCATTAAAGTAATTATGTCTAGCTTCCGAATAGGAAGCCCCCAGATACAGCTTGCACACATGGTACGGCCGGGATAATCCGGAAATCCGCACTATATTAAATACTTTGTGCGAATGGAAAGAGGATCGAGAAAGGAGAGAGACAGTGGTGGAGCATAATTTAAAAAGGAGGGGTGAGGAGACGAACACTGCGCTCGGCATTTAGGCGTAGAATCTCCGGAGTCTAGCCGCGTTCCATGGGTTCGGCTCGAGTCTGTTGTCAGATGCATTACGTAGGCGGTACGCTCCTCCGGTGAGAACTTTGTCGATGACGAAGGGACCTTCCCATCTGGGTTTGAGTTTGTCCTTCTTCTTCTCCGGTAGGCGTAGAACGAGCTTGCCAATATTGTAAGTTTTGGCCCGCACTTCTATGCTTTGATATCGCCAAGCCTGCTGCTGATAGAATGCGGAACGGGCTTTTGCAACATCACGCTCCTCCTCCAGGATGTCCAAGTTATCTTGCCAATCTAACTCGGCCTGCTTCTCTTCATACATGCATACGCATGGCGAATCATGTATTATGTCGCAGGGTAGCACTGCTTCCGCACCGTACACCATAAATAATGGTGTGTATCCGGTGGTTCGATTTGGTGTGGTACGCAGCCCCCAGAGTATGGAGTCGAGCTCCTCTACCCAGTGCGTATCCGATTCTGATAAAGATCTCACTAATCTGGGTTTTATGCCGCTCATGATAAGACCATTTGCCCGTTCGACCTGGCCGTTTGTTTGCGGGTGGTAGACGGAAGCGTAGTCGAGCTTAATGCCTATTTTGCTGCACCAAGTTTTCACTTCATCGGCTGTGAAATTTGAGCCATTATCAGTGATGATGTTGTGGGGGACACCGTACCGGTGTACAACCCCGGATATGAAGTCTATTACTGGTCCGGATTCGGCCGTTTTAACTAGTTTGGCTTTGATCCATTTGGTGAATTTGTCCACCATGACCAATAGGTATTTTTTCTTATGGCTTCCCCCTTTAAGGGGTCCGACCATATCCAGCCCCCAGACCGTGAAGGGCCAAGTTATGGGGATTGTTTGGAGAGCGGTAGGGGGCATATGACTCTGATTGGCGAAGAGCTGGCAGCCGGTGCAATGTTGGACAAGGTCCTGTGCGTCTGCTCGGGCCGTCGGCCAATAGAAGCCTGTACGGAAGGCTTTGCTGACTAGCGCTTGAGCTGTAGCATGGTGTCTGCTCAATCCGGCATGAATTTCAGCCAAGAGTTGCCTCCCTTCCTCTTCGGAGATGCACCTTTCGAGCACTCCGGTCGCGCTTTTCTTGTAGAGTTCCCCTTCGTGGACCTTGTAAGCTTTAGAATGCCGGACTATCCAGTGTGCTTCGTTTTGGTCTTCGGGGAGCTCCTGCCTATTTTGGTAGGCCAAGAACGGCTCGGTCCACGGGGTGATTACGGACATGATTTCGTGGGCCGAAGGTCTTATTTCGGTGGGAGAGCCACCGATTGTGTCGGATGGTTCGGAGTCTGGGGGTATATTCGGATCCGTGCTGGTATTGCCGGACTCCCCTTCCCATACTACGGATGGTTGAACAGCCTTTCCAGGAATATATTAGGTGGGACAGGGTCGCGTTTAGCGCCGATGCGGGCAAGGACGTCCGCCGGTTGATTGTTTTCTCGAGCCACATGGTGGAATTCGAGCCCCTTGAACCGAGCTGACATCTTTAGGACGACATTACGATAGGCCACCATTTTCGGATCCTTGGCATCAAAGTCTCCGTTTATTTGCGATATTGCGAGGTTCGAGTCCCCGTGCACTTCCAGGCGTTGGATGCCCATAGAGACTGCCATCCGGAGACCATGTAACAGGGCCTCATATTCGGCTGCATTGTTGGAGTCGGTGTATAATATTTGTAGGACGTACTGGACCGTGTCCCCGGTGGGAGATGTCAGGACTACCCCTACTCCCAGTCCGGCCAGCATTTTGGAGCTGTCAAAGTGCATGATCCAGTTGGAGTACGCGCCGTACTCTTTCGGGAGTTCGGCTTCTGTCCTTTCGGCGACAAAGTCACCCAATACTTGCGACTTAATGGCTCGCCGCGGTTTGTATGTAATGTCGAACGGCAGGAGCTCGATAGCCCATTTAGCAATCCAGCCCGTAGCATCGCGGTTATTAATTATGTCGTTGAGTGGTACTTCGGAGGCGACGGTAATCGAACACTCTTGAAAGTAGTGTCTTAGCTTCCAAGATGCCATGAAGACTGCGTATGCTATTTTTTGATAGTGTGGGTATCGGGATTTACATGGGGTGAGGACCATTGATACGTAGTAAATCGGCTTTTGAAGCGGGAATTTGTATCCGTCCACCTCTCGTTCGACGACGAGCATTGCGCTTACCACTTGATGTGTTGCAGCTATGTATAGTAGCATAGGTTCGCCGATGTTTGGCGCTATTAGGACCGGATTACTGGCCAATAAGATCTTTATCTCGTCGAGTCCGGCCGCGGCTGCATCCGTCCATACAAAGTGTTCGGTGCGCCGAAGGAGGCGGTAAAGAGGCAACGCCTTTTCTCCTAGCCTGGATATAAATCGGCTCAAAGCGGCCATGCATCCCGCTAGCTTCTGGATGTGCTTAAGGTCTGTTGGTGTGGCCAACTGCGACAGGGCTCGGATTTTTGCTGGATTCACTTCAATTCCTCTATTGGAAACAATGAAGCCCAAGAGCTTCCCCGAAGGGATACCGAAAACACATTTTTTCGGATTCAACTTGATGTCGTATGTCCGGAGGTTATCGAATGAAAGCCTCAAGTCATCTATTAGGGTTTCGACGTGTCTGGTTTTTATGACAACGTCGTCCACATATTGATGCGGAGCATCCTTCCATCATCCCCATGGACTCTACATCAACACCTCCAACCCCACAAGGACCTATGACTCGAGCACGTGCAAGAGCTCTTGAAACCGAGGTGACATCACTCCTCTCATAATTCCCTTTCGATTCACATGAGACATGGTTACTACCTCAAACGGAAACGCTATGCATGCTTAGGTACCAAGGAACCAACCTAGAAGAAGCTATAGCTCAAGATGGACATCAAGAGAGAGAGGAGGAGCTGGAGAGTCCAGGACGGGCGGTACTACCGCTCAAGCCAAGCGGTACTAACGCTGAGCCGAGCCAAGCGGCACTACCGCTCGAGATCCGCCCTACTTCTGCCGAACCCGACAAACTCTAGCAATCAAACGGCGCCAGAGGGGTACTACCGCCCTTCCAAGCGGTACTACCGCTGAAGCACCTCAAGCGGTACTACCACCCATAGGACCGGTACTACCGCCCTGCCTGCGTGCAGCGTTTCGGGCCGAGGCTCATGTACTCGTTTCGCCCCCAACTTACCCCTTGGAGAACCTAGACTATAAATAGACCCTTCCCTCATCCTTTCTAGGGTTAGCATTGGATTAGCTCATATTTGGGTGAGAGCCTTTGCTCATCCACTTGGATACTTCTCCTCGGAGATCACGACCTCTTCGGAGAAGATCCCCCAAGCGGATTCAAGACCCCTTCTAGGGAAGAACATCAAGGCCTCCTCTTGGAGAAGAACGGTTCCTTTGTATCCTTACCTTTGTTGATCTTGAACCATGTGCTACCTTATGTGTGTGATGATCTAGCGCTTGTGTGATCGATTCCTTGTTGGTTGAGTGATTCTCTCTCGTTTTCCCCGTGTTTTCCCTTTGTGCTTCCGCGTGTTCTTCGTGATTCCCCGTAGGATCCACTCCAAACGTGAAAGATCGACGCTATAGGGTTCCACCCTGTATCATATGGTATCATGAGCCACGTTGATCACGTTTTTGGAGCCCCTACCCCGTGTTTTCTAGCTTGATTTTGTTGTTTTCGTCCTAAATCCGAAAATCCCCACCAAAAATAGCCCCCAATTTCTTTTTGTGATTTGTTGGTTTGATGATGTTTTGTTGATTTTGATCCGTGGATTTTCTTGGTTTCGAGTCGATCTAGCATCTCCCCAAGTTTCACCTCTTTCCATCCACAAAATCCATCGAATTTTGGCCCCGAAATCATCCATTTCCGCCCCAAAATCGCGCCCCGATCCGATCTGCGAAAAATCCCGACACGAGTGGTACTACCGCCCCTCCGAGCGGTACTACCGCTGAGAACCTCAAGCGGTACTACCGCCCCGCGAACGCTACTACCGCCAGGCCCTGTTCCAGCCGAAACAGTCGAAAAATCCCGACACGAGCGGTACCACCGCCCTTCCCAGCGGTACTACCGCCCTGGCCAGTTCCAGCTTTCCGAGTTTCACCATTTTCACCATAGCTTCCACATCCGGAGTCCGATTTTCGCGTTCTTTAGCTTGTTGAGAAGCTATTGACATTCCCCATCCACCTAGATATGCTACAACACCATTGGACACCATCTAATTTTCCGAATATTGGCATCTTTGCCTAGGGTTTTCACCACATCATACGCTATACCACTTCCACTTTCTGCTACCACCATTGTTGCTTTTGGTCTTTGAGAATTTGAGTTGTGGTTCCCGTGTCCTATTGTGTTTTGGCTATATAGGTACGGTTGGACGTCAACATCACCACCGCTCATCTTCGCCAAGGACTTGTCATCGCCAAGGACGGTAACCTCGACGACATCTTTGTCATCTCTCGCAATTGCATTGATAACCATCATAGCCCATCTTTTGCGTTGCTTACCCATCGAGGCTAGCCATTGAGTATTGCTGGCAACGTGACTTGTGCACATTAGTGATCATACTCCATAGCATACATACCATACCATAGTGGTGCATATCTTGAGATCCACTTGTGTGTCACAAAGTTGTCATCGCATACACAATTGCTATCTTGGTTCGTGAGGTTTGCATAAGAAAAGAGCTCAAAAGAGAAAGAGCCACCCAAGCTTTTAAGCAAAAGAGAAAGATAAGCAAAGAGCTTATAAGCAAGAACCATAGCATCATACTACATTAAGATTGTCATATAAGATCATCTTGGATCATAGCACCGAAATAACATACATATAGCATACTTGGGATAGAGATCGTTGCATTTTTGCCTAGTAGGTTGTGCACAAGCTCGTATCCGCCTATTGTGCAATCGTGCTAGCGTCTCTCTAGTATTGTGCAACAAGAGCATTTTCGTGGATTCCACATTTTGGCTCACTTTTGGTTTGCACAATCCCACTTATCTATTTGCGTGTGTGTTTCCGTGTACCACTACTTGCTTGGTCTACTTGTTGCACTTGCGAATTTGTGAATCTTTTTCAACATCTTTGAGTCAAGCTAACTTTTGCAATCAATTTTGTGCCACCATCCTAACCAAGCTCCACCAAAAGCTTTTACTTGTGTAGGTGTGAGAATCGACAAGGATCGGTACCAATAGTGCTATTTCATTGTCCGCATTTGAGTGAACTTGATTCATCTTCAACTTCGGTCAAAGGTACATTGGTATTAGTTCTTCTCCTTCTACCACTCACAATTTGCTTGAAATGATGGATAGGCCAAGTTCTTCTACAAATCCACTCTTCATCGAGCAAGACGACGACATGTCATCATACTTCACCAAGAGCCACCTCTTTGGCGCACAACGAGCTCTACATCAAGAGCAACAAGCAATGAACGACCGCATCGACAACCTCACCACCGATTTGCGACTCTCCGAGCAACGTACACGAGACTACTTCGACAACAAGCTCGACGCGCACAAGCAAGAGAACGATGCAAGAATGGACGAGATCCGCGCCTTGTTGGTGAACCGGCCTCCTTCTACATCCTCATACTCAAGACGGAGCCACTCAAGTCGACACTCCGACGACTCCTTCTCCGGCACAAGTACACCGTCATCGAACACTCTTTGCCGAGCCGCGCGTCAAGACCGTCATGCATCTCGCAACCCGCTACACGACAAGAATTCCCAAGACCAAGTTGATGAACAAGTTCCTCGTCCTCAATCAAACCAAGTAGCGTTTGCTCAAGCTCAAGAACGACAACGTCTTCGTCGCCAAGAAGAACAAGAACGAGCGCGTCTACACCAACAACAACAAGATGCCAAGGCTCAACGTCTTCAACAACAACAACGAGAAGCACAAGCTCTTGAGGCGGAACGTGCCCTTCAAGCATCAAGTCGAGCTATCGCCAACCGCAATCGTGAAAGGCGCAATCAAGAGGAAGCCCTTCGAGAAGAAATCCAAGAGAGGAACTACCATCCACGTGCGCAACGTCAAGCCCCACAAGCTCCTTCACAAGCTCCTCACGCTCAACCCCAACCTCAAGGTCAACAAGAGCAAGTTGATAATGGACTTCCTCCACGCCAAGAGCAACATGAGGATGATTACCCTCCACGTCAAGGGCGTCATCATCACCATCGCCCACAACACAATGAAGAGCAACGCTATGGCAAGCTCAAGTTCACAATGCCCAAGTTCAACGGAAGCAATGATCCCGAAGAGTATCTCTCATGGGCATTGAAGGTCGACAAAATCTTTCGTTTACACAACTTTGAGGAAGAGAAGAAGATCGCTATGGCATCACTTGAGTTCCAAGACTATGTGCTCATATGGTGGGAACAAGTCCTTGAGCGCCGACAAGCAAGAGGTGAACCTCCAATCACCACTTGGGCTCAAATGAAGGATGTCATGCAAGCACGATTTGTGCCCACCTACTACAACCGTGATCTCTTCAAGAAGCTACAACTCCTCAAGCAAGGAACAAAGTGTGTTGAAGAATACTACAAGGAAATGGAGATTGCCATGATTCGAGCCAATGTCACGGAGGATGATGAGCAAACAATGGCACGATTCTTGAATGGACTCAACCATCCCATCAAGAAGATCGCCGACTTCCAACCCTACTCCAACCTCATTGAGCTCGTGCATCAAGCTACAAAGGCGGAACGTCAAGTGCAAGATGACTTCAAGTACGCCAAGTACTCATCCAAGACATACGGCTTCTCCAACATCCAAGCTTCAACAACTACTCCAACTTCAACATCAACCAAGCCTTCTCCAAGCAACGACGACAAGTCAAGTTACAAGAAAACTTCTACAAGTTCAAGTCGTCCTCCTCCTACTACAAGCAACTTCAAGCCGCGTGCTTCATCATCTACTCCAACCGATGAGACCGTCAAGACAAGCTCCTTCAAGTGTTTCACTTGCGGCAGCCGAGGCCACAAATCCTATGAATGCACCAACAAGCGCACCATGATACTCAACGACGATGGCACCTACGACTCAATGAGTGAAGATGAAAGGGAAGCTATTGAGCAAGTGGCCATGCACCGACACGTGAATGAGGATGAAGATGATCAAGTCTTTTGTGATGAAGATACGAGCCCCGCTCTCGTTGTCTCCAAGGTCTTGACACTTCAATATCAACAAGAAGAAGACCAACGATGCCACATCTTCCACACAAAGGCTGGCATCAATGGACGATCGGTCAAGGTCATCATCGATGGAGGTAGTTGCCACAACTTGGCAAGCGAAGAACTATGCTCCAAGCTTCAATTGATCAAGAAGAAGCACCTGCACCCCTACAAGGTTCAATGGCTAAGTGACTCCGGCACTATACGAGTTGAGCATACGGTCCAAGTATCCTTCAAAATCGGTGCATATGAGGACACTTTGGAATGTGATGTGGTCCCAATGACCGTTTGCCACCTCCTCCTTGGTCGGCCATGGCAATTCGACCGTGGTGTCTTCCACAATGGGCGTACAAACCACTATAGCTTCAAGATGAAAGGAAAAGAATATGTCCTACGACCCATGTCTCCTAGTCAAGTGATAGCCGACAAACAAACCACCAACCAAAGAGAGAAGAGTGAGAAAGTGAGCCACCAAAAAGTGAGTGAGAGCCACAAGCCAAATTTGAGCGCCTCTTCGCCTAGAGAGAAAAACCTCATACTATTTGCCACCAAAATTGAGATGAGATAAGTGTGTGAGAACCCATCGAGTGTGATGCACTTTGTCCTTGTGTGCAAGGATGGAGAAACAAAAACTAACACCGTTCACGAGCTACCTTTGGTGCTTCAATCTCTTTTGCAGGAATTTCAAGATGTTTTCCCCGATGAGCTACCTCCGGGTCTACCTCCTCTTCGAGGCATTGAGCATCGAATCGACCTCATCCCCGGAGCGCCACTTCCAAACAAAGCTCCATACCGTGCCAATCCCGAAGAAACCAAGGAGATTCAACGGCAAGTACAACAACTAATCGACAACGGTCATGTACGTGAAAGCTTAAGCCCTTGTGCCGTTCCCGTTATTCTTGTGCCTAAGCCCGATGGAAGTTTCCGCTTGTGCTCCGATTGTAGACCTATAAATTCTATCACCGTGCGCTATAGGCATCCCATTCCTCGCTTAGATGATATGCTTGATGAACTTAGTGGAGCCAACTTTTTCTCAAAAATTGATCTTAAAAGTGGCTATTACCAAATCCGCATTCATGAGGGTGATGAATGGAAAACTGCTTTCAAAACCAAATTTGGCTTATATGAGTGGTTGGTTATGCCTATGGGTTTGTCGGAAGCACCCGGAACTTTCGTGCGTCTCATGCATCATGTGCTTAGACCTTATATTGGAATCTTTGTTGTGGTTTACTTTGATGATATTCTTGTGTTTAGCAAAACCATGAAAGAGCATCTTGATCATGTTAAGCTTGTTTTGCAAACACTTCGAAAAGAAAGTCTTTATGCCAACTTAAAAAAATGCACTTTTGGCGTTGACAAGGTGGTTTTCTTGGGTTTCGTTGTCTCTTCCAAGGGTGTCCATGTTGATGAAACTAAGATCAAAGCAATTAAAACTTGGCCCCAACCCACCAATTTGCAACAAGTGCGAAGTTTCCTTGGTCTTGCAGGTTTTTATCGTCGCTTTGTGAAAAACTTTAGCACTATTGCAGCTCCTTTGCATGCTTTGAGTAAGAAGAATACTCCTTTTGTTTGGGGATCTTTTCAATCCAACGCTTTTGATGAGATCAAGTCTTTGCTTACTCATGCTCCTATTCTTGCTTTGCCCAATTTTGACAAAACTTTTGAGGTTCATTGTGATGCAAGTGGTACCGGAATTGGCGGAGTTTTGATGCAAGAAAAACGAGCCATTGCTTATTTTAGTGAAAAACTCTCCGGTGCTCAACTCAACTATCCCGTATATGACAAAGAATTGTATGCTTTAGTGCGTGTACTACATGTTTGGGAACATTATCTTAGACCTCATGAGTTTGTCATCCATACCGATCATGAAATGCTTAAGTACGTGAAAGGTCAAACTAAATTGAACAAGCGTCATGCCAAATGGAGTAAATTTATTGAATCTTTCCCATTTGTGATCAAGTACATTAAGGGTAAGGAGAACGTAGTTGTCGATGCACTTTCACGCATATGCACGCTTGTCACCCAACTTGAGTTGAATGTTATTGGCTTTGAGCACATAAAAGATTTGTATGCTAGTGATCCGTCTTTTGCACCTCATTATGATAAATGTTTGACGCATACATCTTGGGAACAATATTACCTCAAGGATGGTTATCTTATGAGAGCTAACAAACTATGCATTCTCGAGTCTTCTCTTCGTTTGCTACTTTTGCAAGAGGCTCATGGAGGCGGACTCATGGGACATTTTGGACGCAACAAGACTTTCGCCACGCTCTCCAAGAACTACTTTTGGCCCAAGATGTTTCGAGACGTCTCGCGCTTCACCACCCGATGCTCTACATGCCGCAAAGCTAAGTCAAAAGCTCAATCTCATGGTCTTTACATGCCTCTTCCTATTCCTTATCAACCTTGGGAAGACATTAGCATGGATTTTGTACTTGGTTTGCCTAGAACTCAAAATGGAAAGGATTCCGTGTTTGTTGTTGTGGACCGATTTTCTAAGATGGCACATTTCATTCCTTGCAACAAGGTAGACGATGTTTCACATATTGCAAATATCTTTTGTAGGGAAATCTTGCGCCTTCATGGAGTACCGAAGACAATCGTCTCCGACTGCGACGTCAAGTTCTTGAGTTACTTTTGGAAGACCCTATGCGCCAAGCTCGGAATCAAGCTCTTGTTCTCATCCGCATACCATCCTCAAACCGACGGCCAAATGGAGGAGACGAACCGAACGCTATCCACTCTCCTTCACGTGTTGATCAAGAAGAACATCAAGGAGTGGGAGGCATGTCTACCCATCGCCGAGTACTCCTACAACCGTGCAAGACATTCGACTACCGGCAAGTCCCCCTTCGGGGTCGTCTACGGCTTCAACCCATTGTCCCCATTGGACATTCTACCTCTTCCTCTACAAGAGCGCACCAACCTCGACGCAAGTGCCCGTGCAAGCTACATCAAGAAGATGCATGAAGATACAAGACACACCATCGAGCGCCAAGTACAACGACTAGCGACCAAGCTCAACATCAACAAGAAACCCATGATCTTCAACATAGGCGATATCGTGTGGCTACACCTTCGCAAGGAACGCTTCCCCAACGAACGCAAGTCCAAACTTCTACCTCGAGCCGATGGACCCTTCAAGGTGTTAGCACGCTACAACAACAACAACGCCTACAAGCTCGACCTACCAAGCGACAAGTACAACATGAGTGACACTTTCAACGTCAAAGACCTCTCGCCTTTCCATGGTGATGAAGATCTTGATCCGAGGTTGGATCCTTTCGAAGGGAGGGGATATGATGCGGAGCATCCTTCCATCATCCCCATGGACTCTACATCAACACCTCCAACCCCACAAGGACCTATGACTCGAGCACGTGCAAGAGCTCTTGAAACCGAGGTGACATCACTCCTCTCACAATTCCCTTTCGATTCACATGAGACATGGTTACTACCTCAAACAGAAACGCTATGCATGCTTAGGTACCAAGGAACCAACCTAGAAGAAGCTACAGCTCAAGATGGACATCAAGAGCGAGAGGAGGAGCTGGAGAGTCCAGGACGGGCGGTACTGCCGCTCAAGCCGAGCGGTACTACCGCTGAGCCGAGCCAAGCAGCACTACCGCTCGAGATCCGCCCTACTTCCGCTGAACCCGACAAACTCCAGCAATTGAACGGTGCCAGAGCGGTACTACCGCCCTTCCAAGCGGTACTACCGCTGAAGCACCTCAAGCGGTACTACCGCCCATAGGACCGGTACTACCGCCCTGCCTGCGTGCAGCATTTCGGGCCGAGGCCCATGTACTTGTTTCGCCCCCAACTTACCCCTTGGAGAACCTAGACTATAAATAGACCCTTCCCTCATCCTTTCTAGGGTTAGCATTGGATTAGCTCATATTTGGGTGAGAGCCTTTGCTCATCCACTTGGATACTTCTCCTCGGAGATCACGACCTCTTCGGAGAAGATCCCCCAAGCGGATTCAAGACCCCTTCTAGGGAAGAACATCAAGGCCTCCTCTTGGAGAAGAACGGTTCCTTTGTATCCTTACCTTTGTTGATCTTGAACCATGTGCTACCTTATGTGTGTGATGATCTAGCGCTTGTGTGATCGATTCCTTGTTGGTTGAGTGATTCTCTCTCGTTTTCCCCGTGTTTTCCCTTTGTGCTTCCGCGTGTTCTTCGTGATTCCCCGTAGGATCCACTCCAAACGTGAAAGATCGGCGCTATAGGGTTCCACCCTGTATCACATATGCTTCCACTGTTTTGCCGATTTGTTTCACCAGGCTTGTTGGAATCATGCGTTGATAGGTTGCGCCGGCATTCTTGAGCCCGAAGGGCATAGTGTTGAAGCAAAAAGGGCCATATGGCATTATAAAAGCTGTTGCAGCTTGGTCAGACTCTGCCATCTTTATTTGATGGTATCTAGAGTATGCGTCGAGAAAACACAGCGAGTCATGTCCAGCTGTGGCATCGATGATTTGATCGATGCGAGGGATGGGAAAGGGATCCTTGGGGCAAGCCTTGTTGAGGTCTTTGAAGTCGACCCATAGGCGCCAGGATTTGTTCGTTTTTGGCACCATTACCAAATTCGCCAGCCAATCCGGATGTTTAATATCTCTGATGAATCCTGCCTCAAGCAGCTTGGCTAGCTCTTCCCCCATGGCTTGCCGTTTGGATTCTGAAAATTGCCTAAGGGTCTGTTTAACCGGTTTGTATCCCTATAGTATATTGAGGTTGTGTTCGGCCAGCCGGCGTGGGATGCCTGGCATGTCCGAAGGGTGCTAGGCGAAAATGTCCCAATTCTCGCGTAAGAAATCTCGTAGTGCGGCGTCCATCACGGGGCTCAATTGTGTTCCGATGGATGCCGTCTTTGTGGGATCCGTTGGGTGGACCTGGAATTTGACTATCTCATCTGCGGGTTTAAATGAGGTGGACTTGGGTCGTTTGTCGAGTATCACGTTGTCCCTGTCCATGGTGGCCCGCAGTGTCGTTAACTCTTCGGCCGCTAGGGCCTCAGATAATGCTTCCAGGGCTAGTGCTGCGGTTTTGTTTTCGGCGCGGAGTGCGACGTCCGGATCACTGGCTAGAGTGATAATTCCGTTGGGCCCGGGCATTTTAAGCTTCATGTACCCGTAATGGCGCACAACTTGAAAGCTTGCAAATGCGTCCCGCCCTATAAGGGCGTGGTATCCGCTGCTGAAAGGAGCCACTTGGAATGTAATTTCTTCGGACCTATAATTCTCCGGGGTGCCGAATACCACATCGAGTGTGATTTTTCCCGCGCACCGCGCTTCCTGAGTAGGGATGATTCCCCTGAAGGTGGTGCCACTTTGCTTGATGCAGCCTTTATCAATATCCATTTTGTTGAGTGTTTCTTCATAAATCAAGTTTAACCCGCTTCCGCCGTCCATGAGTACTTTGGTTAGCCGGAAGCCGTCCACGATTGGAATAAGGACCAGAGAGGCTGGTGCCCGGACAGTCTGGAATCGAGGTTTGTCACTGGCATTGAAAGTTATAGCCATGTCGTTCCAGGGGTTCATCTTTGCCACATGGCAAATTTCCGCAGAGCTTCAGTGAGCCTGCTTGCGCCTGTTGTTCGAGGCGAAAGTCTCGAAGACTGTTAGTACCTTATTGTGACCGCGGGCAGGATATTGTTCCGCTTCATGGCTCGCAAGAAGATCCTCGCCATTTTTTGCCACCTGCCGGAGTATCCAACACGCCCTGAGGCTATGAGCTGGCATTGTATCCGGTGTACTGTGGAGCTTACATGGCCCATCGAGCCATTCTTCCAATACGGATCCCCGCCCTGGGGTGGGCTTCAGTTTCTTGGGGATTGGATTGGGCGTCTTACGAGAGTTCGTCCGTTTTGTTCGGACAAAGGTCTTGGTGAGAGTGGTACTATCCCAAAATTCTGTTTGGGTCTTCCAGGCGCTCTCCACTGCACAGTACTTACGTACTATGGTTGCCAAGTCTGCAAATCGTATTATCTCGCGGCGGCTTATAGCATTGAGGAGCCCTTCGTCCGTGCAGTTTTCGCAGAAGAGTGAGACCATGTTCTCCTCGCGGCAGTCCTTAACCTTGTTGAGCGCAAGGAGGAATCTGGCCCAGTAATGATGCACCGTCTCCTGGGGCTCTTGCCTAATGCGGGAGAGATAGTTTAAGTCCAAATAAGTGTTGTTAGCAGAATCCGGATTATGATCCGATCTAATGCCCAGGGGCGCGGGCGGCTCCGAGCCCAACAGCTCGGAATCCGGGATGCTACCCGATTCCTTCGGCCCAATGCCCGATCCTAAGTCCGGGACCTGGGGTAGGTTGTCCTCTTACCGGATTTTCGTCTCAAGGAGTTCGGCGATCCGAACATAATTCGTCCTCAAATCTGGGGGACGATCCGTGTGTGGTTCTTCCACAATCGCTATCTCATGGGTGGCCGGCGGGGATCTGATGTCCCTTCGGTCGGGTTTAAGCCCAATCCAGTCGTCGTACGTAGCGACTCCAAGGGCGGCGATGCGATCCAAGAGTTCATTAAAGGAGGAGCGCTCCATTGGATCCATCTGTTCGGCAAGTTCCGAACTGACCCGAAGGTTATGATTGATGACCCGAGAGGCCATCGTTGGCTTTGTCGCCGACGGGGCGGCCATGATAAAGCCGCCGAGCCGGAGTGTCTGGCCTACAGCCAGAGCTCCCTCCGAAGTAAGGTCGTCCTTGAAGACGAGTCGAGCCATCAAGCCTTGCAGCGACGTCACAGAGGAACTCTCAATGAAAGCACCAATGTCGGTGTCAAAACAGGCGGATCTCGGGTAGGGGGTCCCGATCTGTGCGTCAAGGCCTATGGTAACAAGAAGTAAGGGACACAGATGTTTACCCAGGTTCGGGCCCTCTCGATGGAGGTAAAACCCTACTTCCTGCTTGATTAATATTGATGATATGGGTAGTACAAGAGTAGATCTACCACGAGATCGTAGAGGCTAAACCCTAGGAGCTAGCCTATGATGGTATGAGTGTAATTGTGATCGGCCTTCTAAGGACCAACCCCTCCGGTTTATATAGACACCGGAGAGGGCTAGGGTTTACATGGAGTCGGTTACAAGGAAGGAAATATAATATCCGGATCGCCAAGCTTGCCTTCTACGCCAAGGAAAGTCCCATCCGGACACGGGCCGAAGTCTTGAGTCTTCACGCTTAAATAGTCCGGACGGTGTACACAGTCCGGCTGTCCGGATACCCCCTAATCCAGGACTCCCTCAGTGTCCCCACGGTCCCATGCCCTTAAACCAACTCTTTAGCTACTGTTGATTTACTGTGTCTGGTAAACAAGCAATGCCACCATTAAAGTAATCCCATATTTGTGGAATCTCATTGTTGATCGTAATGCTTCTGGTAACATGAAGCATTGCTGACGTTTTAAAATCTCTACTGTCCTTGCGTGGTTGCCATGAACATAATTAAGATGCTTCTTTTCATTTTGTATATGTTTCTTATATTCTTATTGACCAGCAAATGTTTACTTTCTATCTTTTTGTGCAGATAGGGATATCCATTTCACCTTGTTGCTATTGTGACCTTTTGGTGAACTGCACAAAACACTTTTTTTTTGGAATGAGTGTCTTGTGCAGTTCAACTAACATGTCATGTGGGCAACATCTCTCAATTTTGGTGGAACTGCACAAAATGGTGATTGGAGTTTCCAAAATCTCCGTCAAGTTCTGCTGGTAATCTCATGCAACATTTTATTAGCCTTTGCAAGATGGAGCCGTCACTGTCACCATAATGGCACTTTATTTTAGTGGAACTATACAAAAGGATAAGAAAATTATAGTTGCACCTTACATGAGTCGGTCAGCCAACCTTAATGTTCGTCAATTTTAGTGCAACTACTAAAGAAGAACCTGCCAGCTCACAAGAGCAAGTACTTCTTGCTAGCTGAATGATGCAATCTTTGCTTCATTTCAGGTGAACTGCAGAAAAAGGCGCATGAATTGAATCATGCAACTCCAGGCAGACCTCATCCAAGTAGAGCTGGAGGTTGAGTTCAAGGAGGCCGCTATTAAAGCGAAACTATGCTCTCCTGTCTCCATGTTTGTGTTGTGCAAACATGTTGTGCAAACAGGAATACTCAACTACAGATGTTGTGACGGTCAAGAGCATTCGCCAAGTTCTTCGATTGTATGACATGGCTAGCCAAGATGGATTTA
Source organism: Triticum timopheevii (assembly GCA_963921465.1). Taxonomy (NCBI): domain Eukaryota; kingdom Viridiplantae; phylum Streptophyta; class Magnoliopsida; order Poales; family Poaceae; genus Triticum; species Triticum timopheevii. The sequence continues at coordinate 280,559,813 of OY997274.1, read as the reverse complement.
ATCCCGATATTCACTTTATCAAAAGGCTCTAATGGGTTGGTTCTAAATCTTGCAAGCTGGGAATCAGTGAGATGTGTAGGCATCTTTGTTGTACTTATTATTTGAATCTTATTTGTTGGTTCTGAATCTTGCAAGCTGGGAATCAATGAGATGTGTATGCATCTTTGTTGTACTTATTATTTGGATCTTATTTGTTGGTTCTGAATCTTTCAAGCTGTGAATCAATGAGATGTGTAGGCATCTTTGTTGTACTTATTATTTGGATCTTATTTGTTGGTTCCGAATCTTGCAAGATGGGAAACACGGCATGATGATGCAGAGGACAACAACCATAACAAACAGTTCAAACTTGGTAGTATTATCTTTGTGAAAGTGCGACAAATGTGCTGATCGTGTGCGTCCTGAGAATAATAATTCTAATTGTTGTGCATGTTGATCCTATGGCACTGATAGAACGAGCGAATGCATTGCTTGTTTTAAGTATAAATTTCTATTAAATCTAATTAAATTTAAGTAAAATGACCACTAACTCCTGTAATTACAGTACCAATATAGACCCGCTCGTGAACCAACGTGTGGCCGGAGTAGGTTTCTTAATGGAGGCGTTTGAATGCGCCGAGGGTGCATCTTCTGCCGGGCGTGCAGTGGACGAGGGAGGGGTAGTAACTTTTGTCGCATGTACACACTCAGCTTACTGTTGAATCCAGTTCCCCAAGAGCTGAAAAACGAACTGCTGCCGCCGCCTACACACTCGTTCACTCGAAGAGACTCCAATGGCAATCCGAGGGGTGAGCCTGCTGGATATGGACTGCAGCAAGGAGTTCCCCTTTGAGTTCGCCGTTCAGTCCTATGGCTGCACCAAGTTGAATGCGATGTACACCAAAGATACGGACTTAGTGAAGCTCTGCCTCGCCTCAGTCCTATGGCTGCACCAGGTTCTGGAGCATTTACCTGTTTCATCGGCAGCGCCGACTGCACCTTCGCTACGGTGGAGAGAAGGAAGAACGCGACGATTCAGCCATCTGGTGCAATAAGCTTGTCGACATCCAGAAGCAATACAAGATCATCAGCAACGGGCAGGAGAAGGACTCCGTGGTTGACCTTGCTGAGACCATCATCGACCCCTGATATGCCAACATGAAAGAAGACGACCTGAACACGTGGGAGGTACCTCTGAATCTAGCCTACATAACCTACGCGGCCAAGGACGCATACGCATGCTACGACATGTACAGGCAGATCTTGGACATGAGGATGTGTCTGCTTCCCGTAACCGACGAGTACACGGACAGCCGCAGCGTCATGATCAAGCGTGCCAGGAAGGTCTAGATGTTGTACTTTATCTGTTTATAAGCACCTTTATCATCTGAGTGTTTCATGCATTAGCTTATGTCTCGTAATTATCTGTTTTGTCCGAAATATTTCTTTTAAGAACCCATTAACCTGATTGCTTTTTTAGTGGCTATTTGCTTATGTATGTAAACTAGTTCACTTGTCTGTAAAAAAAATAGTTCACTCGGCTGCCGTGCTTTGAATCTCCTTCCTCCCAACATATTCCCCTCCTCAGGTGGACCCAGCAGGTCTCTGAATTTTCTCCCACTTTCTTTTTCGATGTAAACTGAGTTTTCTCCCAGTACTTTCCCCTAGAACAAACTCAACTGTCCCACGTCTAGTCTAAAAAATAATAATACCCCACATACTATTAATTCATCAAATTAAAATGATATTTTATTTTGTAAGTTGAAAGTTCTTACAAAATAATAATTATTATTATTTATATATAACTTGGGAAGTTAACTCCTAGTGATTGCATACATAAGCTTGCAAAGATTTTACTGACGTGCAATCATGTGTTTATATTTTTATAACATTTCTCCGACTAGCCCAACATGATATTTTCACCCAGCCCAGCAAGTCCGCGGATTTCAAGAAAAATGCAAATGGGATTTAAATGTGCTACATAGATGCTACATCATTGTTTCACCCAGCCCACCAAATGGACTAAAAAAACAAATGGACTGGCTGACATGTGGGCCAGTAGGTCAAAGCCTAAAAAGGTGTTGGATTTACATCCAACGGCTGGCATTCTTCTTCAATCTCTCGTCTTCTTCCCCCAGCGCTGCCGGAACCGCCTGCTCCAGCCTTCGGCGTCCAGCGGCGTTGTTTTGCGCTCCTCAGCAAAACGCTACCCCGCCGACGGCCAGGCCATCCCTCCACTCCGCACCTCCTGTTATTCTCTGCCGAGTGTAGGCCCACCCCGCACCCGAACCAGTCAAGTTTCCCACTCCTCTCTGTCTGCGACTCCACTGCCGTGTCTTCCCCATCTCCGGGTCGTTCCAGTCTGGGGCCTCGCCGTCGTCCACCGCCTCGGTGCGCTCGGCGCGGTGTGGTCAACATACGAGAGTCATCGGAAGAGGACTGTACGTGGAGAGCCTGACGGCTGGGACCCACGAGGTCCATGGTCGCACGCAAGGAAAGTTCCTCCTTATTACGCACTGTACGTGGTAAGGGCTTCTGTATTTCGTGAAAAAAACGTTCCCCCCGCTGACAGGTCGGACCCACCAGCTATATCTTCGCACGCAAGGAAGTGCCTCCGTATTATGCACCAAAAAATGAATACCCCCTGCTAGCTGGGACCCACCATAGTGGGTGGCTGACTTGTGGGCCTACTAAGTTGACGAGGACGGAGGGCTTTGTCAACTTAGTCAATATGAACGATTCTAGCTCCAGTGATCGTACGATGTCCATCCAATGGCCATAGTGCTTCTTCAACCTCTGGTCTTCTTGCTCCAGCCGCCTAAAGCAGCGCCGGTTGTGCCATGTGCTCCTGCCTCTCGTGGCCGGCTGTGATGCCGCAGAGGCCTCACCGGCCCTACTACTCCCACCGCTGGCCCAGGGTATCCCTCTACTCACCCACACCCCCTGTTATTCTGCGGCGACGGCAGCCTCACGCCACAGCCAAACCAGTGAACCCTCATACTCCTCTCCGCGTGGGCATCCACTGCCGTGTCTTCCCCGGCTTCGCGTCGTCCCCTTCCTAGGCCTCGCCGTCGTCCACCGCCATGGTGCTCTCCGTGCAGCGTGCTCAACGTGGTCAAGGAACGACTTCCATCGGAAGAGTAATGTACGTGGAGAGGCTGACAGCTAGGTCCACGGCCACAACCCAGTTTTTTTGTGATTTGCCAAGTAAGTCGCTTTGTCAGGCCTGTTGGGCTGCAAATCTTTCAAGAGGAGGAGAGCTTTCATTCGGCTGGCCGAGAAAATGGCCCATCAGTAATGAGAAATGGGTTGTACATTTTTAAAACACATCAAACCGGCAATTAGTTTCAAATATCTTTTTTTCATTTCGAGATTTTAAATTACATTAATTTTTATGCGTGGAGAATTTGTTGGATTTTATATTGATATACATTTATTTTTAAAAACAGTTTGAATGTGAGTCAAAATTTCGGGATTAAAAACAGTTCGGACCGCACCGAAATATGCAAAATTTCGTATAATTTTTTAACCGTGGCCACAATATGGGCTGTCATGCTAACAAAAAGAATATGGGCTAAAAAAACCTTAAGAATTAGCAAATGGGCTGTAAATTATTAGAAATAATGGCAGATGGGTTGTATGCTGTTTTCCATAGATTTGAGGCTTTCGTAAGAAAGAGGTTGACGCACAAGCACTGACTGTTGGATGTCCATCCAACGGCCGTCGTGCTTCTTCAATCTCTGCTCTTCCTGCTCCAGCCGCTCAAACAAGCGCCGATGGGACTGCCTGGTGCCTGCTCCCTCCTCCCCGCAGCCGGCTGTGCTGCCGCGCAGGCCTCACTGCCCCACCGTACTCCCATCACTGGCCTAGCCATCCCTCCACTCACCCGCACCTGCTGTTATTCTACAGCGACGGCAGACGAACCAGTAAACCCTCGTACAGTCGTACTCCCCTCCGCGTGGGAAACAACTACCGAGTCTTCCTTGCCTCCATGTCGTTCCCTTCCTAGGCTTCGCCATCGTCCACCGCCCTGGTGCTCTCGGCGTGGCCTGGTCAACGTGGTCAACAACCGACATGCATCTGAAGTGGACTGTACGTGGAGAGGCTGATAGCTGGGTCCACGACCGCACGCAAGGAAATGCCTCCTTATTACGCGCAAAATAATGATTCCTCCACCAGACATCTGGGACCCACCGAAAGGGCCTCTGTATTTCGCAAAAAAACATTACCGCCGCTGACAGCTTGGACCCACTAGCTATATCTTCGCACGCAAGGAAGTGCCTCATTATTACGCAAAAAAAATTAATATCCCCCTGCTAGCTGGGACCCAGTATAGTGGCAGGCTGACTTGTGGGCCTACTAAGTTGACGGGGACGGAGGGCTTTGTCAACTTAGTCAATACTCCAATGACCGTACGATGTCCATCCAACGGCCGTAGTGCTTCTTCAACCTCTAGTCTTCGTTCTCCAGCCGCCCAAAGAAGCGCCGGTCATGCCGCATGCTCCTGCCTCCCGTGGTCGGCTGTGATACCACGGAGGCCTCACCGCCCCCTACTACTCCCGCCGCTAGGCAGGCCATCCCTCTACTGACCCACACCCCCTGTTATTCTGCGGCGACGCCAGCCTCACAGCACAGACAAACCAGTGAACCCTCGTACTCCTCTTCGCGTGGGCATCCACTGATGCGTCTTCCCTATCTCCGCGTCGTCCCCTTCCTAGGCCTCGCCATCGTCCACTGCCGTGGTGCTCTCAGCGCGGCGTGGTCAATGTGGTCAACGACCGACTTCCATCGGAAGAGTACTGTGGGTGGAGAGGCTGACAGCTGGGTCCACGGCAGCCGCAAGAAAGTGCCTCCTTATTACGCGCAAAATAATTATTCCTCCACCTGACAGCTGGGACCCACCGGACGGGCCACCATATTTCACGAAAAATATGTTTCCCCCTGACTGCTGGGACCCACCAGCTACACCTTCGCACGCAAGGAAGTGCATCCGAAAAAAAAAACAATTCGCCCCCTGACTGCTGGGACCCACCAGCTACATCTTCGCATGCAAGGAAGTGCCTGACAGTCGGGACCCACTTGGTCGAATTGTACGTAGCGTTGTCACTCTAGTCGCGAACGTGTACGTACATACTGGTCGTTGTAGAGGCACGCACGTAGCATGTACACGTACGTACGACGGCCAGGGTGCAAGAAAGAAAATACGGCCACGTATGTGTACATATGGGCGGGGTCTCGAACGCCTACTCGCGCATACGTACGGCGAGGGCTCATGTATATGGCTGGGTAGGAACGGAGAAATAGCATCATTGTCGTGTTCATGGGGAGGCAACGGAATGCTCGTGTTCATGGGGAGGCAACGGAATGCATCGTGTTCATCAGGAGGCAATGGGACGCGTGGGAGCCAACCAGCTGGGTCGGAACGGAATGCGTGGTCGTGTTCATCGGGAGGGCTTGAACGGAACAGGCGATGGAAACGAGGCCTGGCGTACCGCAGAACGGAGGAAATGGACCTCCTACGTTCGGAAGAGGGTCCTGTTGATCGGGAGGGGTGTGGCGTGCCACAAAACGGAGGAAACTGACCTCCTACGGTCGAAACGGCCTGCTAATCGGGAGGGGTGTGGCGTACCGTAAAACGGACGAAACGGACTTGTGTTGGAGCGCTACGGTCGAAACGGGGGTTCTGTTGATCGGGAGGGGTGTGGCGTACCGCAAAACGGATGAAACGGACCTCCTACGGTCGAAACGGGGGTCCTGTTGATCGGGAGGGGTGTGGTGTACCGCAAAACGGACGAAACGGACTTGTGTTGGAGCGCCACGGTCAAAACGGGGGCCTTGTTCATCGGGAGGGGTGTGGCGTACCACAAAACGGGACTCCACGGGATACTGTTCATCTCCACCGTCGACCTCCTCCAGCTTCCACGGGCTACCGTCGACCTCCTCCAGCCTCCACGGGCTCCTGTTCATCCATCCTCCACCGCGCGCTACTCCATCGGTGACTGTTCAACCACCCCTCCACGGGCACCCCTCCACCGTCTACTGTTCATCCAGCCCTCCACACCACAGGGTCATGTTCAACCACCCCTCCACTGTCTACTGTTCATCCAGCCCTCCACACCACGGGGTCCTGTTCATCCAGAGGCAACGCCACCGCTCACTGTTCATCCACCCCCCCCCTCGCAACGCTCATTGTTCATCCAATCGACCGGCTTCAGTTAGCAGCAGTAGCGAAGGAATCGCTCGATCGGGTTCAGTTAACAGCCATCGATCGATCGCTCGGGTTCAGTAACGTGTAGCCTGCAGTGCAATCGCTTGGGTTTAGTTAGAGCCCAACGCCTCGCTCGGGTTCAATTAGAGAGAATGCCTCGCACACACACGCGTACCTTACGAGAGAAACGCGCATCGCTCGGCCCCCGACCTCCCACCGTAACCGGGAACTCCCTGAAATTTTCCTCTACCTCAGGTCTACCACGGTTTTTTCCGTCATGGACGACCCAAAGAATGTCATGCAGCTGCGTCTCCGGCCCACCCGGGACGAAAAGCCCATTTTCTGTCATGATTTTTTGTCATAGAAGTAGGAGCCCACCACATCTATGATGATACCGGGTTTTGTCACAATTATCGTCATAGAAGTGTCATATGTATGACAGAAAAAAATTCGTTCGGCCCAAAATGTCACGGATGTGTCTTTTTTTTAGTGCGTGGAGGACTATATGATAGTTTAGTATGTGGGATTTGCTAAATCAAAGCTCTTACATAGACCCTTCCTGAAAATAAGATGAATTGCAATTGTTTGATGACTGAGAACATAGTTTGTTAGTTTTCAAGAAAGTTTATGGTCTATGCTTTAACATGTGAATAGCTTGTTATTTGATCATGAGAAATTTTATGAGATGAGCTACTGTTATGACATATAATGATGCTAGAAAAGCTGATTGAAATTATTATTGATAAAACTTGTGCACCTGCTAGCATTCACACTTCATAAATTATTTCTTTTATCATTTACCTATTCGAGGACGAGCAGGAATTAAGCTTGGGGATGCTGATATGTCTCCAACGTATCTATAATTTATGAAGCATTCATGCTATTATATTATCTGTTTTGGATGTTTATGGGCTTTATTATACACTTTTATATTATTTGTGGGACTAACCTATTAACCGGAGGCCCAGCCCAAATTGTTGTTTTCTTGCCTATTTCAGTGTTTCGAAGAAAAGGAATATCAAACGGAATCCAAATGGAATGAAACCTTCAGGAGAGTTATTTTTGGAACGGAAGCAATCCAGGGGACTTGGAGTGCACGTAAGGGAAGTAACGAGGAAGCCACAAGGCAGGGAGGCGCGCCCTACCCCCCTAGGCGCGCCCCCACCCTCGTGGGCCCCTCGTGGCTCCCCTGACCGACTTCTTCGCCTATATATCTCCATATACCCTAAAAACATCGAGAAGTAGAATAGATCGGGAGTTCCGCTGCCGCAAGCCTCTGTAGCCACCAAAAACCAATCGGGACCCTGTTCCGGCACCCTACCGGAGGGGGCATCCCTCACCAATGGCCATCTTCATCATCCCAGCACTCTTCATGATGAGGAGGGAGTAGTTCACCCTCGGGGTTGAGGGTATGTACCAGTCTCTATGTGTTTGATCTCTCTCTCTCTCTCTCGTGTTCTTGAGGTGATACAATCTTGATGTATCGTGAGCTTTGCTATTATAGTTGGATCTTATGATGTTTCTCCCCTTCTACTCTCTTGTAATGGATTGAGTTTTCCCTTTGAAGTTATCTTGTCGGATTGAGTCTTTAAGGATTTGAGAACACTTGATGTATGTCTTGCCATGCTTATCTATGGTGACAATGGGATATTTGTCGGCGTTCTGGGAACGGGGGTCCCCAGACTTGCCTGCCTGCAGCCTGCGGCGTGGCTCAAAGGGCGCCCAGCGCGGCCCATCTTCATCAGCACAAGCTCAAGACCCTCGCGAGGGGCCAAGCCTCGCGGAGCGGACCACAAGGAGCTTCCTCAGGCACGGCCTCGTCAGGCTGGCTCACGAGGAGGCGGAGAGTTCAAGGCAGGGTACCTCGCGAGGTGCCCATGACGCAAGCCATGACGACCAAGGGCGCCAGTCGGGCGCCAGCCCGCACAGTGTCCTCCTTTCCTCTTTGGTGCAAAGGGAGCAAGCGCAGGCAAGAGCATCAAGCAAAGGCATCCATTTCGGTGCAACGAGACCAAGACCAGACCAACGGCAGGGAAGAAGTCATTGTGGAGCCCAAGCAGGCGTCACCACCAGAGCCTTTGACAGGTGAGGACCAACTTTAGTCAGGATAAGTGTACCCGCTTTTCCCCTTCAAAATGGCCAATTGTTGGCGCCCTTCCCGCTCAATATTTGGGAAGAGGCCCAGGGCCTTTGCCTATAAATAGGACAAGCCACCCCCAGGGTAGAGGCATCTGGACCTGATCTAGCAATCTGGATCCTCACCAAGAAACCAGTAGATAGAGCGATTGAACTCCTCCTAGCAGTTCGTTGCACCAGCCAAGAACAGACCCTCGCGAGGCTGTTCTTCCTTGTATTGTTCAACATCAGCCCAAGAGGCAATCCACCACACCACACACTGGAGTAGGGTATTACACCACCATGGTGACCTGAACCAGTATAAATCTTGTGTCCCTTGTGTTGTTTTGTTTGGTAGTTTAGATCCTAGCGATTCGGCGAGGAGCAGGCAGGCAGAGGGTTAAATCTCCGCACGCACCCCAGTGTTTGAACCTCAAGGGTCTGCCGGAACCCAAAATCCGACAATATTCATGTGATCTACTGGATGTATGTTTTGGTGATCAACTTGCCGGTTCAATGAACTTATGCATAGGGGTTGGCACACGTTTTCGTCTTGACTCTCCGGTAGAAACTTTGGGGCACTCTTTGAAGTACTTTGTGTTGGTTGAATAGATGAATCTAAGATTGTGTGATGCATATCGTATAATCATAACCACGGATACTTGAGGTGACATTGGAGTATCTAGGTGACATTAGGGTTTTGGTTGATTTGTGTCTTAAGGTATTATTCTAGTACGAACTCTATGATAGATCGAACGGAAAGAATAGCTTCGTGTTATTTTACTACAGACTCTTGAATAGATCGATCAGAAAGGATAACTTTGAGGTGGATTCATACCCTACAATAATCTCTTTGTTTGTTCTCCGCTATTAGTGACTTTGGAGTGACTCTTTGTTGCATGTTGAGGGATAGTTATATGATCCAATTATGTTATTATTGTTGAGAGAACTTGCACTAGTGAAAGTATGAACCTTAGGCCTTGTTTCCTACCATTGCAATACCGTTTACGCTCACTTTTATCACTTGTTACCTTGCTGTTTTTATAATTTCAGATTACAAAAACCTATATCTATCATCCATATTGCACTTATATCACCATCTCTTCGCCGAACTAGTGCACCTATACAATTTACCATTGTATTGGGTGTGTTGGGGACACAAGAGACTCTTTGTTATTTGGTTGTAGGGTTGTTTGAGAGAGACCATCTTCATCCTACGCCTCCCACGGATTGATAAACCTTAGGTCATCCACTTGAGGGAAATTTGCTATTGTCCTACAAAGCTCTGCACTTGGAGGCCCAACAACGTCTACAAGAAGAAGATTGTGTAGTAGACATCAACGTGCCAATAAGAGGATTGCCTCGGTCCACGATTCATATGAGTAGTAACTACCCGCCTAGTCGTGGGTGGTGCCGCTTCAATCAAGTTGTCAGGCTAGAAGCACTATTCACACCTACACGGCAGGCCTTGAAGGCTAAGTTACCTCGCGTCTTCGAGCGCTGAGTGGGTTCGGATAGGTCCTGTTTGGGGGACTCCATTCCTTCGAGAAGTGGTACATGGCGTATTTAAAAGGAAATAATCTCGAAATATCAGAGAGGGGGAACTTGTCTGTCGAGCCAAGGACTTCGGATCCGAAGTTGTCACAATTGAAGAGGTCGTCCTCGGCATAGAAGACCAGTTCGGGGGCTACTGACAGTGTACTGGACCAGGGGGTGCCAACCTAGTCGGTCCATAGTCCTCGGGCTGGACCCCTGGGCCCTCAATCTCCATCGGATGGACTCCAGAAGCTAGATGCCTAGACGTGATCAAGACTGCATCTACCAAAGACTTGTATGCTCCAAGACATCTCCTGCCACCTCCATGCGTTCTCGTGGATACTGACCATGTAACCATAGATGCCCTACCTGTACCTGGCGTGTATATAAGCCAAAGGCTTTGGCCCGTAGAGGGGACTTCAACACAATTACATTCACCTAGTCCTAGAGTTAGGTCTCTTCTTACAATCTCGAGGTAGATCAAGCTTGTACTTGATACATCATCATCATCAAATACAATCAAAGCAGTATCTCTTTGAGAGGGCCCGAACCTGGGTAAACGTTGTCTCCTTCGTCCTTGTTACTATCGATCCGAGATCCACTGCTTAGGACCCCCTACCCCGAGGTCTGCTGGTTTTACCACGGACACATCCCGGTACAGGCTTCGATTGGGGGTCAAAATAATCCCTAACCCAATCCCGATAGGAATGTCCGTGCCTCTCGAGCAGAGCCATGCGCTACACCAGCTGGCAAGCTTGTTAGCAGGGGCGAGGGTGGTGGCCAGTGGCGACGGTCGGCGGGGAGTGGGGCCGGTGGGTGGAGCTTTCTCAGCTTTATTCAGCATTATAACTTTATATAAATGGCAGCGTCTAATTTATCCCTTCCTTCCCAATTTCAGGGGTGTGGCCCTCGCCTCCCCAATCTAATGATGCCACCTATATCCGTAAGCTCTCGTCCGTAAAAACTTGCCTGTAAGTGTAGCATCGTTTATTTTTTTTGATAAAGGTGCTTTTATTATCTCAAAATGAAGCATCAAACGGATACAAAACATTATGAGTACCACCCGGCCTCTGCATAACTAGGATGCACACAACCAAACAACAAAATTCTAGCAAAAGGAAAAGTAACAAAAATGACAAGTCAGTAACAGTAGAGTCCTATAGACCGACACTATGCCTATGTCAAAAATGGAGGTAGATCGATTCGGAGGTTATGATGCCACCCATATTGGAAAAAAAACCTCCATAGCCGCCTGATCCAAACGCGCACACATTGCCTTGAACAACGGTTGGTGCTTCAGTCTGAAAGGATCGAGAAGAGGTGTCTATAAGGGGGGTGATTAGACCCTCAACAAATAAAGGTGGTAGTTTTTTAGTTTTTCAAGTTGAGGTTGACAATTAGCACAATTATAAGCATTCATAATACAATTCAAGCAAGCATGCAAAGAGTATATGAGCAACGGAAAGTAAAGCATGCAACTTGCAAGAAAGTAAAGGGATGGGATTGGAGTGTGCAAACGCAATTGAAGACACGGAGATTTTTGGCATGGTTCTGATAGGTGGTGCTATCGTACATACACGTTGATGGAGACTTCCACCCACGAAGGGTAACGGTTGCGCGAGTCCACGGAGGGCTCCACCCACGAAGGGTCCACGAAGAAGCAACCTTGTCTATCCCACCATGGCCATCACCCACGAAGGACTTGCCTCACTTGGGTAGATCTTCACGAAGTAGGCGATCTCCTTGCCCTTACAAACTCCTTGGTTCAACTCCACAATCTTGACGGAGGCTCCCAAGTGACACCTAACCAATCTAGGAGATACCACTCTCCAAAAGGTAATAGATGGTGTGTTGATGATGAACTCCTTGCTCATGTGCTTCAAATGATAATCTCCCCAACACTCAACTCTCTCTCACATATTTGGCTATGGTGTAAAGATGATTTGAGTGGAAAGAAACTTTGGGGAAGGCTAGAGATCAAGATTCTTGTGGTTGGATTGGAATATCTTGGTCTCAACACATGAGTAGGTGGTTCTCTCTCAGAAAATGAATGCTGGAAGTGTAGGCACGTTCTGATGGCTCTCTCCACGAATGAAGAATGGGTGGAGGGGCATATATAGCCTCCACACAAAATCTAGCCGTTACACATAGATTCCCAAACTCGGTGGGATCGAATGATAAAACTCGGTCAGACCGATTCAGGTAAAAATGTGAACGTTAGGATGTTCGGTGGGACCGATGTGCAGGTGTTAGGGTAAAACCTCAACTTGGTTTGACCTATTATGCAAACTCGGTGGGACCGATTTTGGTAAGAAGCAAACTAAGTATTGGTCAAGCAAACTCGGTGGGACCGATTGCACAAACTCGGTGGGACCGACTTTGTTGCAACAAGTCACAGAGAATTTGCAAGCCCATCTCGGTGAGACTGACATCCCCTCGGTGAGACCGAACTGATTAGGGTTTGGCAGTGGCTATGTCACATGAACTCGGTGGCACCGGATAGATCAAATCAGTGGGGCCGAGTTTGACTTTTAGGTTTAGGACATATGTGGATATGAGAAAGTGGTTGAGGGTTTTGGATCATATCACTAAGCACTTTGAGCAAGCAAGCCATTAAGCAAGACCTCATCCCCTTTTAACAGTATTGGCTTTCCTATGGTCTCAATGTGATCTTGGATCACTTAAATAAAAAGGTAGAGTCTTGAGCTTCTGCCAATGTTTGTCCTTAGCATCTTGAAGGGGTTCCACATCCTCTTGTCCATGTCCATGCCACTCCAATGTTGAACTTATATGAAATATACTAAGTAGAAATATTAGTCCAACAACAGATATGTTGACATTAATTACCAAAATCACCCAGGGAGCACTTGTGCTTTCAATCTCCCCTTTTTGGTAATTGATGACAACATACATCAAAGCTTTAGATAAAGATATAAGGAAATAGCAAGTAAAGCTTTAGAAGGACATGCAACATGCATTCGCTCCCCCTACATGTATGCAATCATGTCATGATAGATCATAAGAGTATGAGAATGCATAAACATGATAGAGCAAGCAATGAGTTACATGTGTCTTGGCTATATGCATCAGAGAAAATAGTGTAGATACTGGAAATATACCTTCATGTTCATGAATTTCTCTTGCAAACAATACATACCACAGCAAGGGATCGTTGTCGGCATTCTAGGAACGGGGGTACCCAGACTTGCCTGCCTGCCGCCTGCAGCGTGGCTTAGGGAGTGGCCCAGTATGGCCCATCTTCATCGACACATGCTCAAGACCATCGCGAGAGGCCAAGCCTCGCGGGGCGAATGACATGAAGCTTCCTCGGGCAGCCTCGTCAGGCTGGCTCGCGAGGAGGCGGAGAGATCAAGGCAGGGTACCTCACGAGGTGCCCATGATGCAAGCCATGACGACCGAGGCCAGGTGGGCGCCAGGCAGGCGCTGGCCTGCGCAGAGTCCTTGTTTCCTCTTTGGTGCAAAGGGGGCAAGCGCAGGCAAGAGTATCAAGCAAAGGCAAACATTTCGGTGCAAATAAGACCAAGACCAGCAGAACGGCAGGATGGAGGTCATCATGGAGCCCAGGAAGGCGTCACCGTCAGAGTCTTTGGCAGGCGAGGACCAACTTTAGTCAGGATAAGTGTACTAGATGTTCCCCTTCAAAATGGCCAATTGTTGGCACCCTTCCCGCTCAATATTTGGGAAGAGGCCCAGGGCCTCCCTCTATAAATAGAGCTAGCCACCAGGGAGAGAGGCATCGAGATTTTGGGCAGGCTAGAGAGAGAGAGAGAGAGAAGTGACTGAACTCACCCAGCAGTTCATCGCACCAGCCCAAGAACAGCCCCTCGCGAGGCTGTTCTTCCTTTGTATTGTTCATCATCAGCCCCTGATGCAATCCACTACACCACAAACTAGACGTAGGGTATTACACCACAATGGTGGCCCGAACTACTATAAACCTCGTGTCCCTTGTGATGTTCTTCGTGTAGTTTAGATCCTTGCGAGGCGGCGAGACGTAGGTAGGCAGGAGGTGTGATCACCGCGTGCACCCCAGACTTCGAACCTTTAGGGTCTGCCGAAACCCGAAATCCGACATTTGGTGCGCCAGGTAGGGGGTGCGCCGGAGCTTTCCCCTCCATCGACCCACTCTCCGCCAACACCGCGATTCGCCCTCATGATGGGCAACGCGCCTCCCGCTCCGGTTGCCGGCGCCAGCACAGGGGCCAGGGGGCTCCGAGCCTTGGCCCCCGCCTTGCGACAGGTGCAATGGCCGAACAAGTTCAAGCCGGAGATGCCACCGCACTACAACAGCACGACCGATCTGCTGGCTTTCCTGCTGGCATACGAGGAGGCCGTCCTCAAGGCCGGGGGCGACGACAGGGTCATAGCTAACTGGTTTCCCATGGCCCTCACCGGCGTCCCGCGCATGTGGCTGCTCCACCTGCCGACAGCTTCTGTGGCCTCTTGGGGGGTGGGCTGCGCGGCCTCTGCCTCGCTCGGTACGCTGTACCGGCGCACCCGGTCGTCGCAGCTCTCCTAGGTGGCTCGCAGGCACCACCTTCAGGCCGCCACATCAAGCCATTCGTCCGCCAGATCGGCGCCGCTTCCGCGCTGCATGGGGCCCCTCCGGGTTGGGCGGCACCCAAAGCCGATCTGTCCTTCAGCTCAGATGATCACCCCTCCAACTCGGCCTGCTCGGGCGTGCTCCCAATGTTGTGCACCCCCACCATCTGTTAGGTGGCCGTCACCAGGACCCTCATCAATGGTGGTGCAGGCCTCAGCGTGCTCTCGATGGAAGCCTTCAGCCTCCTCCACGTACCGCCGGGACGGCTTCAGCCCAGCAGGCCCTTCTTGGGCGTCGGAGGCGGCTCCACTGGCTCCCTGGGGCAGATCCACCTTCCGGTGACCTTTGGCACCTACGACAACTTCCGCACGGAGCTGATCGACTTTGACATCACCCCCATCGGCCTCCCGTACAACGCCATCCTCGGCTACCCGGCACTAGCCCGGTTCACGGCCGCAACTCACCCAGCGTACAACCTCATGAAGATGCCCGGGAGTAGCGGCCTCCTCACCATGTCCGGAGACAACGGGGATGCGTTGCAAGCGCTCAAGCTTGCCTTCAAGACCACGGCGGTGGCGCATCCCGCGGGCCCAGACGCCCCTGAGCCCAAGGGGGCTGCACCGGCCAGGAAGAAGCAGCTATTCACCCAAGAGAAGGCGGAAACCAAGCAGGTGCTGGTCGACGAAGACGGATCTACTAACGCCACCTTCACCATAGGTGCCAACCTTGGGCCCGAGCAGGAGGAGGCCTTGGTGAATTTCGTACGTGCGAACAAGAAGGTGTTCATGTGGGAACCTGATCAGCTAGCATGGGTCCCGAGGGGCGTAATTGAGCATCACCTCAACGTGTGCCCCAACGTGCGCCCCGTGAAGCAGAAGGCGAGGTGGCAGTCCACTGAGAAGCAAGCTTTCATCGTTCAAGATACCCGCAAGCTGGAGGTGGCAGAGGCCATTCGCGAGGTCCGCTACCCAGATTGGTTGGCTAACCCGGTTGTCGTGCCAAAGAAAGGGGGAAAGGAACGCATGTGTGTTGACTTCACCAACCTCAACAAGGCCTGCCCGCAGGATCCATTCTCCGGCTATCACCAGATCAAGATGGCAGTAGAAGATGTGGAAAAGACGGCTTTCCTGACCCCGTGTGGAGTGTACTGCTATACATGCATGCCGTTTGGGCTGCGCAATGCAGGTGCGACCTTTCAATGGCTGATGCACATCGCCTTGGGTAGGCAGCTCGGGAGGAATGCTGAGGCTTACGTTGATGACATTGTGGTGAAGTCTCGGGAGGCAAAAACCCTGATACAGGACTTGGAGGAAACCTTCGCGAGCCTCAACGAAGTGGACCTGCGGCTCAACCCGGAGAAGTGTGTGTTTGGAGTCCCCTCGGGCAAGCTCCTGGGCTTCCTCGTGTCCCACCGGGGCATCGAGGCCAACCCGGAAAAGGTAAAAGCAGTCGAGGACATGAGCCCGCCGAAGACCCTCAGAGAGATGCAGAAGCTCACCGGGCGTGTGACCGCACTAGGACGCTTTATCTCCAAGCTGGGAGAATGAGCGCTCCCTTCTTCAAGCTGATGAAGAAGAAGGGCCCCTTTGAATGGACTGAAGAGGCCGACAAGGCGTTCCAGGATCTCAAAAGGTACTTAACCAGCCCTCCGGTGATGGTGGCTCCGCGTCCTCAAGAGCCCATGGTGCTCTATTTTGCAGCCACCCCCCTACTCTGCCAGCACAACCCTGGTGGCCGTTAGGGAAGAGCGTTGGACCAAGGCCGCAGCAACTGTTCGGGTCAAAGCAAAGCAGGACCAAGAGGGCTTCACAGAGACCGCGACCGCTGCCGAGAAGGGTCAGCCGCTGCAGGGAAGCACACCCGGAACAGAAGAGGCCCCTCCCCCAAGCGACCAGCCGCTGGGGGCTCCATTGTCTCAGGAAGCACCCCGGCCTTCGGAGGACACTAGCAGCACCAGCACTCCCAACCTCGTCGAGCACCCTGTATACTTCGTCAGCACGGTGTTACGGGATGCGAGGGCGCGGTACCCCATGCCTCAGAAACACCTCCTCGCGCTATTGGTAGCCTCGCGCAAGCTGTGGCACTATTTCCAAGGCCATCCCATCAATGTCGTCTCAGCGTACCCCTTGGAAAGGGTGCTCAGGAGCCCCAACTCAGCTGGAAGAGTTGCTGAGTGGAACATCGAGCTGCAAGCGTTTCAGCTAGAATTCAGCACAACCAGAGTCATCAAGGGGGCCGTGCTTGCGGACTTCGTGGCAGAATGGACAGAGGCGCCAGGCCTCGAGGCTGGCGAGGATAGATCACTCTCCCCGGGAAGCGAGACACCGGACGGTTGGGTCATGTACTTCGACGGGGCGTTCTCCCGACACGGCGCGGGGGCTGGTGCGGTGCTCGTATCTCCCACTCAAGACAAGCTCTACTACGCCGTACAACTCTGTTTCCAGCACGGAGAAAAGGTCTCCAGCAACATAGCAGAATACGAAGGCCTGATAGCATACCTGAAAGCCGCAGTCGCCCTGGGGGTGAAGCACCTCACCATCAAGGGTGATTCGCAGCTCCTCGTCAACTTCTCCAACAAAGTATATGAGCCGAAGGACGAGCACATGGAAGCCTACCTCGCGGAGGTCCGCATGATGGAGAAGCAGTTCTGGGGGCTGGAGTTGCAGCATGTGCCTCGCGGCACCAATCAAGAGGCTGATGACATCGCCAAAAGGGCATCCAGGCAGCTACCTCAGGAGCCTGGCATCTTCGAAGAGCGGCTCTTCAAGCCTTCGGCGACGCCATCACTGTCAAGCACGGCGCGGCCTCGGGAGGAGCTCCCCCAGCCACCTGCCTCGGGAGCCCCGGTCTGCGGCCCGACCTCAGGAGCGCGCCTGCTCCTGGCGCTGGAGCCTCAGGAAGGGTGCTGGACCACAAAGCTCAGGAGCTACCTGAAAAAAGGGACCTTGCCGGAAAAGGAGGAGGAAGCAGAGCGTGTGGCGCGGCAGGCCACGGCATACTGCCACAAGGATGGAGAGCTCTACCGGAGACGACCAAATGATGTGTCCCTATGTTGCATTCCCAGGGATCAAGGGAAGGAGCTACTGGCAGACATACATGATGGAGACTGTGGGCATCACTCGTCGTCACGGACTCTCATTGGCAAGGCGTTCCGCAGCGGGTTCTACTGGCCCACGGCACTCAATGACGCCGTGGAACTGGTGAAAGCTTGCGAGGCCTGCCAATTCCATGCCAAGCAGATCCATCAGCCGATGGGAGGTCTGCAGACTACAGCCCTCTCATGGCCATTCGCAGTCTGGGGACTGGATATCCTAGGTCCGTTCCCTCAGGCGCCAGGAGGCTATCGCTACCTCTACGTCGCCGTGGACAAGTTCACCAAGTGGGCTGAGGTGGAAGCTGTCCGCACCATCCCCGCAGGCTCCGCGGTCAAGTTCATCAAGGGCCTCGTGAGCCGATTCGGGGTGCCGAACCGCATCATCACCGACAACGGTTCGCAGTTCACCGGTAACCTCTTCAAAACATACTGTGCTAACCTTGGAACGCAGATATGCTATGCTTCGGTAGCGCACCCGCGGAGCAACGGCCAGGCCGAGCGAGCCAACGCAGAGGTCCTGAGGGGCCTCAAAACCAGGACCTTCAAGAAGAAGCTGGAGGCCTGCGGTAGGGGCTGGTACCACGAGCTCCAGTCTGTGATGTGGTCTATCCGCACGACCGCGACCAAGTCGACTGGCGAAACCCCGTTCTTCCCGGTTTATGGAGCTGAAGCCGTTCTCCCTCACGAGGTTAGACGTCATTCCGCACGGGTCCTGGCGTTCGACGAAGCGCAGCAGGACGCCATGCGGGGGACGGATCTCATGCTGGGGGAGGAGCATCTCCGAGAAGCCGCACTGCGAGCAACAAGGTACCAGCAAGCAGTGCGGCGATACCACTATCGCAACATCCGCCCCAGGACTCTTGAGGTAGGGGACCTTGTGCTCAGACGGGTTCTCTCTAGGGAGGGATTGCATAAGCTCTCTCCCATTTTCCAGAACGTGTGGAACATCCAACATCTTCGAAGATTTTACCCCTGAAAAAGGCCCGGTGCCTGTGAAGAAGGCAAATGCCTGTGAAGCTACTGTATTTTGGAAAAGGCCCGGTGCCTGTGAAGAAGGCAAATGCCTGTGAAGCTGCTGCGTTTTCGAAAAGGCCCGGTGCTTGTGAAGAAGGCAAATGCCTGTGAAGATGCTGCGTTTTGGAAAAGGCCCGGTGCCTGTGAAGAAGGCAAATGCCCGTGAAGCTGCTGCATTTTGGAAAAGGCCCGGTGCCTGTGAAGCTCACTGCCCGTGACACTCTCACGTAATAATGAGTGGGTTGTACACGCCCCGGAGTCTCCGGAGTGCCTCCCTCGGGCCTCGAGGGCTCCCACCCACGTCCAGTGGCAGCACTTAGCTCTGCGCTGGTGAGAAGACGTCGAAGACTAGACTAGGTACCGGACGTGGCTTCTTTCATTCTCTTTCCACAGTTGGCTTGTTTGTTTCTATTTGAAGTTCTTCTGAAGCTGCTGCCGTTTCGAGCTCGCGACCCTTCCTCCATTTCACTTGTTTGTTTTGTCTTCTCTCACGTGAAGTCTCACGAGGGAGAAACATGGGCACCCTCGCGAGTGTTTTCTGCCCCAATGGTTTGGAACTTCCCTATCCGAGTCCGATGCGGGAGCACCCCTCCCATTCCATGCCCCACGGGCATCGCGACACGATCACGGGACTTTGGTTGGTCGTCCTCGCTACCGAGGCTGGAGACCACCCCTACTGACTAAACCCTGCAGGACCCAAGGCGCATGACGAGGCCCTAGCCTCGGGAGGCGAGGACCGCAACGAGCTTCCCCCCAAGATAAGTGATTTCCACGCATAAACACGCGGAATGAAAACATAGTGCAGAATCAGTAGAAACAGCGCGCCAATTAAACAACAACAGTTCAACACGCTCCCATGGGGCACCAGACTACATTCTTTTTGCGCGGGAAAGAAAGGAAAGCAAAAGGGGGCACGACTTGCCTAGCGTCAACTCTCGGCAAGGGCCCGTACCGCCTCTGGAGCTCAGCTGGATTCCGCCTCCCGCTTCATCGAAGCGCGGTGTCGGGCCGACCCGCTGCCCCCTCCCAGGTGAGCGCAGCGACGAGGGGACTGGTCACGACCGCCACTGGAGGAGCTGCCGTCCGAGGGGGAGTCACCAAAGCTTTGCATGCCTCGGGCACCGCTGCCCGCACGCCTCCCACCACCTTCGTCCCGACCAACGCCGGGGCTGGGCGCGCGGCCGCGGTCATCGTCTTCAGGGCAGCATCCGGCGCGGCGGCCGTCTTCCCCGAACACCCTCACGTAGAGGGTGGCATCACCGTCGAACTTAAAGTGTAGAGTGCACCGTCGGCTCAGGCCGTGCGCGCGGGCAAACGTTTGCCAGCCGCGGGTCAAGGCCGCCTCCCCGGCGGTGGAGACCTCCAGAGTAGCCCAAGAGGCCCTGCTGCAGCAACCATCTGCCTGAAGCCAAAGGCCGCCCGGGGCACCAGCCGAAAGCCCACCTATAAAGAAGCGGGGGAGCTGGAGCCAGGTGCCGGTCGGGTCCGCCGACCACACGATGAACTCCGGCAGCACCTCCGCCGAGCGAAAGCGCGGCCTTGGGGGTCGTGCAGTCCCAGCGTACCTCTCATTGGCAGCTGAGCGCCCGCTGCTGCGCGGAGGGCTGTTTCCACGGCCACGGGAGGCCGCAGCGGGGGCCGTAGCGTGCTTGCGAGGGCGGCCCTAGCCACGCTTGGCCGGAGGAGAGCCGGGGCCTTCCTGGCGAGCCTTTCCTTTCTCCGCGGCTGAGAACCTCTTCGGCAGGGCCATGGGGATGGCAAGCGGCCGAGAAGAAGAAGGGGAGTAGCAAGAAGGGATGGACTGGAAGGGCTCGCGCCGTTCCATACATATAGCCGAGGGAGGCCAACCGCCACCCTCCACGATCACACGTAATCATGACCCGTTTTACGTGCAGGGACTTGTCAAGTCGTGCAGTTACCGAGGCGTCGTGGTGGAGCCAGGACGCCCGCGTCCAATCAACCGCCACACAGCGCACAAGGCCACAGGCTGATGGGGCCTGCGGCGCTTCGCACTTGCCCCTTCGCTTCTTTGCTAAGCCAAGTCCAGGCGCACCTTGGGCCCGGGGGCTACTGTCGGCGTTCTGGGAACGGGGGTACCCAGACTTGCCTGCCTGTGGCCTGCGGCATGGCTCAGGGAGTGGCCCAGTACGTCCCATCTTCATCGACATGCTCAAGACCATCGCGACGGGCCAAGCCTCGCGGGGCGGACGACAGGAAGCTTCCTCGGGCAGCCTCGTCAGGCTGGCTTGCGAGGAGGCGGAGAGATCAAGGCAGGGTACCTCACGAGGTGCCCATGATGCAAGCCATGACGACCGAGGCCAGGCGGGCGCCAGGCGGGCGCCGGCCTGCGCAGAGTCCTTGTTTCCTCTTTGGTGCAAAGGGGGCAAGCGCAGGCAAGAGTATCAAGCAAAGGCAACCATTTCGGTGCAACAAGACCAAGACCAGCAGAACGGCAGGATGGAGGTCATCGTGGAGTCCAAGAAGGCGTCACTGTCAGTGTCTTTTGCAGGCGAGGACTAACTTTAGTTAGGATAAGTGTACTAGATGTTCCCCTTCAAAATGGCCAATTGTTGGCACCCTTCCCGCTCAATATTTGGGAAGAGGCCCAGGGCCTCCCTCTATAAATAGAGCTAGCCACCAGGGAGAGAGGCATCGAGATTTTGGGCAGGCTAGAGAGAGAGAGAAGCGACTGAACTCACCCCAGCAGTTCATCGCACCAGCCCAAGAACAGCCCC
Source organism: Triticum timopheevii (assembly GCA_963921465.1). Classification (NCBI taxonomy): domain Eukaryota; kingdom Viridiplantae; phylum Streptophyta; class Magnoliopsida; order Poales; family Poaceae; genus Triticum; species Triticum timopheevii. The sequence goes on along the minus strand of OY997274.1, from coordinate 280,538,568 downwards.
TCGCGAGGCTGTTCTACCTTTGTATTGTTCATCATCAGCTCCTGAGGCAATCCACTACACCACAAACTAGACGTAGGGTATTACACCACAATGGTGGCCCGAACTAGTATAAACCTCATGTCCCTTGTGATGTTCTTCGTGTAGTTTATATCCTTGCGAGGCGACGAGACGTAGGTAGGCAGGAGGTGTGATCACCGCGTGCACCCCAGAGTTCGAACCTTTAGGGTCTGCCGAAACCCGAAATCCGACAATCGTCATGCACATGAGTGTGATGCATATACTTACCTTGTGGTCTTGAACTAGGTTCGGAAGAGATGTACCTGGGTAAACAAGGTTATAACACAAGAACATCTACTAGAAAAAGCAAGAGTAGGAGATCACAAGAATACCAAGACTGGGATGACATGTTGAGAGCGAGCACTTAGTACTCTGTTTGGTTATAGACATGTCCCCAAGAATAAAGATATGCAATGAATTCCAAAGATTCTCTTCCCTTAGGACTGAGCTCTCTCCCCCTGAATCTGACATTGGATAATGGGAGAATATAGGCTAAAGAAAATCAAAGCAAACAAGAAAATATCCAAAGCAAGAATAAATCATAACATATACTATCATGTATTTCCCCTCTTGAAGACATGAGATAACTTTCCTCTTAAGGATAGGAGCATCAGGAGAAGCCTTTATGAGTGCATTCTCTCTTATATGATAACCTTTGATGTGCTCTCTCTCCCCCTTTGACATCAATTTCCAAGAAGGGACTTCTGGAGTGAGTCAAGTAGGTTCGGTCCTTGAGCCACATTAAAAAGCAATATGTAATATATGATGCTGGTAGAGGAAAAGTATCATTGAGTGGAGCAAGTGACACAATTTTTATCTTAGTGTTGAAATCGGTTGCACCGAGTTCATATTTTAGATGGCACCGAGATGGTTCGGTTTGACCGAAGTAAACAACCCGGTGAGGCCGAGTTCAATCCAGAGATAAAAACACTTGTCACCTCAGCTCACTTAGGCAATTAAGATCTCACAAGGATATGCAAGGAATTAAGTGAAGGATTTGCAATGAATTGGATGCAGGGAATGCAGAAAAGAAAAGAAATCTAGCTGAAGTTTTTTTTGAAAGGGGAACTAGCATGCAAGAGATAAATGCAATAGCACAAAGAAACAACAGAGAACTTCATCTAGAAATGGTCAGCGACAAAGTCACCTCTGTTAGAGTATATTGACTTAGGAGTCAAGTGAGGACACTTGATCATAGATCATACTCATCGTTTAAGCTCAAAATGGGGTTGCGATTTTTGTTTAAGCATTTTGATGTATTCACATCTTGTTGAGTTGCTTTGACCCATGTCTTGGGGTAAAGCTTCTCTAAGATGGAATGACATACCTTGGGTGGTGGTATTGAGCTTCGTCATGTAGTTTAACTTGTGTAGGGTGCTCAAGTTGATGTAGATCATCAAGAATTGGGAGCACCACTTGTAGTTGAAGTTCATCTTCCTACATTGGTTAGTTTTGCAAGGAAGAGCACTTGTGCATCCAAAGTGACAATCATGAAATTTGAAATCAATTGAAATTTGATATAAGGAATTTGTCAAAGGATATATTGAATGGATTCGTGCTTCCTTGTCTTCAACCACCATGTTGTAGAGACATGGAGATGTAGAGATTGCTTAGAATGTGATTGAGTTGCAATCTCATAGAGTTGGGTTCGTCCAAGTACCTACAAGGGTAGATAGCATGCAAGAGTACAAGTATATCCAAGACATACGATCATCATTATAAGAGAAATATCAAGGATTAGTCATTGAAAGGCTCATGCCTTGGATGCATCCACATGGAGTTTTTACTCCAAATTTGAGGCATCAATGATGTTAAATTCACCTCTCAACCTGGCAAACACTTTCTCATCAAGTGGTTTGGTGAATATATCCGCCAATTGCTTATCGGCACGAACATGCTTAAGTTTGATATCTCCCTTAGCAACATGATCTCGAATGAAATGACGACGAACTTCAATATCTTAGTTCAAGAATGTTACATGGGATTATGAGCAATCTTGATAGCTCTCTCATTGTCACAAAGCAATGGAACATGTTTCACATATATCCCATAATCTTTAAGAGTTTGGGTCATCGAAAGTAAATGAGCACAACATGAACCGACGGCAATGTATTCCGCTTCGGCGGTGGATAAGGATACCGAGTTTTGTTTCTTGGAGGACCAAGACACAAGAGATCTACCAATAAATTGACAAGTACCCGAAGTAGACTTTCTATCAACCTTTTCACTGGCGTAGTCTGAGTCGGAGTAGCCAACAAGATTAAAATAAGACCTCTTAGGATACCAAATGCCAAATATTGGTGTATGTATTAAGTATCTCACTATCCTTTTCACAGCCTTAAGATGGCATTTTTTGGGGGCCGTTTGATATCATGCACACATGCACACACTTAGCATGATATCGGGATGGGAGGCACATAGATATAACAATGAACCAATCATATAGCGGTAGACCTTTTGGTCAACTGGTTCGCCATCCTTTGTCAAGTCAAGATGTCCACTAGTAGGCATGGGGGTATTCATACCTTTGCATTCTTTGCATGTTGAACTTCTTGAATAAGTCCTTGGTGTACTTTGTTTGAGAGATAAAGGTTCCCTCCTTAGTTTGCTTGATTTGCAAACCAAGAAATAACTTGAGTTCACTCATCATGGACATCTCAAACTTTTCCGACATTAGCTTCCCAAACTTTTCACTAGAATGAGGGTTAGTTGAACCAAATATGATATCATCAACATAAATTTGGCACACAAATAATTCTCCATTAACCCTTTTAGTAAAGAGTGTAGAATCAATTTTACCAATCTCAAACCATTTTTCAAGAAGAAACTTAGTAAAGCATTTATACCAAGCTCTAAGAGCTTGCTTAAGACCATAAAGAGCTTTGTGGAGTTTGTAAACATGGTCGGGTTTCTTAGGATTAACAAAGACGGGAGGTTGTTTAACTTAAACTTACTCCTCAATTTCACCATTAAGAAAAGCACTTTTGATATCCATTTGATATAAGGTAATGTCATGATGATTGGCATACGCAAGTAAGATGCGAATGGACTCAAGTCTAGCAACGGGAGCATATGTCTCACCATAGTCCATACCTTCGACTTGAGTGTAGCCTTGAGCAACGAGACGAGCCTTGTTGCGTACAACTTGTCCATCTTCATCTTGCTTGTTCTGAAACACCCATTTGGTTCCAATGACATTGTGCTTCTCATCGGTCTTTTCAACCAACGTCCACACTTGGTTCCTCTCAAAGTTGTGTAGCTCTTCATGCATGGCATTTATCCAATCTGGATCTTCCAATGCTTCTTCAACATTCATAGGTTCAATGCTAGAAATGAATGAGTAATGTTCACAAAAGTTAGCCAAACGAGATTTGGAGCTAGTAATTCTCCCGGTTTGAATGTCATCAAAGATTTGTTCGACGGGATGATCTCTTGAGACTCTTGCTCAAAATCGTGAGAGCTTTTGTTTGGGTCGGGGTGGAACATCCTCTTCATTGTCTTGTTCTTCTTCTTGTCTTTCTTCGTTGTTGCTGGCGTTGTTGTTCTCCCATGGAGGTGGAGAAGGAGGTAGTCGAGGTTCATCTTAATGCACATCCTCGTTCTCATCGTCTTGATGTGTCCCACTTGTGGATGCCGCCAAGTCAACTTGTGGTTCACCTTGGCGTGAAGTTGGGGCTTCGACTTGGACGGACGAGGTACTCTCCTTCACCTCCGTTGGGCGAATCTTGCCGATAGACAAGTCTTGGATTGCTTCCGAAGGATCTTTGTCACCTACATCAATTGGCAATTGCTCTACTTGCGAGCCGTTAGATTCATCAAACTTCACATCTACCGTCTCTTCAACCTTTCGAGTGAAACTTTTGTAGACACGGTAAGTGTGAGAGTTTGAGACATAACCGAGTAGGAAACCTTCATGAGATTTAGGAGCAAATTTTGAACGACGATGCTTGTCAAGAATGTAGCACTTTGAGCCGAATACCCGAAAGTGTCAAACTTGGGGTTTGTTACCGGTGAGAAGCTCGTATGCCATCTTGCCGAGTAGCTCGTGAAGATATAGACGATTCGTTGCATGACAAGCTGTCTCAACCGCTTCCGCCCAAAAGTGTTCGGCGTCTTGTACTCATCAAGCATCATTCTTGCCATTTCGATGAGCGTCCGGTTCTTCCTCTCAACAACTCCATTTCGTTGAGGTGTGTATGTAGCCGAGAACTCATGTGAAATCCCTTATTCATCAAGGAAGGTGTCCACATTGGCATTCTTGAACTCCATTCCGTCGTCGCTACGAACCTTCTTGATCTTCACTTCAAATTGGTTTTGGGCCTTCCTAGCAAAGTTTTTGAAGATCTTTTGGTCCCGTGATTTATCATCAACAAAGAACACCAACGTAAATCTTGAAAAATCATCAACAATGACCAATCCAAACGAGTTACCACCGAGACTCTTGTAGGCATTGGGACCAAAAAGATCCATATGAAGTAGCTCGAGCGGTCTCCTCGTGGTCATGATATTCTTCACGGGGTGGCTTCCTCCAACCTGTTTTCCTGCTTGGCAAGCGCTGCAAAGTCTATCCTTGTCAAATATGACATCTTTAACACCAAGGATATGATCACCTTTAATAAGCTTATCAAGGTTTTTGCATGCCCACATGACCTAACCATCTATGCCACAACCAACCTTTAGAAGATTTAGCAATTAAGCAAGTTCTAGGTTAAGCCTTTTTAGTGAAGTCAACAATGTATAGATCACCTCTATGTATGCTGGTGAAGATCATTTTATGATTATCTCTTCGAAACACTTGGCCATCTACTTTAGTAAATAGGACATTGAATCCAAAGTCAGCTAGTCTAGATACAGATAGTAGATTATAGCCAAGAGATTCAACGAGCATAACATTTTGTATGGAGTTGTCATGTGAAATGGCCACCTTACCTAGGCTAACCACCTTACCCTTTGAGTTATCACTAAAAGTGACATACTTTTGAGGGTCGTCGTTTTCAGCAAGCTCATGAAACATATCTTTGTCTCCGGTCATGTGATCAGTACATCCACTATCAAGGACCCATTCCTTTCCTCCAGCCATGTAGCCGCGAAGGTGAGCCATAAGACCAAAGTGTCTCGTAGACTCTTCAAGATCAAGATCACTATCATCATCCTCATCATAGTATCCATGTTCAACATCATCTTGCAAATGATCATTTCCTAGAGAGAGTGATTCATTAGATATATGATTTTGACAATGTTCATCTCTATGAATTCTAATAGCTTCGAAAATGATATTGCTAATAATTCCAACATCTCCTTTGGCACGCATAAGATTAGTAAGCTCAAATAAACAATCTCCAAACTTAGGATCATTGGGATTCATCTGATTCAAAGCAATACACTTATGAAGAATCTCATCTAAGTTTTTCAAGGAATAGTCTGAAAATCGTTCCTCAAGAAATCTCCATATAGTATAAGCACAATCAAGAGTTGGCAAGTGACCAATCAAGTTTCTAGGCAAACCTCTAGTGATAAGATTGATAGTTCTAAGATTGCGGATCATGTCAAGAGACTCATCATGGGTAGGATGCAAGGGGTTAACAAGGGGTTCATAAGGAGTAGTAATGTACTTGTTCAAGTGATATTCATGAAAAATTCCAAGCATCTCATTTTTCCACTCAATAAAGAACTCTCCATCAATCATAGGCACTCTACGTCTAAGACTCCCCAATGTAGACTCATCCATCTTCCTCCAATGGTGATTAAACCAAAGCAATGGAGACCAATGCTCTAATTCCAATTGAAAGGATCGAGAAGAGGTGTCTAGAGGGGGGTGATTAGACCCTCAACAAATAAAGGTGGCAGTTTTTAAGTTTCTCAAGTTGAGGTTGACAATTAGCACAATTTTAAGCATTCATAATACAATTCAAGCAAGCATGCAAAGAATATATGAGCAACGGAAAGTAAAGCATTCAACTTGCAAGAAAGTAAAGGGATGGGATTGGAGTGTGCAAACGCAATTGGAGACACGGAGATTTTTGGCATGGTTCCGATAGGTGGTACTATCGTACATCCACGTTGATGGAGACTTCAACCCACGAAAGGTAACGGTTGCGCGAGTCCACGGAGGGCTCCACCCACAAAGGGTCCATGAAGAAGCAACCTTGTCTATCCCACCATGTCCATCGCCCATGAAGGACTTGCCTCACTTGGGTAGATCTTCACGAAGTAGGCGATCTCCTTGCCCTTACAAACTCCTTGGTTTAACTCCACAATCTTGACGTAGGCTCCCAAGTGACACCTAACCAATCTAGGAGACACCACTCTCCAAAAAGGTAATAGATGGTGTGTTGATGATGTACTCCTTGCTCTTGTGCTTCAAATGATAGTCTCCCCAACACTTAACTCTATCTCACAGATTGGCTATGGTGGAAAGATGATTTGAGTGGAAAGCAACTTGGGGAAGGCTAGAGATCAAGATTCTTGTGGTTGGGTTGGAATATCTTGGTCTCAACACATGAGTAGGTGGTTCTCTCTCAGAAAATGAATGTTGAAAGTGTAGGCACGTTCTGGTGGCTCTCTCCATGAATGGAGAATGGGTGGAGGGGTACATATAGCCTCCACACAAAATCTAGTCGTTACACATAGATTCCCAAACTCGATGGAACCGAATGGTAAAACTCGGTCAGACCGATTCAGGTAAAAATGTGAACGTTAGGATTTTTGGTGGGACCGACAAGGTCAACTCGATGGGACCGATGTGCAGGGGTTAGGGTAAAACCTCAACTCGGTTTGATCGATTACGGAAACTCGGTGGGACCGATTTTGGTAATAAGCAAACTAAGTATTGGTCAAGCAAACTCGGTGGGACCGATTGGACAAACTCGGTGGGACCGATTTTGTTGCAACAGGCCACAGAGAATTTGCAAACCCATCTCGGTGAGACTGAGATCCCATCGGTGAGACCGAACTGATTAGGATTTGGAAGTGGCTATGTCATATGAACTCGGTGGCGCCGAATAGATCAAATCAGTGGTGCCGAGTTTGACTTTTAGGTTTAGGACATATATGGATATGAGAAAGTGGTTGAGGGTTTTGGAGCATATCACTAAGAACTTTGAGCAAGCAAGCCATTAAGCAACACATCATCCCCTTTTAATAGTATTGGCTTTCCTATGGACTCAATGTGATCTTGGATCACTTAAATAAAAAGTTAGAGTCTTGAGCTTCTGCCAATGTTTGTTCTTAGCATCTTGAAGGGGTTCCACATCCCCTTGTGCCTGTCTAGGCCACTCCAATATTGAACTTATCTGAAATATACCAAGTAGAAATATTAGTCCAACAAAAGATATGTTGACATTAATTACCAAAATCACCCAGGGAGCATTTGTGCTTTCAGTAGTGTAGACCACATACGAAGCAAGTGCGTACAACAAAAAATAACCTGTAGAGGAGAAGCATTTTTGTCATTAAAAATTAAATCATTTCTACATAGCCAAAGCGACCAATGTAAGGCATACACTCCCACCCTTATTAGCGTTTTGAACTTATTTGAAATACCGTCCAACCAATGACCAAATAATATTGGCAACACTTGTGGGCGGATACAAATTTGACGCTATTTGGATGACTGACCATGTAGAACGTGCAAACTTGCATTGGAAAAAGAGGTGCTTGATTATCTCGTCATGAGCGCAAAAGCAACACTACTTACTTCCTGGCCAGTTACGTCGTGCAAGGTTGTCTTTCGTTAGCACAACTCCCCTACGAATATACCACATGAAGATTTTAACTTTTACTGGAATTTTTGACTTCCAATTTTTCTTGTTATTACTCACTGGTACCTCAGAATGGATTAGCACATGATACATAGAGTCTATTGTGAAAGACCCCGATGTAGTAAGGTTCCAGCGAAAAACATCTCGGCCTTGTGTCAGGTTAATCGAATCCAGTCGGGATAAAAGATTATGCCATGGCATAAGTCGGGGGGCCAATCAAGTCTCGCCTGAACGAAATATTCGACGGAGGCGAACTGAGCACGTGCGCAATAGTATTATTTTTTATCACGAGCAATGGTGTATAAGGCTCGGTATTGTTCTCGGAGCCTGGCATTGCCTAGCCATATGTCTTCCCGGAAATGAATTTCTGACCGTCCTTTATCGCGAAAGACCCAAAGCGAAAGAGATGTTTCTTTGCCGCCATTAGACGAGCTCAAAAGTGCAGGCCTGAGCCACTGCCTTTTGGTCTAGATACTTGTTGCACAATATGGTTTGCCAAACACCATCCTCAGTAAAAAGTTTGAACAACCATTTACTAAGTAGGGACACATTCTTGACCTGCAGGTCATGAATTTCAAGGCCACATTTGTCTTTAGGCCTACAAACCACGCTTCATTTGGCCAGCATGTACCTTTTTTTCACCATCTCCTTGTCAAAAGAATATGTATCTAAGATAGTCCAGTCTTTGCAGCGCAGTTTATTTACATGCTATAGAGAAGAAGGAGCGGTCCACTGGGAAAACAAAATACTCCCCCGTTTCTTTTTACTCCGCATATAAGATATGGTCAAAGTCAAACTATACAAAGTTTGACCAAATTTATATTAAAAAATATGAACATCTACAGTACTAAAACTATATAGTATGAAAATATGTTTCATGGTGCATCTGAATATATTTATTTCATATTGTGAATGTTTATATTTTTTAATATAAAGTTAGTCAAACTCTATAATGCTTGACTTTGACCAAACCTTATATGCGAACTAAAAAACGAAGGGAGTACTTGGTTGAGTGAAAAGAAGGGCACGTAGGACAGTACACCCACCCTCCGAGATCGCGCACGAATCCCGAGGGCTGCACCCCGGATCACACACACATGCCGATGCCCCTGGGTGTCAAGATATCTAGCTCAATCCCACGCTTCCCACTTCACCTCTCCCTCCAGCCATCGCGCGGCAAGCGTGACCTCCCCCCCAGCCCAGCCAGTAGCCACGGGCGGAGCCGAGAGCCAGCGTCTTCCTCGCATCACTCGGTGCCACTGCGCGCCTCGCCAGCTCCCGTAATTCCGGCGCGAGCGCGCGCACACACTGCCGGAACGAACGGGGGAACGATGGGGCTGCTGTCGCACCGGGTGGAGCGGTCGGAGCTAAAGCCCGGCGACCACATCTACACATGGCGCGCCGCCTACTCCTACTCCCACCACGGTACGTGTGAATTGCATGTTGGGGCCGCCATCCTTCTCGCCGCATTTCGCGTTTCCGGGCGGCTAATTCGGCGGGGAGACGAGTGTTGCTTCGACATCGGTTTTGCCTTGCTCGTTCTGCTCTGCCTCTGCTTCCATTCCCTCCGTACGTACGTCCGCGAGCAGATTCTCGCAGTTAATCGCGCTGGGGTGTATTTGCAGCAGCTTAACCGTACCGCTATGTTCTGCCTTGCTCGTTCTCGGACCTGGAGGGAATGGAGTGTTGCTTCGACACCGGTTTTGCCTTGCTCGTTCTGCTCTGCTCGTGCTCTGCCTCTGCTTCCATCCCCTCCGTACGTACGTCCGCGAGCAGATTCTCGCAATTAATTACGCCGGGTGTATTTCCAGCAGCTTGGCCGTACAGTAGGCTCCAGCGGACGCGTATTTCTGTCGGTACGCTTCTGGGTCCCGTCGAATTTGCTGCATCCTTGATTGGCGTTACTAGCTGTCTAGCTGTATTGTATACAGTCCCCAAATTTAATGACCGAACTAGTAGCAGTACAATTGCCCAAGCGGATCTTGCTTCAGTTTGCAACTTCGCAACGTGATTTGGCAGAAAAGATAATAGCCACTCGGTATTTTAGATCAGACACTGACAGAATTTGACGATCCACGCAGCGAAAAGAAAAATAATGCTACTAGCTCACCTGCTCTACAATTCTCTTTTCTGTGCAACTATAACTCAGAACTGTTACCTAGACTAACTGTTGGTGACTGATGATCTAACACAAACTGTTGGTGACTACACATGTGTAATTTTCCAGTGTTCAAGTGTCGATCTTAGCATCCATTTACTTACCTTTATTACTTGTGACCAAAGTGACCCTCTTTCCACTTTGATGCCTTCATGCATCTTCTTCTTCTTCTTCTTCTTCCAGCTAGCTGCTGCGTTACCATGGGGGATATACCCAATGGTTCCTGGGGACATCTGTCCCCGGAATCTCACCACTCATCCGCACCGGGTTATTAGTATAGTTCCTCTTCTCGTTTTGTATTAAATCTATCTCTGTACCAGCTCAGTCGAGTATTTGATTCCTTTCGACCTGTTCCCTGGCGTGTGTCCCACAAGCATTTAACCAGCAACTGACCCTCAACTGTCCCTGACTTGCAGCAGCAGGTCGAAAGCGTGTGGGACGTGTTTGTGTACTTTTTGTTTTCCACCACTGTTCACTTGGGGTTAGCCTGATTTGTTTGGTGTAGTCTTACTTTCCGTCCATGGTAAACGAGACGTAGATGTAGTACTAATTTCTGTTCATCACTGATGGGTTTTGGTGGAAGTGTTTGCTTTAACGATGATTTACTGTTCCCTACGTGGACGCGTGCTACAGTCGAAAATCTTATAAACGTAGTTTCACTTTAACAAATATTTCCTGCATTTTAAAGCTAATTTCCTGAAAATATTACTTTTTTTTCACCGACCCCCCCCCCTCCCTTTTTTCAAAACTGCGGTTTTTTTATTCATAAAATAATAAAGTACTAGATGATAAAGTTTGTTACAATTCACCCAAGAAAAACGACATGAATGAATATTCTCCCAGTACAATTACCACCAAAATTCTTCGCCGCGGCGATTACTCAAAGTCCTGCCTCCTCCAAGCTCATTTTTTTAGCTAGATCGTTGGGGGCGCGCTCTTGTGCCGGAATACTCGTGCATTCCGCGCATTCCATATGGACCACGAAATCAGCATGGTGAGAGAGGCCATTCCCATCCTATCCCGCGTGTGAGCACCGGTTTGCCTTGCCCACCAATCATCCATATTTGTCCTCCAGATGCCAAATGGAGGTGTCCCAACTTTTCAGCTAGAAATTCTCTTGTAACCATGTGCCAAAGCGAAAGAGAGTGTTGCATTTATAGAATAATAGGGGCCCACATTCTTGCAACATCTCACAAAGGAGGTAAAAAAATTGACAAAGAAGAAATCTAATACCCAAAAAACCAGATTTCATTCCCCGGAAGCCATCAAATTCCCTGCAAAATTTCAATTCATAGTGAACTTGTTCTTTCCTCAGTATTTTTACCTTTTTTTTTCTCGGCTCTGTTGATGTGCTTATATGCTGAAGTTCTCCGTTATCACTTTATTTACTAAATATTTCCTTTGTGATGCATATATACCGGCGAACAAAAAGTATACTCCCCGTCAAAAGAAAATAGGCTAGAAAATAAATATCTATTCCCTAGTATGGAATACCATGTAATAAAACTGTCAACAAGATACATTCCACGGGCAACCACAAAATCATGGTTCGAACTCCCTTTTCATCTCTAAAACTGAATAAATGAATCGCCTTTACACAAGGGAAATACCCTTTGGTTCCTGGGTGTATATACACCTCATATGGGAAAACAAATTCGATAATTTAAGAAAGTCAAAAAAGTTTGGAAGTCTTTTTTACATTAAACGTGACTTTCTTTTCCACTGGCATATAAATTTTCACGGATAGAAAAACCAGTGTTAACTTCAAGGCAAAAAGAACAAAAAATATTTTCTTATAGGTCACTATTCACACTATTTTGACCGAATTTTTTCTCTTTTTTGAGAAGAAGTCAACGAGATATTTTCTTCTTGTGGAATTTTTTTTCACTAGTCCAAGGAAAGGTCAAGTTTATTCCAGAAATATTTTCCGAATTTGTTGAATTTTTATTTAATTACTAAATAATTTTTCCATACAGGGTGTATATACAACCACAGAACATAAGTTTTTTTTTTTTTTTGCGGGTGCACAGAACAAAAGTTCCCCTCGCTTTAAACAAACCATTTTGTCAAATTTCTTTTTCTGTATAGTCTTTAAAACAAAAACTATGGCCACGAACTTACTAATCTTAAAGTACGTACATAAATCTAGTTGAGCACGGCATTGTAACTATAAACCTAATGCCGTTATTTTTCTAAAGATGTCAACATCATTAGGTCCACTGAATCGAAATACCTTCATCTGTTTTCAAAACATTATAGTTCGCAACTGTGAATAAAAAAAAGCCAGCCCAAAGATACTTTTTTTAACCCATTTTTCACATTTTTTTAATAGGTTAGGCTTTTTCGTTCGATAAACCATCCTAATTAACTACCCCCACCCCCCACCCCACCCAACTTAAATCATGCAACTAACTATTTTGTTTTCTCACCTTCTAGTAAAATAATGTACGTAAGTCGTATTTTATTCAACTTATTAATCATACATATGTACTTATTTTATTTTTATTCCTGTCGGTTCTTAACATGCCAATTTAGACCTGCGCACGAACTAAGCTAAGTTCACGCCAGGGCTCTGACAACGACCTCGATCCTCCAAAAAGTTGCTGTGCTCCAGCAGGACAACATTTATCACAGGTCGATCGAAAACGCGTCCTTACCGCCGAAGATCCTGTACCGACCTGTCCGAGTCCTGGTACATCACTGTACGTCTGCTGTATATTCCTCTTTTCAACTATTCCCTACAACTGTATTGGCTTGAACGCTACTTTATCTAGCAATCGCGATGCAGTTATTGACGCATTGGATAACAGGGACAGATGTCCCCATAGACCAAACGTTCGCTCCCGTTACCATGGCTCTTTTACTTTGCATCTTTTTCCATTTTTAACCTTCTTTCGTCAGCCGTAATTTAATCCAACTTGGGAACATAAAGGACTCTTCTTCGTGGTGTCGCTATGCGCTGGCTACATGCATGGACATCATGGTACTTTTTCCCTTGCATTTGCAGCCATCGTTCCCAGCTGCTCAAGTGACAAGTATACAGATGCCCTCCTTGGACATATGTACCGGAGGACATACATGGGGACACGGGGTCACTCTCCACATGTCTAAACCTGCATAAAAAAGCTGGCATGTTTCCGAGTAGTATTCATTTGTAGCCATTCAATAAGGAATTAAGATAAAAAGCCAAAAAAATGAATAGAAAATGTAGTATGTGTGTAGCGTGTACTATGGTCACTGATGAGTGAATTTGTTCTATCTCGAATTTCATGTCATGCTCAATTTCTTCAGGTATTTACGTCGGCGGAAGCAAGGTGGTGCATTTCACAACGAAGAAAGAAGCGGGAACGGCGGGCCTTGACTCCGCCATGGCTATCTCGAGCCTCATTTCCGCCGGCTCACCGGAGTGCCCGACCTTCCCGGACTGCGGCTTCCAGCTCCCCGACAGCGGTGTCATCCTCACCTGCCTCGACTGCTTCCTCCGCGACGGCGCCCTCCACGGCTTCGAGTACGGCGTCCCTCCCGCCGTGTTCCTCGCCAAGCTCCGCGGCGGCACCTGCACCACCGCCGCGTCCGACCCGGCGGATGCCGTGGTGCACCGGGCGATGTACCTGCTCCAGAACGGGTTCGGCAGCTACGACGTGTTCGAGAACAACTGCGAGGACTTCGCGCTCTACTGCAAGACCGGGCTCCTGCTGCCGCCGGAGAAGGGCATCGGGAGGAGCGGCCAGGCGGCCTCCGCCGTCGGCGTGCCGCTGGCGGCGCTCTTCTCGACTCCGTTCAGGCTCATGTCGGCCGGCCCGCTGGGCATGGCCGCCGTCACGGCGGGGATGTACTGCGCCGGCAGGTACATCACCGACATTGGGGTGAGGAAGGACGTGGTGAAGGTGGAGGTGGAGAACCTGTCGGCGCATCTGGGCTGGCGCCGGGCCAAAGCCGAAGAAGAATGGGTGAAGAAGAAACAGCAGCCCGCTAAGGTGACGACGAGGTTGCTGCCGCTGAAGAGGAAACGTGACAGTGATTTGCATTTGCAATCCGTGAAGTGACCAGGAGCTGCTGTTGTGATACTTTGTGTTTGATCTGTGTGATAGTTTGGAGTTTGTACTTCACGGAATAAGCCAGTAAGGCCGAATAGTGCAGTATAGATATCGAAGGTGAAGTCTTTTTACTTGAGCAATTCACTCTGTATCATAGGAATTCATCTTCTTCCCTGTTAGACGTGTCAAGGAGTTTGCGTAGTTGGACGACCAGGCTATAATCGGTTAGCTTTATATAGTTTAATTATGAGGCTGTTTCTGCTCTGTGGATTGCCATAGACCATATGTACAATTCAATAAAGTGTGATTCAGTGATTGAAAAGGCTTTTGGTTCTGTGATCTCTCTTATTCATCTATTGATTCTCTTCTAGCATTATTTGCCAATTAGCCTGCCATCACGCTACGTTACGAGTACATGCCCACACAGTGGTGGTCCGACAAATTTTGTCAGTGGGGCTGAAAGTTTGAGTGGAGATTTTATTGTGTGTGCCCTCTAAAGAATTTATATATATATATTTCCCTTGAGCGTCCAAAAGTATTTTAGAAATTTTAGTCGGGGCCTGCCTGCCCCCCGCTGAGCCCTCTGTCGGTCGGTTGAGCGAGCCCACAACAAAATCCACAAAGTGCTCTCCATTCCTGAAGTATTTCCAGGACTGATGACAGCAGCGTAGCATGTCGGTGCTGTCTACTTTCAGGTCAGGGTCAGTAGTAGTCAGTAGAAGTACTCAGTAGCAGATGACTCGTCCAGACCACATGCATGATTCCAAAATGACAACTTGGGGCATGCAGAATCTCATCGAAGCCGCAAGCGAAACTTCACCCTCGCCTACCTTTGCCCACGTGAGATGATGCGAGATCTCGATGGATGGATGGATGGATGGAGGAGGAGGAACATGCATGGTAAAGATGGCTGTTGTTTCTTCTGAATTTACTCGGATCGGATGCCCTGCCCTTAACTTTTATTTTCCTCTGTGTGCGTTCCTCTGCCTTTAATCATTGGCCTCATACTCTCTCTCACCAATCCTATTGCTTTGATTCTCATTATTTTAGCAAAAGGCTGGTCATGTCGTGGATGATTGAGATCTGGGTGTTGGTTGATCCATCGAAGCAGGTAAGGAAAGGGCCAGCTCAGGACCATTGTTACAGACTGGTAAGACAATCAGACAAGTCACTAATAGTCAGTAGACTACGTGTTATATATACAGCAAACTTGTCCTCTGCCGACTTGTCTCAGTGATTGAAGTATATAGAGTAGGAGAGCATGTGATTAGGACGTGTTTGCTCGTTGTCAGATTCTTTGATTATGTGTGGCAAGTTCTAAGCTTGTGGATCGACGCAATGGGGTAGGTGTAGAGCTCTGTAAAGTATTGGATTATAGATGGACTTTGGCCCATATAAGACAATAATCTCTGGTTAATCTTGTTGACTATAATGTTTATTTAGGAAATATAGGATAGTGTAGCATTTATTTCACCTTGCCTTCGAGCATCTCCAGCCGCCCCCCAAGAAGCCCCCAGGAGCTCTTTTTCAGCGCCGGCGGACAAAAAAGTCCCAGCCACGCCCCCACGACCTCACTTTTCGCGGATTAGTCAAAAAATACAGTCGGTGAGCCCAGGCGGAACCCAAGATCCCGGGGGCACCTGGGGGGCACCGGCGCTATTTTCTTTGCCTTTCTGGCCCACTGTCGATGACTTTCCCATACCAGGCCGGCCCCACCACGTCCTTCTCTCACCCACCACGTCCTCTCTCTCCCACTTTCTCTCTCTCCCTTTATCCCTTTCTCTCATCCCCTCCCGCCGCTCGTGCTCCCGATCCAGAGCGTCCCGGCACCGCTGCCTCGACCCCCCTTCACCCCCTGCGCAACCGGCCGCTGCAACCCACGGCGCCGCCGGCCTCGGCCTCGTCCGCTACACCCCACGGCGCCGCCGCTGCACCCCATGGCCTCGGCCCCGGCCGTTGTGTATTCTTCCACGGCCGCAGAAATGGTGGCCGAAAGAGTCAAGGCGGCCATGGGCTTCCGGCGCAGCCCGGTCACGCCCAAGACCTCCTCCACCACCTCCTCCTGCAAGACGTCGGCACCAGTGCCGTCGCAGCACGTCGTCCCTGTCCCGGCGGCGGCGCGGCCGTAGACGCCGACACCGGGGCAGCAGCCCTTGGGCCAGTGCTCGCCCGTGCCGCCCAGCTCTGGGGGCAAGGGTGGCGACAGCTCCTTCCCGTGCTCCTTCGCACGCTACTTCGGGGTCTACTTCCCGCGCTCCTCCGCGCAGGTGCATCCGGCGCGCGCGGCCACGATGCCTAAGGCCGTCGAGCTCTCCCGCCTCATCGAGGAGCTGCAGGAGCGCGAGTCTCGCCTGCGCACCGAGCTGCTCGAGCACAAGATCCTCAAGGAGACCATCGTCATCGTGCCCTTGCTTGAGACCAAGCTAGCCACCAAGAGCAGCGAGATGGGGCGGTGCAGGGATGCCCGGCTGCGCGCTGAGCTTGACGCCACTGGTGGAGGAGGCGGTCCTCGGCGGTGACGAGCACAAGAAGGCCGTGGGCGCGGGCGCGCACCTGCTCTTGGGGGCGCAACGAGTGGAAAAAAAATTCACCCCCAGAACAAAATTTTCACCGGCAGCCCCCGAAACGGCGAAAAAAATGCCTCCTGGGGGCGCAACGGCTGAAGATGCTCTTATACTCCAAGATGATCATGTACTCCTATACATACGCAATGGGGTAGGTTTAGAGCTCTATAAAGTGTTGGATTATAGATGGGCTTTGGTCCCTATAAGACAATAATCCTTAATTAATCTCTAAGGCCTATTTAGATGCATGACAAGTGGTGAGAAGTTTAGTGCCATACTGTTACACTAAGAAGAGCGAGACTTCTTTATAAGGGTTGTTGTACCACATGCCATTGGGAGCTTGGGAAGAGGAGTTGTACACGCACGCTCCTCCTCCTCCGTCACCTCGCCTCGACGCGACGCGTTGGCCTGGCCAAGTAGAGGCTATGATTCGTTCATCCCCTATTTGCTCGTTATATTTTCAACAATCCCAAAACCTTATGTTAGGCACTTTTTCAAGGCTTCGCCGCTACTCTGAAACCGGAGAAGTTTACCGGGACGCATTAAGGGTTGCCAGGCAAGGACCACCTTGTGGCTCACTATGATGAACGTGTTCTAGGAGGTGGTGTGTCTCCCATGGAAACAATTGCTCCTGAACAGGAGAAGGCATTTAGGAAGGCAGCCTCCACCTTTGTCGGAGCAGTTCTGAGTGTGATTGGAGACAAGTTGGTTGACACATATATTCATATGTGGGTTGCCAAAAACTTGTGGGATGTGCTCGAAGTTAAGTTCGGCGCAACCGATGCTGGAAGCAAACCGTATGCCATGGAGCAGTTCCATGATTACAGGATGGTTGATAACCGTTTTGTATTGGACTAACCTCATGAGCTACAATGCATTGCTAAGGAGCTGGAGCTCCTGAAGTGTGAGTTGCGGACAAGTTTGTTGTGGGTTGCATTATCGCAAAATTCTCTTCTGGATGGAGGAATTCTGCTACTTCTTTCAAGAACTTGAGACGTGAATTCTCTGTTGAGGATGTCATCGGTCATCTAAGTGTTGAGCAGAACTTGAGACCAAAGGACTCACACATGAAAGGGGAGGGTTCTTCTAGCGCCATTGTGATGCAGAAGAATTTTCACAAGTTCAAGGGAAAGAACACTGTCTAGCAGAATACTACCTTCAAGAAAAAGGGTAAGAAGAAAGATAAAAGGGACTTTTACATTTGTGCCCTTAACTCAAACCCACTACTCAAATTTACCCCTGTAGGACCTTGAAGTATGTCTAGAGAGGGGTGATTACACTACTTGACCAATTAAAAACTTAACCTTTTCCCAATTTTAGAGTTTGGCAGATTTTAGCTATCTTAGGACAAGTCAAGCAATCGTCACACAATTCAAGCAAGCATGCAAAGAGTATATAGGCAGCGGAAATTAAAGCATGCAACTTGCAAGAAAGTAAAGGGAAGGGTTTGGAGGATTCAAACGCAATTGGAGACACGGATGTTTTTGGCGTGGTTCCGATAGGTGGTGCTATTGTACATCCACGTTGATGGAGACTTCAACCCACGAAGGGTAACGATTGCACGAGTCCACGGAGGGCTCCACCCATGAAGGGTCCACGAAGAAGCAACCTTGTCTATCCCACCATGGCCGTCGCCCACGAAGGACTTGCCTCACTAGCGGTAGATCTTCACGAAGTAGGGGATCTCCTTGCCCTTACAAACTCCTTGGTTCAACTCCACAATCTTGTCGGAGGCTCCCAAGTGACACCTAGCCAATCTAGGAGACACCACTCTCCAAGAAGTAACAAATTGTGCGTTGATGATGAACTCCTTTCTCTTGTGCTTCAAATGATAGTCTCCCCAACACTCAACTCTCTCTCATAGGATTTGGATCTGGTGGAAAGAAGATTTGAGTGGAAAGCAACTTGGGGAAGGCTAGAGATCAAGATTCATATGGTAGGAATGGAATATCTTGGCCTCAACACATGAGTAGGTGCTTCTCTCTCAGAAATGGTAAGTTGGAAGTGTAGGCTTGTTCTGATGGCTCTCTCCACGAATGAAGAGGAGGTGGAGGGTTATATATAGCCTCCACACAAAATCTAATCGTTACACACAATTTACCAAACTCGGTGGGACCGATTCAACAGACTCGGTCGAACCAATTTAGTAAACCTAGTGACCGTTAGGATTTTCGGTGGGACCGACATGCAACTTGGTAAGACCGATTCGGTTAGGGTTAGGGCATAACGTAATCTCGGTAAGACCGATTACACAAACTCGGTGAGACCGATTTTGGTAATAAGCTTTCCAGAGAGTTGGTCAGGTAAACTCGGTGGGACCGATTTGCTCTTTCGGTGAGATCGAAATGTTACAAAAGGGAAACAGAGAGTTTACATTGCAATCTCGGTGGGACCGATCGCTCACTTCGGTTAGACCGAAACATTACGAAGGGAAACAGAGAGATTACAATCCCTTCTCGGTGAGACCGAGATCCCTATCGGTAGGACCGATTTGCCTAGGGTTTGTGGCAGTGGCTATGACATTTGAAATCGGTGGCGCCGGATAGAAAGAATCGGTGTGACCGGTTTTGGCTTTAGGTTTAGGTCATTTGTGGATGTGAGAAAGTAGCTGAGGGTTTTTGGAGCATATCACCAAGCACATGAAGCAAGAGGCTCATTAAGCAACACCTCATCCCTCCTTGATAGTATTGGCTTTTCCTATAGACTCAATGTGATCTTGGATCACTAAAATGTAAAATGAAGAGTCTTGAGCTTTTGAGCTTGAGCCAATCCTTTGTCATTAGTATTTTGAGGGATCCACTTTCATTATCCATGCCATGCCATTCATTGAGCTTTCCTGAAATAATAGTCTTGGAATAGCATTAGCTCAATGAGCTATATGTAGTTATGAATTACCAAAACCACCTACGGATAATTGCACTTTCAATCTCCCCCTTTTTGGTAATTGATGACAACATATAGATCAAAGCTTCGACAAATAATAATAAGATTGTAAAACATCGTCGCTTTGAGAAGTATGTGATAAGCAAGAGCTCCCCCTAAATTTGTGCATAGTTTAAGATTTGCTTTGGACTGCAAATGCACAAGGAATTAGGCTCATGGGTTACTCTTCCATGTCACATACATCTTGGTGGAGCGCTCAAAATGATAAAGATTGAATATATGCACTCATCACCAAGCAAAGTGAATGATCACATATGGATAAGATAAGATAATATCATCAAACATGCATAAGTGTAGCTTATGATCAAACACATGATCATCAATGTCTCACAAAAATAGCATAGTATCTCAAGCACTCAAAACCAAACAAAGTTTAACCACCAAAGCAAGAGAGAACAAAAGCAACACATTCTCTCTCTCGAAGCCTATGATCTATACATTTTCTCCCCCTTTGGCAACAAGTTACCAAAAAATTCATAGAAAATGCATAGTGCTAGATCGATTCTCAGGCTTGATCTTCAGGTGGTGGTGTCCGGATAACTCCAAGAATGAAGGCTTCAGTTGAAGTGGATGGAGCTGGAGGAGTTGATGCTGGAGCTGGTTGCACTGGAGCTGTAGCTGGTGCAGATGATGTGGCTCTGGTGTCTGTCACAGGCACAACAGTTGACCTCTGAGCTCTAGGCACTCTGGCAAATACATTAGTGGTAGTCTTGCCCTGCCTCTCCTGCATGTCATCCTGTAGCTGCTCCACAACTGACTGAATCTCAGTTACTTTGACATCTAGATCATGGAATTTTAGTTCCATGATTCTTTCCAAGCTCTCCTGATTTCGAGTGAGGGTGGCCAGTCCCTTCTCAATCCTCAGAGTTGATGCTATCAAGTAACCAAGCTGCTCCTGTTTGTTCTTCAAAAAAATACTCAGATGCCTCCTCTTGAGTTGGCATCTTGGCAGCCTTCTCTTTCCTTGCCTTCTCCTTCTTCTCTTGAGCTTGTACTGATGATGGTTCATTCTCATTCATGACAACCTGATTGTCCTCAAAGTCTGCATAGAGAGGAAAATGTTCCTTATCCAATAGATATTTGCCTGTGCCCATCTTTGAGTTAATCAACTCCTGAATCTGAGGGGCATATCCACAACTCCTCTTTTGGTCTGCTGCAGTCCTCTTAATGGTCTCTACCATAAGGCTCGTGACCTTGAATTTCTGTGGCACATCAAACAAATGCAACATGTTGATTGCATGCCCTCTAATCATGTTGTGGTCACCAGATTTAGGCAACAGAGTGTGCCTTAGGATCCAATTGATAGTTGGCAGCCCTGACAGAAGAAAGTGGACTGACCCAAACTTATGTGTCTCAATGGCTTTGTCTGGGATCTCCTTGTACATGTGTGCCATGGAATTGTGATCCATCTTCTTCTTGGCATATACATCCAAGTCATCTTCACTCTCCTTTCGGGCATTGATCAGTTTTTCCCATTCCTCAACGGTTGACTGGTACCTTGTACCTTCAGACATCCAAACTATCCTCCCATCTGGATAGAAGTGTGCTGTGGAGTAGAATTGCATAATGAGTTCATCATTCCAGTTGGTGAGCTTTTGCCCAACAAAATCTGCAACTCCATAAGCAACAAAATTGTCTTTCTCTCCAGGATAGTGTTCTTCATTTTCTTTCATGTAGGTCCAGTCGACCCACCTCATATCACACACTATGGGCTTCTTGTCCAACAAGATTGTCTCATAGAAGTCCTGCTGTTCCTTGGTATGGAACCTGTAATCAACAGCAGTTCTTCTCCTTGTGGCATATGGATCTGTCATCCTCCATAGCCTCAACCCTGAGTCTCTTTTGATGTTCATGTCCTCAGCCACAGGATGGGCATCATTGTGGTCTGGTATCTTGGGCTTGAGCTTCCTCAGAACTTGTCCTTCTTCATCTTCCTCATCAGCAACTTCAGGCACTGGGCCTTGTTCTTCTCAGCAGCTGGAATACTCCTGGTATTCCTCTTTGGTGCAAGGTTGGGCTTGGGGGCAGCTTTGGGTGCTTCCTTGGGCTTTGATGTTACAGCCCTGACTTAATTGCATCACCCATAAGCTTTTGTGCCTTGGGTGCTGGTGCAGCAACCTCTTGTTCCTCTTCAGAGTCTCTCCTCATTGAGGGATTTCCAAGAACCTGGGCAGTAGTGGTTCTGGCTCTTTTCTTCTTCTTATCCCGAGCAGCTGCTTCATCTTCTGATTCAATGGTAAACTTCATAGTTTCTCCAGTGGGAACTTTCTTGGGTTTGGAAGTTGTGACTCTCTTTGCAGGTGCCTCTTTGGGTTCAGACTTTTCAGGCACTTGAGTAGATCCTCTGACCTTCAGCATAGGTGTCCTCTTGGCAGGAACCTTCCTATTGAATCCAGGTTTAGTGTTCTGTGCTGAGGCATACTCCTTTTTGAGCACTACCTTCTTGGAGGTAGCCTCATCCTCTTCTGCTCTATAATCCTCATCCTCAGAATCTGAGGTTCTCTTCTTCCTTGTCCTGGTGGCAGCTTTACGCAGGTTGCTTGGGGTGCTTCTACTGCCATCATCTGAGGAACTGGAGGGACTAGTGCCCTCACTCATGTGAATCTGCTCTTCTTCCCTGTTCTGGCTGTCACTTTGGTCTGACATGTTGCAAACACTGACTGCTGACCCTGTGAAGAGTTATAGATGAGATAGAGTGGATGAGCATCACAAAATGCAGAGATTTTTGTAGAAGAATGATTCAAAAATTCAGTTTTAGTTTTCCACAGAAAGCATTTCGGATCAACCGATTTTCAAACTCGGTGATACCGAAGCAGTTTTGGAACCTAAACTGATGAACTCGGTTGGACCGAGTCACAGTTCGGTGGCACCGAGACTGCTAGGGTTTCACAAAGTCCTAAAATAGGTCTCACCGATTAGCAATTCTCGGTCAGACCGAGAGTTACTAGTGCAATGGCGTTAGCCAAATTGGTGGGACCGAGTTTTTCAACTCGGTGGGTCCGAGATGGTTTCGGCGGAAACCTAATCCTAAATTTTCGAATCTCATCTAATCTAAGGATTGCATTGACTGGATAGGAGTGTTTCAATCGTGGCAAGAATCATTAAGAACACAATGTGCTAGGAATCGGACGAGGATAGCACAGTGATCGACTCCATACCCTAGCTTGGCGATGAACTCGCTACAGCGGCAACGGCGGGGGTGAAATCCGTTGACAGCGGCGGAGACCAGCGACAGGAGGCGGCTGGCGACGAGGAGACGATCCGGAGACCCTGGAGGCAGAGCGAGCTATTGCGCGGGCGAAGAGGTTCGGAGAAATTTCCAAATTTTTGCCCGTGACTATATATAGCCCGACCCTGTCGGTGTGACCGAGTGGAACAACTCGGTGGCACCGAGATTCATAACTGTGTACAGTTACAGCAACTCGGTGTGACCGAAAAGTTCAAATAGGTTGCACCGAGATTGAAATCCTAGATCGACTTAGTGATCTCGGTAGGACCGAAATGGAGGAATCGATCAGACCGACAATCACAAAGAAGTTTTGGAAGTTTAAGTTATGACGAATCGGGGACTCCGAGTGCTCCTCACACAGAGTGGTTCGAATCTGACTTGATCAAATTTTGTGATGTATCATGAATAGAGTTTGAGACGAGAAAAGCATAGATAGCTAGAGAAGGTTCTTAGGCATTCTTGTCCATCCACTTGGCAAAAAGAAAAGAAACCCAATCACTCAAAACAACAAGTAGATGTCCTTGAATGAGTAAAATATGCACCAACATGCTCACACAATAAGATGGCAAATGAAATATGTGGCAAAACTTGCACAACCAATTCTAGCATCTATCAAACAATTGGCGATGACTAGGTCATCTATATATATGAGTATATTGACTTAGGAGTCAAATGAAAACATTTGATCATAGGTCATACTCACCGTTTAAGCTCAAGTGGGGTTACCACTTTTACATAATGCATTGATGTGTTCACACCATTAGAGTTGCTTTGACTCAATTCTTAGAGTTAAGCTCCCCCTAGATGTGAGATCCCCTTTTAGAGGGATGAACTAACCTTGGGTTTTGTCGATGATGATTTCATGTAGGTGTTGAAGATGTGGATGCTCAACGTTGATGTAGATCATTTGGAGCAATCCTTGGAGTGAGTTGCACTTTCAACTTTCCTACATGGGTTAGTCCCACAAGGAACAAACAAGAATATCCATAGACATAGAGTGATGCACACACAAGATGATGTCCATGAAATCATTAGGTTACCTTGTCCCTTGCCTTACCAACATGAGGGTTTGTGACTCCTTGAACTAGTGCAAGATGTGGAAGTTAATTGCACTTGTTCTTGCCATAATGATATGAGTGAAGAATGTTGGCGGAGTCACCCTCAAGAACTCTGTAGTTCTTATTCTTCGGGATCCACATCATCTTGATGGGAATCCTTGGAGTTGTAGTTGTACTTGATGAAGTAGAACTTGACGTAGTCTTGGGAACCCACTTGAATGAGGCCTTAGGTGCTTCTTCAAATGCATCAATCTCTTCTTGAAGCTTGTCCTTGCCTTTGTTCTTGTGGTATTGTGGTGGAAGATCATCTTGTGCTTATGTTCCTTTGAAGGAAGTAGGATCATACTTCTCTTGTTGAGGAACAAACTTCGTCTTGGGGTACTGATCTTCTTCCCACTCAACTCCATTCGCATTGAACTTTCATTCAAAACCAACACCTTGATTCTTCCGGTGCCTTCCTTGCTTGCGTACAATTTCCTCGAATTGCTTACTCCCGACAAGGCGCTTGTAAACACCTTTCTCTATAATTCCCTTCAATAAGCTATTTTCTTGCTCAAGTGTAACTTGGCTAAGAGAATCATTAGTGGAATCAAGAGAACTACTAGAAGCAACAATATTGGAGTTGACATTATTATTGTTACTACTAGAGGAAGGATCTTTCTTGTACTTGTTACTAGACTTGACTTGAGGCATGTAAATAGATAAGAGTAAACGCTTGGAAATGTAAGAAGAACTTTTCTTACGGAGATCATCATTGATTGCTTTTAAGAACTCATGCTCTTGCTCAAGATTGAGCTTTTCAAAGTGTAACTTCTCATGAGCCCTTAAAAGTTCTCAATGATCTTCGAAGATAGTTTCATGAGCTAACTTAAGAGTGTTTAGTTCTTTAGTTAGAAGCTCAATCTTCTCCTTATCATTGTCATTTGTTTTATCTTGATTAGCATGATTAATTGACGTTTCATCATAGTATTCATCACTAGAGTTGTCGACAAGTAAATCATCATCCACAAGTAAGTCATCTTCATCACTATCAAAATCAACATACTCAGGATGTGTTACCTTTGGACCTTTGGCCATGAAGCATCTTCCAATTACTTCATTTGGTGAATCAAATATGTCGTAGGAGTTGGTTGACACAAGTGCTAGACCGGCAACACCTTCATCTTGAGTATATTCGGAGTCGGAGTGATAGCTTCTCTCGGAGTGATTGTCGGAGTCGGAGCCGGATACCCATTCACCAACATGAGCTTGATGTCTTCGTTTTGTGTAGCTCCTTGATGACTTTTCCTTCCTTTCCGAATCCTTGCTTCTCCGTGAGGGTCTTCGTTCATAACGATCATCTCTACTCCTCCTCTCTCTCGGTAGTGATTCTTCTCTTTTGCTTCTTCTTTTTGGAGAATCTTCTCTTCTTTTGTAGGGTGCCATACACTCATTGGAATAGTGTCTGGGTCTCCCACAATTGTAACAATTTCGCTCTCGACTAGAAGATCTTTTGTCATTGTAAGACCTTGACTTGGAGCTTCTTTCTTTGCTTCTACTCTTGTAGAATTTGCTGAAGTTCTTCACCATTAAGCTCAATTCTTCATTGAAGGTTTGTTTCTCACTTGATGATGTGGGGGCTTCACTTGAGGCTTTGTAAGCACCACTTGACTTGTTGTGAAGTTCCTCCTTATCCTTGAGTGACATCTCATGAGCAACAATTCTTCCAATGACTTCTGTTGGCTTGAGATCTTTGTAATTTGGCATCATTTGGATCAATGTGCACACGATATCATACTTACCATCCAATGCTCTTAGGATCTTCTTGATGATGAATCTGTCGGTCATCTCTTCACTCCCTAAGCCGGCAATCTC
This sequence comes from Triticum timopheevii, assembly GCA_963921465.1. NCBI lineage: Eukaryota > Viridiplantae > Streptophyta > Magnoliopsida > Poales > Poaceae > Triticum > Triticum timopheevii. The sequence continues at coordinate 280,512,908 of OY997274.1, read as the reverse complement.
ATTTGTGATAAGAGCAAGCCTAGAGTACATTTCAGCGACACCTTCACCATCCTTCATTTTAAACTTGTCAAGCTGACTATGGAGCACATCCAACTTAGATTCCTTGACGGAGTCGGTACCTTCATGCATATCAATCAAACAAATTTCCTTTGCATTCTCAAGATGGCTGATTTTGTTGAATTCTTCGGGGCACAATCCGTTGAAGATGATATCACAAGCTTGAGCGTTGTATTGCAGCATCTTCAATTCTTCCACATTAGCTTCACGGTTCGGCTCTCTCCCATCAAAGAATTCACCTTGCAAGCCAATAAAAATAATTGCCCTAACGACGGGGTTATGTCCGAGAATATGCATTTTCATCTTATGCTTCCAACTAGCAAAATTAGTACCATCAAAGTAAGGACCTCTACGGTGATAATTTCCCTCACTAGACACCATACTCTCCTAGGTTGTGAAACCAAGGCTATGACCACCAAAAGCTATGGAAATCAAAGCAAATGGAGATCAAAGCTCTGATACCACTTGTAGGACCTTGAAGTATGTCTAGAGGGGGGGTGATTAGACTACTTGATCAATTAAAAACTTAACCTTTTCCCAATTTTAGAGTTTGGCAGATTTTAGCTATCTTAGGACAAGTCAAGCAATCATCACATAATTCAAGCAAGCATGCAAAGAGTATATAGGCAGCAGAAATTAAAGCATGCAACTTGCAAGAAAGTAAAGGGAAGGGTTTGGAGGATTCAAACGCAATTGGAGACACGGATGTTTTTGGCGTGGTTCCGATAGGTGGTGCTATCGTACATCCACGTTGATGGAGACTTCAACCCACGAAGGGTAACGGGTGCGCTAGTCCATGGAGGGCTCCACCCACAAAGGGTCCACGAAGAAGCAACCTTGTCTATCCCACCATGGCCGTCGCCCACCAAGGACTTGCCTCACTAGCGGTAGATCTTCACGAAGTAGGCGATCTCCTTGCCCTTACAAACTCCTTGGTTCAACTCCACAATCTTGCCCTTACAAACTCCTTGAATGAATAATACTGAGATGATGGGCTTCAAAGAATGAAACTGAAAAGACTCCTAAAATGCTCCGGATGGGTGAAAAAGATTCTCACAATCGAAAACAATTAAGAGAGGATGGCAACAAGCTAGCACCATGAATCTTGAAGAGAATAGAGCAAGATTAAAGAGAAACTCTTCTTCGGTCTTCAAATGATGAGAATGACAACGAGAAACACCACCAAGAATTATTGAGGTACACCGGAAGAATCAAAAGCGAAGAGTTTGAGCCAACTATGAGAAGAATTTGAAAGATCTTGGAGAAAAGCATTTGACTGATGATAACTCATTCTTACATCAAACTTGGAGAAGAATTTAGGATAGCTCTGGGAAAATAGAAGAGTCAGGTAAGATCCTGGGAAAAGACCTGTGGGTTAGGGCCCACTCAAAAGAACACCGTTGAAAAGATTTAGAAGAGATGTTGCACCGGTTGAATTAAATGACTTGAATGAGATACCAATCTCGAAAGAGCTTGAACGAATGCAGAGTGGAAACACGAATCTTCGAGATATCTTGAGCACTCCGGAATAACAAATAGCGAGAAGTAGAATGATAATGAGGTGCATCGGTATGAGAAGACATTGAAATGAGGAAAAAGGTATGATCAACAAAACTTGACTTGAATCCACCGGAGAAGAGAAAGGAATGAGGAATGACGAACTAGTAGAACATCTTCTTGAGAACCACCGGGTAAGAACATTGACGGAAAAGAATGGAGAAACTTCACAAAAATAAAAGGATACTTGGTAAAGAAATCTTAGTCCTTGAGGAAAAAGGGTGGGTGGGCGGGAAAAAAAACAAAGGCAACTTGGAGACAGATGAAACAAACACCGTTGAGAAGAAATGATAATTGGTCTTGCTGATGTAGAAGTGATCGGATCCAGTTGAAGAGAAACACGCCGGTTGAAAAGGATTGACATGACAATCTCGATTGTCGAGAAGGATTGGTATTCACATCGGAGTATTTGAACACCATTTCGGAAAGGTATGGAATCAACACTTGACATTGAAGCAACTCGAATACCACAACTCAAAACAAAAACAAAGGACTGGCTTGCAGAATAAGCCGGAACAAACATATGATAGAGATTTCGTCCGAAGTTTTCGTGGTGGGGCCTACACGAGCTCGATCGTACAGCACCATCATGTACAAGGCAGTGCACATGACATACGAAGCGTCCCCGAGTCGGCATAGCCAAGGACTCTTTAAGACACAACGAGACCACTGTAAAACCAACCGTGAATAGGCGGACCACTAGACGTCGAACCCCAATTTCATATCATACATCCGTCAGAAAGATATCCTAAGAGCTACTTGAATTCCCACCTATGAAACTCCCGAAATTTTCCGGTTATGCAATCAGGTGTTGGGGATACAGGGGAAGCATAATATCTCACCCAAAACTAGCAAATCCTACATCCAGCTGTATCCATCCTTCAACACATAACCAAGAAACCTTCGGAAATCGTCTACCTCAACCTTCGAAAAGCATCCGTTATACAAGTTATGGCAATACTCCCGTACTCACCTCAGTACTGGGTTATCGGGGTTATCTCACCAACAACTGCATAAAAGAGATTTTCGATGTCGGCGTACTAAACTCAGGTATTCCAGAACTGCAACGATAAAATTATGATGACAACACCTCAGAGCTCAACTCCCCGGGACACTTCCACTAAACCCCTGACAGGAGGCACCAAGACAATGTTCTCATCATAAAACCATCGGAACGATTCCAAGATACCCGCGTGATCCTAAAAAAAAATTTAGTGAAATTTGAGAAGAGAAGAGTCAAAACTCTACGTCAGGATGCCTTACCAGAGCGATGAAGAGACTGGGGAGTAAAAAGAATTCCTAACTCTCCGATATATATAATCCTAAATGACTCAAAACATTTTTCTAGACACAACTCGGCCGCTAAAAACGATCAAGCAGTGAGGCTCCTAAGGTCGGGGAAGGCTCTGATTACCAACTTGTCACGCCCTCGATGCGGCTATATCTCCCACGCGTCGAAGCACGACTTAGAGGAATAACCGCATTGAAAGCAATGTCGCAAGTGAGGTAATCTTCACACAACCCATGTAATACATAAGGGAAAGAGATACATAGTTGGCTTACAATCGCCACTTCACACAATTACATGAATAAAGCATTACATCATTCAGATACAATCAAGGTCCGACTACGGAACCAAAATAAACGAAGAACCCCAAATGCGACAAAGGTCCCCGATCGACCCCAACTGGGCTCCACTACTGATCTTCTAGAACGAAACAACACAAAGGTCAAGATCTTCATCGAGATCCTCCTTGAGCTTGGTTGCGTCACCTGCTCGGTAACATAGGCACCTGCAAACTGGTTTTGGAAGTATTTGTGAGCCACGGGGACTCAGCAATCTCGCACCCGCGAGATCAAGACTATTTAAGCTTATGGGTAAGGTAAAGGCATGAGGTGGAGCTGCAGCAAGCGACTAGCATATATGGTGGCTAACATACGCAAATGAGAGCGAGAAGAGAAGGCAAAGCACGGTCGATAAAAGTATGATCAAGAAGTGATCCTATAGCAACCTGTGTCAAGCATAACTCCAAAACCGTGTTCACTTCCCGGACTCCGCCGGAAAGAGACCATCATGGTTACACACACGGTTGATGTATTTTAATTAAGGTCAACTTCGGGTTTTCTACAACCGGACATTAACAAATTCCCATCTGCCACATAACCGCGGGCACGGCTCTCGAAAGTTTATACCCTGCAGGGGTGTCCCAACTTAGCCCATGACAAGCTCTCGCGATCAACGAAGGAATAGACCTTCTCCCAGGAAGACCCGATCAGTCTCGGAATCCCGGTTTACAAGACATTTCGACAATGGTAAAACAAAACCAGCAAGACCGCCCGATGCGCCGACAATCCCGATAGGAGCTGCACATATCTCGTTCTCAGGGCAACACCGGATAAGCTAAGCGTACAGGTACCGACGTAACCCAAGTTGCCAAGGGATGGTCCCGCACGGTGCTCTAGTTTGGACCAACACTTAGACAAGCATTGGCCCGGGGGGGCTATATAAAGATGACCCTCGAGAGATCGACTCCCAAGGGAAAAGTAGGTGGTGGTGAGGCAAATGGTAAAAGTCAATGTTGGGCCTTGCTGGACAAGTTTTATTCAAAGCGAACTGTCAGGGGGGTCCCATAAATTACCCGACCGCGTTAGGAACGCAAAATCCGGGAACATAACACCGGTATGACGGAAACTAGGGCGGCAAGAGTGGAACAAAACACCAGGCATAAGGCCGAGCCTTCCACCCTTTACCAAGTATATAGGTGCATTAATTAAATAAGAGATATTGTGATATCCCAACAAGTAACCATGTTCCAACAAGGAACAACATCTCCATGTTCCAACAAGGAACAAACTTCATCTTCACCTGCAACTAACAACGCTATAGGAGGGGCTGAGCGAAGCGGTAACATAGCCAAACAACGGTTTGCTAGGACATGGTGGGTTAGAGGTTTGACATGGCAATTTGGGAGGCTGACAAGCAAATGGTAGGCATCGTAGCATTGGCATAGCAAAAGAGCGAGCAAACTAGCATAACAAAGATAGTAGTGATTTCGAGGGTATGATCATCTTGCCTGAAATCCCGCAAGGAAGAAGAACGATTCCATGAAGAGGACAAACGGACGTAGTCGAACGAATCCTCACAACTCCGGAACGAAACCGAAGCTAACGAGAGAAGCAACCCGGAAAGAAACAAACAACATAGTAAACAACCATCACATAAACATGGCATGAAGCACAATCAAGTATGATGCATGTCCGGTTCAATGAGGCATGGCATGGCAAAGTGCAAAAAAAACAATACTACAAGTTAAGTGGAGCTCAATATGCAACGAGTTGCATATTGACAAAACACCACATCAATTATTTAGTTCTCTCTTGTTAAGGCTAACCAACAATATTAAATGTTGTTAAGCATGGCAAGAGGTGAAGCATAATTAAACTAACAATTTAGGCAAGTTTAAATGAGGCCGGAAACACAAACAACAATTTCGGAAAAACCCCACATGTTATTTAGCAATTTAAAGCAAGCAACAATTTTAAACATTTTAATTGTTGTTATCATGATGCGGATGACATATGCAAGTTTTATGCAATTTTTATGAAAATGTTGACATGAGCATGATAAGGAGCATTTGGTCACCATGGCGGAACGAAAAGGGTGCCACGGCGGTGAATCAAAAATGGTGCCACGGCAACATATCCGAAAATGATGCCACAACAACATATCCGAAAATGATGCCACGGCAACATATCGGTTCCGGTAGCTCACGGAGATGCCGGTGCAAAAGGAGGCGTGCGGATGCACGGATGGTGGGGTGATCCTGGATTCCGGGTGTCCCACATAATGGTGGCATGGCTTACGGCGAACGTGCAAGGAACAATTCGGGTACGGTCCAAACATAGGGTGCATCTCATACAACAAATGCATTTGGTCCACGGACATCGTCTCGGTGTTATACCTTTGAAGCGTGCATGTTCAGAGCGGTTCGAGTCGTCGAGGGAAGTAGTGGTACTCGTTTCGTAGATGAACTTGACGGATTCGAATCCCTTCGGGGTTGTCGTGGTACTTGCGGTCTCGGCGACGGTAGTCGTTCACGTTTCATAGTTGTACATGTCGACGGTAGTGGAAGTAGTGGTACTCGCGACGGTAGTGGAAGTAGACGTTCACGAGTCGTCGTGGGAAGTAGTCGTACACGGTGTCGGTAGTCGTACACTTGACGGTCTTCGGCGATGGTAGTGGTACATCTTGTAGTGGAACTCGGGCGTAGTGGTACATGTTTCATAGAGGAACTTGACGCTTGCGGTGTGTTTCTTGGGGGCAACCAGGGTACTTGGGAGGTTCCCCATGAAGATGCATCGATGGCGCTCGAAGGCAGCAACGGGGAGGCGAACGAGGCCGCTGGGACTCGAGCGATGAGTGACGTGCGGCTGCTGGCGAATGGGATCCACACCGACGGGGTCAACGCGGGCTTGCGCGTGGCCTGTGATGGAGGTCAACTCCGACGGGGACGGACCCCCGGAGTCAGATCCGGCCGTGATCTCGCCCGATCTTGGGACGAACAACGGAGGGGGGTGGACTTGGAACTCCGGACGACATCGCGACTAGAGCACGGGGAGGCGAAGCAGGCGTCGAGGCAGGGGCGACAGGAGCCGGCGGGGACGCGGGGTCACGCGCTCGATGCGGGAGGTTGTTGGCGCACGGACGAAGCAGCAACGGGCAACGGCGGGCATGGGAGGCGCCCTTGTGTGCGCCCGTGGCATCGAGCACAGGAGGAGAGGCGGACGGGGTCCTGCGACGTGCGGCTCTGGCCGCTCGATGTAGGGGCGCAGCAGGGGCCGATGTAGGTCGTGAGGTCCGGGGTGGGCGGCGGAGCCGCGGGGCTCGGCGCGGGTCCTCAGGGCGCCGGCGGCAGGAGGCGGCGACGGGGTCGCGAGGCGGACGGCGAGCTCGTCAGGACAGCGGCGCGCGGGACATGGCAGCGGGGCGGCGGGATCGGACGAAGGAGCACGAACAGGAGGGGATCAGGATGAGGGCACAGCGCGTGGGTGGCGGCGCAGGAGGAGAACGAAGGGGAGAGATGGGGATCGAGCGCGGTTGGGCTAGGGTTAGTAGATAGGGGTGCAGTTGGGCTTAGGCGCAGACGGGCCGGTCTAGCTGCGTGGGTGGCTGGGCCGAGCTGCGGTAGCTGGGAGGCCCAGTTGTGCTGTCTCTCCTCTCTCTCCCTCTATTTTTCCTTAACAGAAAAGCATAAGAGAGAAGGGAAGGAAGAGGTGTTAGGGAAAGGAATTTGAGCACGAAGACAATTTTCCTGGGCTCATAAAAATAAGCTTGACCCAAGAAAATAGAAGTTGGCATGAATGCAAGATTTAAATTCAAACTCATTTGAATTAATTCAAATGGTTTGAACTAGGACAAGGTTTAGGAGTGGCCAAAATGTTGAGATTTTTGGTGGAGCTCCGGAAAATGATGAAATAATTACGGGCAAGGTTGGAGAACAAGAATTGAGATAACAACGGCATGGGATATTTTGTAAGTGTGTTATGATCAATTCCAAATAATGAAATATTTACTATAGCTCTCTAAATATCGAGAGGTTATGTTTTAAAGAGAAATCACCATGTGAATATCCCTCGATTTAAATAGATCAACGATCTATGCAATTTATTTAGGTGAGTTTCAAAAGATTAATGACATGATGGCATGATGACATGATGCAATGCAAAAATAAAAGAGCAAGCATAAATGAAACACACGGAGGTCACCAAAATATGGAAGTCTTATGGATCGTCGGTCTCGGGGCGTTACAACACTCCACCACTACGAGAGGATCTCGTCCCGAGATCTAGAATGGCACCGGAGGGAAAACGGAAGAGAAAAAGAAAGGTAAAAACTAAGTTGCTTCTCTGACCAACGAGTGAAAACATGAACCTTGAGAAGTTGAGCAATTTAAAAGAAAGAGTACAACAGAGATGAACGAGATTGCAAACAATCCGTTAGAAAAGAGGAACAAGGAACATTACGAGGACTTGAAGGTTGCAAAGCTATGAATGATGAGTACAATGGACAAGAAGGAATTGAAATCACTCTGGTTGAAACGAGATAAACAAGGAACAAGGAAGATCAAAATCGGACAGCACTCCGGTTGAAAAGAGATGCAAGACTTGATAAGATGAAAAAGAACTTGAAAGAAAAAGGCAGGACACTCCGGTTAAATGGATAAGCATGAAAAGAACACGATCCTGACAAAACAAGATGATGATTGAAGAGCACAACATCACAATGCCTCCGAAACAAAAGAATAGAAGATAGATAATTGAAATAGAAGAATGGAGAAGAAAATGCCAACATCTGCCACCAACGGAAACAAATGATTGGATTGATATCAACAAGGAGACGAGAACCTTATTTCACCGGAAGGACAAATGAAGAACTTGGGTCATTTATAAGCACCATTAATAGCAACAATCCTTAGGGAAAGCTTTAGGTGAAATATAGCCCAAGATAACTCCAATGAAGAGATTGATGGATTTAAATATCTCATTCTTGACAACATGAATAACCAAGGGAAATTGTCAAGAGTGACATAACCCCATCTCAAAAGATAAGGTAGAAAAAAAATTGCACTTTGGAATGCACGATAAAGAATGCTTGAACTCCTCAAAACAAAACATGTGTTCAGCACCATGTTTATTTTTAAGTATGGCTTGACGGATCTTAACTTCGAGAGAAATCTTGATGAACAATTGAAGAATGAAAAGAATCCTTGACGAAGCACCATGTAGAGCCTCCATGAAGAACTCCGGTAAACAAAAGGGTGATAGAAAGATAGAGAAGTTGAAAACACAAGGTGAATCCTTGCAATGATTTAGATGGATCTTCATGATGATGAGAGCTTGGAACTCCGGGAAAAGAAAAGATGAAACAACTGAAACCGAGAATTTATTCATCATGAACAAACTCCGAAAGAAGGAATTAATCACTTGGATGAAACAAGAACAAGAATTATGTTATGTGTATCCTTCACCAATTTAAATTGATGACAAAACGGATTTGGCATACTACTTATTCTCGTAGAAAGGATTAAGAGAGATATGGCGTAAACTTGAGAAGGTATTAATGGAACCACTGGTGAGATTTGGAAACAACGAATAAATTAATATGAGAACATAGGAAGAGGAATCTTGAACAAACCACCGTAAGAATTGAAAATGAAAGTAGCAAAGGCACAATTCACAGGGAAGAGTTGGAAGATGAATGAAGATACTTGAGGGGATTTAGATACATGAGAACGAAGAGATCATGAACTGATTAGAGGGTACTTGAATGATGCACCGGTATGATTTGGAGAACGAGAGCTGAAAGCTTGAATGAATAATACTGAGATGATGGGCTTCAAAGAATGAAACTGAAAAGACTCCTAAAATGCTCCGGATGGGTGAAAAAGATTCTCACAATCGAAAACAATTAAGAGAGGATGGCAACAAGCTAGCACCATGAATTTTGAAGAGAATAGAGCAAGATTAAAGAGAAACTCTTCTTCGGTCTTCAAATGATGAGAATGACAACGAGAAACACCACCAAGAATTATTGAGGCACACCGGAAGAATCAAAAGCGAAGAGGTTGAGCCAACTATGAGAAGAATTTGAAAGATCTTGGAGAAAAGCATTTGACTGATGATAACTCATTCTTACGTCAAACTTGGAGAAGAATTTAGGATAGCTCTGGGAAAATAGAAGAGTCAGGTAAGATCCTGGGAAAAGACCTGTGGGTTAGGGCCCACTCAAAAGAACACCGTTGAAAAGATTTAGAAGAGATGTTGCACCGGTTGAATTAAATGACTTGAATGAGATACCAATCTCGAAAGAGCTTGAACGAATGCAGAGTGGAAACACGAATCTTTGAGATATCTTGAGCACTCCGGAATAACAAATAGCGAGAAGTAGAATGGTAATGAGGTGCACCGGTATGAGAAGACATTGAAATGAGTAAAAAGGTATGATCAACAAAACTTGACTTGAATCCACCGGAGAAGAGAGAGGAATGAGGAATGACGAACTAGTAGAACATCTTCTTGAGAACCACTGGGTAAGAACATTGACGGAAAAGAATGGAGAAACTTCACAAAAATAAAAGGATACTTGGTAAAGAAATCTTTGTCCTTGAGGAAAAAGGGTGGGTGGGCGGGAAAAAAAACAAAGGCAACTTGGAGACGGATGAAACAAACACCGTTGAGAAGAAATGATAATTGGTCTTGCTGATGTAGAAGTGATCGGATCTAGTTGAAGAGAAACACGCCGGTTGAAAAGGATTGACATGACAATCTTGATTGTTGAGAAGGATTGGTATTCACATCGGAGTATTTGAACACCATTTCGGAAAGGTATGGAATCAACACTTGACATTGAAGCAACTCAAATACCACAACTCAAAACAAAAACAAAGGACTGGCTTGCAGAATAAGCCGGAACAAACATATGATAGAGATTTCGTCCGAAGTTTTCGTGGTGGGGCCTACACGGGCTCGATCGTACAACACCATCATGTACAAGGCAGTGCACATGACATACGAAGCGTCCCCGAGTCGGCATAGCCAAGGACTCTTTAAGACACAACGAGACCACTGTAAAACCAACCGTGAATAGGCGGACCACTAGACGTCGAACCCCAATTTCATATCATACATCCGTCAGAAAGATATCCTAAGAGCTACTTGAATTCCCACCTATGAAACTCCCGAAATTTTCCGGTTATGCAATCAGGTGTTGGGGATACAGGGGAAGCATAATATCTCACCCAAAACTAGCAAATCCTACATCCAGCTGTATCCATCCTTCAACACATAACCAAGAAACCTTCGGAAATCGTCTACCTCAACCTTCGAAAAGCATCCGTTATACAAGTTATGGCAATACTCCCGTACTCACCTCAGTACTGGGTTATCGGGGTTATCTCACCAACAACTGCATAAAAGAGATTTTCGATGTCGGCGTACTAAACTCAGGTATTCCAGAACTGCAACGATAAAATTATGATGACAACACCTCAGAGCTCAACTCCCCGGGACACTTCCACTAAACCCCTGACAGGAGGCACCAAGACAATGTTCTCATCATAAAACCATCGGAACGATTCCAAGATACCCGCGTGATCCTAAAAAAAAATTTAGTAAAATTTGAGAAGAGAAGAGTCAAAACTCTACGTCAGGATGCCTTACCAGAGCGATGAAGAGACTGGGGAGTAAAAAGAATTCCTAACTCTCCGATATATATAATCCTAAATGACTCAAAACATTTTTCTAGACACAACTCGGCCGCTAAAAACGATCAAGCAGTGAGGCTCCTAAGGTCGAGGAAGGCTCTGATTACCAACTTGTCACGCCCTCGATGCGGCTATATCTCCCACGCGTCGAAGCACGACTTAGAGGCATAACCGCATTGAAAGCAATGTCGCAAGTGAGGTAATCTTCACACAACCCATGTAATACATAAGGGAAAGAGATACATAGTTGGCTTACAATCGCCACTTCACACAATTACATGAATAAAGCATTACATCATTCAGATACAATCAAGGTCCGACTACGGAACCAAAATAAAAGAAGAACCCCAAATGCGACAAAGGTCCCCGATCGGCCCCAACTGGGCTCCACTACTGATCTTCTAGAACGAAACAACACAAAGGTCAAGATCTTCATCGAGCTCCTCCTTGAGCTTGGTTGCGTCACCTGCTCGGTAACATAGGCACCTGCAAACTGGTTTTGGAAGTATCTGTGAGCCACGGGGACTCAGCAATCTCGCACCCGCGAGATCAAGACTATTTAAGCTTATGGGTAAGGTAAAGGCATGAGGTGGAGCTGCAGCAAGCGACTAGCATATATGGTGGCTAACATACGCAAATGAGAGCGAGAAGAGAAGGCAAAGCACGGTCGATAAAAGTATGATCAAGAAGTGATCCTATAGCAACCTGCGTCAAGCATAACTCCAACACCGTGTTCACTTCCCGGACTCCGCCGGAAAGAGACCATCACGGTTACACACACGGTTGATGTATTTTAATTTAGGTCAACTTCGGGTTTTCTACAACCGGACATTAACAAATTCCCATCTGCCACATAATCGCGGGCACGGCTCTCGAAAGTTTATACCCTGCAGGGGTGTCCCAACTTAGCCCATGACAAGCTCTCGTGATCAACGAAGGAATAGACCTTCTCCCAGGAAGACCCGATCAGTCTCGGAATCCCGGTTTACAAGACATTTCGACAATGGTAAAACAAGACCAGCAAGACCGCCCGATGCGCCGACAATCCCGATAGGAGCTGCACATATCTCGTTCTCAGGGCAACACCAGATAAGCTAAGCGTACAGGTACCGACGTAACCCAAGTTGCCAAGGGATGGTCCCGCACGGTGCTCTAGTTTGGACCAACACTTAGACAAGCATTGGCCCGGGGGGGCTATATAAAGATGACCCTCGAGAGAGCGACTCCCAAGGGAATAGTAGGTGGTGGTGAGGCAAATGGTAAAAGTCAATGTTGGGCCTTGCTGGACAAGTTTTATTCAAAGCGAACTGTCAGGGGGGTCCCATAAATTACCCGACCACGTTAGGAACGCAAAATCCGGGAACATAACACCGGTATGACGGAAACTAGAGCAGCAAGAGTGGAACAAAACACCAGGCATAAGGCCGAGCCTTCCACCCTTTACCAAGTATATAGGTGCATTAATTAAATAAGAGATATTGTGATATCCCAACAAGTAACCATGTTCCAACAAGGAACAACATCTCCATGTTCCAACAAGGAACAAACTTCATCTTCACCTGCAACTAACAACGCTATAAGAGGGGCTGAGCAAAGCGGTAACATAGCCAAACAACAGTTTGCTAGGACATGCTGGGTTAGAGGTTTGACATGGCAATTTGGGAGGCTGACAAGCAAATGGTAGGCATCGTAGCATTGGCATAATAAAAGAGCGAGCAAACTAGCATAGCAAAGGTAGTGATTTCGAGGGTATGATCATCTTGCCTGAAATCCCGCAAGGAAGAAGAACGATTCCATGAAGAGGACAAATGGACGTAGTCAAACGAATCCTCACAACTCCGGAACGAAACCGAAGCTAACGAGAGAAGCAACCCGGAAAGAAACAAGCAACATAGTAAACAACCATCACATAAAATGGCATGAAGCACAATCAAGTATGATGCATGTCCGGTTCAATGAGGCATGGCATGGCAAAGTGCAAAAAAAACAATACTACAAGTTAAGTGGAGCTCAATATGCAACGAGTTGCATATTGACAAAACACCACATCAATTATTTAGTTCTCTCTTGTTAAGGCTAACCAACAATATTAAATGTTGTTAAGCATGGCAAGAGGTGAAGCATAATTAAACTAACAATTTAGGCAAGTTTAAATGAGGCCGGAAACACAAACAACAATTCCGGAAAAACCCCACATGTTATTTAGCAATTTAAAGCAAGCAACAATTTTAAACATTTTAATTGTTGTTATCATGATGCGGATGACATATGCAAGTTTTATGCAATTTTTATGAAAATGTTGACATGAGCATGATAAGGAGCATTTGGTCACTATGGCGGAACGAAAAGGGTGCCACGGCGGCGAATCAAAAATGGTGCCACGGCAACATATCCGAAAATGATGCCACGGCAACATATCCGAAAATGATGCCACGGCAACATATCGGTTCCGGTAGCTCACGGAGATACCGGTGCAAAAGGAGGCGTGCGGATGCGTGCACGGATGGTGGGGTGATCCCGGATTCCGGGTGTCCCACATAATGGTGGCATGGCTTACGGCGAACGTGCAAGGAACAATTCGGATACGGTCCAAACATAGGGTGCATCTCATACAACAAATGCATTGGTCCACGGACATCGTCTCGGTGTTATACCTTTGAAGCGTGCATGTTCGGAGCGGTTCGAGTCATCGAGGGAAGTAGTGGTACTCGTTTCGTAGATGAGCTTGACGGATTCGAATCCCTTCGGGGTTGTCGTGGTACTTGCGGTCTCGGCGACGGTAGTCGTTCATGTTTCGTAGTCGTACATGTCGACGGTAGTGGAAGTAGTGGTACTCGCGACGGTAGTGGAAGTAGACGTTCACGGGTCATCGTGGGAAGTAGTCGTACACGGCGTCGGTAGTCGTACACTTGACGGTCTTCGGCGATGGTAGTGGTACATCTTGTAGTGGAACTCGGGCGTAGTGGTACATGTTTCATAGAGGAACTTGACGCTTGCGGTGTGTTGCTTGGGGGCAACCAGGGTACTTGGGAGGTTCCCCATGAAGATGCATCAATGGCGCTCGAAGGCAGCAATGGGGAGGCGAACGAGGCCGCTGGGACTCGAGCGACGAGTGACGTGCGGCTGCTGGCGAATGGGATCCACACCGACGGGGTCAACGCGGGCTTGCACGTGGCCTGTGATGGAGGTCAACTCCGACGGGGACGGACCCCCGGAGTCAGATCCGGCCGTGATCTCGCTCGATCTTGGGACGAACAACGGAGGGGGGTGGACATGGAACTCCAGACGACATCGCGACTGGAACACGGGGAGGCGAAGCAGGCGTCGAGGCAGGGGCGATAGGAGCCGGCGGGGATGCGGGGTCGCGCGCTCGATGCGGGAGGTTGTTGGCGCATGGACGAAGCAGCAACGGGCAACGGCGGGCATGGGAGGCGCCCTTGTGTGCGCCCGTGGCATCGAGCACGGGAGGAGAGGCGGACGGGGTCCCGCGACATGCGGCTCTGGCCGCTCGAGGTAGGGGCGCAGCAGGGGCCGATGTAGGTCGTGAGGTCCGGGGTGGGCGGCGGAGCCGCGGGGCTCGGTGCGGGTCCTCGGGGCGCCGGCGGCAGGAGGCGGCGACGGGGTCGCGAGGCGGACGGAGAGCTCGTCAGGACAGCGGCGCGCGGGACATGGCAGCGGGGCGGCGGGATCGGGCGAAGGAGCACGAACAGGAGGGGATCGGGATGAGGGCACAGCGCGTGGGTGGCGGCGTAGGAGGAGAACGAAGGGGAGAGATGGGGATCGAGCGCGGTTGGGCTAGGGTTAGTAGATAGGGGTGCAGTTGGGCTTAGGCGCAGACGGGCCGGTCTGGCTGCGTGGGTGGCTGGGCCGAGCCGCGGTAGCTGGGAGGCCCAGTTGGGCTGGCTCTCCTCTCTCTCCCTCTATTTTTCCTTAACAGAAAAGCATTAGAGAGAAGGGAAGGAAGAGGTGTTAGGGAAAGGAATTTGAGCACAAAGACAATTTTCCTGGGCTCATAAAAATAAGCTTGACCCAAGAAAATAGAAGTTGGCATGAATGCAAGATTTAAATTCAAACTCATTTGAATTAATTCAAATGGTTTGAACTAGGACAAGGTTTAGGAGTGGCCAAAATGTTGAGATTTTTGGTGGAGCTCCGGAAAATGATGAAATAATTACGGGCAAGGTTGGAGAACAAGAATTGAGATAACAACGGCATGGGATATTTTGTAAGTGTGTTATGATCAATTCCAAATAATGAAATATTTACTATAGCTCTCTAAATATCGAGAGGTTATGTTTTAAAGAGAAATCACCATGTGAATATCCCTCGATTTAAATAGATCAACGATCTATGCAATTTATTTAGGTGAGTTTCAAAAGATTAATGACATGATGGCATGATGACATGATGCAATGCAAAAATAAAAGAGCAAGCATAAATGAAACACACGGAGGTCACCAAAATATGGAAGTCTTCTGGATTGTCGGTCTCGGGGCGTTACAAATGGTAAGTTGGAAGTGTAGGCTTGTTCTGATGGCTCTCTCCACGAATGAAGAGGAGGTGGAGGGGTATATATAGCCTCCACACAAAATCTAACCGTTACACATAATTTACCAAACTCGGTGGGAGCGATTCAACAGACTCGGTCGGACCGATTTAGTAAACCTAGTGACCGTTAGGATTTTCGGTGGGACCGACATGCAACTCGGTAAGACCAATTCGGTTAGGGTTAGGGCATAATGTAATCTCGGTAAGACCGATTACACAAACTCGGTGAGACCAATTTTGGTAATAAGCTTTCCAGAGAGTTGGTCAGGTAAACTCGGTGGGACCGATTTGCTCTTTTCGGTGAGACCGAAATGTTACAAAAGGGAAACAGAGAGTTTACATTGCAATCTCGGTGGGACCGATCGCTCACTTCAGTTAGACCGAAACGTTACGAAGGGAAACAGAGAGATTACAATCCCATCTCGGTGAGACCGAGATCCCTATCGGTAGGACCGATTTGCCTAGGGTTTGTGGCTGTGGCTATGACATTTGAACTCGTTGGCGCCGGATAGAAAGAATCGGTGTGACCGATTTTTGCTTTAGGTTTAGGTCATTTGTGGATGTGAGAAAGTAGCTGAGGGTTTTTGGAGCATATCACCATGCACATAAAGCAAGAGGCTCATTAAGCAACACCTCATCCCTCCTTGATAGTATTGGCTTTTCCTATAGACTCAATGTGATCTTGGATCACTAAAATGTAAAATGAAGAGTCTTGAGCTTTTGAGCTTGAGCCAATCCTTTGTCATTAGTATTTTGAGGGATCCACTTTCATTATCCATGCCATGCCATTCATTGAGCTTTCCTGAAATAATAGTCTTGGAATAGCACTAGCTCAATGAGCTATATGTTGTTATGAATTACCAAAACCACCTAGGGATAGTTGCACTTTCAACCCCTAATTTCAAAGCATGCTGAAATTTGCCCCTTTGCCGTTAGGTGCACCTATAGAAATGCCCTTCCGTGCCGTTACCGTCCAGTCAAAGGACCTTGGCCGCTATCTAGACGTTTGCTGGACATTTTGCTTCTGACTCCATGTGTCACTTACGGGTGGGCCTCCTCTAAAAAATAAATGAAAAAACTCTTTCTGTCACCCTCTCTTCCTCTCACACACTTCTGTGGGGCTGAAGTAGGAAAAGGAAAGAATAAAAAAAGAAAACAGAAAACTCTCTCTCTCCTACCTCACGACCGGCCAGCCACTCTCTCCGCTCTGGGAAATCTCGATCCGTCGATCCGCGCCTCTGCCGCCGCTGGCTCCCAGGCGTCGCCGACCTCTTTCATCACCCCCTCTCTTCCTTTCCCCTCACCCTTCACCCTCTGGCACCACCGCATCCAAAACAACTCCAACGATGCGACGACTTCATGCACGTGGTGGCTGTCCTTCCCTCGAAGAACGGATGTGTCTTGGAGCTCCAATGAGGCACCCTGACCTTCTCGACCAAAGGGATTGGCTGTATATGGACGTAGATGATGTTGTCAACTCCATCTTCTCCAACTCCTTCTGCCCCTTGCCGGCCCTGATTTGCAGCCTCTCATGATCTGTACAACCCAACAACTACACCTACATCCCCACGGTGATCCCCTCTTCCTTTCTCTTGACCCCAAATGCTCAATTCCTAGCTTTTGGTGTCGTACTCATGTGGTTTACCTCGTCCTCCACCATGGCTGCCGGGCATGGACATTCCGTGCTTCCCTGGAAATGTTTTGTTGTGTGGGTGCTCCAGAGGCTCCCGTGAGCAAGCTTCTACGCATGTGTGCATGCCTTCCCTGCCCTGCCTCTGCAGCTTGCTCCCGGCGCATCGCCTCCATTCCAGAGATCACACCAGAGTGTAAGCTCTGGTTGGGAGGCTGATGTGGTCCACACTTAATTAACACAATATATTTATGAGGTAAAACATAGCTGAGCAATGGACCCCACACTAAATTAACACAATATGTTTACATTCTAAAATAAACAAGTCACTAAAAAAGTCTTTTTCTGTTTTACCTAGTTTGGCCCCACATGTATGTGTGCGAGAAAGGGGTGAGAGTAAGAGTTTTTCCCATTTATTTTTTAGAACGAGTCCCACCTGTAAGTGACACATGGAGTCAGGGGAAAAATGTCCAACAGAAGTCCAGATAGCGGTCAAAGACCATTGACTAGGGTAATAGGATGGAAGGGCAATTATATAAGTGCATCTAATGACTGAGGGGCAAATTTGAGCATGCTTCAAAATTAGGGGTGAATATGAGTAGTGGGTTCGAGTTAGGGGCACAAATATAAAAGTCCCAAGAAAAAACAGAGATGGTTGCTTTACTTGTGGTCCAGAGGAACATTGGGAAAACAAGTGCCCAAACAAATACAAGAATCTAGGACAGGACTCCAAGTCTGTCAATGTGAATATGAGCAACAATGATGGGGGTATCTGGGTATGGTAATCTATTTACCGTACTTTTAGTTTGTTAATCCACAAATTGGTGGGTTGACACAGGTGTAAATATTCATGTGTGTGCTGATATGTCTTTGTTCTCTTCTTACCAGGTCGCACGAGATTGCTCCGTCCTGATGGGGAATGGCTCGCATGCTTCTGTTCATGGTGTTGGCATGGTAGAATATGAGTTTACTTTAGGAAAGATCGTGCAACTGAAGAATGTGCAACATGTCCCCGCCATCAAGAAGAATCTCGTTAGTGGCTCCCTACTATGTAAAGAAGGGTTTAAGTTAACATTTGAGTCCAATAAAGTAGTCATATCTCAATATGCACTGTTTGTTGGAAAAGGGTATGATTGTGGTGGTTTGTTCCACCTTTCCGTAGCGGATTTTTGTAATAAAGTCGTGAACCAAATTCATTCTAGTGTGAACGAATTTGATGTTTGGCATTCACGTCTTCGCCACATTAATTTTGGTTGTATTACGCGGCTACCTAAGATGGATTTAATCCTGAGTTTCACTTTAGCCAAAGGCTCTTAGCGACATTAGTGTGTGCAAGCAAAGCAACCTCGTAAGCCTCACAAAGTTGCTAAGGGCAGGCACCTAGCACCACTAGAGCTCATACATTCAGATCTATGCGAGATGAATGGTGTGTTGACTAAAGGTGGAAAGAAATATTTCATGATGTTGATTGACGATTCCACTTGATTCTTCTATGTTTATCTGTTAAATACTAAGGATGCGGCTCTACACTACTTTAAAATCTATAGGCAGAAGTTGATAACCAACTTGAAAAGAAAATAAAACTAATCGTGGTGTCGAGTACTTTTATAATGAGTTTGATTTACTCTATGCGGAACATGGTATTATTCATGAGAGGATGCCTCCCTATTCACCCAGTCAAATGGGGTTGCCGAACGGAAAAACCATACTCTAACAAATTTGGTTAACGCCATGTTAGATACATCGGGATTATCCAAGGCATGGTGGGGAGAGGCTGTATTGACATCATGTCATGCCCTGAAAAAAGTTCTCACGAAGGATAATGAGACTACTGCCTATGAGCAATAGGAAAAGAAAAGAACTACAAACTCTTACATGTGCACTTGTGACTGTTTGGCAAAAGTCAATGTGCCGATAACAAAAAAGTGTAAGTTGGGACCAAAGACCGTGGAATGCGTTTTTCTGTGCCATGCCAAGCATAGCGTTGGCTATAGATTTCTAGTGGTGAAATCTAATGTACACGACTTAAAGATCAGTATGATCATGGAGTCTAAAGATGCTACATTATTTGAGGATATTTCCCCCATGAGAGATATGCAAAGCACTTCTAGACTTGAATCCTATGAGACTCCAGAACCTGCCATTCTGATGGAATATTATGATAAAAAGTGATGAAAGTTCCATGGAGGATGACGAGTAAGCTCATGTTAGGATCAAGAGACAAAGGACTGCAAAGTCCTTTGGTGATGATTTCCTCGTATACCTCATGGACGACGACACTCCTAGTTCCATTTCAGAAGCTTATCCATCATAGGATGCTGACTACTGGAAGGATGCGGTACATAGCGAGATGGATTCCATCTTGTCTAATAGGACATGGGAGATCACTGATCGTCCTTATGGTTGCCAACGATTGGGATGTAAGTGGGTGTTCAAAGGAAGCTTAGGCATGATGGTACTGTTGAAAAATACAAGGCTAGGCTTGTGGCCAAGGGTTATACCCAGAAAGAAGAAGAAGATTTCTTTGATACTTACTCACTTGTGGCTAGACTGACAACCATTCGAGTGTTACTCTCGTTGCATGCCTCACATGGTCTTCTCATTCATCAGATGGGCGTTAAGAAGCTTTCCTTAACGGAGATCTAGACGAGGAAATTTACATGCAACAGCTAGATGCCTTTGTAGTAAATGGCCAGGAAAGAAAGGTGTGCAAGCTATTGAAATACTTGTATGGCCTAAACCAAGCAGGTAAGCAATTGCATGAGAAGTTCAATACAACTTTGACATTTGCTGGCTTTGTTGTTAATGAAGCTGACAAATGTGTATACTATCGCTATGGTGGGGGCGAAGGAGTTATACTATGTCTATATGTCGATGACATACTGATATTTGGGACTGACCTCAAAGTCATGGAGGAGGTCAAGGCTTTTCTTTCTCTTGATCGTCAAGCTACTTAGAGATATTGAGGGTGGAATTACACTTTTGCAATCCCACTATGTTGAGAAGATTTTTAGCCATTTTGGATAATCGGAATACAAACCTTCTGCAACATCATATGATCCTAGCGTGCGGATTCAAAAATTCGAAGGCACGACTGTAGATAAATTGAGATATTCTCAAGTGATTGGTTCACTAATATACCTAGCTTCTGCTACTCATCTTGACATCTCATTTGTTGTGTGCAAACTAAGACGGTTTGTTTCCATTTCGAGAGATGTGCATTGGCATGTTATTTAGTGAGTGATGCATTATTTTCATGGTACTCTGAACCCAATTACACTATTCTAGGTACCCGACGGTACTTGAGGGGTATAGTGATTTGAATTGGATATCTCATGCTGATGAGATGAAAGCCACAAGTGGATATGTCTTCACACTCTGTTTCTTGGAAGTCTTGCAAGAAGACTATCTTAACAGGATCGACTATGGAAGGAGAACTCACAGCATTAGACACATCATGTTTCGAAACAGAATGGCTTCGAGAGATTTAGATGGATTTGCCAATGGTTGATAACCCAATCCTAGCTATCGTTATGAACTGCGGCAATCAAATATTGATTGCCAAGGCTAAAATTTCAAGGGATAACATGCAATCCACAAAGCACATAAGAAGAAGATTAAAATCCTCCTGGCATTCTAGAAACTCTGGAGTAATAGCACTGGATTACATCCAAACGGCTAAGAATCTGGCGGATCCCTTCATGAAAGGGCTATCATGGATTGTGAGAGAAAATGCATCAAGGGAGATGGGCATAAGACCTACGTAAGTTGCCATGGGGGTAACCCAACCTATGTAATCGGAGATCCCGTGAATTAGGACCTGGGAAAACAATCTAGCGGTCAAATGAGGAGACTATCCTTACTAACACACTCCGTTGGAGATGCAATACTCTCGTAATCTGTAAAGCAGGCTGACTTTTGTCTTAATGTGTTCCAAAGCTTGTGTAAGCAAGATGCTATCCTATAGAGCATTGTTTGGAGTAACACACCTATGTGAGCCCAAGTGCTGGTCACAGTCTATGAGGTTGGGTAATCTCTAGGAAGCTGATGAGAAGGTAACGAGCATGACTAATAAGCTCCACCCGTGGGGTTTAGCCTTCGACAACCACATATCAGCTGACAATAGGCGAAACTTCTGCATGCTAAACAGACAATTCAAGGCATAGTCCATTGCTCAGTCGTGAATAAGTCTAATCCCGTTGCTCTAAGTGGAAATTCAACTTAACTGTCTCCACTAAAAATTCTGGTATGTCAAACATTGTTTGGAACATTTGAAAAACTTATGTGCCTCGAGATATGGTGGGGAATTGTTGGATTAGATGGGCTTTGGTCCATATAAGACAATAATGGTTG
The DNA here is from genome assembly GCA_963921465.1 of Triticum timopheevii. Classification (NCBI taxonomy): domain Eukaryota; kingdom Viridiplantae; phylum Streptophyta; class Magnoliopsida; order Poales; family Poaceae; genus Triticum; species Triticum timopheevii. Next base: position 280,491,500 of record OY997274.1, on the reverse strand, counting down.
GTTAGTCCCTAAGGCCCATTTAGGTGCATGACAAGTGGTGGGAAGTTTAGTACCATACTACTAAAGTAAGAAGAGTGACACCCCTTTATAAGGTCTGCTCTACCACATTCCATTGGGAGCTTGGGAAGAGGAGATTTACACGTGCGCTCCTCCTCCTCCACTGCCTGCCTTGCCCCGCCATGCCTCGCCTTGTCATGACATGCATGCACACGCCGCGGGTTGCGGGAATAAACCAAGCTGAGCCTTATTTTTGTCGATCAAGAATAGTTAATTAATCTCGGATTAATTGACGAGGCGCTATAGTGGAGCAATTGTCCAAGATGTTCGACCTTGATCTATTCACGGACTCGGTCGTGGGCCTGAGTCCACGGCCATCTACCTGACGACCTATATAAGGAGGCACAGGCGAGTGGAGCAAACTCTAACTCACTCACCACCCCTGCACAACCCTAACTTTCATCTATTGTTCCTCTTGTTGGAGATATGCCCTAGAGGCAATCATGTAATAATGATAGTCCCTGGATGTAATCAATGATACTTGTTGGCAAGTACGTGACTTGTCTGTGAGATCTTGTGTTGTATGATACATCCTAAATGGTCCCTAGTCGCAAGTGACATGTGGGCACACGTCGGACTAGACTAGCATATGACACGGTGGATGGCTCGGTCTCACTATCCATGGAGCATTGGATGCTAACCGCATAATATGGACTCGGAAGGATATGGTCGGATTCGACGTAGTCGAATCCGAGTCAAGATAAGGTCCAAGTCGGACAGACCCAACTATGAGACACAACGATATGTCATATGTGAGTCTCTAGTACAACATATGTTCTATGTCCTAAGACCTGAGCTGACACATGTACTCGGGATGGTGATAGACTTGCTTTGGGCCGACCAAACGCTACTCCGTGACTAGGTAGTTACAAAGGTAGATTTCGGGTTTGTCCAGTCCCATGCTGCGAGACATGGTCGAGCAAGATGGGGTTTGCCCCTCCGATCAGGAGAGATATACTCTGGTCCCCTCGTGTGATCCGACCAGGATAAGCATGGCCATGCGACAAGGATTATGAGATAATCTAGTTTATGGTTGGTATCACTGTAAAATAGAGGTATGACACACTTATTCAGTTGATCGCTTCGGTGCTGTTACTAGGGTTTGCATGTGTTGCAAATAGACACCTCCACTCGACGCCGGTTGTGTGATCGGACCTAGCAGTCCGCCGCATGAGGTTCCTCCTGCATGCGCGGATACTGTTAGAGGCGGTGCACTTGCGCCACTCCGACGAACCTGTTCGCGGGATCCGATCGGCTACGTGGTAGACCGGCAAGGAGGAGACGACTCTGGGAACGCGAGGTGACTCCGAGAATGCGCTGCCTCAACTCTACTCCGTGACGGATGCCTATAAATAGTGGAGGTACGACACACTTATTCAGTTGATCGCTTTAGTGCTATCACTAGGGTTTGCATGTGTTGCGAATAGACACCTCCACTCTCCGCAAGTTATGTGATCGGACCTAGCAGTCTGCCGCACAATGTTCCTCCTGCATGCGTGGATACCGTTAGAGGCGGTGCACTTGCGCCACTCCGGCAAACCTGTTCGTGATATCCGATCGTCTACATGGGAGACCGGCAAGGAGGAGACGACTCCGGGAACGCGAGGTGACTCCGGGAACGCGCTGCCTCAACTCTACTTCCGTTGTACGACACTGCGCGTCTAGTGGTAACAATCTGTGACCCATCTCCCTTAGCATGCTCCTGGTTGTTCTGCATGTAGGAAAATTTAAATTTGCAGTCGACGCACCCTACCGTAGAACACAACAGTGGTATCAGAGCCTCTGCTATAGGATTTGGATTTTGATCGTATGCATATTAGATATGTGGAGGCGGCAGATGAGATATGTTGTCGTTGATGAGATCGGCGGTGTGCACGGTTGATGAGATCAACTGCACATGGGGATTGATGAGGCTATGTTGTTTTGATGGTCGGATTCGATGAGGTCATGACACAACCTACCCCTACCAGTCGGTATCCGCCATCGGGGTTAACAGTGAAACGTAAATACGAATCGCAGTCGCGATGATCGATAAGATCGGTCAGATCAGAAAATTCGACATGATCGGAGTTCAGATGTGATTTGTGATATCCAAAAATGTCGGGCACTGCCCGCACCCGCGAGGGACGCTGCCCCTTTGAACCCCATTGTGTGCATAGCGCCTTGTATTTCGTACACAATCACTCAAACCGGTAGAATGCGATTCTATGCGTAACTTTGTTTTGCAGGTTTGATGTGAATAATATGGCTCATGTGTATGTGATGCATGTGTGTAAATTATACTCATGTTTGTCAGCCGGCATGAGCCAAAGTGTTGTCATTATAATGTATAACGACCCGCATGTCGACTTGTGACTCTATGTAAAATTCATTACTAGTTGTAGTAGTTGGATAATAGAGATTAGGTTGGTGGCTTGGCATCCCGGCGTGACAAACAAGATGGAGTTCCTAGATGGTCATCGGAGTCGAAGCCAACCTGGAAGAACATCCATGAAGGAGCCATACTATTTCACAATATGTGTTTATTTGTGATTGTTACGCTTCTTTGTTTCTATGCATGTTTGAATGGTAGAAAGATCCCTCATGAATATCAAGCGAATTGCCATCCCCGATGTTGCACCTTCACACGTCAAGTACGTCTAGTAGTGGGCTCATAAAATTGGGGTTCTGCTGGGTGTGCTTGAACTGAAGGGTTTGTATCGGACACGGACATGCACTGCATCATGTTTACTTGACAAGGCTATCAAAATGGTTTTGGGCCTTGTGGAAAAGAAGGTTGGGAGCCAGGGTATGAGATACCTTCCCTACCGACAGGAGTCGTATAGAGATGCGATTAGCAAGGAGTTTCTTACCGAATAGGCATGTTGTCTAGTAGTGATGCTAAAGCTCACTAATCACATGTGCTAGTCGGATCCTGAATCACTTAGAGTTTGCGGAGGGATGCTGACTTCAGTGGGAGTATTTCTGTTTAGGCTTGAATTACTCTACATAAACACATTGCTTAGTGATTGCATATTTTTCTGTTGTAGATCAATGGCACCACCTGCTCAACCCAACTTTGCATTGAAATCAATTCTGGAAAAGGATAAACTGAATGGAACAAACTTTACCACCTGGTATAAAAGTCTGAGAATTGTTCTCAAGCATGATAAAAAGGAACATGTCCTAGAGGATACACTTCCAGAGGAACCTGCCGATAATGGTAATGCCACAACCAAGAATGCCTACCAGAAACTCATTGATGAATCAAATGAGATCAGTTGCCTCATGCTGGTTTGTATGGAGCCCGATTTGCAACAACATTTCGAAGATGTTGGGGCTTTCGATATGATCGAGAGTCTCAAGAGCATGTTTCAGGTACAGGTTAGGACCGAGTGGTTCAACGTCTGGCAATCCTTGATGGATTGTAAGCTGAAGGAAGGTGATCCATTAAGCCCGCATGTGATCAAGATGATCGGATATGTGCAAGCTGTGGATCGGTTGGGCTTCCCGCTCTTGGATGAGCTGGCTACTAATGCAGTTCTGGGTTCTCTTCCGCCCATCTATGGGACATTCATCTCGAACTATCATATGCATGGCATGGATAAGAAGCTCACTGAATTGCATGGGATGCTCAAAGTAGCAGAGCAAGATATTAAGAAAGGCACGCATCCAGTATTGATGGTGCAGAAATCGGCTAAGTTCAAGAAGAGTTGGTCCAAGAAAAAGGCTAGGGCAAAGGGAACGAAGACGGTAACCTCCGCCGCTGCGCCGAAGTCTGGACCAGACTCGAAGACCGTTTGCTATCACTACAGGAGACCGGTCACTGGAAGAGGAACTGTAGCAAGTGGCTTGCAGAGCATGGCAAGAAGGCCGGAAATGCTTCTTCGGGTAAAGGTACACTTGTTGCATATGTTATAGACATTTACCTTGCTGACATGCCTAGTAGCTCTTGGGTATTTGATACCGGATCGGTTGTTCACATTTGCAACTCGATGCAGGGGCTGGTAAGAACTAGGCGTGTGGCACAAGGGGAGATTGACATCAGGGTCGGCAACAAAGCAAGAGTTGCCGTGTTGGAGGTCGGTATGATGTAGCTCCGGCTTCCTTCTGGATTTTTTTTGGAATTGAATAATATTTATTACATTCCTGCACTTAGTCGGAACATTATTTCTGCCTCATGCTTGATGAGTCAGGGTTATGAATTCAATTTAAAGGACAATGGTTATTCATTTTATTTGAATGGTATGTTCCACGGCTGTGCACCCATTGTTGATGGGCTGTTTATATTGAATCTAGAATAGGAACCGGTCTATAACGTGAATGTCAAGAGGCATCAGCCCAATGAGATAAATCCGACATACTTCTGGCATTGCCGGCTTGGACACATTAGTCTGAAATGCATGAAGAAGCTCCATGATGATAGGCTCCTAACATCATCCGACTTTGAGTCGTTCGAGACATGTGAATCATGCTTACTCGGCAAGATGACTAAGCCTCCTTTCACAAAGAGTTGTGAGAGGGCGCCTGAGCTGTTGGAACTTATACATAGTGATGTGCGTGGTCCAATGAGCACGACTGCTAGAGGTGGCTATCAGTACTTCATGACTTTTACCGACGACTTGAGTAGATATGGATATATCTATTTGATGAGGCCAAGTCGGGAACTTTTGAAAAATTCAAAGAGTTTCAGAACGAGGTTGAGAATCAGCTCGGCAAGAATATAAAGATTCTACGATCTGATTGTGGAGGTTAGTACATGAGCCAGGAGTTTGATGAACTTCTGAAAAGCCGAGGTATAGTACCTCAGCTCACACCTCCGGGTACGCCACAGAGAAACGACATGTCAGAACGGAGGAATAGGACCTTGTTGGACATGGTCCGGCCCATGATGAGCAAATCGGATTTACCCTTGTCATTCTGGGGATACGTCTAGAAACTGTAGCTTTCACACTTAACAGGGTACCACCAAAATCCGTAGACAAGACACCACATGAGATGTGGACCGGGAAGAGTCCCAGTTTGTCTTTTCTAAAGATTTGGTGTTGTGAAGCATTTGTCAAGCGACTTATGTTAGACAAGCTTACACCCAAGTCGGATAAATGCATATTCGTGGGATATCCGAGGGAAACCTTGGGATATAGCTCCTACAACCGTGAAGAGAACAAAGTGTTCGTTGCTCGGAACATGGTTTTCCTTGAGAAAGAGTTTCTCAGTTGGGAGGCCAGTGGGAGGACGCTCCGACTCGAAGAAATTCGAGGACCACTCCGGGACGGCTCGGCTGGTGATGAGATCATACCAGAGTCAGTCAGGGAACCCGTAGTGGAAGTGGCACCAGAACCACGAAGGTCGGAAAGATTGCGCAGAGTGCGTGATGTATTGTTGCTAGAAAGTGACAATCCGGCCGCGTATGCGGAAGCGATGGTGAGCCCAGATTCGGAGGCATGGCTGGAGGCCATGAGATCCGAGATAAAGTCCATGGATGAGAATCAAGTCTGGGACTTGGTTGATGTACCGCCTGGCGTAACTGCCATTGGTTGCAAATGGGTCTTTAAGAAGAAAACCGATGTGGATGGAAATGTTCAGATCCACAAAGCTTGGCTTGTCGCTAAGGGTTATGGACAAGTTCAAGGAATTTACTACGACGAGACTTACTTGCCAGTAGCGATGCTAAAGTTGGTGAGGATCGTGCTAGCTATAGATGCATATTTCGATTACGAGATATGGCAGATGGATGTCAAGACGGCTTTCCTTCATGGAAATTTAACCGAGGACGTGTATATGATACAGCCCGAGGGTTTTGTTGATACGACTAGTGCTAGTATGGTATGCAAGCTCAAGATATCCATTTATGGGTTGAGGCAAGCATCTCGGGGCTGGAATATTCGTTTTCATGAGGTCGTCATTGGTCTCGGTTTCATCAAAAACGAAGAGGATGCTTGTTTATACAAGAAGTTAAGTGGGAGCTCGATAGTGTTTTTGATCTTGTATGTGGATGACATATTGTTGATTAGTAACGATGTTTCGATGCTAAACTCGGTCAAGGATTCATTGAATGGCAAGTTTTCGATGAAGGACCTTGGTGAGGGAGTCTATATTTTAGGCATTAAGATCTATAAAGATAGACCAAGGAGGCTGCTCAGCTTAAGCCAGAGCACGTACATAGATAAAGTGTTGAAGCGGTTCAACATGAGTGAGGCGAAGAAAGGGTTCTTGCTGCTCTCACATGGTATAAGGCTAAGCGAGACTCAGAGTCCTTCGATATCTGATGAGCGAAGCAGTATGAGTAGGATTTTGTATGCCTCGGCAATCGGATCCATCATGTATATCATGATATGTACAAGGCCAGATGTTGCTTTTGCAATAAGCCTAACAAGCAGATACTAGGTCAACCCAGGTGAGAGTCATTGGGCAGCGGTAAAGACAATTTTGAAGTACCTAAAAAGGACTAGAGAGATGTTCCTAGTTTATGGAGGTGAGGAAGAGATCGTCGTAAGGGGCTACGCCGATGCGAGTTTCCAAACCGACAGAGATGATTGTCGATAACAATCCGGATTCGTGTATGTCATGAACGGAGGAGCAGTGAGCTGGATGAGTTCCAAGCAAGATACGGTGGCTGATTCTACCACAGAAGCCAAATACATTGCGTCTTGTGAGGCTGCAAAGGGAGGTGTTTGGATCCGGAACTTTCTGGATGATCTTGGTATTTTCCCAGCCTCGGTAAAACCGTTGGACCTTTAATGTGATAATTCTGGTGCCATGGCACAAGCCAAGGAGCTGAGGAATCACCACAAGGTCAGACACATAGATCGGAAATATCACCTGATACGAAAGATCGTAAAGAATGGTGATGTAGAGTTATGTAAAATTCACACGGATACAAATGTTGCAGATCCGTTGACTAAGCCTCTTCCACAACCCAAGCATGAGGGGCACATTAGAGCTATGGGCATATGATGTTTATTTAATTGACTCTAGTGCAAGTGGGAGACTGTTGGAGATATGCCCTAGAGGCAATCATGTATGATGATATTTCCTATGTGTTTATGAATAATGATAGTCCTTGGATGTAATCAATGATACTTGTTTGGCAAGTACATGACTTGTCTGTGAGATCTTGTGTTGTATGATACTCCCTCTATCCGAAAATACTTGTCGGAGAAACTGATAAAAATGGATGTATCTAGAACTAAAATACATCTAGATTCATCCATTTCTCCGACGAGTATTTCCGGACGGAGGGAGTACATCCTAAATGGTCCCTAGTCGCAAGTGGCGCGTGGGCACACGTCGGACTAGACTAGCATATGACACGGTGGATGTCTCGGTCTCACTAGCCATGGAGCATTGGATGCTAACCGGATAATATGGACTCGGAAGGATCTGGTCGGATTCGACGTAGTCGAATCCGAGTCGAGATAAGGTCCGAGTCGGATAGACCCAACTATGAGACACAACAATATGTCATCTATGAGTCTCTAGTACAACATACGTTCTATGTCCTAAGCCCTGAGCTGACGCATGTACTCGGGATGGTGACAAACTTGCTTTGGGCCGGCCAAACGCTACTCCGTGAATGGGTAGTTACAAAGGTAGGTTTCAGGTTTGTGCAGTCCCATGCTGCGAAACCTGGTCAAGGAAGATGGGATTTGCCCCTCCGATCAGGAGAGATATACTCTGGGCCCCTCGTGTGATCTGACCAGGATAAGCATGGCCATGCGACAAGGATTATGAGATAATCCAGTTTATGGTTGCTATCACTAGAAAGAGAAATAGGTTGGGCTAGCACAAGGATGACAGTCTCACCTTGAGCCCGACAACATTTATCGTGAGGCAAAGGGAACATAAGTGTGACACGTTGTACAGGTTCGCCTAACCAGCTTCATAGTCTGCTTGGTGGTCGGCACGCCTTGCTAGAGGCCGTTACCAACCGTGCAGGTCGGAGGTGATCCAAACTGCGACCAAGCCGACTTGAACCTAAGGGGTCGCGCACTTAAGGGAAGGAACCTACGAGGTCGGTTCAGAGGACACTGGTTGGATGTGATCCGAGCTAGATTTGGAGTGACCGAGTAGACTTTGGTCTTTAGGATCTGTGCAAGGCCCAAGTGTTGAGCCCATGACGGATGCCTATAAATAGAGGTACGACACACTTATTCAGTTGATCGCTTCGGTGCTGTCACTAGGGCTTGCATGTGTTGCGAATAGACACCTCCACTCGCCGCCGGTTGTGTGATCAGACCTAGCAGTCCGCCGCATGACGTTCCTCCTGCATGCGCGGATACTGTTAGAGGCGGTGCACTTGTGCCACTCCAACAAACCTGTTCACGGGATCCGATCGGCTACGTGGTAGACCGGCAAGGAGGAGACGACTCCGGGAACGCGAGGTGACTCCGAGAATGCGCTGCCTCAACTCTACTCCGTGACGGATGCCTATAAATAGTGGAGGTACGGCACACTTATTCAGTTGATCGCTTCGGTGCTATCACTAGGGTTTGCATGTGTTGCGAATAGACACCTCCACTCGCCGCAAGTTATGTGATCGGACCTAGCTGTCTACCGCACAATGTTCCCCCCGCATGCGTGGATACCGTTAGAGGTGGTGCACTTGCGCCACTCCGGCAAACCTATTCGCAAGATCCGATCGTCTACATGGGAGACCGTCAAGGAGGAGACGACTCCGGGACGCGAGGTGACTCCGGGAACGCGCTGCCTCAACTCTACTTCCGTTGCACGGCACTGCGCGTCTAGTTGTAACGATCTGTGACCCATCTCCCTTAGCATGTTCCTGGTTGTTGTGCGTGTAGGAAAATTTAAATTTGTAGTCGACGCACCCCACCGTAGAACACAACACCTCTCTGTGTGCTGCTTCCGGCGATCCCATCCCGACGTCCGTGTGCACGATTGGTCAGGAGAGAAGGTGCCTTCGGAAACCTCTCTTTCAAGATCCTACCCAGGAGAACGGCAATAAGGTTCTGAGCAGCGTCTCAACGCGACTTCTCGCGACGTGTCCACGTCTCCATATGCCTTTGCTTCGACTACTTCCCCTGCATCGACCTCATGGTTGATGACATCGCCGTCAACAAGAAGGCGATGGATGACGCCGAGGCTGTGCTGCCGCCGCTGCATTGGCCTGGACAATTGGAGGGTATGATTCATTCATCCCCTATTTGCTTGTTCATGTGTTAGCCGTATATATGTTGTTCATAGATGTTTTGGTTCTATGTATTATATGTCCTCACATGCGTAGGTATCGGTATGAGTTGCATACATGATTGCCATGCTTACTATTTAGTTGTGGATTAGTCTAATCGAAAAGGTGCTGATATTTTCAACATAGTGTTGCAAAAAATAGTGATGACCAACTAAAGAAGATAGAAAAACAGTGGCAGTTAGGATGGGTCATGAGCATACCAGCATGGTCTATCATGGGACAGAGCTTCACTCCTTTAGGTACATGTCAAAAAGTTTGGTACATGAGGCAGAAAGTGATCTGGTGCGGGTTACTCATAAGAATAAGTTTGACGATGTGCGAGAGGGTGCTAAAAAATTGAAGCATTAACTAGAGGTAGGTTCTTGTGTCTAGAGGACAAAGTGTTGCAAACTAACATCAACACAGAACAAATTGAAATCATTACTTGTTAACACGCAAGGGCACCAAGCTATTAGGGTTTCCCATCCCTCCTGCCACCGTTGGTGCCGCCACTGGTCTGCCTCATCTCATGTGGCCTTAGGGCCATGGAGGTGTGGTGGATCTCAGCCCTTGCTGGCGGGAGGGCACTATTTTTGGATGTCCTTTTGAGTTTTGTCAAGGTTTGTGTCCTACTCAAATAGGCAAGGCAGCGGCGTCTCTCTAAAGATGAATAAGGTGCTCCCCACCTAGAACCCGTCTCATCGATGCTTGTAGCGTCGTCGGAGGGCGTGTGCGGATTTGGCTCAAGTGGCTCTCGTGGGATTAGGTCGGTGCGTGTCTTCGATGGATCCATGTGCACTACAAAAAACATTTCCGTGATGCTACGTGTTTGTCATAGTAGGTCATGTTTTCTCTCATGCATGTATACCCGTGATGATTTTATGACAGAATCAAGATAGTCATACATGTGCTGTCGTAGAAGTGTTCCTTGACAATACTCAAATTATAATCATGGAAGTGTCCACTACCATGACGATAAATGGCATGTCATGGAAGTGTTTTCGTCAAGCGCAACCGACATGTGGCATCCACCATAACGGGTCTTCGTTAAGTTACCGGGTTTCAGTTTGGATCCGATAACCTGTTAACAGGCTGGGCCAATGGGGATTTTCCATGTGTAACATTCTCATTGGTCAAAGGAAGCACTTGTCAGCTGGGCGTCGCAACAGATGTCAATCATCCAATGGATGTGACGGGCCTATGGAAAAGTGACACATGGCACGGCCCAACAGTGGCCCATTTAGGTTAAAAATGCTAGCCCAGTCAAAGGCCCACAAGATTTGTTCAGGTACTAGTGGCCTAGCCCACTAACGGCCTGCTTAAACATGTCCCACCGCCAGACCGGGTTCATAAATTGTTCACTCAGTCTTTGGGCCCCATTACGACCCAATGAGTTTTTGGCCTGTTAAAAACCCGATGTAGAAATGGGCCCATTTCAGTGCGGTGAGTCTTTCGGCCTGGTAATGGACTGATAACCCACAAGTATAGGGGATCGCAATAGTTTTTGAGGGTAGAATATTCAACCCAAATTTATTGATTCGACACAAGGGGATCCAAAGAATATTCTCAAGTATTGGCAGTTGAGTTGTCAATTCAACCACACCTGGATAACTTAGTATCTGCAGCAAAGTATTTAGTAGCAAAATAGTATTGAAGTAACGGTAACAGTGGCAAAAGTAACAGTAGCAGTTTTGTAGTAATTGTAACAGTAGCAACGGTAAAGTAAATAAGCAAAGCACAATATGTGAAAAGCTCGTAGGCATTGGATCAGTGATGGATAATTATGTCGGATGCGATTCCTCATGTAATAGTTATAACATAGGGTGACACAGAACTAGCTCCAATTCATCAATGAAATGTAGGCATGTATTCCGAATATAGTCATACGTGCATATGGAAAAGAACTTGCATGACATCTTTTGTCCTACCCTCCCGTGGCAGCGGGGTCCTAATGGAAACTAAGGGATATTAAGGCCTCCTTTTAATAGAGTACCGGACCAAAGCATTAACACATAGTGAATACATGAACTTCTCAAACTACAGTCATCACCGAGAAGTATCCCGATTATTGTCACTTCGGGGTTGTCGGATCATAACACATAATAGGTGACTATAGACTTGCAAGATAGGATCAAGAACTCACATGTATTCATGAAAACATAATAGGTTCAGATCGGAAATCATGGCACTCGGGCCCTATTGACAAGCATTAAGCATAGCAAAGTCATTGCAACATCAATCTCAGAACATAGTGGATACTAGGGATCAAACCCTAACAAAACTAACTTGATTACATGGTAAATCTCATCCAACCCATCACCGTCCAGCAAGCCTACGATGGAATTACTCACGCACGGCAGTGAGCATCATGAAATTGGTGATGGAGGATGGTTGATGATGACGACGACGACGAATCCCCCTCTCCGGAGCCCCGAACGGACTCCAGATCAGCCCTCCTAAGAGAGATTAGGGCTTGGCGGCGGCTCCGTATCGTAAAACGCGATGAAACTTTCTCTCTGATTTTTTCTCCGCAAAAGCAAATATATGGAGTTGGAGTTGAGGTCGATGGATGTCCAGGGGGCCCATGAGGCAGGTGCGCGCCCTAGGGGAGGGGGCGCGCCCCCACCCTCGTGGACAGGGTGTGGGCCCCCGACGTTGATTCTTTCACCAGTATTTTTTATTAATTCTAAAAAGTTGCTCCGTGGATTTTCAGGTCATTCCGAGAACTTTTATTTCTGCACAAAAATAACACCATGGCAGTTCTGCTGAAAACAACGTCAGTCCGGGTTAGTTTCTTTCAAATCATGCAAGTTAGAGTCCAAAACAAGGGCAAAAGTCTTTGGAAAAGTAGATACGACGGAGACGTATGGACTCCCCCAAGCTTAAACCTTTGCTTGTCCTCAAGCAATTCAGTTGACAAACTGAAAGTGATAAAGAAAAACTTTTACAAACTCTGTTTGCTCTTGTGTTGCAAATATGTAAAGCCAGCATTCAAGTTTTCAGCAAAGATTATGAACTAACCATATTCACAATAACACTTTGGTCTCATGTTTACTCATATCAATGGCATAATCAACTAGCGAGCAATAATAATAAATCTCGGATGACAACACTTTCTCAAAACAATCATAATATGATATAACAAGATGGTATCTCGCTAGCCCTTTCTGAGACCGCAAAACATAAATGCAGAGAACCTTTAAAGATCAAGGATTGACTAAACATTGTAATTCATGGTAAAAGAGATCTAGTCATAGTCATACCCAATATAAACTAATAGTAATGCATGCAAATGACAACAATGCTCTCCAGCGGGTGGTTTTTAATAAGAGAGTGATGACTGAACATAAAAGTAAATATATAGGCCCTTCACAAAGGGAAGTAGGGATTTGTAGAGGTGCCAGAGCTCGATTTTGAAATAGAGATGAATAACATTTGAGCGGTATACTTTCAATGTCAATATAACAACTATGAGATCTCGATATCTTCCATGCTACACACATTATAGGCGGTTCCCAAATAGAATGGTAAAGTTTATACTCCCCCACCACCAACAAGCATCAATCCATGGCTTGCCCGAAACAACGGGTGCCTCCAACTAGCAACAATCCTGGGGGAGTTTTGTTTAATTATTTTGATTTGATTTGAACATGGGACTGGGCATCCCGGTGACCAGCCATTTTCTCGTGAATGAGGAGCGGATTCCACTCCTCTTGAGAATAACCCGCCTAACATGGAAGATACAGACATCCCTAGTTGATACATGAGCTGTTCGAGCATACAAAACAGAATTTCATTTGAAGGTTTGGAGTTTGGCACATACAAATTTACTTGGAACGGCAGGTAAATACCGCATATAGGAAGGTATGGTGGACTCATATGGAATAACTTTGGGGTTTATGGAGATTGGATGCACAAGCAGAATCCCCGCTTAGTACAGGTGAAGGCTAGCAAGAGACTAGGAAGCGACCAACTGAGAGAGCGACAACAGTCATGAACATGCATTAAAATTAATCAACACTGAGTGCAAGCATGAGTAGGATATAATCCACCATGAACATAAATATCGTGAAGGCTATGTTGATTTTGTTTCAACTACATGAATGAACATGTGCCAAGTCAAGTCCCTCGAATCATTCAAATGAGGATACCACCCTATCATACCACATCACAATCATTTTAATAGCATGTTTATTCATAATAGGCTGAATCAGGACGATGAACTAATCATATTTACAAAAACAAGAGAGGTCGAGTTCATACCAGCTTCTCTCATCTCAATCAGTCCATCATATATCGTCATTATTGCCTTTCACTTGCACAACTGAATGGTGTGGATAACAATAATAGTGCATGTGCATTGGACTAAGCTGGAATCTGCAAGCATTCAGTTCAAGGGAGAAGACAAGGTAATATGGGCTCTTGGTTAAATCAACAATAATGCATATGAGAGCCACTCAACAATTTTCATCATGGTCTTCTCCTCTCAACCCCCAAAGGAAAGAAAAGAAATAAAACTATTTACACGGGAAAGCTCCCAACAAGAAAAAGAAGAACGAGAAATCTTTTTGGGTTTTCGTTTATACTACTACAAGCATGGAAAGTAAGCTAACTATTTTTTTTTGTTTTTCTTAAGGTTTACCAAACACACAAGAAAGCCAGAAAAAGAAAATAAACTAGCATGGATAGATCAATGAAAAAGTATGAGCACCGACGACTAGAATGAGTGTGTGAACATAAATGTAATGTCGGTGAGAAATACGTACTCCCCCAAGCTTAGGCTTTTGGCCTAAGTTGGTCTATGGCCATGGATCGTGGCTACTCTCTCCGGTATACTAAGGAGTGTCATCATACTGCCACTGGCTGGCGATCTCCTCCGGATCCCACTGATAATAGGATTGTCGATAAGGGTCAAGTGGTGGTTCCGGCTCAGGCTCAGGAGCTGATGTCTGGCCACGGAGCGCATAGACGGCCTCCGGCAAGAAGAGGTAAGGGCTTGCAGTTGAATCAAACAAAGAGGGCACAGGAAAGATAATAGTCTCACTGTTTTTCTTATGAAATCTCAAATTATACAAAAGCATCTTATCGTCATTTTTAACAATAAACTCATGTGCTACCGTGCTCTTATAATCTAGAAAGGTAGAGGGCAACAATTTTTCCTCTTTCTCAAAATGCCTAATAGGTATACTGAAATGTTTAGCAAGGCGTGCAGCATAGATACCTCCAAAGATCGGGCCCTTTGTACGGTTCACACTTAATCGTTTAGCAATAATAGCGCCCATACTAACAGAGTTATCACGAAATAAAGCATGGAACAAAATAATAATATCAGGAACACTAATGTTTCCACAGTTTCCCCGACCAATTAAGCATCGACTAGCAAATATTGCAAAGTCGCGTAAAACAGGAAATTGTATGCTAGTAATTCTTGCATCAGAAACCTTCCTCGTTTCTCCTACAGTAATAGTATCAATAAATCCATCCACATCTTTATGATGTGGTTCCTCTAAGCTGCCCCCGAAGGGTATCTTGCAAACCGCGCAAAATTCATATAGTGTCATCTCCCTAGCCACACCATATAAATGAAACTCTTCTGAAGGAGGTGATTTATTAGGATAAAAGTAGAAATTTTCCACGAAAGTATTGGTGAGTAAGAGATACTGTTTGATCTGGTCGTGGAGGAAGTCGGTGAGGCCTGCATTATCAATCAATGAATAAAAATCATCATGAATCCCAACTGCTCTCAAGAAATCATCACAAGGTCATTCACACGGCCGTACTTCCGCCACACGAGGAAGATTATAATTGGGCTTTTCATTCTCCTTAGTTTGTTTATGCTTAGAGCCTTGGCTAGAAGAGCCCCTCAAGAAAAATCTCTGCATCTTTTTCTGAAATTTTTAGTAACTCGAAATAAAAGTGAACCAAACTCAATATAATTGATAGCAACTACTCCCACAAGTGCCTAGAACCTATATCATGCATTAGAATTATTTGGGACCATATAAATTTGACATGCAAGCTCAAGAACAGGGTCACCTAGGCAGCAAAAATTTGCAATGAATAAAGCACTAGAACAAAAACTAATTGGACCACTGGAGGAGTTACATACCAAAGAACAATCCCCCAAAGCAGTTTTGTGAATGGAGCTTTGAGCAAGGAGATCGAAAATCGCAGCAAAATGAGCTAGAACTCGTGCTTGAGCTGGATGGTGATTTTTTGGGAGGAAGAGGAAGTGTGTTGGTGCAGGAATAAGTGGAGGGGGCCACCATGGGCCCATGAGGCAGGGTCGCGCCCTCTAGGGGTGGGCGCGCCCTGGACCCTCGTGGCCAGGTGCCAACTCCCCCTGCTGTGTTCTCAGTGCCAGATATTCTCAAATATTCCAGAAAAAATCATACTAAATTTGCAGGGCATTTGGAGAACTTTTATTTTCGAGGTATTTTTTATTGTATGGATAATTCAGAAAACAGACAGAAAATACTATTTTTACTTTATTTAATCTAAATAACAGAAAGTAAAAGGAGGGTACAGAAGGTTGTGCCTTCTAACTTCATCCATCTCATGCTCATCAAAAGGAATCCACTAACAAGCTTGATCAAGTGTTGTTAACAAACTCATTCCGAATAACATGGAACCGGAGAAATTTCAAATAACACTAGGTTACCTCAACGGGGATATGCACATCCCCAATAATAAGAATATCATATTTCTTCTTGACAGTAGGAAGAGGAAATTCAAAACCTCCAGTAATGATAGTTGGAAATTTTCCAATAGAATTGATGCTATGAACTTGAGGTTGTTTCCTCGAAAAGTGCACCGTATGCTCGTTACCATTAACATAAAAAGTGACATTGCCTTTGTTGCAATCAATAACATCCCCTGCACTATTCAAAAAGGTTCTACCAAGGATAATCAACATACTATCGTCCTCGGGAATATCAAGAATAACAAAGTCCGTTAAGATAGTAACGTTTGCAACCACAATAGGCACATCCTCACAAATACCGACAGGTATAGCAGTTGATTTATTAGCCATTTGCAAAGATATTTCAGTAGGTTTTAACTTATTCAATTCAAGTCTACGATATAAAGAGAGAGGCATAACACTAAAACCGGCTCCAAGATCACATAAGGCAGTTTTAACATAGTTTCTTTTGATGGAGCACGGTATAGTTGGTACTCCTGGATCTCCTAGTTTATTAGGTATTCCACCGTTAAAAGTATAATTAGCAAGCACGGTGGAAATTTCAGCTTCCAGTATCTTTCTTTTATTTGTTATAATATCCTTCATGTACTTAGCATAATGATTTACTTTAAGCATATCAGTCAAATGCATACGCAAAAAGATAGGTCTAATCATTTCAGCAAAGCGCTCAAAATCCTCATCATCTTTTTTCTTGGATGGCTTAGGAGGAAAAGGCATGGGTTTCTGAACCCATGGTTCTCTTTCTTTACCGTGCTTCCTAGCAACAAAATCTCTCTTATCATAACGTTGATTCTTTAATTGTGGGTTATCAAGGTCTACAGCAGGTTCAATCTCTACATCATTATTATTGCTAGGTTGAGCATCAACATGAACATTATCATTAACATTATCACTAGGTTCATGTTCATCACTAGATTGTGTTTCAGCATCAGAAATAGAAATATCATTGGGATTCTCAGGTGTGTCTACAATAGGTTCACTAGAAGCATGCAAAGTCCTATCATTTTTCTTTTTCTTCTTTTTAGAAGGACTAGGTGCATTTAAATTATTTCTTTGAGAATCTTGCTCAATTATCTTAGGGTGGCCTTCAGGATACAAAGGTTCCTCAGTCATTTTACCCGTTCTAGTAGCCACTCTAACAGCAAAGTCATGTTTATTATTTAATTCATCGAGCAAATCACTTTGAGCTTTAAGTACTTGTTCTGCTTGAGTGGTAACCATAGAAGCATATTTACTAATGAGTTTAAGTTCACCTTTAACTATAGCCATATAATCACTCAAGCGTCCAATCATGTAAGCATTACTCTTTAATTCTCTACCAACATAAGCATTGAAATTTTCTTGTCTAGCCATAAAGTCATCAAATTCATCCAAGCATTGGCTAGCAAACTTAGTAGATGGGATTTCAACCTTATTATATCTATAGAGAGAATTTACCTTTACTACCCGTGTCGGGTTATCAAGACCATGTGTTTGTATTTCTTCAACAGGAGGTAAATTCTTAACATCTTCAGCTTTAATACCTTTTTCTTTCATAGATTTCTTTGCCTCTTGCATATCTTCAGGACTGAGAAATAGAACACCTCTTTTCTTCAGAGTTGGTTTAGGAGTTGTCTCAGGAATTGGCTCAGGAAGAGTCCAATTATTTTCATTAGTCAACATATTAGTCAATAGCAAGTCAGCTTGATCGACCGTTCTTTCCCTGAAAACACAACCAACACAACTATCCAAGTGGTCCTTGGAAGCATCAGTTAGTCCATTATAAAAGATATCAAGTATTTCATTTTTCTTAAGAGGATGATCAGGCAAAGCATTAAGTAACCGGAGAAGCCTCCCCCAAGCTTGTGAGAGACTCTCTTTTTCAATTTGCACAAAATTATATATTTCCCTCAAGGCAGCTTGTTTATTATGAGCAGGGAAATATTTAGCAGAGAAGTAACAAATTATATCCTGGGGAGTACACACACAACCAAGATCAAGAGAATTAAACCAAGTCTTAGCATCACCCTTTAATGAGAATGGAAATATCTTAAGGATATAATAGTAGCGAGATTTCTCATCATTAGTGAATAGGGTGGCTATATCATTCAATTTAGTAAGATGTGCCACAACAGTTTCAGATTCATAGCTTCAACCAAAGTAATTATCTCAGGATCGACAGAGATTTCATAATCCTTATCAGTAACAAACATAGGTGAAGTAGCAAAAGCAGGCTCATATTTCATTCTAGCATTCAGAGTTTTCTGTTTCAACTTAGCTAATAACTTCTTAAGATCAGATCTACCATTGCAAGCAAGAAAATCTCTAGCAGTTTCTTCATCCATAACATAACCGTCAGGAACAACATGCAATTCATATTTAGGGGGAGAACCTTCATCATCACTATCTTCAATAATATCAGTTTCAAGAATTTCATTCTCTCTAACCCTAGCAAGTTGTTCATCAAGAAATTCACCTAATGGCATAGTAGTATCAGGCATAGAAGTAATTTCATCATAAGTATCATGCATAGTAGAAGTGGCATCATAAATAACATGCGACATATCAAAATTAATAGCAGAAGCAGGTTTAGGTGTCGCAAGCTTACTCATAACAGAAGGAGAATCTAGTGCAGAGCTAGATAGCAGTTCCTTACCTCCCCTCGTAGTTGAGGGATAAATCTTAGTTCTTTCGTCTTTCAAGTTCCTCATAGTGACCAGCAGATATAAATCCCAAGTGACTCAAAGAATAGAGCTATGCTCCCCGGCAACGGTGCCAGAAAATAGTCTTGATAACCCACAAGTATAGGGGATCACAACAGTTTTCGAGGGTAGAGTATTCAACCCAAATTATTGATTCGACACAAGGGGAGCCAAAGAATATTCTCAAGTATTAGCAGTTGAGTTGTCAATTCAACCACACCTGGATAACTTAGTATCTGCAGCAAAGTATTTAGTAGCAAAATAGTATGGAAGTAACAATAGCAGTGGCAAAAGTAACAGTAGCAGTATTGTAGTAATTGTAACTGTAGCAACGGTAAAGTAAATAAGCAAAGCACAATATGTGAAAAGCTCGTAGGCATTGGATCAGTGATGGATAATTATGTCGGATTCGATTCCTCATGTAATAGTTATAACATAGGGCGACACAGAACTAGCTCCAATTCATCAATGTAATGTAGGCATGTATTCCGAATATAGTCATACATGCTTATGGAAAAGAACTTGCATGACATCTTTTGTCCTACCCTCCCGTGGCAGCGGGGTCCTAATGGAAACTAAGGGATATTAAGGCCTCCTTTTAATACAGTACTGGACCAAAGCATTAACACATAGTGAATACATGAACTCCTCAAACTACGGTCATCACCGAGAAGTATCCCGATTATTGTCACTCCGGGGTTGTCGGATCATAACACATAATAGGTGAATATAGACTTGCAAGATAGGATCAAGAACTCACATATATTCATGAAAACATAATAGGTTCAGATCTGAAATCATGGCACTCGGGCCCTAGTGACCAGCATTAAGCATAGCAAAGTCATAGCAACATCAATCTCAGAACATAGTGGATACTAGGGATCAAACCCTAACAAAACTAACTTGATTACATGGTAAATCTCATCCAACCCATCACCGTCCAGCAAGCCTACGATGTAATTACTCACGCACGACGGTGAGCATCATGAAATTGGTGATGGAGGATGGTTGATGATGATGACGGTGACGAATCCCCCTCTCCAGAGCCCCGAACAGACTCCAGATCCGCCCTCCCGAGAGAGATTAGGCGTCACACCCTAGCTAGTTCATGCATTAGAGTGTTGCATCATGTCTATTCCATTCAACAGAAACTTGAAATGGGCATGACAGAACCCCCAGCCCCCTCTGAACCCAACTAGGGTTTACTAAAAATATTTTCAATGAACCTGAAATGACCTTCTAAAATGTCCATCATTTTTGTGTTGGTCCAGAACCCCTGCCAAAACTGGTGCACAATTTTCTAGGTCATCCTAAGGTCTTTGAATTAAATCATAAGTATTTGAATTTGGACATTTAAAATCTATAAAATATTTTAAGTGTCCAAATAATCCTAAACTAAAATGTTCCATGTTGTTTATATACTAAATAGTGGGCATGAGCAGTTTGGGGATTTTTGGAGTTGCCTAGGTATTTTTAGAAAGTCCACAAAGTTACAGAAAAAATAGAAAACAGAAATAAAGAGAGAGAGAGGGAACTAACCTGGCAGCCCACCAGCCGGCCCACCTAGCCGGCCCAGCCCAGCAGCCGCTCCAGCGAGCTGCTTGACGTGGCCAGGCAGGTCGGCAGGTGCTCGACAGGGACTCTAGCGCGCGCCACGCAGCTGCTCGCCGCCCTGCTTCCTCCCCTCGCCGCCCTGCTGGCCTGGACGACCTCCACGTCGCGCCCCGACCCCTCTGGACACGCCCATTCTCCCCCTGCCTCTCTGCCTCGCTCTCCACCGCCGTGGCCGACGCTGCCGCGCCCGAGCCACCGTGAAGCCTGCACTCTCCGTCGTCCCCACGCCGCGTCACCGTGTCCAGGAGCTCCGCCGCCCTCCTCTCCTTTGAGCTAGCCGAGCCCCAAGCGCTCGCTTGCCCTGAGGCCTCTGCACCAACCTCGCTCGACCCCGCCACCGCCGGAGATCACTTTCACCATCACCGCCGCACCAGCTCGTCCCCGACCCCGCCGTCTGCTCCCACGAGACCGCCGTGAGCCCAGCTACCTTGTCCCCTTCCCTTTCTCACTCTTGTGCACCACAGCGAGCACACCGAGCTCACCCGCACGCGCCGCCGCGGAGCTCGTCGCCGATGAGGCTCCGGCCACCCAACGGCCGCGTCACCCTGTCCACTAGTCACACCACACCCCCAGGAGCCCAACGCACTAACTCTCGTGCCTCGCCGTGCTTCCTAGCGACGGGTTCGACCTCACCCGAGCTCCGGCCGCCGCCAAACACGTCGCCAGCGCCGTTTCCGGCGACCCCGAGCCCAACCACCTGCACCACCCGCTGCGGCTCGCTCCCAGCTGTCCGTAGAGCCCAACGGCGCCTCGAATGATGCCCTGTAGGCAAACCCGCCCTGCACCGCCACGTTTGGCCTCGCCGGCGGCTAAACGCCGGCGAGTTGACCCTGCTGACCCCTTGTTTGACCACGGGTGGGCCCTGTTTGACCCCCCAGGGTCAATGACAAGTGGGGCCCAGCCCTGTTAACTAATTAGGATTAGTATTAACTAATATTTAGTTAAACTAATTACACTGACCCACTGTCAGGTTTGACCTGGACTGTCCCGTTGACCACTGACATCATCCTGACATAATGCTGACGCAGTAAATTATTTACTGGAATTATTTCTACACAGGAAATTCCAGAAAATACCACAAACTTCCAAAAATCATAGAAATTAATCTGTAGCTCCAAATGCAAAGTGTTATATATGAAAAATGATCAGAAAAGTCCAGTCTATCCATCTATACTGGTTTCATGCATGTCTAAACTAGCTAACCTGCTGTTTAGCACATAACAAGATAAAGCACTTAAAAGGGCCACTTATGAGTTTGAAACTTGAATCTTTGGATCAAAATAGTTCAAACCCATCTGGTCTTAGTTGCATTAGCCCAATACACTCATTTTGCCATGTCTCATGCATGCATCATATTGTTGCATATTGTTTGGTGATGATTGTGTATCGGTGCTCTCTACGGCAGGTCCTGCCTCCGAGGAGTACCGTGATTACCCCAACGAAGAACAATACCAGTGCACCGACCCATCAAGCAAGCAACCAACCATTTGATCATATCGATACAATCCCATGTTCTCGCTTCTGCTCTCTTTTACTGCATTAAGACAATGCGATTCAAACTACTTTGTGCTGCGGTAGTTGAACCCATTTCCTCTGCATGACCTGTCATTTCCACAGTAACTAGATGAAACCCACTAGCATGTGTAGGAGTTGATTGAGCCATGTGTATGTGTTGTTCCTACCTTGCTATGCCTGCTATGCTTAGAGTCGAGTCAGGTCTGGTTCATCTGGGTGATGAGCTAGAGTGAAATGATCATGTCAGTATGAGAGTGATGTGTTGAACACGATTTGGCAAAAGGTATCGATGAGAGGCCATGTAGGAGTACATGGTGGGTTGTTTCATTGAAGCCATCCTTAAGCACTGAGATCTGTATGTGTGATTTAAGATTCAACTACTACCATACATTGGGCCCTGAAATATGACCCTGCTCAACTTCTTATCCACCCTAGTCCTCTGTCCAGGAGTTGCAAGTAGTTTCTGGTGTTTGTAGTTTACAAGAGGCCGTGGATAGCGCTGACTGTGGGGTGGGCTGTGATGCGGTAGGTACGTGGCACGGTGTACCGGATGCCCGTTAGGTATCTCGGGAACCCTGTTCACATTGTTCGGGGCCGTATGTGGAAACCTCGGCCGGACTTCCTGCGGATGGAACCTGAATAGGCGATAAACCTGGACTAGAGACTTAGGTGTTTAGGTAGGTCGTGGTCTACACCCACATCGGCTTTCGCTTGAAGTCTGCCGAGCACATGTCGTGTGCAGACACTAAGTGGTGGAAACATGTATGAGGAAGTACACCCCTGCAGGTTTAACATCATCTATTCGAATAGCCGTGTCCGTGGTAAAGGACTACTTGGTTGCCTATACAGTTCATAGACAAGTAAATGGAAACTACTAAAAGCCTTAAGATAAGCGTGAGTGCCGAGGGTGGCTCTTCTGTAGGAAGACGGCGGTGGATCCTCGATAGTGTATTGAAGTGGTGAGTAGTGGACTCGAGTGCGCAAAACCATTTCAAGTTGGAGTCTCGTAGGATAGCTTAGCCAAGAGTCAAAGCTGGCTTGCTGCAATAACCCCACCAACCCTTCTTGGTAATGTGCATGTATGTAGGATCTGATGTAAGTCTTGCTGAGTACCTTTGTACTCATGTTGCTTTAATTTACGTTTACAGAAGACGCTACAACCCCTTCTGAAGGGTTCTTCGTAGACGTTGACATCTATGAGTAGACTGAAGCCCGGGTGGTGATCCTGAGCTCGTGAAGGACCATGTAGTATAGCTAGGCTTACCCAAGCCTCTTTTATTTTACTAGTTGTCTGTACTCAGACAAGTTACTTCCGCTGTTGGCTTGTATGCTTGTATGATTTGAATGTGGGTCGTGTGACCCGTACATGTGTGTATGCTATGTATGGCTCTCTGAGCCTTTAAATAAAGTACTTGTGTTGTAGAGTCATGTTGTGATGCCTTGTTGTATTTGCACATATCGAGCATTTTGTGTGTATGATTGAAATGCTTGGTATGTGTGGGATCTGACTGTCTAGTTGTTTATCCTTAGTAGCCTCTCTTACCGGGAAATGTCTCCTAGTGCTTCCACTGAGCCATGGTAGCTTGCTACTGCTCCGGAACACTTACGCTGGCCGGCATGTGTCCTTCTTTGTTCCTGTGTCTGTCCCTTCAGGGAAATGTCACGCGATGAATACCGGAGTCCTGCTAGCCCAGTGCTACAGCCCGGATTCACTCGCTGATGACCGACACGTTCGATGTTGGGTCATGGATGCCTGTCTCTATAAGTCCGTGCCACTTTGGGTTTACGACTAGCCATGTCAGCCCGGGCTCCTTATCATATGGATGCTGGCGACACTATCATATATGTGTGCCAAAAGGCGCAAACGGTCCCGGGCAAAGGTAAGGCGATACCCGTGGGAATACCGTG
Source organism: Triticum timopheevii (assembly GCA_963921465.1). NCBI lineage: Eukaryota > Viridiplantae > Streptophyta > Magnoliopsida > Poales > Poaceae > Triticum > Triticum timopheevii. Next base: position 280,467,853 of record OY997274.1, on the reverse strand, counting down.
CGTGAGGCTGCAAAGTGATATGAGGTGTTACATGCTAGATCGATGTGGCATTGAGTCGTGGTCCTGACAGCGTTGGCATCAGAGCCGGACTGCCTGTAGGTTCTCCAAGCCAAACTGGTCGATGTTGAGTCTAGAAATGCTTTATTTATATGTAGGGGAATTGATTGTGGGATGGAACGTAAGGCTCTTTTTACTCCTTTACCTCATGGCATTCTGATCTGAGTCAGTCCATTCTTCCACCGGGGGTTAAGGATTAGGATCTCTTCTCTCTATCAGGTTCACGTGTTACTAATCAGTAGTACCTTATAGGTTTGATGATTACAAGCCTAGTTCAGTTCTACCACCCTGTTATGTTGCCAAGTTGGACCCAGAACCTTGATATGATATTGTTGAGTGTCTATGCAACTCTTTGCAAAATGTCTCAAAATCCTTTTTGAGCATTTACAACCGTTATGCTGTCCAAATTCTGCTAGAAATTCTAATGCCTTGGTATTATATCATGTTTCAGATGGCTTCCCGCCCTCAGAATCAAGTGGTTCATCTGACTCGATGCATCGATGTACCTGGCCATACTACCATGTTGGTCCGGGTAATGACCGAGGCTGGATACCGTTGGTATCCCGAGTATATCGTCGAGGAGCAATATAGGGACTTCAATCAAAGTCAATACCTCTGCACCATCCGGATTTTTCCTAGCTATCCTGGATCCACCGAACCCCTCCATTGCTCATATGGACTTCGGATTACTATCGAGATGGCTGTGCAAGATGCTGCATATTTGATGATGACTATCATATGGGCCAGAACCTCCTTGCTCTGGAACACTGACTTCCGCTATATGTCGATGTCACTTCCTGGGCCAGAAGGTTACTTCACCGCTATCTACACCGACTCTTCTCACGAGGATTCGTTGCTCCGCACCACCACACAGTTGCTTGAGGACAAGGACCGTGAAAACCGTGTGAGGGAGTCCTAGACTAGGGGGTGTCCGGACAGCCGGACTATCATCGTCCGCCGGACTGCGAGACTATGAAGATACAAGATTGAAGACTCCGTCCCGTGTCCGGATGGGACTTTCCTTGGCGTGGAAGGCAAGCTTGGCGATACGGATATGTAGATCTCCTACCATTGTAACCGACTCTGTGTAACCCTAGCCCTCTCCGGTGTCTATATAAACCGGAGGGTTTTAGTCCGTAGGACACAACAACCATTACAACAATCATACCATAGGCTAGCTTCTAGGGTTTAGCCTCCTTGATCTCGTGGTAGATCCACTCTTGTACTACCCATATCATCAATATCAATCAAGCAGGAGTAGGGTTTTACCTCCATCGAGAGGGCCCAAACCTGGGTAAAAACATCGTGTCCCTTGTCTCCAGTTACCATCCGCCTAGACGCACAGTTCGGGACCCCCTACCCGAGATCCGCCGGTTTTGACACCGACATTGGTGCTTTCATTGAGAGTTCCTCTGTGCTGTCACCGATAGGAAGGATGCCTCCTCCCGTCTTCAAGGACGGTATTTTCGCCAAAGGAGCCTTGGCCGCCGGCCAAACTGTCCGGCTAGGTGGTTTTCTTATGACCGCCTGTCCGGCCACCGCTTCGACAATGACCTCTCAAGTCGTCAAAAGCAATCTGCACGTCAGCTCAGAATTCGCCGAGCAGCTGGATCCAATAGAGCTCTCGTCCGTAAACGAGCTCTTGGATCGCATCGCCGCCCTGGGAGTCGCTACAGACTACAATCAGATCGGGCTTAAAACAGATCTGAGAGAGATTAACTTTCCCCAGGTCACCCACCGCATTGCAGTGGTAGAGGAACAATGCGGCGACTCCTCTCCTGTATTAAAAACCAGTCATGTCCGGGCTGCCGAACCCTCCATGCCGGATTCCCGCGGAGGGACGGACTTCGATCAAGCACTGAACCTAAAGTCAGGTATCGGACCGGACTCGTTGGACAACGTTCCACTTTCCAAGCTTCCAAATTCGGAAACTTCTCAGCCCTTGAGCCTTGAGATGGGTAGGGTTCCAGACTCAATTCCACCCACCCTCTCAGACATATGCGATCTATCTCTAATCCGGCAAGAGCCCGCTGAAACAATACATCATTACTGGGCCAGATTCCTCCTGGTTATGGACAGGATAAAGGACTGCCGAGAGGAAAACGCAATCTCAATCTTTTGCAATAATTGCACGGACGAGGGAATCTTGAACGCCATCAGCCGTCGTGAAGTTACACGCTTCGCCGACCTGGCGTCCATAGTATGAAAGTACTGTGCGATGGAGAGTTTCCGGAAAACCGAAATTAAGTTTTGGGACAATCCAGCCCTGAATACAACCCCAGTCCGCAACAAAAGGGTGCATTACACTCAGGCACCGGGTACAAAAACCAAAAAGCAAAAACCCCATAAAGGGCATGGAACCGTACTGGAGGGGTGGCTTAGCGGACCCTGTCAAATTCACAGTACAGAGGGCGCCACCCCAACACATAGCCTTCGAGCATGTTGGATATTACGACAGGTGGCCAAAAGTGGCGAGAAGCTTCTAGCCCCGGAAAACCACTCCAACAATACCGGTACGGTATCAACAGTCTTCGAGACCTTCACATCAAATAATATGCGGAAACGAACAATCCGCAGCCTCGCCGAAGTCTACCAAGTAGCAACAACAAATCCGTGGAGCGACACAGCCATCACCTTCAACGCCAACGACGAACCTAAATTCCGAACATCCCGAGCACCAGCCGCACTGGTAGTTAGTCCAATAGTGGACGACTTTTGACTCACAGAAGTCCTCATGGATGGCGGCAGCGGATTAAACCTCATCTACGAGGAAACTCTTCAAAAAATGGAAATAGACTGGAGCCGCATTGAGCGAAGCAGCACAACCTTTAGAGGAATAATCCCTAGCCGGGAAGCGCACTGCACCGGAAAAATCACACTCGATGTGGTGTTCGGCTCGCCGGACAATTACAGATCCGAAGAAGTCACGTTCCAGGTGGCCCCGTTCGACAGCGGATATCACACTATATTAGGACGAGAGGCATTCACAATTTTTCAAGCCGTACCCCACTACGGGTACACGAAGCTCAAAATGCCTGGGCCCAGTGGAATAATCACTCTCGTTAGTGATCCGGACATAGCACTCCGCGCCGAAAACAAGACAGCCGCATTAGCCCTGGAGGCACTATCCGAAGCCCTAGCGGCAGAAGAACTCACCCCGCTACGCTCTATGGTGAATAGGGACGATGTGATACTCGATAAGAGATCCAAGTCCACCTCCTTTAAACCAGCGGACGAAATAGTAAAATTCCAGGTCCATCCAACGGACCCGACAAAGACGGCCTCCATCGGGGCACAGTTGAACCCTGATGTAGACGCTGCACTGCGAGAATTCCTTCGGGAAAATTGAGACATCTTCGCCTGGCACCCTTCAGATATGTCGGGAATCCCACGCAGATTGGCAGAGCACAGCCTAAACATCCTAAAAGGATTCAAGCCAGTCAAACAGGCTCTTCGACGATTTTCCGAACCCAAAAGACAGGCAATGGGAGAAGAGGTAGCCAAACTATTGGAAGCCGGATTCATCAGAGACATCAAACATCCAGATTGGCTAGCAAACTTGGTAATGGTACCAAAGAAGGACAAATCTTGGCGCCTATGTGTCGATTTTAAAGACCTCAACAAGGCTTGCCCAAAGGATCCCTTCCCCCTCCCTCGCATCGACCAGATAATCGATGCTACCGCAGGACACGATTCATTGTGCTTCCTTGACGCATACTCCGGCTACCATCAAATCAAGATGGCAGAAGCGGACCAAGCCACAACGGCATTCATCTCTCCATATGGACCATTCTGCTTCAACACAATGCCCTTTGGACTCAAAAACGCCGGCGCAGCATATCAGCGCATGATTCAGACATGTCTGGCCACCCAGATCGGCAAAACAGTAGAGGCATACGTAGACGACGTAGTCGTCAAAACCAAACACGTCGAAACTCTAGTAGACGACTTGAGGCTCACATTCGACAACCTCAGAGCATATGACATCAAGCTGAATCCGGATAAATGCGTTTTCGGAGTACCGGCCGGAAAGCTCCTGGGCTTCATTGTATCCGGTAGAGGAATTGAAGCAAACCCAGCTAAGATCCGAGCTCTGTCACAACTAGATATTCCAAAAGACCTCAAACAAATACAAAAATTGACAGGATGCGTGGCGGCTCTAAGCCGCTTTATCTCCCGTTTAGGAGAAAAGGCATTGCCCCTCTATCGCCTCCTTAGGCGCACCGAACACTTCGAGTGGACGGATGCTGCCACTGCCGGACTCGAAGAAATAAAAGCCATATTGGCAACAAATTCGGTCCTGGCTGCGCCCAACCTGGGCGAACCAATGTTGCTATACATCGCGGCAACACATCAAGTTGTAAGCGCGGTACTCGTCGTCGAATGAGAGACAGAAGGGCATAAGTTCCCTCTTCAAAAACCAGTGTACTACGTATCCACTGTGTTAACCCCCTGCATGTCCCGTTACCCACACTATCAAAAGATTGCGTATGCGGTGTTCATGGCATCCTGGAAGCTCCGACACTACTTTCAAGAGTGTTCGATAACAGTGGCCTCTGAAGTGCCCCTCAACGACATCATAAACAACCGCGACGCGACGGGCAGGATTGCAAAATGGGCCATTGAGCTCTTACCATTCGATATAACTTACAAACCTTGGCGAGCTATAAAGTCACAAGTTTTGGCTGACTTTGTCGCTGAATGGACCAAAGCCGAACTCCCTAAAGAGGACGGCGCATACTCCAATTGGATTATGCACTTCGATGGCTCTAAAGTGTTGGCCGGATTGGGGGCTGGCATCGTATTGACGTCCCCAACCGGGGACACAGTCCAATACGTACTTCAGATAATGTACACGGACTCCAACAATGCAGCCGAATATGAGGCCCTTTTACATGGCCTCCGGATGGCAATCTCCATGGGCATTCAACGCCTAGAGGTGCGCGGGGATTCAAACCTTGCAATATCCCAAGTAAATGGAGACTTTGATGCCAAGGATCCGAAAATGGCAGCATATCGTAACGCTGTCCTAAAAATGTCATCTCAGTTTGACGGACTTGAATTCCACCACGTAGCCAGGGATAATAACCAAGCGGCCGACGTATTGGCACGCATCGGCGCAAAACGTGACGCTGTCCCTCCAAACATCTTCCTGGAGCAGCTGTTTAAACCATCCGTACTATGGGAAGAGGAGCCCGGAAATAACAAACCGGAAGCAGCTACACCAACCGACACAGAGCAATCTGACATAACCGGTGATTCAGCCGATGAAATAACACCTTCAGCCCACGACATAATGGCAGTAATCGCCCCGTGGACAGAGCCATTCCTAGCCTACTTGCTTAGGCAGGAACTTCCCGAAGACCAAAATGAGGCCCGCTGCATAGTCCGGCGATCTAAAGCCTACAAGGTCCACGAGGGAGAACTCTATAAGAAAAGCACAACCGGAGTCCTTCAAAGGTGTATCTCCGAAGAGGAAGGGCGAAACCTTCTGGCTGAAATTCATGCCAGACTAGGCGGACACCACGCAGCAGCTTGGGCCCTTGTAGGAAAGGCATTTCGCACAGGATTTTACTAGCCGACGGCCCGGGCAGATGCTCAGGATTTAGTCCGAAGATGCGACGGTTGTCAGCTCTTTGCTAATCAGAGCCATATGCCACCCACCACCCTCAAAACTATACCCATTACCTGGCCGTTCGCGGTCTGGGGGCTTGACAAGGTTGGACCCCTTAAAGGGGGAACCCACAAGCAAAGGTACCTATTGGTCATGGTGGATAAATTCACCAAATGGATAGAGGCCAAGCCAGTCAAAACGGCAGAGTCCGGACCAGTGATAGACTTTATCTCCGGGGTAATACACCGTTATGGTGTCCCCCACAGCATCATCACCGATAATGGCACAAACTTCACGGCCGACGAGGTTAAATCATGGTGCAGAAATATGGGCATTAAGCTCGATTACACTTTAGTCTATCATCCTCAAACCAACGGTCAAGCGGAACGAGCGAACGGTCTAATAATGAGCGGCATCAAACCCAGACTAGTGCGGTCACTTACGAAATCTGACACGCACTGGGTAGAGGAGCTAGACTCCGTACTCTGGGGGCTGCGGACAACGCCCAACCGTACTACCGGATTCACACCATTCTTTATGGTATACGGCGCAGAGGCAGTTCTGCCCTGTGACATCATTCATGACTCACCTCGAGTGCGCATGTACGAAGAAAGAGAAGCCGAGCTGGATCGGCAGGACAGCTTGGACGCATTGGAGGAAGAGCGCGACGTTGCCAAGGCTCGTTCTGCATTCTATCAGCAGCAGGCTCGAAGATATCAAAGTAGAGAAGTACGGGCCAAGACTTACAATGTTGGCGAACTAGTTTTATGCCTGTCGGACAAGAAAAAGGACAAACTCAAGCCCAAATGGGAGGGCCCTTTCATCATCGATCAAGTCCTTACCGGCGGAGCGTACCTTCTACGAAATGCGTCGGACAACCGGCTCGAGCCGAACCCATGGAACGCAGCCCGCCTCCGAAGATTCTATGCCTAGCGCCGGACTAAGAGTTCGTCCCCTTCCCCCGTCCAAACTTTTACATTGCAGCTGTCTTTTGTTTCTCTTTCTTCTCTCAACCCTTTTTCTAAAAATCCCTTAAAGGCCTACTTGCACATTGTTCGCATTCACTTGATGTGCCATCCGCACTCATTATACCTGGGGGCTTCTTTATAAGAAGCTTAATTATAAGGGCTTCATGCCCAGCACATGTGTCAAGCTTCCACATGTACCTTTTATTCACCATTATATGCATCGATATGACTTAAGTTTTGGCCAAGCTGGGTTGCCTGGCTCCTGTGCTTACCCCTACGTTCCCGATTGTTCGGCTAGGAGGTAAAGGGAGCACCTCTGCGATTGTTACTGCCGGGTCAGCCGGATGTGTACCTCAGACTGGGTGAAGCCGAAAGCTAGCGTTCTTAAGGGAATATCCGGTCGGTGACTTGAAAGATGATTTTTTACCTACTTATTTATCTGTCCCCAGATGTTTTTCTGCTTTTTTCGCAGTCCGGACATGCACTTTAGGGCATGCCTCCCAGGGAAAGGAACCCTTAACGGAACTATTCTCCCTGGAAGATGTTTCTTACTAACCATGTAATATAACATAACTAGTTGGGCACTTGTCTGATAAAGCACTAATGACCCCTACGCCTGGTCTCCATGCATACCCCGGTTGTTTCTTAACCGAGAAGGTATTCGGACACACTCTGGACTCTAGGGTCCCGAGGTTGAAGCGAAAAGGTCGGCAATGACAAACGATCTACAATCCGGCTAGAAGGAATTTCACATGTCATTTTAAAATACAATGTCAAATCTACTGACTGTATTCCTCCTCAATCCCGTCTAACAGACTGTCTAATTTACAGTCCCATTGGGAAAATTTAGCGGCCAACTCTACTTGGCCATATACTAAACTCACAGGGATCTCCTTCCCATCGGGCCCCACAGGTCCGACCTCGGCCATGTGGTTGGGATCCGCCTTCTTGTACCGCGTCTTCACCATGGCCCAAGCCTCCCTGGGACCTTGGCGGCAGGCCGAAATCTTCCATAAACGGAAGCGCTGCCACACTCCCTGAAGCTTCTCCGCAAGCTCCCCAAGGCCCTCGGGTAGGGAGAGGGCTGGCCATAAAGCCTGGACGACGCCGCTCATTGCCTGCCGAACTCGTTCGAGCAGCTGCAACAGCTCGGGAAGTTGATCACCCGTTGATACGGGCATCTCCTCCGCAGGGCAACCTGTGAGTATACCTACAAGACATATTTTGTCAATTGACTTCCTCGCCGAACTCTTCTTTTCAAAGGAGTCCGCTCAAGCACTTACTATAGATGCCGCGACGAAGCCGCTCAATCTCCTTAACGGAGCCGGACAGCTCGGCCCGAACACCTTTCAGCTCTTCTCCGAGCTGGGCGTGGGCATCCTGGAGCTTGTTCCTTTCCTGCTGCACCCTATTCAGCACCCTCTCGCCGGCCTTCAGCTGGCGCAGTAGTTCTTGCCTATCCGGATCTTGTCCGGCAGCACCTGCAACGTCATTATTAGACTTGCACGCACGCCGCACACCACTTATCTTTTTAAAATAATGTGTTACCAGGAGGGGTCTCTGTGTTTCCTCCTGCGGCAGTAAGTGCGGACTCGAGTTGGGCCTTGCACTCTTGCATACCCTGCATTTCAAATGATCCTTAAATCAGTTAATATAACTACTTTAAGTCTCGGGGGCTACTGGCATATACAACTATTAAAATCTCTTACCCGTATGTCTTTTACATACTGCTCCGTGGCTCTGGTAAAACCATCTTGAGCCGCACGGAGGTGTGCGTCCCCCGCGTTAAAGGCGTTCAACGCCTCAGGGGAGAAGCACGCGTCACGAAATACTATCCGGCGGCGCCTGTGGTTCATGGCGCTCTCCACCTCAGACTTGGTGGCGGACAGTCTGTCGGCATCCTCCGTTGGAGGAGTGTCCGGCTCGCGCCTTGCGCTCGCCTCCCCCTCCAGACCAGGTGCTAGAGCCTAGATGGTAGAAGTTGGATTGGCAACCTCTACGCCCGCAGTCCGGCGGGCGCTTTTTCTCCTACAAAAGTCATGAGCACTCAAACGCTTCCTAGGAACGTTGCTCCAAATAATTGACTGTGAGCCATACCTTTGCGGCGACGTTTCAGTCCGCACCGCGCTCCTCTTCCGCCTACTGGTCTGGACTGGCCTTTGTTGGTCAGCCGCCGCGGGCTCGGCTTCCCGCCTTGAAGGCGCTTCCTGCAAAACACCATCATATGCGAAGGTCAGAAATGAGCAAGGAAGAGATAATGGTGTCGGGACTTCGGTCACAATCACCTGGGAAGCCGGACATAGTCCGGGGTAGTCAGCCGTAATGGTGACTAAAGCATTATCCATGCTGAGCTGGTGGAACACCCCGTAGATTAGCTCCACTTTTATGTCCGGATCCTCTTCGGAGGCCGGGTCCTGGGATCTCTCTGGATCCTCGGGTTGTGGAGCTGGACTTAGCATGTCCTCCACAACCCGACGCAGCTCTTGCGTTGAAAACATGATATAAGAAATTTAAACTTTGAAAGCGTGGGTCGGGCCCGTAAAGTGTTCGCTTACCCAACGCCGAGGGTTATTCATGGAGAACCCATTCAACGGGTTCGTCCGGAGAAAGTCCTCCTTCTCCCCCTTGTACAGGTCGGACAGGATCTTCGCCAGATCCTCGGCCGAATCCGGTCCTTTGCGGCCATGACAGGTGGCATCGTCCTCCCCGTTGAAATCCCACATGAGGTGGCCCCTGTATTGCAGTGGCTGCACCCCCCGCGTAATGCATGTTGCCATGACTCCAATCATGGTCAACCTGGAATGGGCTAGTAATCTTATCCGGCCCATCAAATAATGGACGCTCTTGTCTTCCTCCAGTTGGGGGCTCCGCGGACGCCAACTAAGGCGTTTCTTCAGAGGAGCATTGCTGAACTCCGGGAGGCCGATCCGAACAGGGTCCGGCAGCGGAGTGTCTTCTATGTAAAACCATTCCGAAGGCCAGTCTTCGGACGCCTTCTTAGGGGTTCCGGATGGATATCCGGTCCCGGCAATGCGCCATATTTCGGCGCCGCCCACTTGATATATGGACCCCTCGTGAGAGCGGGGTACAAGGCAGAACAACCTCTTCCACAGTGCAAAATGGGGCTCAACGCCCAGGAATAGCTCGCAAAGAGCTACGCAACCCGCGATATGCAGGATAGAGGCGGGCGTAAGGTGATGGAGCTGGAGTCCGTAGAACTCCAGGAGCCCGCGGAGGAACGGATGTATAGGAAACTCAAGCCCCCTTATCAGATAGGGGACGGAGCAAACCCGCTCCCCTTTGTTGGGACTTGGGGTAGCCTCCGCTTGCTTCCCACCTTGGTAGGTGGCCAACCCGGATCGGACCGGGACCATGAAGGCCGGAGGGAGATATCCCTTTGCTTGGAGCGTCACCAGCTCGTTGTGCGGGATAGAACATCTCCTCCAATCTCCTGGCGGAGGGTTGGGAGCGCGAGAAAAGGAGCCGCGTCGGCGGTCCATGATAGAATGGATTCTTGGTCAGAAGCGCTCCGATGAGTACTCGCGGAAGGAGGATGGTGTGATTTGGATCTGGATTCTTGCCTCTTTTATAGGCAGATTATTTGCACAGCTAGGGGGTAAAACATAAAAGATACCTGGCTTTTCGCATTCGTGCGACGCGTGGAAGATGGCCATTATTGGGCGTGGAAGCCAAGAAGCGCAACATTGATAAGGAAGCCGGACACTGTTCGGCAAACACACGGAATTTGGAGGAGAACCCGCCTTGCAACGCCGAAGACTATATACACGCCGGACTTATCCTCATTGAAGCCTGGTTCGGGGGCTACTGAGGGAGTCCTAGACTAGGGGGTGTCCGGACAGCCGGACTATCATCGTCCGCCGGACTGCGAGACTATGAAGATACAAGATTGAAGACTCCGTCCCGTGTCCGGATGAGACTTTCCTTGGCGTGGAAGGCATGCTTGGCGATACGGATATGTAGATCTCCTACCATTGTAACTGACTCTGTGTAACCCTAGCCCTCTCCGGTGTCTATATAAACCGGAGGGTTTTAGTCCGTAGGACACAACAACCATTACAACAATCATACCATAGGCTAGCTTCTAGGGTTTAGCCTCCTTGATCTCGTGGTAGATCCACTCTTGTACTACCCATATCATCAATATAAATCAAGCAGGAGTAGGGTTTTACCTCCATCGAGAGGGCCCGAACCTGGGTAAAAACATCGTGTCCCTTGTCTCCTGTTACCATCCGCCTAGACGCACAGTTCGGGACCCCCTACCCGAGATCCGCCGGTTTTGACACCGACACCGTGCCTTGCGACTGGAGCTGTTTAACTCCCGTTCTGATCATTGGGCCACCTTGACCCGGTTTGCACCTGCTGTGCAGGCAGGGTATATGGATATGCGGGATCTCTACCCCGTACGGTCTACTCTGCCGGACCGTATGGATTGGCGAGATGTAGGGGGCATCACTCCTCTCCGTGGACCTCTTCTGCCACCGTTTGATGGTCCCAGGCCACACCCGAGTCCTTATGGACCGCAGGCTCCACGGGATCAGCTATTTTCGGATGATCACGTTCAGCTTCCAGGACATGGGGGTAACTTCTATGAGGATTACTATGGAAATGTCTGAGATGCTAGTAGCACCACTAGTATTGTAACAGTTATGTCGTCCACCATCCTGCGTGACTTGTGGGATATGACTTAGTGTGTACCACCTTCCGGAGGTGTAGAAAAATAATGTATAGGAGCTTGGGATGCCTCCAATGAGATGTAATCTTCCTTTCACCATAGTAGTACTTCGTTTGGTCTTGTACTAAACCTTGTATGGTGTGTATGACGATGGAATAAAAGAAGCAGTTTCTATATTTACCATGTCATACGGATGATCATCTTGCATTCCGAGTTATCCATTACATTCTACATTTCTATGTCAGAATCTTATCATCCTGGACTAAACCATTGTCTTGTTTTCCTACGATGGTTAACACCCTCAACAACCCTGCTCCTCGGAGCAGGCCGAAGGCAGCAGAGTTGGGGAAGCAAACCTGCCTCACCCTCCTTCTCTGGCCGAGGTTATGCTGGAGGCTGAGAGAAACAAGCAGGAGACCAACCGTTTGTTGGAGCGCATCGAACAGAACACAGCACAACATTAGAGGAATAACTTGGTGTCGCTCAACGACTTCATCAAGTTACATCCACCCACCTTCCACCACTCCGTCGAGCCTCTCGACGCCGATGACTGGCTTCGTAGCATTACTCACAAGCTACGTTCTGCACTAGTAGCTGAGGCTGATAAGGTCACCTTTGCTGCATATCATCTCGAAGGCCCCGCCTTTCTCTGGTGGGAGAACTATGAAGCCATGTGCCCAGCTGGCCATGTCACTACTTGGGCAGAATTTAGTGAGGCTTTTCGTGAACATCACATTCCGGAGGGTCTTATGGACCGTAAACGTGAGGAGTTTTGCAGTTTCACCCAAGGTCGACTCTCTATGGACGCATACATCAGGGAATTCGGTAACCTAGCACGCTATGCCACTGAAGAAGTCTCCATCGATGCCAAGAAGCAGGCAAGGTTCCGCAAGGGACTTAGCCCTGAGCTTCGTCGAGATCTCCGTCTGCATGAGTGCACCTCCTTTCAGAAGCTTGTGAACAAAGCCATCAGTGCTGAGATGGGTCAGACTGATTTTGAAGCAACACGCAAGCATGGCCGTGACTTGGGTTCCTCATCCGGTGCTGGACCGCAGAAGCGCCGGGTGTGGGTGCCTAACACTGCCCTGCCACCCAGGTTCACATCGAGGCCATCCTATCAGGCGCCTCGTCTAGCTCAGTAGTATGCACCAGCTAAGCCCTATGGTGGGCCAACCAACAATGCTCCTCCACGCACCAGCTCCATGACATGCTTCAAGTGTGGGGAATCAGGCCACTACATGCGTGAGTGTCCCCAGACCAACCCCAACCAGTCTGGAAAGGCTATTGGCCGTAGTAAGCCAGCAGGGAAGGTGTACTACGCCAAGCCGGCCACCACTGCGCGTGGCCATGTGAATTGTGTCTCAGCTGAAGAGGCTCAAGAGGATCCCAATGTCGTTCTCGGTACGCTCCTTGTTAATTGCCACCCGGTATCTGTTCTTTTTGATACTGGAGCATCTCATTCATTTATATCTGAGAGCTATGCTCGTCTGCATAACACCACATTCTGTGATATGCCCACCTCCATGGTAATTCAAACCCCGGGATCCAAATGGAAAACTTCTAGAGTAAGCCATGGGAATGAAATTTAGGTCGATAGACTTGTCTTCCTTGCATCATTAATAGCTCTCAAATCTTCGGATATTAATATCATCTTGGGTATGGACTGGATGTCAGCCCATCATGCCAAGATTGATTGCTTCTCTAGGACTATTCAACTTATGCATCCTTCGGGAAAGATAATCAATGTCTTGACCCAAATAGCCAAGCGACAGCTATATTCTCTTAATGCCAGTCCCTTGCCAGACCTCGAATATGTTCCGGTAGTCCGCAACTTTCCGGATGTCTTTCCAGAAGAATTGCTAGGTGTCCCACCTGATAGAGATGTCGAGTTCGTGATAGATCTCATTCCAGGAACTGTCCCAATTTCTAGAAGACCCTATAAGATGGCACCACTAGAACTAGCCAAACTTAAGAAACAACTCAACGAGTCCTTGAAAAAGGGTTTCATCCACCCTAGTTCATCTCCATGGGCTTGCCCTGTCCTCTTCGTCAAGAATAAGGATGGTACGGACTGGATGGTTGTAGATTATCGACCCGTCAACTTGGTCACAATAAAGAACAAGTATCCGCTCCCCAGGATCAACGACCTGTATGATCAGCTCGCTGGATCCTCAGTATTCTCTAAGATGGATTTGAGGTTGGGCTACCATCAAATCAAAATCAGGAATGGGGACATTCCCGAAACGGCCTTTGTTACTCGTTACGGCCAATACGAGTACACCGTCATGTCCTTCGGGTTAACCAACGCTCCAGCCACCTTCTCTCGGTTAATGAACTCAATCTTCATGGAGTATTTGGATAAATTCGTCGTGGTTTACCTCGATGATATACTCATCTACTCCAAGAACGAGGAAGAACATGCCGAGCATCTAAGGCTAGTGTTGATGAAACTTCGAGAGCCTCGCCTTTATGCCAAGTTCTCCAAATGCAAATTTTGGTTGCCAGAAGTGACCTATCTAGGACATGTAATTTCTGGTAAAGGTATTGCTGTCAAACCCGAGCGAGTTCAAGCCATCCTTAATTGGACTCCACCTGAATCGGTCAAGCAAGTTCGGAGTTATCTTGGCTTAGCGAGCTATTGTCGTTGCTTTGTCGAAAATTTCTCCAAAGTTGCTAAACCTCTAACTAAGCTCCTCAAGAAAGATAAAAAGTTCGAGTGGACTCCATAATGTGAGCACAGTTTTCAGGAACTGAAAAGACGCCTGACTTCTGCTCCCGTACTGGTACCACCAGACTTCTCCAAGGACTTTGTTATCTATTGCGATGCCTCGCGACGAGGACTAGGTTGCATTCTCATGCAAGATCGACACGTAATTGCTTATGCTTCACGGCAATTACACCCACATGAGGAAAATTACCCTACTCATGATCTAGAGCTTGCAGCTATAGTCCATGCACTCAAAACCTGGCGACATTACCTCCTCGGTAATCGTTGCGAAATCTTCACCGATCACCAAAGACTGAAGTACATATTCACCCAACTGGATTTGAATCTCAGGCAAAGACGTTGGGTCGAGTTGATCACAGATTTCGACTTAGGGATAACTTACACCCCGGGAAAAGCCAACGTCATGGCTGATGCGCTAAGTCGTAAATCTTATTGCAACAATCTAATGTTGCAACAAAGTCAACCACTTCTCCACGAGGAATTTCGGAAGCTTAACCTTCACATCATTCCTCAAGGATTCCTTTCAAACTTGGTGGCGAAACCTACTCTTACGGATCAAATCATCGCTGCCCAAAAACAAGATAAAGGAATATCTCGGATCAAGGAGAACATTGATAGCGGAGATGCTAAATGTTTCTCTACAAATGATCATGGTGTTGTGTACTTCGAGAACCGTCTAGTGGTTCCCAAGAACCAACATCTACGGCAGTTGATCCTTAAGGAGGCTCATGAATCTCCTCTCACCATTCATCCCGGTAGCACTAAAATGTATCAGGACCTACGCCAGAGGTTCTGGTGGACTAGGATGAAGAGAGACATTGCTCAGTTTGTTGCTAAATGCGACGTCTGTCGTGTAAAAGCAGAGCATCAACGGCCTGCTGGCACCCTTCAACCTCTAGCTATTCCTGAATGGAAATGGGATAAAATTGGTATGGACTTCGTCACCAGTTTTCCCAGGACCAAGAGAGGGAATAATGCTATCTTCGTCGTTATCGATCGTCTTTCCAAAGTGGCCCATTTCTTGCCTGTTCGCGAGAGTATAACCTCTAGTCAGTTAGCAGACTTGTACATCTCCTGAATAGTGTCCCTCCATGGTGTTCCACTGGAAATTAACTCGGATCAAGGAAGTCTCTTCACCTCTCGATTTTGGGAAAGTTTCCAAAATGCTATGGGAACCCGCCTTTCCTTTAGCACTGCCTTTCACCCTCAATCAAGTGGTCAAGTAGAGCGCGTCCACCAGATTCTAGAAGACATGCTTCGAGCTTCTGTTATCTCATTCAGAATGGATTGGGAGAAGTGCCTTCCATTTGCCGAATTTGCTTATAACAACAGCTATCAATCTAGCTTGGGTAAAGCCCCTTTTGAAGTTCTCTATGGACGAAGGTGTCGAACGCCTCTCAACTAGTCAGAAACAAGGGAAAGACAATTCTTCGGCCCGGATATGATCCAGGAAGCAGAAGAGCAAGTTCGCATCATTCGTGAAAAGTTGAAAACAGCCCAATCTCGTCAAAAGAGTCAATATGACCGAAAACATAAGGCTATGACTTTTGAGGTTGACGAGAAGGCTTACCTTCGGGTTACTCCTCTGAAGGGAACCCATCGCTTCGGTATCAAAGGCAAATTGGCTCCTTGCTACATTGGACCTTTTCGCATTCTTGCCAAACGAGAAGTTGCCTACCAATTGGAACTACCTCCGCATCTCTCCAGAGTCCACGATGTCTTCCACGTCTCTCAACTCAGGCGTTGCTTCTCGGATCCTATCCATGGAGTGGACCACGAAATGCTTGATCTTCAAGATAACCTCACGTATCGAGAGTACCCCGTTCGTATCCTCGATCAAGCCGAGCGTACCACTCGATGTCATAATATCAAGTTTTTCAAGGTTCAATGGTCGCCCCATTCTGAGAAGGAAGCAACTTGGGAAAGGGAGGATCGTCTTCGACTTGAGTATCCCGCCTTCTTCCCAGAGGAACCTAAATCTCGGGACGAGATTCTTTTGAGTGGGGGTGAGTTGTCACACCCTAGCTAGTTCATGCATTAGAGTGTTGTGTCATGTCTATTCCATTCAACAGAAACTTGAAATGGGGATGACAGAACCCCCAGCCCCCTCTGAACCCAACTAGGGTTTACTAAAAATATTTTCAATGAACCTGAAATGCCCTTCTAAAATGTCCATCATTTTGTCTTGGTCCAGAACCCCTGCCAAAACTGGTGCACAATTTTCTAGGTCATCCTAAGGTCTTTGAATTAAATCATAAGTATTTGAATTTGGACATTTAAAATCTATAAAATATTTTAAGTGTCCAAATAATCCTAAACTAAAATGTTCCATGTTGTTTATATACTAAACAGTGGGCATGAGCAGTTTGGGGATTTTTGGAGTTGCCTAGGTATTTTTAGGAAGTCCACAAAGTTACAGGAAAAAATAGAAAACATAAATAAAAAGAGAGAGAGGGAACTAACCTGGCAGCCCACCAGCCGGCCCACCTAGCTGGCCCAGCCCAGCAGCCGCTCCAGCGAGCTGCTTGACGTGGCCAGGCAGGCAGGCAGGTGCTCGACGGCGACTCCAGCGTGCACCACGCAGCTGCTCGCCGCCCTGCTTCCTCCCCTGGCCACCCTGCTAGCCTGGACGACCTCCACGTCATGCCCCGACCCCTCTGGACACGCCCATTCTCGCCCTGCCTCTCTCCCTCGCTCTCCAGCGCCGTGGCCGACGCTGCCGCACCCGCGCCACCGTGAAGCCTGTGCTCTCCATCGTCCCTGTGCCGCGCCATCGTGTCCAGGAGCTCCGCCGCCCTCCTCTCCTTCGAGCTAGCCGAGCCCAGAGCGCTCGCTTGCCCCGAGGCCTCTGCACCAACCTCGCCCGACCCCGCCACCGCCGGAGATCCCTTTTGCTGTCGCCGCCGCACCAGCTCGTCCCCGACCCCGCCGTCTGCTCCCTCGAGACTGCCGTGAGCCTAGGTACCTTCTCCCCCTTCCCTTTCTCCCTCTCGTGCACCACAGCGAGCACACCGAGCTCACCCGCACGCGCCGCCGCGGAGCTCGTCGCCGACGAGGCTCCGGCCACCCAACGGCCCCGTCACCCTGTCCACTAGTCACACCACACACCCAGGAGCCCAACGCACTAACTCTCATGCCTCGCCATGCTTCCTAGCGACGGGTTCGACCTCACTCGAGCTCCCGCCGCTGCCAAACACTTTGCCGGCACCGTTTTCGGCGACCCCGAGCCCAACCACCTGCACCACCCGCTACGGCTCGCTCCCAGCTGTCCGTAGAGCCCAATGGCGCCTCGAATGATGCCCTGTAGGCAAACCCGCACCTGCACTGCCGCGTTTGGCCTCGCCGACGGCTAAACACCGGTGAGTTGACCCCGCTGACCCCTTGTTTGACCACGGGTGGGCCCTGTTTGACCCGCTGGGTCAATGACAGGTGGGGCCTAGCCCTGTTAACTAATTAGGATTAGTATTAACTAATATTTAGTTAAACTAATTACACTGACATGCGGGACCCACTGTCAGGTTTGACCTGGACTGTCCCGTTGACCACTAACGTCATCCTGACGTAATGCTGATGCAGTAAATTATTTACTGGAATTATTTCTACACAGGAAATTCCAGAAAATACCACAAACTTCAAAAAATAATATAAATTAATCTGTAGCTCCAAATGCAAAGTTTTATATATGAAAAATGATCAGAAAAATCCAATCTATCCATCTGTACTGGCTTCATGCATGTTTAAGCAAACTAACCTGCTGTTTAGAACAGAACAAGATAAAACACTTAAAAGGGCCACTTATGAGTTTGAAACTTGAATCTTTGGATCAAAATAGTTCAAACTGTAAGTGCATCTAGTGCCTCTTAGTGATTTTGGTGTATTGAAGACTTATAGGTTAAGGGACTAATGCGTTTGTGAGTGTACACAGGTCTATAAGTCTATGAGGAGTTTGATATTTACAGAGAAAGTCGACCCCTAAAAATGAAGTTCTTCGACTGAAGACTTTGATATTCTGAAGACTTTCTGAAGACTTTGAAAGTGAAGAAATTGGTGTGACCTTGAAGACTTGGTATTCATTTGAGGAACATGAAGCGTGAAGACTTTTGTTTTCATAGTTTCATTTTCTCTTTCTTGAGTCATTGGAAACACCGTACTGTTAAAGGGGGTCGAGGAAATACTAAGGAAAAATTTCCATGTGATGCTCAACTCTAAATCCTACACCTACCAATCCCTTCGAGTGAAGCCTTTGGAAATCTCATACAATTTAGTCACTTTCTTCAGTGACAGAGACGAAGTTCTCCTGGTCGCTGATGAATTTGTTCTGACTGAGGAGTTAGGAATTCGCCAGTGCGAATTGCCTACACAGTGAGGAACATGATAGCCCTGAGGAATTTGAGAGTCAAATTTCCGACCATTGTTGTTCTGCAAGCGAGCTGTCCCAAAATATCTTATCCACCGAACGGTCATATCATTGAAGGGCATTTATGTCTTATCATGTCGGGCTGCTCCCTAGGCTATAAATAGCCGCCCCCTACAACCACTGGCTGGTTGGCTGCTCCGAGAGAACTTGACACTTGTCATTTGAGAGCAACCCATCCTCCGAGGACTTTGAGCGAAAATCATCAAGTGAGGAAAAACCCAAAACCAAACCCCTACAAACCCAAAGTGATTGAGCATCACTGAAGAAATTGATCCTGCGTGGATCCGACGCTTGTTACCCTTGAAGACTGTGCTTCTTCCAGACGGTTAGGCGTCATGGTCTAGAGCATCCAAGAGGAATTGTGGATCGCCGAGTGACCAAGTCTGTGAAGGTTTGGAAGTCGCCTGAAGACTTACCACGAGTGATTGGACGAGGTCTACGTGGCCTTAGTTCAAGGAGAATATGGTGAGGACTGGGTGTCCTGAGCTGCGTGCTCAGCGACTGGGTGTCCGGGACTGCGTGTCCTCGAGTTTAAATACTTAGCCACTCCAACCAGACGTACAACTGAGACAACAGTTGGAACTGGTTTACCAAATCATTGTCTTCACCAACTAACTGGTTCCATTTCCTCAACCCTTTCATTTCCTCATTACTGTGTTGAGTGTTTGTTCATATCTATGCTTGAAGACTTTGACTGAAGGCTTTCTCAATTTCCTCAGTTCAATTTCTTCAGTCTGTTTGTCTTCATCTTGTGTTATCCTGTGTTTACACTTTTTGTACTCTGTGCTAGTCTACATTTCATCATGATGACCATGCTTGTATTCTGTTATGCTTACTTTTGAGTACTTATTCCGCTGCTAGTAGTTCTTCGCTAAGGAATTTCCTCACCGGCCAATTCCTCAGTGAAGAATTCATAAAAATCGCCTATTCACCCCCTCCTCTAGTCAGTATAACGCACTTTCAATTGGTATCAGAGCAAGGTACTCCCTTGTTCTGTGTGATTTTGGTTTAACCGCCTGGTGTTTTAGTTATGTCGACCGCAGGTATGATCAAGGTCTCGGCTGGGTGTCCTACCTTTAATGGGACGGACTACCCCTACTGGAAGAACAAGATGCGAATGCATCTTGAGGCAATTGACAACGATCTCTGGTATGTTGTGGAAAATGGTGTTCCCTCTGTCTCACCCTCACTGAACGCTACCGATGTGAAGAGATTCAAGCAACTCGATTCTCAAGCGAAGAATATCATATGTGGCCATCTGAGCAAAGGATAGTATGGAAGAGTGAGTGCTTTGGAAACTGCTAAGCTTATCTGGGATAGGCTGTCCAAAGTGAATGAAGGAGTCTCAACTCAGCGTGACTCTCGAGTTGATGTTCTTCGGAATCTCTTCAACTGCTTCAAAAGATTCGACAATGAAAATGTCCAACAAACCTTTGATCGCCTCACTGACATCTCAAATGAGCTTCAAGCCCTCGGTGCCACTGACATCACTGATCATGAGGTGGTGAAGAAACTGTTGAGATCGCTTGATTCCTCATTTGATACTCTAGGACTGATGATACAAGAACATGCTGACTACAAGTCTCTTGATCCTGCCAATATCCTCGAAAGGCTAAATACTCATGAGTTCCAGCTTGCTGAAAAGAGAGATATGTATGGTTCGAGCTATGGCAAACCACGTGCCCTGAAGGCCAAGGCTGTGTCTGACTCTGAATGTGAGGATTCTGGTAGTAGCCTTGGTGATCCTGAAGAATTAAGCCAGGAGCTAGCACTGCTCGTGAAGAAATTCCAGAAGTTCTCAAGACGTGGTCGCTTTGGAAAATCCTCAAGAAGCAGTGATTCCTCATCGAGTGACTATAAGAGAAGGCTGTGCCACAAATGCAAGAAACCTAGTCACTATATTCAAGATTGTCCTCAGTGGGAAAAGGAAATGAAGAAGAAGAAATACAAGGATTACAGTTCTGATGATGCGAAGAAGAAGAAGAAATCATCAAAATCTTCGTCATCAAAATCCTCGAAGTCTTCATCTCACAAGAAGAGTAGCTCCAAGAAGGCTCGGGCATTCATTGGCAAGGAAATGGACTCTGAAGCTGAATCTGAGGAAAATGAGGAAGAGGAGGCGTCTGAAGAATCTGAATCTGGTGTGGCGAGTCTGGCTTTCGCTACTGCTTTCATCAGCAAGTCCATCTTCAACACTGAAGAAACTGACCCCACCGACAAGCCTGATGAAGATAATGATGACTACGCTCCCACCTATTGCTTCATGGCGAAAGGTGCAAAGGTACTCAAATACAACTCCTCTGAATCTAGTGAAAATGAATCTGATGAGGATCTCAAGCCCGGCTACTCTAAACTTGCTAAGATTGCTGTAAAACAACAAAGGGCTTTTGAAAAGTTTCAAAACATGCTAGACAAAAGTGATGATATGTTGGGTGAAGAAATGGATCGCACTAAGGCCCTGACTGAAAATCTTCAGAGACTTCAGTCTAGGTTTGATAACCTTCAGAGTCATCATAACACTCTCTTATCTGATCATGAGAAACTTTCTTATGAATTTCTTCAAGGAAAGCAAGATCTTGAAAAGCTAAGAGTGTGTTATGAAGATCTTCAGAAGGAGCGCGATTCATTACTAGCTCAACAAATCAGCGCTTCTCAGGAACAATTTGATCCTCCATGCTATCACTAATTCCTCATCTGAGGACATTGCTAGTATCACTGACGATCCAGGGCTGAAGGAATTGTACATGACAGTCATGTACAAAAGCCTCAAAGGGCATCAGACTCTTTGTGATGTGCTTAAAAAGCAGATCCTCAATAGAAACCCTAGAAAAGAGGGTATTGCCTTTGAGAGGAAACTCAATGCTGATGGAACATATTGGAAGCCTGAGCAGTACCCCAAAACCTCATGGGTTGCTGCAAAGGGACCTCCAGTTGATCCATCTAACTTATCTGGCTTTACATGTGAATCTCCTCTTTCTTCTGATGAGTCATTTGACTCCAACTATAAACTGTTCAAAAATCAGAATGGTGAAGTATTTGCTAGACATGTTGGCACTAACTGCAGGAATGGTTCTCCTATGAAGAAAATCTGGGTTCCCAAGAAGTGCCTTGAAAGTCTTCAGGTGAATGTCCTCATGACACCACCTGTGAAGAACAGGAACCCCAGATCAAATTCTTCATATGGACCAAATTCTTCATATGGATCCAAGTCCTCATACAGACCAAATTCCTCACATGGATCAAATTCCTCAAAGGGATCAAAGTCCTCATATGATTATCATCGTGCTAACAACTCTGTGTCGCAGGGTATAGCTAAGGGCTATGAATATGTGCATTATTCTTCAAACCATTATGTTCATAACTCCTCAAAGAATTTCTCTACTTATTGATATGCTTACCCTAACCCCTCTTATGTGAAACGAAATGGGTTGGCCTCTATGCCACCATTCTCGTATGGTGCTCGCAGAGTGATGAACTCTTTGCCACCCCTTCAGATGTGGGTGGTGAAGAAAAAGAACTAATCTCTTCTGCAGGGTCAGGTCTCCAGACGTGCTTTAACGTCTGAAGAATTTTCTAGGGACATGACAAAATTGCCTGAAAGGACGCAGGTGAATCATGATGAAATGAAACTTTCATTTCACACGTCCTCATACTGCTATATCTGTTTACTGATTGATGAAATTCATCTGATGAACTTGATATCATATTCTTCACTGATGAAGCATATGAGATTGTAAGCTACACTAATTCATCTGCAGGATGATCAACCCAAAACTACTGAATGGGTCCTCGATAGTGGATGTATGAATCACATGACTGATGACAAGAATCTATTGATGGATGCTCCCTTATCACCGTCACATCTGAAGCATATCATCTTTGCTGACAAAAGCAAAAGTCAGGTATTGGGTCTTGGTAAGGTTGCAATCTCTAAGGATAAACACATGGACAAAGTCATGCTTGTTGAGTCCTTAGGATAGAACCTCATGTCAGTCTCAATGCTTTGTGATCTTGATATGGTTGTTGTCTTTGGCAAGTATCGCTGTGTTGTGATTATGGAAGCTGACAATTCCAAAGTCTTCGAAGGCTTTAGGAGAGGAGATCTGTATATTGTTGATTTCTCTACAGGAACACAACCAGCCGTGTGTCTACTTGCAAAAGCTTCAGAAGGCTGGCTATGGCATCGACGACTTGGTCACGCAGGCATGAGGAATTTACACACGCTTGC
Organism: Triticum timopheevii; assembly: GCA_963921465.1. Lineage (NCBI taxonomy): Eukaryota > Viridiplantae > Streptophyta > Magnoliopsida > Poales > Poaceae > Triticum > Triticum timopheevii. Next base: position 280,445,148 of record OY997274.1, on the reverse strand, counting down.
GAAGAAGAAGCATGTCATTGGCATTGAGAATGTCAAATTCCTCAAGGATCACTTATGCGGAGCCCGTGAAGCTGGAAAAATGACCAAGGCCAAGCATCCAACGAAGACTATCATGACCACTACTCGTCCATTCGAATTGCTTCACATGGACCTCTTCAGACCTAATCATTACTCAGCAGTGACTAATGATGCATCTCTATATGGTTTTGTCATTGTTGATTATTACTCTCGATATACATGGGTACACATTGTTACTTACAAACATGAAGTGCAGGAAGTCTTCAAACGATTTTCCTCGAGGGCTTCAACCAACTTTGGTGTGAAGATCAAGCACATCAGAAGTGACAATGGAACTGAGTTCAAGAATTCCGGTCTTGATGACTATCTTGATGAACTTGGTATTACTCATGAGTTATCTGCTCCCTATACTCCTCAGCAAAATGGCGTCGTGGAGCGCAAGAACAGAACTCTTGTTGAGATGGCTCGCACTATGCTTGATGAATACAAAACGCCTCAGCGTTTTTGGATTGATGCAATTGATACTGTGTGCCACATCATCAACAGAGTATATCTTCATAGGATTCTTCAAGAAGACGGCCTATGAACTCCTCACTGACAAGAAACCCAATGTGAGTTATTTCAAAGTCTTCGGTGCTAAATGTTGGATTAGAGATCCTCACCACAACTCTAAATTTGCACCGAAAGCACATGAAGGTTTTATGCTTGGTTATGGAAAGGACTCGGACACCTACAGAGTCTTCAACATTGTTCTTCACAAGATTGTTGACACTGTAGATGTGCGGTTCGATGAAACTAATGGCTCGCAAAGAGAGCACCTGCCTTCTGTGTTAGATGAACCAGCACCTGAGGATTCTATCAAGTTCAAGGAAACTGAGGATGTCATTCCTACTGAAGAATCTGCTGAAGAATTCATTCCAGTTCATGAAGAACGTCAAGCTGATGCACCTGAAGAAAATGCTGAGGAAAATGGTGCTGAAGAAAATGCTGATCAAATTCCTCAGCGACAACCAGCTCACCCTCGCGTTGCAAAAGAAGGCAAGTGGAGAAGATCATCGATGACATTAGAGCCACAGGTCCTCTCACATGCTCAAAAGCTTCACATTTATCTAAGTTTTGTGGGCACTATGCTTTTGTATCTATCACAGAGCCCACTAAGGTAGATGAAGCATTTCTGGAGCCGGAGTGGATTCAAGCTATGTAAGAAGAATTACATCAGTTCGAGCTCAACAATGTCTGGGAACTGGTCAAACATCCAGATCCTCGCAAGCATAATATCATTGGCACAAAGTGGATCTACCGCAACAAGCAAGATGAAAATGGCCTTGTGGTGAGGAATAAGGCACGACTGGTAGCTCAAGGCTACACACAGGTTGAAGGAATTGATTTCGATGAAACTGTTGCACCTGTTGCTAGACTTGAGGCTATTCGCATATTACTTGCTTATGCTAACCATCATGATATCATCTTATATCAAATGGATGTGAAAAGTGCATTCCTCAATGGTAAGCTTGAGGAAGAAGTATATGTTGCTCAACCCCCAGGTTTTGAAGATCCAAAGAATCCTGACAAAGTCTTCAGACTTAATAAGGCCCTCTATGGCCTTAAGCAAGCCCCTCGGGCGTGGTATGATACATTGAATTCTTTGTGAAGAATGGCTTCACACCCGGTTCACTCGACCCTACTCTCTTTATTAAATCTTATGATGGTGAACTGTTTGTGTGCCAAATATATGTTGATGATATTATCTTTGGCTGTACTGACCAACGTTATAGTGATGAATTTGCCTATATGATGAGTGAAGAATATCAAATGTCTATGATGGGAGAGTTGAAATTCTTCTTAGGTCTTCAAATTCGTCAGCAGCGCAATGGCATATTCATATCTCAAGAGAAATACCTCAAAGATGTACTGAGCAAATTCGGCATGCAAGATTGCAAAGGCGTCAAAATTCCTATGCCCACAAATGGCCATCTAGGCACTGATGAAAATGGTATTGACTTCGATCACAAGGTATACCGCTCCATGATTGGTTCTTTATTGTACTTATGTGCATCTAGGCCAGATATAATGCTTAGTGTTTGCATGTGTGCCCGATTTCAAGCTGCACCGAAGGAATCACACCATAAGGCTGTGAAGCATATTCTTCGATATCTAGATCACACACCAACACTAGGATTATGGTACCCCAAGGGCTCTGCTTTTGATCTCATTGGATATTTTGACTCTGACTATGCTGGTGATCGTGTGGACCGCAAGTCAACATCTGGCATTTGTCATTTTCTCGGACGATCTTTGGTCTGTTGGTCCTCGAAGAAACAGAACTGTGTATCACTGTCTACTACGGAAGCTGAATACATTGCTGCTGGCTCTTGCTGTGCTCAACTACTTTGGATGAAGCAAACCCTCAAGGACTATGGCGTCAATGTGAAGAATGTGCCTCTCCTCTGCGACAATGAGAGTGCCATCAAGATTGCTCACAACCCAGTTCAGCACTCGAAGACAAAGCACATTCAGATTCATCATCATTTTCTTCGTGATCATGTGTTGAAGGGCGACATCTCCATCGAGCACGTGAAGACTGAAGATCAGCTAGATGATATCTTCACTAAGCCCTTGGATGAGAAGAGATTTAGCAAGTTGCGGTGTGAGCTAAATATCTTAGAATCTTCGAATGTTCTTTGAAAAGGACACACATCCTAACTCTTATGCAAAATTGATGACTTAGATGTGCAACACATGAAGAAACGTTTTTCTTCAATCAATGAAGAATAACACTCTAAGTGTGAAGAAATCAATGAAGAATTTGATTCTCAGAACCCTATGACAATTGTACGTGGTGTCTGAAATCATCATTCTTATACGGTGGGTCACGCCACCACAAAAAGTTGAAAATCTTCAATTTGAGTTTTCCTCAGTTTTGAAATTCTTCAGTTTTTTTTTTAATTCTTCAACTTTTCAAAATCTTCACTGTTTCCGTCGTTTTTCTTCATTGGCATATATATATATATATATATATATATATATATATATATGAGTTATGTCCTCTACAGCATTCACTTATAGCTATTTCTTCAAGTTGCTTTTTCTGCTAAGTGAATGTGATCGGACCCTTCCCCCTCTATGCTATACTCAACCCAATCTGTTCACAAATTCTTCATGTGCGTTCTATTTGAAACTCGTTCAAAATCTTCACTGTGTCCTTGTCAGCTGAAGAAATTGCAAACGAAACTTTAAAACAAATCTTATCCAGATTTTCGGTTTTGCCGCTCAAACCGTTCCGCATCCCATGATGCATTATTTTATTCACCCATGATCTTACACGATCTCAACTACACAGTACGTGGGTGACACATGTCGCGTGAAGGAGAAAGGGCAGGGGCATGTTCGTCCCAAAATCTTCGGGCGAACAGTTTTTCACCGTGTCTATAAATACCCCTCTCCCCTTCCTCACTTCATTTACTCCGCTCGATCGCTCTCTCTCGCTCGAGCTCCTCAAACCCTAGCGCCGCCGCTACTCCATCATCGCCGGTGAGGAAGAGCTTCACTGCCTCGACCTCGTCGCCGTCGTACTCGCGCCGGTTGCGGAAATCTTCACTCCGCCGCCGCCGTAGCTGTCTTCCTCTGCCAAGTTAGGGCGTGGGAGATCTAACCTGACGAACTTCACATTTGTTCTTCTCAGTTCGTCGTGTTCTTCACTTCGGGTAATTAAAAGTTACTTTTATTACTCACTTTGATTCTCAAACTTTCATGAAAATCTTCAAAGGTGTTTATTCTTCAAATCTTCGCACATATGAACACCTCACACATTGTATGCTCTTGATCCGTTTCTCTAAGCAATCATTTTCTTCAAGATTCCTCAATTGTGTGGATCTTCGATCTGTACAACTCTGGAACCTAAGACAAAGAACGCTTAGTGAAATTCCTCAAGGCTCATCTGGTTAAATTCCTCAAAACTTGTCTTTTCGAAAAACCTTCTAAGAACGCATATGACCTCTCCAAATTCCTCCCAGCTACACTCTGTTCACAGGTACTCATGTCTACTGCTGAATCACTAGGTTCTCATCAACTTAACTCATTTGCAGCGTTCCTCGAAGAAAAACTGCATACTTCTTCAGAGTGTTCAATTGTTCAAATTCCTCATCTGAAGAATATGGCAGACGGTAAGAGACCGCAGAAAGGAGGAAAGAAGCCTGAGGTCATGACTGCTTTCGAGATCCCTGATGACATTTATAAGGACTATTGCACACCTGATGAAGCCAAATTCGGCAAAGAAAACAAAAATCAGCGCAAGGTGCGCATACAGAGGATTGAAAGAAGATGGGCAAGAGAATGGAGGGAGTACAAATATGTTACTCCAAAGTATATGAAGAAATTTGCTTTAAATCCTCCATGCCCAAGAGCTCCATTGGCACCTGGCCAAGTAGCTGATCCCACCAGCATCAAGCGTGGTGAGGTCTTTCCTGAAGAATGGTTTAAGCGCCAAGCTAAATTGGCAAGACAAGCCACGGAGGCACTGAGGAAATTCAATGAGGATTTTGCCACTGCTGCTGCAACTGAGGCCTCGGTCAGGCCGAGGAAATCAATGCCAAAGAAGCCGGCTCGTAAGCTAAGTGCTTCACCAACAGCGCCCTCACGACCAAGTTCCTCAGCAATGCCCTCACGGCAAATTCCTCACACTGCTACTGCTCCACCAAAGTCCTCAGCAGCTCCTTCAAAGTCCTCAGCTCCTGTGCATCTGGCTACATGTCAAAGGACTGCTGGTTTCTCGATTGCCTCTGGTGTCTCAACAAGTTCCTCAGCTGCACCAATGTCCTCATATGGCCCCACACTGTTGAAGACTAAAGCAACAGCTGGACGCGGTCCTCGGCCAAGTCCAAGGAAGAAATAGGTCGCATTCCATGTGCCATCTAATGATGAAGATTCTGATGATGAACTTGCAGAAATCATCAGAGACAGACAGGTGAAGGCCGCTAGAGCCAAAGGCACATCTGTGCCACTGCTTTTGGATCCGAGGAAAATCCTCGATTACATTGATCTCTGGCACAAGGATCCAAACACCCCAATGCCTAATCTTCCTCTGACTCCTGGTCAAAGTCACATGCTGACCCATTTCATCACTCAAGAGAAATGGAAGTTTGAAAAGGCAAGAGAGATCAAGAAAGCACAATACAAAAAGGAGAAGCTCCTGAAGAAAAATGTTGTCAGAATGACACCTGAAGAACTTCTCAAGGCTCAGTCTGAAATTCAAGCCCTCGGCAAAGACTTTGATGCCTACTATGCTGATTGGCAAGGAGCCAAAGTGAGATTCGTCAATCTGACGAAGAAATTCACCAATGTTGCAGCACCATCGCAACAAGAAAATCTTCAGGCTGCAGACTCTGCTCAGCCTGCTGAAGAACATGCCAGCACCGCTGATGACTTTCAGCCTGCTGAAGAAAATGCTAGTTCCAGGGCTGATGACTCCATTCCAGCCGCTGAAGAAATTGCGAGGGCATCCACTAGTGGTGCGCCTGAAGAAACTGAAGAGACTAGGGCAACTGCATCAGTTGCGCCTGAAGAAAATCAACCAGATTCCTCAGCTCCTCCTGCGCCTACACCAACTCAAATTCTTCCATCTGCCTATGAGGTGAAGAAGACCAAGGCTGCAGAGCGAGCTGCAGTGAAGAAAAGGAAGGCATCAGCTGCGTCAAATTCTTCGGCTGCGAAGAAAATGAAGCCAATGACCAGCTCACTCGAAAATCCGATTGATGCTGTTCCAATTTCCTCCATGCCATCAAAGGACCTTGGTCCTTTTGGAGAAGGCTATGTGATCCCAAGCGGATCTGATGAAGAAAATCATTCTGCTGTTTCGTCAGAGCAGATTGATGAAGAAGTTGAAGTGGACGCAATCCCTTCAACGCCAGTCATTTCCTCACCTATGCCTCAGTTCACAGCTGAAGAGGCTGGTGTTGAGGAAATTGAAGATGAAGATGTGGATATAGGATGCACCACACCTGTGATGAATGATGACTTTTGGGAAAGTCAGCATCCCAATACTCCTCTCTTCACCCTTATCCAACAGATTCCTCAGTCCCCGGCAACAACAGTTCAAATGGGCTCTGAAGAAACTCATCCCACTCCCTCTGTTCATGAAGAAATTCCAGCCACTAGTGCTGAAGAACCTGCTACTGCTGATCCTCAGGTTGCACAAGAAGAGGAACCAGAAATTCCTCAGCCTGAAGTACCCAAGCTCGCGATTCCTGAGGTGGTGATGCAACTTACTGACATCCCTCTGCCAAAGCCGAAGAATCCGTTCTCAAGCAAACAGAAGTTCAAGGCTGAAGACTTCTTTTCCGAGCATGTATTCTTCACTGACTACAACCCTTATGACTCTGCTCGCATAAGGAAGAGACGTTTCTGGACTGCTAGTCAAGCCAACTTCTATTCCTCAGTGCTGTTTGACAAAGACAAAATCTTCGATCATGAACATATTCCTCACGTGGATATGGAATCTCTGCCATGCTTCGAGCCAGTCCTCAGTGTTATTCACGATGCAGGATTACTCAATTTCTGCACTGACATCTGTGATTGGAATGAAGAACTCATTCTTCAGTTCTACGCTACACTGCATATCACTGGAGACGCTGAAGATGTGAACTCATGGGTGTTGGATTGGATGACTGAAAACACTCACTACAAGGCACCAGCAACTGAATTGCTTCGTGTCCTTCCTCTCGATCCTCCCCAGGACAGTGCACATTGCATCTACAATGACCCTGACTGATAAATCACTATATGCAAGTGCTCATGAAGCCTTTGAAGCCTGGGCAGGCCCCACGAACCAAATTCCTCATCAAGGAATTACTCTATGTGCCTCGGACTGTCTATCGCATTCTGACAAAGACAATGAGTCCTATCAAAGGCCACGACTCAAATGATGAAGAACTCGTTGGCATCATGAAGAATATGCTTTTCAACATCATTCATGGCGTTCCCGTCAACTTCCATGATTTCTTCATGAGGACTCTGGCCAATATTGCTATGTCACCATTCGAGCTGAAGCCCTATGCTCCTTGGATTATGAGATTCATCAGGGCAAGATCTTCACTGAACTACAAAGCTGACACTCTGAATCACGGTAGCTACTTGCCTCCCATTGAAGTCCTCAAACGGACAGTTTCATCATCTGATGATAAAGGCAAGGCAGCTGATGTGATCGATGAAGGCATTCGTCCATTGGATGGTCAATTTCGTCTGGCTGCATCTTACTCTACCAATGACGACTCTGCCACACATGACTCTGCCGCAAATACCTCAGCCAAGCAAAATCCTCAAGCCACAGCACCCAGGGTGATGACTGATCGTGAGTTACTCCTCAGTCTTCATCAGAAGGTTGATCGCAATCACAAATGGGTAAAGCGTCAGTTTGGTGCACTTCTTCACAATATGACCTCAACACATGATGCAGTGAAGAAGAACCAATACTACCTTCATGAAACCTTCAACCGCACCTGGGCTGTCCTCACTCATGTCTATAGCACTGAAGAACTGGAGACTATGGGTCTCAAGGAAGGAACTCAAGAGAGTCAAAGTTCCTCCATTGGTGGCCAGCTCTTATTCTTCATCGCGTGACACTGATGAGAATGAAGATTTGGACGACACTGCGGCAGGCCCTGCTACAACAAACAACCCCGACAACGCTGGCGCTCCTCCATCGACTTGAAATTCTTCAGGGGCGTTAGTCCCCAGTTTCAATCCTTTTGGTCATTTGATGACAAAGGGGGAGAAATCTGAGTTAGTCTTCAAGCGGGTCTATATTAAGGGCATTTTTTTAAGTTACAACTCTCGTTCTTCTGAAACTTTTATTTGGATCGAGTTGTAATCTTAAACTCGATGGTGCGCTGATACTTGTGTTGCATTATGCTCTGAAACTTTTGATGCTTTCGGCATGCTTATTCCTCGTTAATATTATTGCACGCATGCTGAATTTCATCAGGCACCATATTTCATCATGCATTTCAAATTCTTCATATTGTATATCAAATGCGTGTATGAATTACAAGATATAGGGGGAGATCTCCATGATTCAACTCTTCAAATGTGCATTGCCTCAAACGCAAATTCCTCACTATGCACATCTTCAGGGGGAGTTCTTCTATATCTTGCAATCAAATTCCTCAATATCAGTATTTACACTTCATATGTTTATCCCCGTTGAAAACTTAACCTATGTTGTCATCAATCACCAAAAAGGGGGAGATTGTAAGTGCATCTAGTGCCCCTTAGTGATTTTGGTGTATTGAAGACTTATAGGTTAAGGGACTAATGCGTTTGTGAGTGTACACAGGTCTATAAGTCTATGAGGAGTTTGATATTTACAGAGAAAGTCGACCCCTAAAAATGAAGTTCTTCGACTGAAGACTTTGATATTCTGAAGATTTTCTGAAGACTTTGAAACTGAAGAAATTGGTGTGACCTTGAAGACTTGGTATTCATTTGAGGAACATGAAGCGTGAAGACTTTTGCTTTCGTAGTTTCATTTTCTCTTTCTTGAGTCATAGGAAACACCGTACTATTAAAGGGGGTCGAGGAAATACTAAGGAAAAATTTCCATGTGATGCTCAACTCAAAATCCTACACCTACCAATCCCTTCGAGTGAAGCCTTTGGAAATCTCATACAGTTCAGTCACTTTCTTCAGTGACAGAGACGAAGTTCTTCTGGTCGCTGATGAATTTGTTCTGACTGTGGAGTTAGGAATTCGCCAGTGCGAATTGCCTACATAGTGAGGAATATGATAGCCCTAAGGAATTTGAGAGTCAAATTTCCGACCGTTGTTGTGCTGCGCGCCAGTTGTCCCAAAATATCTTATCCACCTAACGGTCATATCATTGAAGGGCATTTATGTCTTATCATGTCGGGCTGCTCCCTAGGCTATAAATAGCCGCCCCCCTACAACCACTGGCTGGTTGGCTGCTCCGAGAGAACTTGACACTTGTCATTTGAGAGCAACCCATCCTCCGAGGACTTTGAGCGAAAATCATCAAGTGAGGAAAAACCCAAAACCAAACCCCTACAAACCCAAAGTGATTGAGCATCACTGAAGAAATTGATCCTGCATGGATCCGACGCTTGTTACCTTTGAAGACTGTGCTTGTTCCAGACGGTTAGGCGTCATGGTCTAGAGCATCCAAGAGGAATTGTGGATCGCCGAGTGACCAAGTCTGTGAAGGTTTGGAAGTCACCTAAAGACTTACCACGAGTGATTGGATGAGGTCTGCGTGGCCTTAGTTCAAGGAGAATACGGTGAGGACTGGGTGTCCTGAGCTGCGTGCTCAGCGACTGGGTGTCCGGGACTGCGTGTCCTCGAGTTTAAATACTCAGCCGCTCCAACCAGACGTACAACTGAGATAGCAGTTGGAACTGGTTTACCAAATCATTGTCTTCACCAACTAACTGGTTCCATTTCCTCAACCCTTTCATTTCCTCATTACTGTGTTGAGTGTTTGTTCATATCTGTGCTTGAAGACTTTGACTGAAGACTTTCTCAATTTCCTCAGTTCAATTTCTTCAGTCTGTTTGTCTTCATCTTGTGTTACCCTGTGTTTACGCTTTCTGTACTCTGTGCTAGTCTTCATTTCATCATGATGACCATGCTTGTATTCTGTTATGCTTACTTTTGAGTACTTATTCCGCTGCTAGTAGTTCTTCGCTAAGGAATTTCCTCACCGACAAATTCCTCAGTGAAGAAGTCATAAAAATCGCCTATTCACCCCCCCCCCCTCTAGTCGATATAACGCACTTTCACAAACCCATCTGGTCTTAGTTGCATTAGCCCAATACACTCATTTTGCCATGTCTCATGCATGCATCATATTGTTGCATATTGTTTGGTGATGATTGTGTATCGGTGCTCTCTGTGGTAGGTCCTACCTCCGAGGAGTACCATGATTACCCCAACGAAGCACAATACCAGTGCACCGACCCATCAGGCAAGCAACCAACCATTTGATCATATCGATTCAATCCCATGTTCTCGCTTCTGCTCTCTTTTACTGCATTAAGACAACGCGATTCAAACTGCTGTGTGCTGCGGTAGTTGAACCCATTTCCTCCGCATGACCTGTCATTGCCACAGTAACTAGATGAAACCCACTAGCATGTGTAGGAGTTGATTGAGCCATGTGTATGTGTTGTTCCTACCTTGCTATGCCTGCTATGCTTAGAGTCGAGTCAGGTCTGGTTCATCTGGGTGATGGGCTAGAGTGAAATGATCATGTCAGTATGAGAGTGATGTGTTGAACACGATTTGGTAAAGGTATCGATGAGAGGCCATATAGGAGTACATGGTGGGTTGTTTCATTGAAGCCGTCCTTAAGCACTGAGATCTGTATGTGTGATTTAAGATTCAGCTACTACCATACATTGGGCCCTAAAATATGACCCTGCTCGACTTCTTATCCACCCTAGTCCTCTGTCCAGGAGTTGCAAGTAGTTTCTGGTGTTTGTAGTTTACTGGAGGCCATGGACAGCGCTGACCGCGGGGTGGGCTGTGATGCGGTAGGTACGTGGCACGGTGTACCGGATGCCCGTTAGGTATCTCGGGAACCCTGTTCACATTGTTCGGGGCCGTATGTGGAAACCTCAGCCAGACTCCCTGCGGATGGAACCTAAAGAGGCGATAAACCTGGACTAGAGACTTAGGTGTTTAGGTAGGTCATGGTCTACACCCACGTCGGCTTTCGTTTGAAGTCTGCCGAGCACATGCCATGTGCAGACGCTAAGTGGTGGAAACATGTATGAGGAAGTACACCCCTGCAGGCTTAACATCATCTATTCGAATAGCCGTGTCCGCGGTAAGGGACTACAGTTCATAGACAAGTAAATGGAAACTACTAAAAGCCTCAAGATAAGCGTGAGTGCCGATGGTGGCTCTTCTGTAGGAAGACGGAGGTGGATCCTCGGTAGTGTATTGAAGTGGTGAGTAGTGGACTCGAGTGCGCAAAACCATTTCAAGTTGGAGTCTCGTAGGATAGCTTAGCCAAGAGTCAAAGCTGGCTTGCTGCAATAATCCCACCAACCCTTCCTGATAATGTGCATGTATGTAGGATCTGATGTAAGTCTTGCTGAGTACCTTTGTACTCATGTTGCTTTAATTTACGTTTTACAGAAGACGCTACAACCCCTTCTGAAGGGTTCTTCGTAGACGTTGACATCGATGAGTAGACTGAAGCCCAGGTGGTGATACTGAGCTCATAAAGGACCATGTAGTATAGCTAGGCTTACCCAAGCCTCTTTTATTTTACTAGTTGTCTGTACTCAGACAAGTTACTTCCGCTATTGGCCTGTATGCTTGTATGACTTGAATGTGGGTCGAGTGACCCATACTTGTGTGTATTCTATGTATGGCTCTCTGAGCCTTTAAATAAAGTACTTGTGTTGTAGATTCATGTTGTGATGCCTTGTTGTATTTGCACATATCGTGCATATTGTGTGTATGATTGAAATGCTTGGTATGTGTGGGATCTGACTATCTAGTTGTTTATCCTTAGTAGCCTCTCTTACCGGGAAATGTCTCCTAGTGCTTCCACTGAGCCATGGTAGCTTGCTACTGCTCCGGAACACTTAGGCTGGCCGGCATGTGTCCTTCTTCGTTCCTGTGTGTGTCCCTTCGGGGAAATGTCACGCGATGAATACCGGAGTCCTGCTAGCCCAGTGCTACAGCCCGGATTCACTTGCTGATGACCGACACGTTCGATGCTGGGTCATGGATGGCTGTCCCTGTAAGTCTGTGCCACTTTGGGTTTACGACTAGCCATGTCAGCCCGGGCTCCTTATCATATGGATGCTAGCGACACTATCATATACGTGTGCCAAAAGGCGCAAACGGTCCCAGGCAAAGGTAAGGCGACACCCGTGGGAATACCGTGCATGAGGCCGCAAAGTGATATGAGGTGTTACATGCTAGATCGATGTGGCATTGAGTCGGGGTCCTGACATTAGGGCTTGGCGGCGGCTCCATATCATAAAACGCGATGAAACTTTCTTTCTTATTTTTTCCCCGTGAAAGCAAATATATGGAGTTTGAGTTGAGGTCGGTGGACATCCAGGGGGACGACGAGGCAGGAGGGCGCGTCCTAGGGGAGGGGGCACGCCCCCACCCTCATGGACAGGGTATGTGCCCCCTGACGTTGATTCCTTTGCCAGTATTTTTTATTAATTCTGAAAAGTTGCTCCATGGATTTTCAGGTCATTCCGAGAACTTTTATTTCTGCACAAAAATAACACCATGGCAGTTCTGTTGAAAACAGCGTCAGTCCTGGTTAGTTTCATTCAAATCATGCAAGTTAGAGTCCAAAACAAGGGCAAAAGTGTTTGAAAAAGTAGATACGACGGAGACGTATCATGGACCGTGTTGCACATGGGCTATTCATGGTCCGACGCAACATTCTGCCCATTAATGACCCATGATCTCGGTAGCAACATTTCAACTTAACCTGACTTTGGGCCTATTAAAGGCATGTCATACATTTTCGCTCGTTGGTACCTCTACCAATATTTCAGCCTATTAAAGGCCCATGATATGATTGGGCCAACCAAGGCCCGAGGTACGTTTCGGCCTGATAACGGCCCATCATGTAGCTGGGCCAGTAATGGCTCAAGGTCTTTTTCAGCCTGCTAAAGGCCCGTGGAAGACTGTTGAAAATTGAGGCCTAACATGCTTTTCAGCCTGCTAAAGGTCCATGGTGTCTTCTGGGCCATAATAGGCGAGCACAATATTCAGCCTGTTAATGGCCTGAAACTACAAGGGCCTAACTAAACATTGGGCCCGCTAAAGACCCATGAGATTTATTGGCCTAGGCGTACTGTGGCCCTGAAGGGCCCATACAACAGGTCTATGCAGGCCCAAGTACAACCTGTTGCAGGCCGACCCAATTATGGACCGCTGAAATGCAGGCCCGTTAGAGGCGCATGTTTCGGTTTGTTCGCCTCCATCAGATTTTCACCCTTTTTTCTATAGCATATATGGTAACTAGGAATTAAGAAGAAACCTACCATATACAATAAAGAAATTATGGTATAGTAACTAAGAATAAACCTACACTATACAACAAAGGAATTATGACATATTACGTCCACTGGGCATCAAAGTTCACCACCAGTGATCTAAAGTGCATCCAAGAAGGAGATTACAAAAACTGGGCATCAAAGGTCCTACCGTTGCAACGAAACGAAATTAATACTGAATCAAGCCCACTTCAACACAGTTGAAGAAACATTAGCCTTGCGCAAGCAGCCGAGCAAGGCGGTGAGACCGGCCTAGCATGTCTGTCATATCTTCCAGCTCTCACTGGTACCGTTATGTGCTATACAAACGGTTTTTACCCCCTTTCCGTGATGGAGTTTTAAACCGTCGCCTCATCTATAGAAATAGGCTTGGTCAAGTGCTTAAAAAAGAGGTGACCCTACTGATTTCAGTGAATTGCTATTTGGCCAGATTCGAACAATTGGATTCGAAAGGAAAGAAAGACTGTGAACGAAGAGGGCCGCTCATGATCGATTGGATTTGGCAAATAAAGTAGAGAGCCCGCCAGTGTCACCACCAGTCCATAGGGGATCCTTCCCACATGACCCAGAGACCGTCGGGGATAGGCGAGCGGCTACTGACGATTGCCATAGAATAAATGTATGAGAAGTCGCGCATGTCCCGCACATTACATCTCGATGTTACATTTCTGCCCGAGAGACATCCGAAATGATGATGCCACTATAGTCGTGTGGAAAAGGCGGATATCACAAACATTTAATCTACCAATGTGTTTGCGATAGGTACGTTATCGCATACAGTTCAAAAATGTAAAATGTGTGCGGTGCCTCTACTGTCATCAACGTGTCCATTTCTATAATTGTGTGCGATAGGTATCCTATCACACGCGAGCTCCATATATGCATCGTCTTCTTTCTGTCCAATATTACACATGCATAAAGGTCTGAAACTTCTAGTATTACCATGAATCGCACACGCATATGAGAGGAAACCGTGTGTGCGCCCCTCGACCATTGCAAACGTTTCGCGTCAAAGAACCATCTGTTCTCTACTTTTCCATCGCACATGTTGTTTTCTTTATAACCGTGTGTACATTATTTTATTCGCTCATGTTTAATTTTATTTTTCCCTATAATTTATTATTAGAATTGGAAATTTTGAAATATGAAACGTGGAATTCAAATTCTCAGGACAATGGTTCAACAACCAATCTATAAATAAAATTCTCAGTACAACATGTTCAGTAAATACAGGATTAGGTAGCAATTTACTACGATGGACCACAATATTTAGAGGCGGTAAAGGTGAAGAGACAAGTGTAAATCATTTTTGCTACCGATGGTGTTGAAGAAGCGGAATGCCCATAATGTTCCCTCATGCATGCCATAGGCACGAACAACTTTTCTCCATCCCCTTGTGACGATCGCCCACTGATACGTCCATTTTGCATCATGCTTTTATATCGATATTTATTGCATTATGGGCTATTATTACACGTTATGTCACAATACTTATGCCTATTCTCCCTTATTTTACAAGGTTTACATGAAGAGGGAGAATGCCGACAGCTGGAATTCTGGGCTGGAAAAGGAGCAAATATTAGAGACCTATTCTTCACAACTCCAAAAGTCCTGAAACTCCACGAAAGTTATTTTTAGAATTAATAAAAAATATTGGGCGAAGAAAGTACCAGAGGGGGCCCACACCCTGGCCACGAGGGTGGGGGCACGCCCTACCCCCTAGGCGGGCCCCCTGCCTCGTGGGCCCCTTGCCAGGCCTCCGGTGACCATCTCCTGCTATATGAAGTCTTTTACCCTGGAAAAAATCATAAGCAAGCTTGCGGGAATAAACACCACCACCACGAGGAGGAACCAATCTAGGGCTCCGGCGGAGCTGTTTTGCCGGGGAATCATCCCTCCGGGAGGGGGAAATCATCACCATCGTCATCACCATCGATCCTCTCATCAGGAGGGGGTCAATCTCCATCAACATCTTCACCAGCACCATCTCCTCTCAAACCCTAGTTCATCTCTTGTATCCAATCTTTGTCCCAAAACCTCAGATTGGTACCTGCGGGTCACTAGTAGTGTTGATTACTCCTTGTAGTTGATGCTAGTTGGTTTATTCGGTGGAAGATCACATGTTTAGATCCTTTATGAATATTAGTACCCCTCTGATTATGAACATGAATATGATTTGTGAGTAGTTACGTTTGTTCCTGAGGACATCGGAGAAGTCTTGCTATAGGTAGTCATGTGAATTTGTTATTCATTCGATATTTTGATGAGATGTATGTTGTCTCTCCTCTAGTGGTGTTTGGTGAACGTCGACTACATGACACTTCACCATTATTTGGGCATAGAGGAAGGCATTGGGAAGTAATAAGTAGATGATGGGTTGCTAGAGTGATAGGAGCTTAAACCCTAGTTTATGCGTTGCTTCGTAAGGGGCTGATTTGGATCCATATGTTTCATGCTATGGTTAGGTTTACCTTAATACTTCTTTTGTAGTTGTGGATGCTTGCAATAGGGGTTAATCATAAGTGGGATGCTTGTCCAAGGAAGTACAGTACCCAAGCACCAGTCCACCCACATATCAAATTATCAAATTAACGAACGCGAATCATATGAGCGTGATGAAAACTAGCTTGACGATAATTCCCATGTGTCCTCGGGAGCGTTTTCCTTTATATAAGAGTTTGTCCAGGCTTGTCCTTTGCTACAAAAAGGATTGGGTCACCTTGCTGCACCTTATTTACTTTTGTTACTTGTTACCCATTACGAATTACCTTATCACAAAACTATCTGTTACCGCTAATTTCAGTGCTTGCAGAGAATACCTTACTGAAAACCGCTTGTCATTTCCTTCTGCTCCTCATTGGGTTCGACACCCTTACTTATCAAAAGGACTACGATAGATCCCCTACACTTGTGGGCCATCGAGACTCTTTTCTGGCGCCAACTGGATCAAAAAAAGCAGGAATAGATTTTTTGAAAAAGATTGGAAAAAAGTAAGTAGAATTATATTCAAAATAAAAGAAAGGGGCTTTTCGTAAGAAAACGTGGATGAATACTTGCTGTTTTCTAGATTTTTGATCGGATTTTTTGGCGGCATGGCCAAGCGGTAAGGCAGGGGACTGCCGAGGAGTGAAGCGCCTTTGGTAAGTGTAACTTGGTAAGGAAAATTTTATATAGTGTGCTGAAATTTATTGTCACTTGTTACTATGGAACATAATCCTTTGAGGGGCTTGTTCGGGGTATCTTCGCCCCGACCAGTAGAGCAAAGAGTTGCTCCTCAACCTGCTGAACCTACTGAAATGTTTACTTTGAAATTCCTTCGGGTATGATAGAGAAACTGCTAGCTGACCCCAAGGTTGTCAGAATCGCGATTCTATTATACGATTCTACGACTTTACGATCCAAGATTAGCCCTCTGATTCTACGATTTTAGTTCTTAGAATCTACGTTTCTATGATCCTGATAGTGAAGATTCTACGATTTGCGATCCTACCATCGAAGCTCCGATCCGATTCAAAATCGCGATTCTGACAACCTTGGCTGACCCCTTTACAGGAGATAGAACATTGCATCCCGATTTGCACCTAATCTATGTGGATGAAGTTTGTGGATTATTTAAGCTTGCAGGTATATCCGATGATGTTATAAAGAAGAAGGTCTTCCCTTTATCTTTGAAGGGAGAGGCATTGAAATGGTTTAGGCTATGTGATGATATGGGATCATGGAACTACAACCGACTGAAATTGGAATTTCATCAGAAGTTTTATCCTATGCATCTTGTTCATCGTGATCGTAATTATATATATAATTTTTGGTATCGCGAAGGAGAAAGCATCGCTCAAGCTTGGGGGAGACTTAAGTCAATGTTATAATAATGCCCCAATCATGAGCTCGCAAGAGAAATGATTGTTCAAAAAATTTATGCTCGGCTTTCTCTCAACAATCGCTCCATGCTTGATACTTCTTGTACTGGTTCTTTTATGATGAAGACTATTGAATTCAGATGGGATTTATTGGAAAGAATTAAACGCAACTCTGAAGATTGGGATCTCGACGAAGGTAAGGAGTCAGGTATGACACCTAAGTTTGATTGTGAAAAATCTTTTATGGATATCGATGCTTTTCGTGAATTTAGCACTAAATATGGACTTGACTATGAGATAGTAGCTTCTTTCTGTGAGTCATTTGCTACTCATGTTGACCTCCCTAAGGAGAAGTGGTTTAAATATAATCCTCCATTGAAGTAGAAGTAGTTGTACCTGTTAAAGTTGAAGAAAAGACTATTACTTATAATGATCCTATTGTTCCTACTACCTATATTGAGAAACCACCTTTCCCTGTTAGGATAAAGGATCATGCTAAAGCTTCAACTGTGGTTCATAAGAGTAATAGGAGAACACCTACACCACCCGAGCAAATTAAAGTTGAACCCAGTATTTCTATGGTTAAAGATCTCTTAGCTGATAATATTGATGGGCATGTTATTTACTTCTGTGATGAAGCTGCTAGAATTGCTAGACCCGATACTAAAAATAAACATAGACCTGTTGTAGGCATGCCTGTTATTTTTGTTAAAATAGGAGATCATTGTTATCATGGCTTATGTGATATGGGTTCTAGTGCTAGTGCAATACCTCATTCCTTATACAAAGAAATTATGCATTATATTGCACCTGCTGAGATAGAAGAAATTGATTTTACAATTAAGCTTGCCAATAGATATACTATTTCACCAGTTGGGTGCGGGAAAGTTAAATATCATGCTGATTTTCTTGTTCTTGGTTCCCCACAAGATGACTTTTGTCTCATTATATTTGGTAGACCCGTCTTGAATACTGTTAATGCCAAGATAGACTATGAAAAGGATGTTGTTACTATTGGTTTGGGGGATATGTCTCATGAGTTTAATTTTGCTAAATTCCGTAGACAACCCCATGATAAAGAATTGCCTAGTAAGGATGAAATTATTGGTCTTGCTTCTATTGCCGTGCCTCCTAATGATCCTTTAGAACAATATTTGCTAGACCATGAAAATGATATATTTATAAATGAAAGAAGGGAGATAGATGAAGTATTCTTTAAACAGGGACCTATTTTGAAACACAACTTGCCTGTTGAAATCCTAGGGGATCCTCCACCACCCAAGGGTGATCCCGTGTTTGAGCTTAAACCATTACCTGATACCCTTAAATATGGTTATCTTGATGAAAAAAGATATATCCTATTATTATTAGTGCTAACCTTTCAGAGAAGGAAGAAGAAAAATTATTGAAAACTCTGAAGAAGCATCGTGCTGCTATTGGATATACTCTTCATGATCTTAAGGGCATTAGTCCCACTCTATGCCAACACAAAGTAAAATTGGATAAAGACGCTAAACCAGCTGTTGATCACCAACGACGGTTAAGTCCTAAGATGAAAGAAGTGGTAAGAAAAGAAATACAAAAGCTCCTGGAAGTAGGTATAATTTATCCCGTTGCTGATAGTCAGTGGGTAAGCCATGTCCATTGTGTCCCTAAGAATGGAGGTATTACTGTCGTTCCTAATGATAAAGATGAATTGATCCCACAATGAATTGTTACAGGTTATAGGATGGTAATTGATTTCCGCAAATTAAATAAAGCTACTAAAATGGATCATTACCCTTTGCCTTTTATTGATCAAATGCTAGAAAGATTATCCAAACATACACATTTTTGCTTTCTAGATGGTTACTCTGGTTTCTCTCAAATACCTGTGTCAAAAGAGGATCAAGAAAAGACCACTTTTACTTGCCCTTTTAGTACTTTTGCTTATAGACATATTCCTTTTGGTTTATGTAATGCACCTGCTACCTTTCAAAGATGCATGATGGCTACATTCTCTGACTTATGTGAAAATATTGTTGAGGTTTTCATCGATGATTTCTCCATTTATGGATCTTCTTTTGATGATTGCTTGAGGAACCTTGATCGAGTTTTGCAGAGATGCGAAGATACTAATCTTGTCTTGAATTGGGAAAAGTGCCACTTTATGGTTAATGAAGGCATTGTCTTGTGGCATAAAATTTCTGAAAGAGGTATTGAAGTTGATAAAGCTAAAGTGGATGCTATAGAAAAGATGTCGTGTCCTAAAGACATTAAAGGTATAAGAAGTTTCCTTGGTCATGCCGGTTTTTATAGGAGGTTCATTAAGGACTTCTCTAAAATTTCTAGGCCTCTGACTAATCTCTTACAAAAAGATATTCCTTTTGTCTTCGATGATGATTGTGTAGAAGCATTTGAAATACTTAAGAAAGCTTTGATATCTGCACCTATTGTTCAGCCACCTGATTGGAAATTACCCTTTGAAATTATGTGTGATGCTAGTGATTATGTCGTAGGTGCTGTTCTAGGACAAAGAGTTGATAATAAACTAAATGTTATTCAATATGCTAGTAAAACTCTAGACAGTGCCCAGAGAAATTATGCTACTACGGAAAAAGAATTTTTAGCAGTTGTATTTGCTTGTGATAAGTTCACCTTATATTGTTGACTCTAAAGTAACTGATCACACTGATCATGCTGCTATTAAATATATTATGGAAAAGAAAGATGCTAAACCTAGACTTATTAGATGGGTTCTCCTACTACAAGAATTTGATTTGCATATTATTGATAGAAAGGGAGCTGAGAACCCCGTTGCAGACAACTTGTCTAGGTTAGAGAATGTTCTTGATGACCCACTACCTATTGATGATAGATTTCCTGGTGAAAAATTAGCTATCATAAATGCTTCTCGTACTGCTCCATGGTATGTTGATTATGCTAATTGCATTGTTGCTTAATTTATATCACCTAGTTTCACATACCAGCAAAAGAAAAAGTTTGTCTATGATTTAAGACATTACTTTTGGGATGACCCACACCTTTATAAAGAAGGAGTAGATGGTGTTATTAGACGTTGTGTACCTAAGCATGAACAGGAACTGATCCTACGCAAGTGTCACTCTGAGGCTTATGGAGGACACCACGCTGGAGATAGAACTGCACATAAGGTATTGCAATCCGGTATTTATTGGCCGACTCTCTTCAAAGATGCCCGTAAGTTTGTCTTGTCTTGCGATGAATGTCAAAGAATTGGTAATATTAGTAGACGTCAAGAAATGCCTATGAATTATTCTCTTATTATTGAACCATTTGATGTTTGGGGTTTTGATTATATGGGACCGTTTCCTTTCTCTAATGGGTATACACATATTTTAGTTGATGTTGATTATGTTACTAAGTGGGTAGAAGCTATTCCAACTAGTAGTGCTGATCATAACACCTCTAATAAGATGCTTAAAGAAGTTATTTTTCCGAGGTTTGGAGTCCCTAGATACTTAATGACAGATGGTGGTTCACATTTTATTCATGGTGCTTTTCGTAAAATGCTTGCTAAGTATGATGTTCATCATAGAATTGCATCTCCATATCACCCACAGTCTAGTGGCCAAGTAGAACTGAGTAACAAAGAGCTTAAATTGATCTTGCAAAAGACTGTTAATAGATCTAGAAGAATTGGTCCAAGAAACTTGATGATGCATTATGGGCTTATAGAACTGCATATAAGAATCCTATGGGTATGTCTCCATATAAAATGGTTTATGGAAAAGCATGTCACTTACCTATCGAACTAGAACATAAGGCATATTGGGCCATTAAAGAGCTCAATTATGATTTCAAACTTGCCGGTGAGAAGAGGTTATTTGACATTAGCTCACTTGATGAATGGAGAACCCAAGCCTACGAGAATGCCAAACTGTTTAAAGAAAAAGTTAAAAGATGGCATGACAAAAGGATACAAAAGCGCGAGTTTAATGTAGGTGATTATGTGTTGCTATTAAACTCTCGTTTAAGAGTTTTTGTAGGAAAACTCCTCTCTGAATGGGAAGGTCCTTACGTTATCGAGGAGGTCT
Source organism: Triticum timopheevii (assembly GCA_963921465.1). NCBI lineage: Eukaryota > Viridiplantae > Streptophyta > Magnoliopsida > Poales > Poaceae > Triticum > Triticum timopheevii. Next base: position 280,424,166 of record OY997274.1, on the reverse strand, counting down.
ATCGTTCTGGTGCCATAAAAATCAACAACTTCGAAGGCACAAATCCGAAGGTGGTGAACGGTCAAAGAATCAAACATTATATCTCAGGTAATTCAATAAATGTTGAAACTAATGTTATTTTAACCGTGACCCCAGAGGAATACATAAGGGACACTTTCCAGAACGTTTCAGACTCCGAAAAGGAATAGGTATGTGGTACGGTAAGTAAACCGACTCCAAAACAGTTCTAATATCAATTTTTATCCGTTTTGGAATATTTAAGAAAATGGTAAAATAAGAAGTAGTCTGGGAAGGACACGAGGCGTCCACGAGGGTGGAGGGCACGCCCTACCCCCCTGGGCGCGCCTCCCTACCTTGTGGGCACCTCGTGTGCTCTCTGGACTCCGTTTTCTTGCACAATACTTCTTTTGGTTGGTAAAAATTCATTATATAATCTCCCGAAGGTTTTGACCTTCGTATCACGCTAATATCCTCTGTTTTTGATTCGAGCCGTTTTTCTGACAAATCTAGATCACCATGACATCTTCAAGCGCCCGCAAGGACAATTTTTTCGAGAAGGTCATCAACCCCTACCTCGCGGAGGGCTGCAACACCCTCAAACCATTGAGATGCGTGAGGGGGTGTCGGTGTCAAAACCGGCGGATCTCGGGTAGGGGGTCCCGAACTATGCGTCTAAGGCTAATGGTAACAGGAGGCGGGGGACACGAAGTTACCCAGGTTCGGGCCCTCTCTATGGAGGTAATACCCTACTTCCTGCTTGATTGATCTTGATGATATGAGTACTACAAGAGTTGATCTACCATGAGATTGTAGAGGCTAAACCCTAGAAGCTAGCCTACAATTATGATTGTTCTTGTCCTACGGACTAAACCCTCTAGTTTATATAGACACCAGAGGGGGCTAGTGTTACACAGAGTCGGTTACAGAGAGGGGAATCTACATATCCGAATTGCCAAGCTTGCCTTCCACGCAAAGGAGAGTCCCACCCGGACACGGGATGAAGTCTTCAATCTTGTATCTTCATAGTCCAACAGTCCAGCATAAGAATATAGTCCGGCTCTCCGAGGACCCCCTAATCTAGGACCCCCTCACTAGCCCCTGAACCAGGCTTCAATGACGATGAGTCTGGCGCACAGATTGTCTTCGGCATTGCAAGGCGGGTTCCTTCTTTGAATACTCCAAAGTAGATCTTGAACACAAGAATCGTGTCCGGCTCTGCAAAACAAATTCCACATACCACCGTAGAGAGTAGAATATTCCACAAGTCTAATCTGCTGACAACTTTTCCATAGCGTGACATCATGCCGCGGCCCGGTCATTATTCGAACCGTTTTCTCAACCTGCTGCTGCATATCTTGCGAGGCGGTTTTATTGGCACGTCTTGTCGAAGCAGAGATCGTGTCCCCTTATCATGGGATTCGCATCAATACGGGCGTGGGTAACCCAACTGCTCCATTAGTATGACTCCTTGGATTAGGCAAGTTCCAAACGGCCGCGCCGAGGACGCTTGACATTCATCCTCTTTATATAGAGGTTAAGACCTGTCCTTATCTTCCCACGCTTGATCCATCCCTTCCCCACCCCGAGTTCCAATACCCAAGGTTTAGTCCAAGCGCTTTGGATCTTCAACCATGTCCGGATCCAACCTTCAAGGCCGGTGGATGGCCTCTTCTGTCACAGAGGAGGACATCAAGAAGCTTAGGGAGGCTAGGTACTTGACTGCCGAAATCCTTCACAGGCTTCCTTCTCAAGGGCAGGTTATCCCTACTCCCAAACCCAACGAGAGTGTCGTATTTGTCTCCGACTTCCTCCGAGGGATAGGCTTCGGTCTTCATCCCTTTGTTAGAGGGCTCATGTTTTATTACGGGCTAGATTTTCATGATCTAGCTCCAGATTCCTTCCTTCACATCTCAATGTTAATCGTTGTGTGTGAGGCTTTCCTCCGCATTACCCCACACTTTGGCTTGTGGCTCAAGACCTTCAACGTGAAGCTGAAGATAATCGACGGGCGACACGCGGAGTGCGGAGGTGCTATAATAAGCAAAGGTGTTGATGTTTTATGTCCAAAGGGTTCCTTCCCGGAAGTTTCTGACCTATGGCAACGGGAGTGGTTTTATATCACAGCACCCCGAGGTAGAAAGTGGGCGGCTGCCCCTGCCTTCTGCTCCGCTCCTTCGCCACAGCTTGCATCATGGGTCAACAAGGAGCTGGACTGGGGATCGGGTGATGACGTGCGGACATTGCAAAGCCGCATTCAGGATCTCATCAAGAAGGACATCAATCTTGTCAAAGTAATCCAAGTGATGCTAGTTCGTCGGGTCCTGCCATGCCAACAGCAACCTCTTCGTATGTGGGAGTTTAACTCGGAAGGACAGCGAACTGTTCAGCACTTCTTTGGCATGACGCTCGAAGGGATGTATCAATTATTCTTCGGATCACGAATAAAGTGTCCGGACGCAACAGAGGATGCAAGCCTCGATTGCAACCATCCAGATACCCAGGTAAGTAATTCCACAACCGAACATGCTGTCATTATATTTGTCACAACATTATCCTAAAAAAACCATCCTCGCCTAGGACTGGATAAGAAAGGCGGAGAGGATCAGGTGTTCGGCTCCTGTTCCCGAAGATACGGTGGACCCTGTATTAACCAAGATGCTGGCTTGTGCACCTTATCAAGTGCCATCAAGGAAGGACAAGGAGAGGAGTGGGGAAGCCGAAAGCGGACTTCATGCTGGGGGTATGTTACACATCGTAACTAGGGAAATTGGTACTCCCGTGTCAGAGGATGAACAAGGAGGAGAATCTAGTATCCCCTCTCCCAACGGGAAGAAAAGGGTCGCCCCAAAGACTTGGAAGCAGAGGTCTCCAAACGAGGGAAGAAACCTTTATCAGGGGGCCCTGCCCCGGAGGGTAACATTGTTGCACATCGTCCACACGGGGGCCAGCCGTTAACCGAGCCATAAGTGAACCAAGGTGCTTAGTAAGCATACCCCGTTCTTTTCCTGAGAATAACGACTGAGACGTATGTTTTGCAGTTCGGCTTATAGCCTCCCTCAACAATCTTCGTCCTCGGGGGATCTTCTTCCGGAGATGATGGAGAGCGAAATGCCTCCTCCTACTTCTCCGCCTCATGAGGCGGACAACCCTGAGGTGTCGTCCCGGAGGATCTCTCCCGATCCGCAAAGGCCAGAAGGTAACTCTTCAGCCGCCCGAGGTCCGGGGTGTTTGGCTCCTAGAGAGACCTACAGAAAAAGCCCCGGACTGTCTGATATGCAGCCGGACACATTGACGGGTCTTCTGCAGCAAGCGGCTATCTCAGAGGCACATCGTGCCTTAATGGGTACGGTGGTTGAGAGGATTTCGTCCGCAAAAGCGGGTTGAATGAAGCTTTTACGAGACTGTTAAGAGGCTTTGAGGTACGCAATGTGATATTTTTTGATTGCACCGTAAACGCGAGGTGCACTGTGTATAGATAGTAGCCCCTGAGACTCCGGTTGCCATCCGGACAAGGCGATCAGAGAATCAAAAATAAAAATAATCTCAGGTAATGATGGTGCCAATTTTGTACACAGGCGGCTGCAGCTCCGGCGGCTTCCCGGACTGCCGAATTTGCCGAACTGAAATGGCAACTTGATGTGGTGGATGAAGACATCACGCTTGTGAATAAGCGGCTTGACGAGGCACATGGTATGTATATTTGGGTGATCAGCGAATATTAATAAGAGCATCATGCTGGGATTTATAATATGCTTTGACTGCAGATGGTGCTGCCGCCGTGGAGACCCTTCGGGCTGAGCTTGCCCAGGCCAAGGAGCAAGCCAGGAGAAGCAATGCGGCTACTGAGAAGGCAGCTGATGAATTAAAAGCCGAACAGGTTGCTCATCGCCAAAGTGAGGATAGATTGGCCAACATGGCTCTTGAGCTACAGAATGCCGCTAGCCGATATGAGCTTCTCAAAAGGGAAAACCAAGCAAAAACAGCTGACCTAAAAAAGGCCTTACAGGCAACGAAGGAAACTCGCTCTTAGATCAAAGCGGCTCGGGAGGAGCCCCGGCAAGCTGGTGAGATCGTGGCTGGGAAGCCCTTTTTATTGCGAACCAAATTCGGCGATCCAAAGTATGCCCCTCTTGATCAATTGTGGAGTTCTCCAGACGCGTACTTGGATTTGTCAAAGAGTGCTGCTGATGCCACACAGTATTTCCGAGATCAAGAAGATCATCAAATGGAAAGATTATTCTGGTTGCAGTTCAGTGCTCCAAGGCGTCCGCTGCTGTTGAACGAGAAAATGGCCGAATGGGCCGAGCTCCATAGGTTATTCGTGCTTGCCATGAAGGCTATCGTGGATCGCCTGTGGTCGAAGGAACCATGTCCGGATAATTATTTGGTTTAGTGCAACGATTTATTTGTGTTGTGCCGCATATCGATGCTATCAAGCGGCCGACGTGCATAGAGGGTGCACGGATGGCCCTTGCCCGTGTTCAGACATACTTGGCGAGGATGGTGGCCACCGATATTGCAACTAGGGGTCCATCCGGGGGCCAGGACTCGCCCGAGCACTATTTTGAAGAAGTCTTAGAAGGTGCCCGTTTAATAGAGGCTCAGTGCTCAAAGAATGTCATGTTCAAATAACATGTATCTAGATTGTAAAAACAATGCTTTTAATAATAAATGCTATATTTATACTTTTGCCCGTGAAGTATTGTACTGCCTCCTGTGTGGCCATTTATGTATATATGTATATAACCTGAAAATTTGCAGTCGTCGGCTTCAGCCCCCTCGCGTATAATGCGGGAGTGTTCGGTAAAAGCGCGTAATCACACTTGACCCAATGTCTTGGTCCGTTAAGGAGGTCGTAGCACGGTGAACGAGGCAATCGGACTATATAGCTTTAACACTTTCACTTAGCCATAGGAGTTTGACGGTGGGGCTACTATATAGCCCCTGGTATGTCCGCGTTTTATCCGAATACGGTGCGTTTACATACGTGACCGGAAAACCGGTCCTTCATTAATGCGGAGGAATCGCGAAGATTCCGCTGAGTCATCGAGTGGTTGACCAGTCTCTCACTTTATCATGACAGTCAGTTTTCGGCTTTCTCTACTGAGGTGCTCATCCGGATGAACCAAGCACAATCGCAGTAGTTCTCCCTATGCCACTTTAGCCGATAGAGCGGAACGTAAGGTAGAAAAACACGGGAGCCGGGCAAACCCAACTATTGACCAAAGACATGATTCAGAGCTGATGCATATAAGGCCAAACTCACGACGCCGAACACTCCCGAAGGTATTCAGACTTTACAACATATACTGGGCTGAATACAGCCCTCGATAATGAGCCCTGGATTTCAAGGTACGTGCATTAATCTGACGTGATGAAAGAGCGCATGCGGTGAGAGAATAGATCTCAAAAAACACACTGGTTGTTGCTTCTGTAACGTCTATTTTAGAACGGCGAATCATGAGCTCGCCAATAACGTCGGTACCCCTCTTGGTCATTTTAAGTGCCAGGAGGGTGTGAGACAACAAGAGACAATAAAAAGGTTTACACAGGGTCTTAATCTGAAAAGAAACCTTTGAACGGGGCCCTGCTGCACGTCTGCGCCTTTGTCTCTGTTGTGCCGTATATTTGAAGGGTATAGCGCGATTGTCATCTGTAAAAGAAAGAAAAACCCAGGTGAAAGAATCTGGTGTGACCGTGTGGAAAGTTGGTTTATCTTAATGAACCGTGAAAATTCAATCTCTTGAGTGTAAATAGGGTCAAGCCGAACTATGGACCTTTTACATGCGGGCAGCCCCCCGCACTACATATGGGGGCATAGCCGTTAATCAAGCTCAGGTTTATCTGAGATGCTACAACTAGCTCTGCGCCGAACACGTCTAGCCATGTCTGTGGTCTTGGAGACCAATGAGTTGCTCGGGTTGGAAAGGCCATTCCGTGATTCGGCTGCTAAAGTCGCCACGTACTCTTCCGTTCGAAGAGAGCGCTCTTTGTTTCCGCTGATTGTGATAACGCCACGTGGACCGGGCATCTTGAGTTTGAGATAAGCGTAATGCGGACTGCATTGAAACGAGCGAAGGCCATTCTTCCGAGTAGTGCATGATAGCCGCTTCGGAACGGAGCAATGTCGAAGATTAGTTATTTGCTCCGAAAGTTGTCGGGAGAACAGAATACAACCTCCAATGTTAAAGAGCCCGTGCAGCGGGCCTCTATGCCTGGTATTACTCCTTTAAAGGTAGTACTGCTTTGGTTGATTCTTGACGGGTCTATCCCCATCTTGTGGACAGTGTCCTGATATATCAGATTAAGACTACTGCCGCCGTCCATGAGCCCTCGGGTCATATGGTATCCGTCGATTATTTGGGTCAGCACCAAGGCAGCCGAACCCCCACGACAGATACTAGTCGGATGATCCCTGCGATCGAAAGTGATCATGCAGGCCGACCATGGGTTGAATTTGGGGGCGACAGGCTCTACAGCATATACGTCTCGGAGTGCACGTTTGCGCCTCCTCTTTGGGATGTGGGTGGCATAAATCATGTTCACTGTTTTGACCTCTGGTCCAGTGTTCGGCTGGCGAGGTTTGTCCTCATCTTCACTTAGCGGCTCCTTCCCTTTGTGCTTGGCGTTTAGCTTGCCAGCCTACTTGAAGACCCAGCATTTTCTGTTGGTGTGATTTGCAGGTTTTTCGGGGGTGCCATGAATCTGACAGGACCTGTCTAGAATTTTATTTAGGATGGACGGACCATCTCTGCTGCCTTTAATAGCTTTTTCCGTTGACTGGGCCTAGAGCCCCAGAATCAGGCGTTTACCGTTGTATTGTCTGGGCTGTCTTCGTTATTTTGACGTGTTTTTATTGCGTCACGGTTTTCCATTGCCATCCCTGATTTCGGATGTGCCTGGATCGCTGGTGCCGCTGCGGGCTAACCAACTGTCCTCGCCCGCGCAAAAGCGGGTCATAAGAGTTGTTAGGGCTACCGTTGTCCTTGACTTTTCCTGGCCGAGGTGTCTGGCAAGCCATTCGTCTCGGACACTGTGTTTGAAAGCTACTAGGGCTTCGGCATCCGGCAGTCGATGATTTGGTTCTTCTTGGTGAGAAATCTGTTCCAAAGCTTATGGGCTGACTCTCCGGGTTGTTGAACTATGTGACTTAAATCGTCTGCATCCGGAGGTTGGACATAGGTCTCTTGAAAATTAGCCCTGAAAGCGTCCTCGAGTTCCTCCCAACTTCCAATGGAATTTTCGGGGAGGCTTTTCAACCAGTGCCGAGCTGGTCCTGTCAACTTGAGGGGCAGGTATTTGATGGCGTGGAGATCGTCTCCGCGAGCCATATGGATGTGAATAATAAAGTCCTCAATCCAGACTGCAGGGCCTATCATTCCGTCGTATGCCTCGATGTTTACGGGTTTAAACCCATCTGGAAATTCATGATCCAACACCTCATCGGTGAAGCACAGGGGGTGTGCGGCACCCCTGTACTTGGTTGTGTCGTGGCATTGGTCCGACAGCTGTAGTGTTCGGTGTTGATTCCGAGCTGGTAGTCAATCAGTATAGTCGGTTTGGTGGCCGTGATCCTGTATAGGAACACATTTCCTAGATCCATAGATGGACCTGGTCATACCAGCTCTTTTGTCCAGGTGCTCACATAGATCGTGTGCTGATTTGTGTGTGGCGTCATTAGCCGCTTTGTCTCGGCCACGAGGTGGTTGGTCCGGCAGATCGGTTGTATTGTTTTTCGGCAGAATGGGCGCGATAGCCTCGTCATCGAATTCGGGCAGCAGTTTACGTTTTGGATAGCACTTTGTCTGGCGGTTACCGCCGCATCTTTCCTCAGTGTCGAGCACTTCGTTCCACTGTGGTTGAGCGTATCCTGTGCGGCTTTAAGCCATTGATTCTGCTTCTTCAAGCTCCTCACGGTGGCAATAAGTCTCTTGTGGAGGTGCTCTTGTTCCAAGTGTTTTTCTTAGATGATGTGTGCATCGTCGTCCGGACTGTTCTCCTCTCCGGAGACAGGTTTATAAGTTTTGTCTTCGGCATCGCTGTGATCGGACTGCGGCCCCGGACTGTGTTTGCCGTCTCTTTGCTCGTCCTGCGCCATCGCTGGATCTGCGGGGTCTTCGTTATCCTCAGCATCGTTTGGGGTGTTACTCTTTCTTGTGTCGGTATCACTGTTTTCTCTACGGTGGGGTTTAGAGCGGCGCCGCTGGCGTCAGCACTTTGGTTGCTTCTCAAGAGGATTATCCTCCATTGCATCCTTTTGATCCTCGCCATTGTTTTCTTTGGGTGTGTCCACCATATATATGTCGTATGATGAGGTGGCTGTCCAGCGCCCCGGGGAAGGTGGTTCCCGTTTTTCTCCGGCATCGTCGTCCATACCGTCGATGTCTTCGGAGTCAAAATCAAGCATGTCGGTTAAGTCGTCGATAGTGGCTATTAAGTGGGTGGTGGGTGGTTACCAAATTCCTTCGACGTCTGCTTCCCACACAAGCCGGACATAGTTCGGCCAAGGGTCTCCTGACAGGGAGAGAGATTTTAATGAGTTTAGCACGTCACCAAGGGCGAGTGCTGGAAGATATCCGCGGAGCTAAACCCTAAGATCGGCGCCCAATTAGATCTGGTGGGCGCGGGTACACGCGGTTCAGAGCCTATGGCCGGAGACAAGTCTGAGGGTCCGATGACACAGACCTCATTGGAAGTGAAACCTGTGTTCGGCTCTATCGCTGTTGAGTGTGCGGCCTCCATGGCGGGGTCCATCCTCCCATCCTCGGAAGGCACGATCTGTACTGGATCCAAAGCCAGGGCAGCTACAGGTGAGATCTCCTGAACATCGTCCGATGGCAGATCTAGGTCACGCTCATCGTGGTTCTGGGGTACACCTGTCATGGGCTCGAATCCGTCGAAGATCAAGTCTCCGTGGATGTCGGTAGTGTAATTCAGGCTTCCAAACCTGACCTGATGGCCAGGGGCGTAGCTATCGATCTGCTCCAGATGGCCAAGCGAGTTGGCCCGCAGTGCAAAGCCGCCGAGTACGAAGATCTGACCGGGGAGGAAAACCTCACCCTGGACCGCATCGTTGTAGATGATCGAAGGAGCCATCAAGCCTTATGGTGACGATGCAGTGGAACTCTCAATGAAAGCACCAATGTCGGTGTGAAAACTGGCGGATCTCGGGTAGGGGGTCCTGAACTGTGCGTCTAAGGCTAATGGTAACAGGAGGCGGGGGACACGATGTTTACCCAGGTTCGGGCCCTCTCTATGGAGGTAATACCCTACTTCCTGCTTGATTGATCTTGATGATATGAGCATTACAAGAGTTGATCTACCACGAGATCATAGAGGCTAAACCCTAGAAGCTAGCCTATGATTATGATTGTTCTTGTCCTGCGGACTAAACCCTTCGGTTTATATAGATACCGGAGGGGGCTAGGGTTACACAGAATCGGTTACAGAGAAGGGAATCTACATATCCGAATTGTCAAGCTTGCCTTCCATGCAAAGGAGAGTCCCACCCGGACACGGGACGAAGTCTTCAATCTTGTATCTTCATAGTCCAACAGTCCGGCATAAACATATAGTCCGGCTATCCGAGGACCCCCTAATCCAGGACCCCCTCAGGGGGTGCTGCACATCCGCGATGTTGAGGGACCAAGGAGGACCGAAAGCGCGGAGACAAGACTCGAAGCAATGGAACAACAAGTTTTCATGTGCCAAGGGATCGTGGAACACAGACTCAATGCCAACCAGATGATGATCGCGGAGTTCACCAACAACCACAAGTTGGATGCCAAGAACATTGGGGAGACCCTCTTCAAGCTTCATGAGAAAATCGAGCACCTCTAAGCCCAGATCTATGACCTGCAAAACCAAAACTATGAGTATGAATATAGATTCAAGAGAATGAGTTTGGCTGCAGATTTGAGGATCCCGGAGAGTCGATCATCCTTCTATGATGGTGAGCCTATGCCTTGGAAGATGGCCGACAAGCCTACATCATCAACAACTCCATCATCACCACCTCCGAAGAGAGAGACATAAACACATGGGTATGGGCACTCCCCTTGGCATCTGCCAAGCTTGGGGAGGTGCCCCAGTATCGTATCACCATCACACTCCTATCTTTACCATTTTTCTTAGTTCGCTCCTTTTAGTGATATCTTGATCTAGTAGAATAAAGTTTTGGCATGATTTAGTTGTGAGTTTTTGCTTTATGATCCTTCTATGTAATCGAGTCTGTGAGCTATATATAATAAAGATTAGTGTTGAGTTAAAGGCTTTGCTATCTTGGTATGATCTTGAGGAAATAAAAGAAATAGAAAGAATAAAAAGAAATAAAGAGATCATATTGATCTTATGGAGAGTAATGACTTCGCATATAAAGAGTATGATGATAAAAGTTGTTGAGAGTCGGCAAACATAGTTTTGGTCATCGTTGCAATTAATAGAAAGTAATAAAGAAAGAGAGGTTCTCACATATAAATATACTATCTTGGACACTTTTATGATTGTGGGCACTCATTAAAATATGACATGCTAAAGAGTTGACGTTGGACAAGGAAGACAACATAATGGGTTATGTTTTCTTATATTCGAAATAAAGTATATTGTCATGGATCATCCAACATGTTGAGCTTGCCTTTCCCTCTCATGCTAGCCAAATTCCTTGCACCAAGTCGAGATACTACTTGTGCTTCCAAATATCCTTAAACCCAGTTTTTCCATGAGAGTCCACCGTACCTACCTATGGATTGAGTAAGATCCTTCAAGTAAGTTATCATGTTGCATGCAATAAAAATTGCTCTCTAAATATGTATGACTTATTAGTGTGGAGAAAATAAGCTTTATACGATCTTGTGATATGGAAGCAATAAAAGCGACAGACTGCATAATAAAGGTCCATATCACAAGTGGCAATATAAAGTGACGTTCTTTTGCATTAAGATTTCGTGCATCCAACCATAAAAGCACATGACAACCTCTGCTTCCCTCTACGAAGGGCCTATCTTTTACTTTTGTCTTGTACATTATGCTAGAGTCATGGTGATCTTCACCTTTCCTTTTTACATTTTATCCTTTGGCAAGCACCTTGTGTTGGAAAGATCCTGATATATATACCCAATTGGATGTAAGTTAGTATGAACTATTATTGTTGACATTACCCTTGAGGTTAAAGGTTGGGAGGCAACACTATAAGCCCCTATCTTTCTCCGTGTCCGGTCAAAACTTCATACCCATAAGTATTGCGTGAGTGTTAGCAATTATGAAAGACTAAATGATAGTTGAGTATGTGGACTTGCTGAAAAGCTCTTATATTGACTCTTTCCGATGTTATGATAAATTGCAATTGCTTCAATGACCGAGATCATAGTTTGTTGGTTCTCAATGAAGTTTCTGATTCATACTTGACATTGTGAATAGATTGTTACTTTAGCATAAGAAATCATATGACAAAATATATTTATGTTGCTTCTATAAGAATGATCATGATGCCCTCATGTCCGTATTTTATTTTATCAACACCTCTATCTCTGTAATGTGTACATTGTCGTGGTTCTAAGTCTGACAGTAGTGTAGGGGGGTAGGAATGGAGAGGCAAGATCCTAGCTATGGAGTAGTTGTATACGCAAGAGATTTACGAGTTCAGGCCCTTCTCGGAGGAAGTAACAGCCCTACGTCTCAGAGCCCGGAGGCGGTCGACTGGATTATGGGTATATGAGTTACAGGGGTGCGAACCCTTTACACTGAGGAGGGGGTGGCTTATATAGAGTTTGCCAGACCCCTCCGGCCCTCAGTTATGTAGGGTTTAAGGTACATTAAGATCAGGCATTACTGATAACGCCACAAATCTCCTGGCTGTCGAGTGGTTGGCTTCATGGTCGAGTGTCTTCGAGTCCGTCGAGTGGAATGCTTCTGAGTCGATTGACAGGTGGTTTCTTCTAGAGATGTCCTTGGGGAGGGTAGTTTGGATAGGTCCATGACCCTACCCTAGGTACATAGCTTCGTCATTAGCCCCCGAATGGATCGAGGTTTGAGTGGGGAAGGAGTTGAGAACTCTTCCGACCCATTTTTCGTGCTATGAGCGTATCTTGTTCTGGATCCATGAATCTTAAGTAACGACACCAACTTCTTTTTCTGTCGCCTTGATCCATTCTTGGTTTCGGTCGAGTGAATTTCTTTACTTGAAAAGCTCCGAGTGACGGTGTGGAGGGGATCCTCCGTCTGACAAGTTGTTCCGCTGCTCGCAGATTTTGTGGGATTCGAATTTCGGGAAGCGCGCGGGGCGGAGGAGGCCGCAGTAATCGGATGGGATAGAGCGGAGACGCCTCAATCTCCGCGCCACCTTTTTCGCCACATATCACACGCGCGACTGTTGCGGGATTTGACAGGATCGTCTGGGCCTACAGGTCAGTCACTCGGAAGCAACTCCATATAAGCCGCTGGCCCAGGGCTTTTGAACAGTGCACCTTCATTTTTTCCCCTTTCTTCTCGAATTCCTCCGCCACCTCTGCTCTCGTCCCGGTGTCGTCAGTCTGTTCGGGCTTCGTCTGTGGCGACGGTGAAGGAGAAGACGGCGGCCCTGGAGCGCGCGAAGAAGGCGACGGTGCAGGCGAAGGCAAATAAGTCCGGTCGGGGCGGATCTTTCTCGAGGTCTGCCTTGCCGCGGGGCTGGATCCAGGGCGACTGGATGCCCTCAGCGATTCGTCAGGAAGACCTTGATGACCTGGCCGAGGGGGGATTCATTCCTCACGAATCTGCGTGCCTCCCGGGGAACGAGATCGAGCCGCAACCTCTCGAGGGTGACTGTGTCCTTATCTCCACTCACGTCGACCGCGGATTCTCCCTGCCCCCTCATCCTTTTTTCCGGGGTTTCTTGAACTTTTTCAGAGCACAACTCCACCACTTCACTCCGAATTCCATCGTGTACCTTGCTGCCTTCGTGTCTTTGTGCGAGAATTTCTTGGGTTGCCGTCCTCATTGGGGCCTCTTCAAGCACATTTTCACCTGTCGTTCTTAGTCGGTTAAGAAAGCCAAGTCGAGTGACGATAGGACGCAGGTGATTCAGATGTGCGGGGGCCTTGGGATCCAGATGAGAAGCAAAAGTTGTTTTCCAGCTATGACTCTTCCCGACTCAGTTCGCGGGTGGCAGTCGACCTGGTTCTACTTCCAAGACCAGCCGACTCCAGGATAGATGACGAGTCTTCCCCCTTTCTCCCTGAACCGAGCAGAAAAACCTTCTTCTCTGAAAGTGACACCGGAAGAGAAAGCACAAGTCAAAGTGCTGGTTGGTCGAGTGGTTCAGCTTGTCCGCGACGGGGTGACTGGTATGGATTTGTTAGAGGTCTTCCTCAGGAGACGTATCCAACCGCTCCAAGCTCGTGACCATCCAATGTGGTTGTATTCGGGTCTCGATGACACCACTCGGATTCACCCGGAGGAGGTCGAAGAGGCTATGTTGGAGGGGTGGTTGCCGAGTATCATAGGGAACAAAGACAACCCCCGAGGAGCCAGGAGGATTCCTCCACTCGACCAATCATACGAAGTAGACCAGGTCCGATTCTGCATCTCCGACCGTGACCTTGTTTTCTTCATTTTGTTTGCTTAAAATCAGTCAACTGACTTTTGTCTTGTTGGTTGTCTTCTAGGCCACTACTGAGATGTACTCGATGCCCAATGGGGTGCAAGAACAGGCCGAGGAGGGAGGGGCGAGCGAAGGTGAAAGCGAGGAGGAGTGGCAATCTGATGATGAGGGGGAAGAGGATGATGACGGCTCCAGTGAAGAGGAGGAGGAGGAAGTTGATCCTCCTCGCACGGAAAGGCGATCCTAGCTCACCCACGACCCCGCGAGCGAGCGTGGCAAAGTGACTGCGCCTGTTGGGCAGTCGTCAAAGCGCCCTCGGACGGCTTCTCCGGCGCCGACTAAAAAAGCACCGAAGCATCCACGAGCGGCGTCATCAAAGCCGCCGAAGGCCTTGCCCAAGATGAGAATGACTATTCCCACCATTTCCGGGTAACAACAGAACTTGTTTTTTCTCATTTAGCATGGACAGACTCTTGGTTGACTCATTGACTAACCGACTGGTTTCTAAAATCTGCAGTGTTGCTACCTCCGAGACCTCTGCCAAGAACGAAGACTAGGAAATGGAAGACGCTGCCACCTCCAACCTTGGTATTCTCTCTGTAATTTCACTTTTGGTCGATTGGATTTCGATTTTAACTTTGGGTTTTTCCTAAAGCTCCTCCTCATGTCATTGATCTCCCTGATGATGACGATGAGGCGCCGCTGAGGCCGAGGAGGAATAGAAAGGCGCCGGCTGGCAATACCACACAGACTGCATCAGTGCCTGAGGCACCAGTTCAGGATGGTGGTAATATTACTCGGAATTCTGTGTCCTTTGCTGTGCCGCTGACGAGTGCTCGACCTTCATCGTTGACTGCTGACCCGCCTTCCCTTTTCGCCACACACCACGTCCCAGAGGACCAAGCGGGTGCTGCTAAGGAGGCTATACGCCAGGCGGGGATAATGATGGAGCAGGTGAAGGCGATCCGGGAAGCCAGCCAAGTGGCCTATGATGCTAGCTCAGCCCTTCAGAGCAACGTCCAGGTTAGGTTGTCACCGCTTGTTCTGTTAGGATATGCTATCTGAAGACTTTCTTTTCGAAGATCTTTGTATCTGTACACCCACTGGGTGTGTCAATTGAATTTTTTGGATTGGTGGGGGCACGCTGAGTGCACCCACTGGGTGTAGTCCCCGAGACTATGGTGGACTACTGGCAGTCGACTGTAGTATTTGTATTTTGAATTTCTTCACTCGAACTTCTTCACTCGGTCTGCTCGCACCATGTTGAATGGAATCTTGGAACCAGTGGGGGCACGCTGAGTGCACCCACTGGGTGTAGTCCCCAAGACCATGGTCGACTGTTGGCAGTCGACTAAGGTATGAAGAACCTGTGTTTTTTTTGGTAGATCATGATGAGACCATGGCTGACTGTTGGCAGCTAGCTATAGTGCTATAGTTTTAGGATCATAACCTCTTTGTCTCTTTCGTCCGACTGATCGGACCAAGTCAAAAGAACCAGTGGGGGCACGCTGAGTGCACCCACTGGGTGTAGTCCCCAAGACTACTGTTGAATATTTTGATTCGGCTGTAGTCTTAGAAATGTTACAATTTTTCTCTTAGTCACTTGGAAGCAACCTATCTTTGATATCTGTCGACTGACCCTTCGCAGAAATCTTGTGAGCTTGTGGCTCACTATACTGACTTGGAAAACAAACATATCAAGCTCGACCTTGACTTGAGGCTTGTTTAGGAGAACTTTAAGAAGGCGAAAGATGAAGCAAAAGGTATGGTTGGTGAGAATCTTACCGGCTGTCTTTATCTTTCTGCCCATTCCTGATTCTGATCTCATTGTCATTTTGCAGATAAAATGAAGGAAGCTCTGAAGAAGAAGGACCATGACCGTGCCGAGGCGCAGAAGGCAGCTTTGGACAAAACTAAGCTTGCGGGAACTGGCTTCAGTCGGTAAACTTGAAGAGGAGAACGCCAATCTGAAAGCTGCTCTCGACGCGGCCAACAAGGAGGTCGGCCGTCTGAAGAATGATAAGATAGCTCTAAATGTGAAGTCTAGTGAACTGGTGGGGAAGAAGAACGATCTGGAGGCTTATCTAGGAGGGCTCGCCAATAAGTTATTCATCATGCTTGAGGGTAATCTCTCCTACCCGACTGATTTGTTATCGTCGACTTATCGTAGAACTGCTGGTTTATCTTTGAATTGTGTTTACAGAATTCTGCCAAACTTCGAGGAGGAGACCAGTCGAGTAGAGACAAGCTGTGACACCCCAAAATTTTAACCTTGTTTTATTAATTAAAATTTTGCCAGGAAACTTAAACTTTTATTTTCTGGATTTCCTTTGATTTCAGAACCATTCTTTTCTTTATTATTGTGGAGTTTTTACACCAAGTAAGAAAATTCAATTATTATTGGACTTATTTACCCTCTCAAATAAAACAATTCTTTTATCAGTGGGGTTATTTATATAATTATTTTTCCCTGAGTTTTATTTCTCTAAAATGGTTTTTCATAAGTTTTAGGGTTCCATTTGCACTACAACCCTTTGTTAAATTTATTTAAAAATCCCACCAAAATTTGGGGATGACATGTGATGTCCCTAAATCACTTTTGTGCAAAAATATTCCTTAGTCATTTGGAGATTTTGAGTTTTACCACAAGTTTTTAAATCTGGTCAAATTTCACTTTTACACTGCAACCTATTTAAATACTTCTTTAAAACTTCCACCAAAATTAGGGGAGGTCAGTAGGAGTATATTATTCATCTTTATGCAAAAACCCAGTTATGTCCTTTGAAATATTTGAGTGAATCAACCTCATTTGCATTCTGGTCCAACTTGATGATTTGTACTGCAACCATATTTGAACTTGCTCCTTTACCCATGATTCCTTTTCCTGCTTATAGACCACCCTGCAAAACCCTTAAGTCCAGGAGAGTGGACCCATTGGAGGATTTTAAGTGCATGCAATCATGCCTTTTTCTTTCTGTCCAAACTGAAGATTTGCAAAACTTGCACTAGCAAGTTTATGGTTTTGCCCAAATGACCTTGCCATCACCAACTACTTCTAAAGAGACACTAGCCTGGAGAGTTTGGCCACCCCAAGAAATGCCTAAGTGCCCTTGGCATTTTGTCAAACACCTTATGGGCATGATCAGTTTTGACATGAGTTTTAGTTTGCACACTGGACCTACTCGCTTTGCCTAACCACCATGTCCACTAAGCCTCTAGACTACCCTAACCTAATCCTGTTAAACCCCAGCTCCACCCTAGCCTCCTAGCAAGCCCTGGCTTTTTGTCGAACACCTGGTGGGTGTCCTCTGGGCGCGGCCAGAGCGCGCATTTTGCACGTGCGTGCGCCCGAGCTGCCGCGTCCCAGGTTGACCCCTCCCCCGAGCTCGATTTGATCCGCTGGTATAGCCGTGTCTCGCCCCACTCGACCGATCCCTAGCTCCCTACATTGTCGCCGCAGCAAGCTTCTTGGCGGCACGCCTGCGGCCGCGTCCGTTCCTGCCATGGACGGCGCCGCCCAAGCCTCCTCCGTTCGCCAGCTGCCCTCGTGAGTAGGCCGTTCTCATCCCCCAGCTCCTGCAGCCACGCCATGCCCCGCGAGCATCGCCACGCCGTCCTGCAAACCACAGTGGTGCTGAGCCACCGCCCTTATCCAAGGTCGTCGCCGAACCGCCTCTCCGTGCCTATATAAACCCACTCCGGGCTCTTCACGCTGGGCATGAACCCTCCTCGATGCCATAGTAAGGCCCCTCTAGCTCCCATTCCTCCAGAGGCCGTCGTTCTCTCCGTGTCTGGCAGTTTGGGCCGCCGCCACCCTCCGGTCGATTCCGAGCAACCAGAGCTGCTTCCCCTCCATGCTCTCCTCCATTAGCTCCAAATCGACCCCGAGAACCCTTTCCCACTTCCATTTTCACCCGGGAGACATGGTATGCCAAACCCCATTCCCTCCCGAAGCTTCCCTACCGCCATGGAGGAAGGTGCTCTCACCCTCAAGCTCCCCCGCGCCCCCAACCACTGAGATGGATGTGGTGCCTCCTCCCGAACACCCCCATATCGCGAGCGCGTCGAATGGTGGCTTGTGTCGCCGGGGGTCGCCGTTGGAAACGGCCCCTGTCTCTGTCGAGGCGCGCACGGGGGGAAGAAGATGAACCCGACAGGTGGGGACCACCTGTCGGTGAGCCAAACCAAGCCACTAGTGGCGTAACCCGGCCGATACGTTTTTTCTCTCTAGTGGAAGCGTATTTCCGGTAAGTACGTGACCAATCTCAGAAGATGTAGTCCAGGCGAACCGTTTTCCTTTTTCTGTTTTTTTTAAACAGAACTTTGACTAAACTTTGACTGGGCTTAACTTTTTAAATAAAACTCCAAATTAGTTGATTCTTTTTCCTACCTCTGTAAAATTTAGTCTAGTTTATTTTAAGATTTATTTGCAAAAATTTCAGACAACTTTTTACACTGTTTTGAAACTATGTTTTAATTTGAATAATTTCAAAAATAGGTTTTTGAAGAAGAAGTCAACTTTCAAAAGGCACACACCACTTGCATACTCTTGAAGGCAAGCATTCTGAACACTGGCATAATATTTTTGTGTGTTGGTTAATACGATTATAACACCACCTTAATACGGAGAACTCGTTATTTTATGTGGTGATACGATTATTTGCATGAATGCATATTGGAGATTTCCTTGCTGTTGGAAATGGATATTCTGGTGATGGTAATCATCCTCGTATGCCTTGCATGCATGCCGGAAAGAAATCCAAGAAAGCCTCTACCTTGGGTAGGCGTGAGTTTGTCTCCGGTCTTCGTCGGGACGGTTATGTCCGGTATGGCATAGTAAGGTATAATGAGTGGTGATTTTGTTGGTTGAGATATATTTGTTATATATATCATGCAGGGAATTTTTAAACCTCCTGAGTCGACCGTAGATCGAGTCTTGTTCCAGTAACCCCCATACTTGTTTCGTACTACCACTTGTCCCTGCCGCAGGTAGGGTACGGTTCAGTAAGTTGTCAACCCCTTTCTTGGCACACACCGTGTAGAGAGGCCATAGTGGAAGATACCGGCTGCATCCGGTAGGCAGGCCACCTGGTCCGGGGGCATGGGTGAGGGAGTCCTGGACTAGGGGGTGTCCGGACAGCCGGACTATCATCGTCCGCCGGACTCCAAGACTACGAAGATACAAGATTGAAGACTCCGTCCCGTGTCCGGACGGGACTTTCCTTGGCGTGGAAGGCAAGCTTGGCGATACGGATATGTAGATCTCCTACCATTGTAACCGACTCTGTGTAACCCTAGCCCTCTCTGGTGTCTATATAAACCGGAGGGTTTTAGTCCGTAGGACACAACAACCATTACAACAATCATACCATAGGCTAGCTTCTAGGGTTTAGCCTCCTTGATCTCGTGGTAGATCCACTCTTGTACTACCCATATCATCAATATCAATCAAGCAGGAGTAGGGTTTTACCTCCATCGAGAGGGCCCGAACCTGGGTAAAAACATCGTGTCCCTTGTCTCCTGTTACCATCCGCCTAGATGCACAGTTCGGGACCCCCTACCCGAGATCCGCCGGTTTTGACACCGACATTGGTGCTTTCATTGAGAGTTCCTCTGTGTCGTCACTGATAGGCTCGATGGCTTCTTCAATCAACAACAACGCCGTCCAGGGTGAGACTTTTCTCCCCGGGCAGATCTTCGTATTCGGCGGCTTCGCACTGCGGGCTAATTCACTTGGCCATCTGGAGCAGATTGAAAGCTACGCCCCTGGCCGTCAGGTCAGATTTGGAAGCCTAAACTTCACGGCGGACATCAGCGAAGACTTGATCTTCGATGGATCCGATCCGCAGCCGAGCGTGCCAACTGTCGTGATGGGCACGATCTAGCTCTGCCACCGGACAGTGCCTTGGAGGCCGCACATGAATCCGCTCCGACCCATAGTTCGGCGCCGATCGCGTAGATCGAGGACGAGTGGCTGGACACCGCCTCGGGAGCTGCAACATCCACAGCGATGGAGCCGATCACTGACCTTGTCCCCTATAAAGCTCGTGACTCTGAGGTGCCGGACTCCCTGCGGGACTCCGAACCTCCTGCGCCCCTGCCAATCGAATCCGATTGGGCGCCGATCATGGAGTTCACCGCTGCGGACATCTTTCAGCACTCACCCTTTGGCGACATCCTAAATTCACTAAAGCATCTCTCCCTATCCGGAGAGCCTTGGCCGGACTATGGCCGGGATGGTTGGGATGCGGACGACGAAGAAATTCAAACCCCACCCACCACCCACTTTGTAGCCACTGTTGACGATCTAACCGACATGCTAGACATCGACGGTATGGACGACGATGCCGGAGACGATCAAGAACCAGCGCCTACAGGGCACTGGAAGACCACCTCGTCATACAATATATACATGGTGGACACCCCAAAATATGGGGACGGCGAAAAAGCAGCGGAGGCAGATTCCTCAAAGAAACAGCCCAAGCGCCGGCATCAGCGGCGCCGCTCTAAATCCCGCCACAGCAAGACTGGAGATTCCGGCACCGGAGATAATAACACCTCAGAAAGTGCCGAAGACAACCCCCTCCAGCAAGATTCAGCATAGGAGGATGCAGAAGCAAGCCCTCACGAGAGAGCGGCAGACGAAGAGGTCGAGGATGATAATTACATACATCCCTCCGGAGACGAGGCAAGCCTCAACGACGAGGAATTCGTCGTGCCCGAGGATCCCGTCGAACAAGAGCGTTTCAAACGCAGGCTAATGGCCACAGCAAATAGCCTAAAGAAAAAGCAGCAGCAGCTTCAAGCTGATCAAGACCTGCTGGCCGACAGATGGACCGTGGTCCTTGCGGCCGAAGAGTATGAACTCGAACGCCCCTCCAAGAGCTACCCAAAACGCAAGTTGCTCCCCCGACTAGAAGAGGAAGCATACATACCTTCATCACCAGCGCACAATACGGCCGACCGACCACCCCGTGGTAGCGACAGAGAGGCATCCAGGCCTTCCATCAAGACCGTCCCCCGGCATCGCTCGAAGAGTACGAAGCCACGGGGGAACACGCCGGACTTGCGGGATATATTGGAGGATAAGGCAAGAGAATCCAGATCTATCTATGGATCACGTGGGCGCCCCACGACCCACGACGAATACCGTCAAGCCGGATACATAAACTCCGACCGGGGCGAACACAGCAGACAATGCTCCCTTGAGCTACGTCGTGATATTGCTCAATACAGAGGCGCCGCACACCCAATATGCTTCACTGACGAAGTAATGGATCATCAAATCCCTGAAGGGTTTAAACCCGTAAACATTGAATCCTACGATGGCACGACAGACCCCACGGTTTGGATCGAAGATTATCTCCTTCACATCCATATGGCCCGCGGCGACGATCTCCACGCCATCAAATATCTCCCGCTCAAGCTTAAAGGACCAGCTCGGCATTGGCTTAACAGCCTGCCCGCAGAGTCAATTGGGTGTTGGGAGGACCTGGAAGCCGCATTCCTCGACAACTTCCAGGGCACATATGTGCGACCACCAGACGCCGATGACCTAAGCCACATAATCTAGCAGCCAGACGAATCGGCCAGGCAATTCTGGACACGGTTCTTAACAAAGAAAAATCAAATCGTTGTCTGTCTGGATGCAGAGGCCCTCGCAGCCTTCAAACATAACATCCGCGACGAGTGGCTAGCCCGGCACCTAGGACAGGAAAAGCCGAAATCCATGGCAGCCCTCACATCATTAATGACCCGCTTCTGTGCGGGAGAGGATAGCTGGCTAGCTCGCAGCTACAACCTCAGCAAAAATGCTGGTAGTCCGGATACTAAGGACCACAATGGCAGGTCGCGTCGAAGCAAAAATAAACGCCGCGTTAACGGCGACGACAAGGAGGATACGGCAGTCAACGCCGGATTCCGAGGCTCTAAACCCGGTCAGTGGAAGAAGCCATTCAAAAGAACCACTCCGGGTCCGTCCAATTTGGACCGAATACTCGACCGCTCATGCCAGATACATGGCACCCCCGAAAAGCCAGCTAACCACACCAACAGAGATTGTTGGGTATTTAAGCAGGCAGGCAAGTTAATTGCCGAAAACAACGACAAGGAGCTGCACAGCAACGATGAGGAAGAGACCCGACCGCCGAACAGTAGAGGGCAGAAGGGTTTCCCCCCACAAGTGCGGACGGTAAACATGATATACGCAACCCATATACCCAAGAGGGAGCGGAAGCGTGCACTAAGGGACGTATATGCGATGGAGCCAGTCGCCCCTAAGTTCAATCCATGGTCCTCTTGCCCGATCTCTTTCGATCGAAGAGACCATCCGACCAGTATCCGCCATGGCAGATTCGCCGCATTGGTTTTAGACCCAATCGTCGATGGATTTCACCTCACGAGAGTCCTGATGGACGACGACAATAGCCTGAACCTGCTTTATCAGGATACAGTGGGCAAGATGGGCATAGACCCCTCAAGGATTAAACCTACAAAGACGACCTTCAAAGGCGTCATACCAGGTGTTGAGGCCAATTGTACAGGCTCAGTCACACTGGAAGTGGTCTTCGGATCCCCGGATAATTTCTGGAGCGAGGAGTTAATCTTCGACATAGTCCTGTTCCGCAGCGGCTATCACGCTCTGCTCGGACGAACCGCGTTCGCAAAGTTCAACGCGGTGCCGCATTACGCATACCTCAAGATCAAGATGCCAGGCCCTTGTGGAGTCATCACGGTCAACTGAAATACGAAACGCTCCCTCCGAACGGAGGAACATACAGCGGCTCTCATGGCAGAAGTACAGAGCAGCCTTCTAAGGCAATTTTCGAGTCCGGCCGCTAAACGGCCGGACACGGCCAAACGCGCCCGGAGCAACATCAACCAAGACCACCTGGCATGTTCCGAGCACGCATAGCAATGCGGCCCCAACCCCAGCCCTCGCATGATCGCAAGACCAACCCTCCGCGTACATCGTTACGCTCTGGAGATACCATGGGCCTAGGGGGAGGGGCACGACCACAACAGACCCAGAGTGCGGCTCGACCACACCAGGGGCTCACAAGTGTGTCGGTCTTTTTTTTATTATTATTTTCCTTCTTTGTATACACAGGACTCCGTTCACCAGAAGCCCTGTCCGGCGGTGAACCCGCCGAACTCACGATGCAACAGCCAGGGAGGAAAAAAGGCTGCGACGAACACTCAGGTGGTCTCCACTACGAGCATTAAATTTGATTATATGCACCAGTCCGCAGCCCACCCCTGGAGGGGGACATGTTTAATTAGTCCAATCCCTTGCTTACCGCACTATTTGTATCATTCCGCACTCATAGCAGAATTCCTTGAATAAATAATGCAGCACTTTTTGCCTGTAATTGCATTACTTTACATATATGTTCACTAATGACATCTTGCACCCGTATATTTTGGTACGGCCGAATACACCAGGGGCTTATGTTCCCCGCATTATGGTGTGATAAGTCCGAACACTTTCACAAGTGTGGCACCCCGAACTTATAGCATTATATGAATCGGCTCCGAATCATGTCTTGGGTCAATAGTTGGGTTTGCCCGGCTCCCACATTTTGGTACCTTACGTTCCGTTCTGTCGGCTAAGGTGGCACTGGGAGAACCACTGCGATTGCGCCCCGGTTGAGCTGGGCGAGCACCTCAGTGGAGAAAGCTAAAACCGACTGTCATGATAAGGCGAGAGACTGGTCGCTGTTCGAGAGGTCTTTGCGAGTCCTTAAAGACTTATGCCGCTTTAAGCGAATAACCGGATAATGTCCGGCCAAGGCGTGGATAGCGCCCTGAACTCGGTCTTCCGAATACTAGGGGCTTCGCGAAATTTAAAATTATAGAATTCTATGGCTAAGTGAGAGTGTTCAAGCATTATAAGTACGGTTGCCTTGTTCGTTGTGTTGAGCGCCTCCCTAGATGGACCCAAAAATGGGAACAAGAGTGCTCAAGTTTATCCCGAACACCCCAGCACTCGTGGCTTGGGGGCTGAAGCCAACGACTTGCCATCTCTCAGATTTTATAAACGGCCACACAAAAGGTAATATTTTAAATCAAACAAGCGTTGCTTGGCGCATATGAACAAAGTTTTCAGCGCACAGGATAATACATAGCGAGTCTACTCAATAATTACATCTCTGGGGCACTCATCCGCAATCTTGGGGGCACCCTTCAGGACAGTCTTATAGTACATCTCGGGCGTACGGTACTCCTTGCCCGCTGGCGGCGCGTTAGTGATAAGCCTCTCCGCATCCAGCCTGCCCCAGTGCACCTTTGCGCATGCAAGGGCCCGACGAGCACCTTCAATACAGGTGGAACGCTTGATGACCTCCACCCAGGGGCACGCATCCACCAGCCACCGCACGAGGCCGAAGTAGCTCCCAGGCATGGCCCCTCCAGGCCACAGCCAGACTATGAGGCCCTTCATGGCCTGCTCAGCTACCTTGTGGAGCTCGACCAACTGCTTCAGCTGGTCACTAGGGGGCACCGGATGGCCGGTCTCAGCGTACTGAGACCAGAAGACCTTCTCTGTTGAGCTCCCCTCCTCGGCTCGGTAGAATGCGGCGGCATCGGACACACTGCGAGGCAGATCTGCAAACGCCCCTGGAGAGCTTCGAATTCGGGTAAGTGTCAGGTAGTTTACATTAACATGCTTGCTTTGCATGAAAAATGCCTTACCCGCCGCTATTTTCTTCACCGCCTCAATCTCCTAAAGGGCCTTATGGGCCTCGGCCTTGGCGGCTTTGGCACTTTCGAGAGCCGAGGCATGCTCGGACTCTCAAGTCTTTGAGTCACGCTCCAAACTCTCATGCTTTTCCATGAGAGCCTGGAGCTCTTGCCGCACTTCCGCCACCCGCGCCTCCTGCTTCTCTCGCTCCGCTCGTTCCGCGGCCGCATTGCATTCGGCTGTGGACACGGCCTCCTTCAGGGCCGCCACCTCGTTCGTGGCCCCCCCAGTACCCCACGTTATCCTTGTTATCTTTATTGCAACAGAAATCCTTTTCTGTAAGGTAAATATTCAAAGTGGTGTTACTCACCTTCTTTGTCCTCGAGCTGCTTGTTGGCACGGCCGAGCTCTTGCTCGGATCGCTCGAGATCTTGCTTCAACGCACCGACCTCCGCAGTCAGTGCGGCAGAGGTCAGCAGCGCAGCCTGCAAACCCATATTGACATAATTTTTAGCAACCCTGCGTATATCTTTTTTAGATCCTCAGTCCGGCTTTTCTTTCGGAACACCGAACCGAGCATCAGGGGCTACTGTCTATGCGGTATTACATTACATAATTTTAACTTCTTACCTCAAAGCCTGTTAGAAGGCTGCTGCAGGCTTCGGTCAGCGCACTCTTGGCGAGCTGAACCTTCTAAATCACCACACTCATGATAGTGTGGTTTTCTTCCTCGATGGAAGCACCTCCAACAACTTGTCCGGCGCCTCCGGTTGGACAGGGGCCGCCGGTGTCACGGTCTTGCCCTTCTTGCGAAGGGGCCGCATGCCGGACTCCGGAACCACTGCGGGTTCCGGTATGGTGTCGGGCGCAAAGTCCGGGAGGCTGCCTTGCGGCGCCTCCGGAGCCTCCTCCTGATGGGTCCCTTCCTGGGATCCCACCTCGGCGTCCTCGGCGGCGCGAGGGGTGGAGGCAGTCGGAATGGAATCCACATCCAACGGAGCCAACGACCCGCTCGACGAAGCGGGGAGATCATCGTCGGCCGGACTGCAGGCAGTATGCGGCATTAGAAGGACACTATGTGACATGAAAAGAAATTATGAATCATTCAGGAATCCGGATACTTACGATCTCGCTGGAGGCCTGGCCCTTGAGGGCCACTCTTCGCCGCCAACGCTGGCGTTGGCGGGGCAGTCCGGGACAATAGTTCTTCCCCTCTTGGACCCTTGGGCCTCCCCTGTGGGGGAAGCCTTCCTCTTCCTCTCCCCCTCCTCTGGGAGAGAGTCCTCTGTCTCCTCCTCGTATTCAGGGGAGGAATCCGCCTCGGAGTCGTCGGACACCTGAAAACGGGAACTCTTTCGAGTACCCGTGGCCACCTTCTTGGCCTTCTTCTCCGGCACCACATGTGGTGCCGAAACCAGCAGCCCCGCTAGACGGGCGTCCACTGGGTTTTCTGGCATGGGAGGCGGGCAAATGAGCTGCTCGGCCCTCTTCATCCAATCCTGTCAAAGGAAAAGGGAGATTGAAACCCGCTTAGGGTCGAACTATTAACAACAAGTGTCCCGTAATGGGGTAGAATCACTTACCTCCTCAGCCGGTCGCTGCGAGTGAAATCCGCGATCTTCCGTTGCGGATGCGGGGGCTTCGGCGCCCTTAAACAGCACCCTCCAGGCGCCTTCGTATGTCGTGTCGAAGAGCCCGCTCAACGCCCGGTGCTGTGCCGGATCAAACTCCCACAGGTTGAATGCCCGTTCTTGGCATGGGAGAATCTGGCGGACGAGCATGACTTGGACCACATTAACAAGCCTGAGCTTCTTGTTCACCAGCTTCTGGATACAGGCTTGGAGTCCCGTCAGCTCCTTCGAACTACCCCATAGCAAGCCCTTCTCTTTCCAGGAGGTGAGCTACACAGGGATACCAGATCTAAACTCGAGGGCCGCCGCCCACGTAGGGTCGCGCGGCTTGGTGATATAGAACCACCCCAATTGCCACCCCTTGACGGACTCCACAAAGGCCCCTTCGAACCAGAGGACGTTGGGCATCTTGCCCAACATGGCGCCTCCGCACTCCGCTTGAGTGCCCTTCACTACCTTCGGCTTGACATTGAAGGTCTTGAGCCACAAGCCGAAGTGGGGCTGGATGCAGAGGAAGGCCTCGCACACGACGATAAACGCCGAGATGTTGAGGATGAAGTTCGGCGCCAGATCATGGAAATCTAGGCCGTAGTAGAACATGAGCCCCCGGACAAAAGGGTGAAGTGGAAAGCCCAGTCCGCGGAGGAAGTGGGGAAGGAAAACGACCCTCTCATGGGGCCTGGGGGTGGGGATGAGCTGCCCCTTATCGGGCAGCCGGTGCGCGATGTCATTGTAGAGGTATCCGGCGCCGTGCAGCTTTTCGATGTGCTCCTCCTTAACGGTGGAGGCCAACCATTTGCCTCCCACTCCGACATGGTTGGAGAAGGTCCAGGCGAGACACACGGACTTGGGCGCTGGAGCTCGAGAGTGCACGGAGATGGATAAGCAAAGGAGGAAGAAGGCGTAGGTGAAAAGGTGGATCCTTATCCCCTTATATATAGGCGGACGAAGACTATGCGTCCCCACCGGCCTGGTAAAACTCGCTTATCTCCCAAGCGCCACCATCAATGGCGCGGTTGGGTTACCCACGTCCGTATTGATGAGAATCCCGGAATAAGGGGAACACGATCTCTGCTTCGACAAGACGTGCCAAGGAAACCGCTTCGCTAAACGCACTGAGGTGGTATAATAAAAAATGATTCAAGTAAAGGCTTGGTAGTGGCGTGACGTCACGCTACAAGATACGTCAGCAGATCGAACCTGTGTACATGATATTCTCTCTACGGTGCAATGTGGAAATTATTTTGCAAAGCCGGACACTATCCTGGTGTTCACAATCTTCTATGGATTATTCGGAGGAGGAACCCGCCTTGCAATGTCGAACATTATGCGCGCCGGACTCATCGTCATTAAAGCCAGGTTCAGGGGCTACTGAGGGAGTCCTGGACTAGGGGGTGTCCGGACAGCCGGACTATCATCGTCCGCCGGACTCCAAGACTACGAAGATACAAGATTGAAGACTCTGTCCCGTGTCCGGATGGGACTTTCCTTGGCGTGGAAGGCAAGCTTGGCGATACGGATATGTAGATTTCCTACCATTGTAACCGACTCTATGTAACCCTAGCCCTCTCCGGTGTCTATATAAACCGGAGGGTTTTAGTCCGTAGGACACAACAACCATTACAACAATCATACCATAGACTAGCTTCTAGGGTTTAGCCTCCTTGATCTCGTGGTGGATCCACTCTTGTACTACCCATATCATCAATATCAATCAAGCAGGAGTAGGGTTTTACCTCCATCGAGAGGGCCCGAACCTGGGTAAAAACATCATGTCCCTTGTCTCTAGTTACCATCTGCCTAGACGCACAGTTCGGGACCCCCTACCCGAGATCCGCCGGTTTTGACACCGACAATGGGTGTTTCCGGTTGGGACCGGGAGGGGGCACCCCTTAGAGCGCGCGATATAAATTTGATCCCATGCTATTCGAGGTTGTAGGCTCCCCACTTAGAGTTTTGCTTGACAGGTGTCGTGGGTGATTCCAGACACCGGTAAGTTAAGCTGGTGTGTGCAGGTCAGGTGTGTTTTCAATTAAAAGACCGTAGATGGAATTAGTCCCGATGGACTAAAGGAATTCGTTACTCGTGGGTAAAGAGTAGACCCTCTGCAGAGATTATATCTAATCGAATAGCCGTGTCCATGGTTAAGGACTACAGTCTGGGATGGGTCAAGTGTCGGTCTTAGTGTCGGTCTTCGGAGGAGAAACTGCTAAACCAGAACATGAATCATGACTTGTGACCTATGATGATTATGATGATTATTATTATGGACTAACCCTTTATATTATTTGAAGTATTGAGTATCCCTGGGACGGTTCTACCTCCTGGATATTCACCGTGATATTCACTTTATAAGCCCTTTATAAGCCCTTTATGTGGTGTCGCTGAGACGCCCGACTGTGGCATATTCGTTATATATTTACTTTATAAGCCCTTTATGTGGTGTCGCTGAGACTCCCGACTGCGGCATGCTTGTTATTGGTTTATTTTATAAGCCTTTTATGTGGTGTCGCTCAGACGCCCGACTGAGGCATGCCTTATATTATTGTCCTTTCGAGGCGTCGCTTCAGACACCCGATCGGTGCATTCTATTTTTGTTCTCTGATTGCATACTCATGTTTTAGATGAACAACCTGCCTACGTGCATCATGGATTTTATCTTATGACTGACGTTGTGATCATAGAATATTTCAGTGTACGATTATCACTTATGTTATACCCGTGTTCATGATGTTTGCGAGTACATTCAAAGTACTCACTG
This sequence comes from Triticum timopheevii, assembly GCA_963921465.1. NCBI lineage: Eukaryota > Viridiplantae > Streptophyta > Magnoliopsida > Poales > Poaceae > Triticum > Triticum timopheevii. Next base: position 280,395,517 of record OY997274.1, on the reverse strand, counting down.
GCTTGTCCCTGGCTATTGTCTTGGCCAGATTTCTTGCATGGAGAGGAGCGATGTGATGACAGCCCCGGAACCTAAGCAATGGTGATAGCAGCCTCGCGAAGATAGGAGTTAACCTGGTCAGCTATTCCTGTGGGAAATGGAGTCCCATAGACGCTGATGATCCACAAACCGCTTCCGCCATCAACCACTAGAAACCATTTGTTGTACTCATAGGCCAGAATGGTCTTGTACTACATATTTTGTATTTTGCTTCGAATTTCTGTATCAAGTTGGTGCCTCATCAGCTAACAGTAATCCTGGGGCTGGTGAGCACAAGGGCCATTTTCTGGAAATTAATATCCCGAAAATCCGGTCCTGACAAACTTGAGTGAATCAACCTCATTTGCATTCTGGTCCAACTTGATGATTTGTACTGCAACCATCTTTTAACTTGCTCCTTTACCCATGATTCCTTTTCCTGCTTATAGACCACCCTGCAAAACCCTTAAGTCCAAGAGAGTGGACCCACTGGAGGATTTTAAGTGCATGCAATCATGCCTTTTTCTTTCTATCCAAAACTGAAGATTTGCAAAACTTGCACTAGCAAGTTTATGGTTTTGCCCAAATGACCTTGCCATCACCAACTATTTCTAAAGAGACACTAGCCTGGAGAGTTTGGCCACCCCAAGAAATGCCTAAGTGCCCTTGGCATTTTGTCAAACACCTTATGGGCATGATCAGTTTTGACATGAGTTTTAGTTTGCACACTGGACCTACTCGCTTTGCCTAACCACCATGTCCACTAAGCCTCTAGACTACCCTAACCTAATCCTGTTAAACCCCAGCTCCACCCTAGCCTCCTAGCAAGCCCTGGCTTTTTGTCGAACACCTGGTGGGCATGCTCTGGGCGTGGCCAGAGCGCGCATTTTGCACGTGCGTGCGCCCGAGCTGCCGCGTCCCAGGTTGACCCCTCCCCCGAGCTCGATCTGATCCGCTGGTATAGCCGTGTCTCGCCCCACTCGACCGCCCCCTGGCTCCCGCAGCGTCGCCGCAGCAAGCTTCTTGGCGGCACACCTGCGGTCGCGTCCGTTCCTGCCATGGACGGCGTCGCCCAAGCCTCCTCCGTTCGCCAGCAGCCCTCGTGAGTAGGCCGTTCTCATCCCCCAGCTCCTGCAGCCACGCCATGCCCCGCGAGCATCGCCACGTCGTCCTGCAAACCACAGTGGCGGTGAGCAACCGCCCTTATCCACGGTCGTCGCCGAACCGCCTCTCCGTGCCTATATAAACCCACTCCGGGCTCTTCACGCTGGGCATGAACCCTCCTCGATGCCATAGTAAGGCCCCTCTAGCTCCCATTCCTCTAGAGGCCGTCGTTCTCTCCGTCTCTGGCAGTTTGGGCCGCCGCCACCCTCCGGTCGATTCCGAGCAACCAGAGCTACTTCCCCTCCATGCTCTCCTCCATTAGCTCCAAATCGACCACGAGAACCCTTTCCCACTTCCATTTTCACCCGGGAGCCACGGTATGCCAAACCCCATTCCCTCCCGAAGCTTCCCCTCCGCCATGGAGGAAGGTTCTCTCACCCTCAAGCTCCCCCGCGCCCCCAACCACTGAGATGGATGCGGTGCCTCCTCCCGAACACCCCCATATCGCGAGCGCGTCGAATGGGGACCACCTGTCGGTGAGCCAAACCTAGCCACTAGTGGCGCAACCCGGCCGATACGTTTTTTTTCTCTAGTGGAAGCGTATTTCCAGTAAGTACGTGACCAATCTCAGAAGACGTAGTCCAGGCGAACCGTTTTCCTTTTTCTGTTTTTTAAACAAAACTTTGACTGGGCTTAACTTTTTAAATAAAACTCCAAATGAGTTGATTATTTTTCCTACCTCTCTCAAATTTAGTCTAGTTTATTTTAAGATTTATTTGAAAAAAATTCAGCCAACTTTTTATACTGTTTTGAAACTATGTTTTAATTTGAATAATTTCAAAAATAGGTTTTTGAAGAAGTCAACTTTCAAAAGGCACACCCCACTTGCATACTCTTGAAGGCAAGCATTCTGAACCCTGGCATAATATTTTTGTGTGTTGGTTAATACGATTATAACACCACCTTAATACGGAGAACTCGTTATTTTATGTGGTGATATGATTATTTGCATGAATGCATATTGGAGATTTCCTTGTTGTTGGAAATGGATATTCTGGTGATGGTAATCATCCTCGTATGCCTTGCATGCATGCCAGAAAGAAATCCGAGAAAGCCTCTTCCTTGGGTAGGCGTGAGTTTGTCTCCGGTCTTCGTCGGGATGGTTATGTCCGGTATGGCATAGTAAGGTATAATGAGTGGTGATTTTGTTGGTTGAGATATATTTGTTATATATATCATTCAGGGAATTTTTAAACCTCCTAAGTCGATCGTAGATCGAGACTTGTTCCAGTAACCCCCATACTTGCTTCGTACTACCACTTGTCCCTGCCCCAGGTAGGGTACGGTTCAGTAAGTTGTCAACCCCTTTCTTGGCACACACCGTACAGAGAGGCCATGGTGGAAGATACCGGCTGCATCCGGTAGGCAGGCCACCTGGTCCGGGGGCATGGGTGTTTCCGATTGGGACCGGGAGGGGGCACCCCTTAGAGCGCGCGATATAAATTTGATCCCATGCTATTCGAGGTTGTAGCCTCCCCACTTACAGTTTTGCTTGACAGGTGTCGTGGGTGATTCTAGACACCGGTAAGTTAAGCTGGTGTTTGCAGGTCTGGTGTGTTTTCAATTAAAAGACCATAGATGGAATTAGTCCCGATGGAATAAAGGAATTGGTTACTCGTGGGTAAAGAGTAGACCCTCTGCAGAGATTATATCTATTCAAATAGCCGTGTCCATGGTTAAGGACTACAGTCTGGGATGGGTCAAGTTTCGGTCTTATTGTCGGTCTTCAGAGAAGAAACTGCTAAACCAGAACATGAATCATGACTTGTGACCTATGATGATTATTATTATGGACTAACCCTTTATATTATTTGAAATATTGAGTATCCCTGGGATGGTTCTACGTCCTGGATATTCATCGTGATATTCACTTTATAAGCCCTTTATAAGCCCTTTATGTGGTGTCGCTGAGACGCCCGACTGTGGCATGTTCGTTATATATTTACTTTATAAGCCCTTTATGTGGTGTCGCTGAGATGCCCAACTGCGGCATGCTTGTTATTGGTTTATTTTATAAGCCCTTTATGTGGTGTCGCTCAGACGCCCGGCTGAGGCATGCCTTATATTATTGTCCTTTCGAGGCGTCGCTTCAGACACCCGATCGGTGCATTCTATTTTTGTTCTCTGATTGCATACTCATGTTTTAGATGAACAACCTGCCTACGTGCATCATGGATTTTATCTTATGACTGACGTTGTGATCATAGAATATTTTAGTGTACGATTATCACTTATGTTATACCCGTGTTCATGATGTTTGCGAGTACATTCAAAGTACTCACTGGCTTGTCCCTGGCTATTGTCTTGGCCAGATTTCTTGCATGGAGAGGAGCGACGTGATGACAGCCCCGGAACCTAAGCAATGGTGATAGCAGCCTCACGAAGATAGGAGTTAACCTGGTCAGCTGTTCCTGTGGGAAATGGAGTCCCATAGACGCTGATGATCCACAAACCGCTTCCGCCATCAACCACTAGAAACCATTTGTTGTACTCATAGGCCAGGATGGTCTTGTACTACATATTTTGTATTTTGCTTGGAATTTATGTATCAAGTTGGTGCCTCATCAGCTAATAGTAATCCTGGGGCTGGTGAGCACAAGGGCCATTTTCTGGAAATTAATATCCCGAAAATCCGGTCCTGACACAAGCTTGGACCCCATTAACTCTCTTGTGAAGGATGAAGCTGCTATGAACATGCTCCGACTGGAGTCTCGGGTTGCTGGTGTGGTTGACTACCTTGCTCGACTGAAGGCTGCGGCGTCACGAATCGACACGACACTCTGGCCAGGAGTGACGCTTCAAAATGACCTCGAGTCTCTAATGACTCGACTGAATGAAGTTCCAGGTCGAGTGCAAGAATGGAAGAAGTCTTTTGCTAGGTGCGGCGCTGACGTTGCTCTGTCCCTGGTCCGTGTTCACTGCAAGGATGCGCAAGAGGAAAAGCTGGCGTCCATCAAAGTCGCCAATACCAAGAAGCACGACTTCCAATCTTTCATGGAGACCTTCATTACTGCTGCCACTCGGATTGCTGACGGAATTGACTTGGACCAGTTTGTCGCGCCCTCCAGTCCTCCACCTGAGGAGTAAAAAACTTCTATGCTTTGCCTTAAATTTGCCTCGGAATGCCGAGTGGTTTTGTAACCGATAAACTTTTATAGGCTTGACGCCTGAGCACTTCTGAATCCGTAGGATGTTATCCGAACTTGGCTTATCGTTGAATATGCTTGCATTTGCCTTCGAGCGAACTTTGTTCTTCACTCAGAATATACTTTAGTGCTTGAGACGCGGCTCTGAGGTGGAAAATCCAGTCGACCTGCGCCTCATCGCTCTTGCAGGTAGGGATGGAGCACAGATTGCAGTCGACCTGCGTCCTTGCGGATCGGGATGGAGCGCACGTTGTATTTGTGGCGTAGCTCCGAAGGAGAAGGTAACAGTCGACCTGCACCTCGTCGTCCTTGCAGAGCGCACGTTGTATTTATGGCGTAGCTCCGAAGGAGAAGGTAGCAGTCAACCTGCACCTCGTCGTCCTTGCAGAGTGCATGTTGTATTTGTGGCGTAGCTCCGAAGGAGAAGGTAGCAGTTGACCTGCACCTTGTCGTCCTTGCAGAGCGCACGTTGTATTTGTGGCGTAGCTCCGAAGGAGAAGGTAGCAGTCGACCTGCACCTTGTCGTCCTTGCGGATCGGAATGGAGTGCACGTTGTATTTGTGGCGTAGCTCCGAATGAGAAGGTAGCAGTCGACCTGCACCTCGTTGTCCTTGCTGATAAGAATGGAGCGCATGTTGTATTCGTGGCGCAGCTCCGAAGGAGAAGGTAACAGTCGACCTGCACCTCATCGTCCTTGCGGATCGGAATGGATTTCATACTTAGGCGAGTACTGACTGCAGCTAAGCCCCCGAGTGGGAGGGTTGCTCTCCACTCGGTAGGATTTTCGAATACTTAGGCGAGTACTGGACTGCAGCTAAGCCTCCGAGTGGGAGGGTTGCTCTCCACTCGGTAGGAATTTTTAATATTTAGGCCAGTACTGGACTGCAGCTAAGCCCCCGAGTGGGAGGGTTGCTCTCCACTCAGTAGGATTTTTAAATACTTAGGCGAGTACTGGACTGCAGCTAAGCCCCCGAGTGGGAGGGTTGTTCTCCACTCGGTAGGATTTTTAAATACTTAGGCGAGTACTGGACTGCAGCTAAGCCCCTGAGTGGGAGGGTTGTTCTCCACTCGGTAGGATTTTTAGATACTTAGGCGAGTACTGGACTGCAGCTAAGCCCCTGAGTGGGAGGGTTGCTCTCCACTCAGTAGGATTTCTAAATACTTTGGCGAGTACTGGACTGCAGCTAAGCCCCCGAGTGGGAGGGTTGTTCTCCACTCGGTAGGATTTTTAAATACTTGGGCGAGTACTGGACTGCAGCTAAGCCCCCGAGTGGGAGGGTTGTTCTCCACTCGGTAGGATTTTTAAATACTTAGGCGAGTACTAGACTGCAGCTAAGCCCCGAGTGGGAGGGTTGCTCTCCACTCGGTAGGATTTTTAAATACTTAGGCGAGTACTGGACTACAGCTAAGCCCCCGAGTGGGAGGTTTGCTCTCCACTCGGTATGATTTTTAAATACTTAGGCGAGTACTGGACTACAGCTAAGCCCCCGAGTGGGAGGTTTGCTCTCCACTCGGTAGGATTTTTAAATATTTTAGGCAAGTACTGGACTGCAGCTAAGCCCCCGAGTGGGAGGTTTGCTCTCCACTCGGTAGGATTTTTAAATACTTAGGCGAAACGGATTCGCAGCTAAGCCTCCGAGTGAGAGGCTTGCTCGCCACTTGGCAGGAATTTTTTTTACAAATTTAGGCGAAACGGATTCGCAGCTAACCCACCCACTAGGGGATTTTCTCACGCAAACAAAAGCAACAACAATCACTGGGAAAATTATAGCACTCTTGTCTTTGATAAACAAACTACAGAGGTACTTTTTATTACATCTCATCCGAGTGAGTACTTAAGTATAAAAGGGGCGGAGCAGCTCTGCATTCCTAGATCGTGGCTCATCAATCTGGCGATCAACATTGTAAAGACGGTACGGTCCATTGTGGAGAACTTTGGTGACTATGAAGGGGCCTTCCCAAGTAGGAGCGAGTTTGTGTGGCTTCTGGTGATCCACTCGGAGGACCAAGTCTCCTTCTTGGAAGGCTCGACTCTTCACGTTTCTGGCATGGAATCGACGCAAGTCTTGTTGATAGATAGTCGATTGGATCATGGCCATCTCTCTTTCTTCTTCTAGAAGGTCGACTGCGTCTTGCCAGGCTTGTTCTGCTTCATCTTTAGAGTAGAGCTCGACTCGGGGTGCATTGTGAAGCAGGTCACTCGGCAGAACCGCTTCAGCTCCATAGACCAGAAAGAATGGAGTTCGCCCAGTTGACCGATTAGGAGTAGTCCTCAATCCCCAAAGAACTGATGGAAGTTCGTCGACCCACGCGCCTGCTGCTTGTTTGAGATCACACATCAACCGGGGTTTCAGTCCTTTGAGAATTAGGCCGTTTGCTCTTTCTGCTTGTCCATTCGACTGGGGTGAGCGACGGAAGCGTAGTCGACTCACGTGCCTTGAGAAGCACAAAAGGCTCTGAATTTGTCGGAATCAAAGTTTGACCCATTATCAGTGATGATGTTGTGCGGAACTCCATATATGAATATCAACTCTCTGATGAAGCTGATAGCAGTGCAGGTATCAAGATTCTTGATAGGCTTGGCTTCAATCCACTTAGTGAACTTGTCGACTGCCACCAGTACATGGGTGAAGCCGCTCCTGCCAGTTCTCAGTGGTCCAACCATATCTAATCCCCAAACAGCGAAGGGCCAAACGAGTGGAATGGTCTTCAAGGCTGAGGCGGGTTTGTGCGACATATTGGAATAGAACTGACATCCTTCACACTTGTCGACTATCTCCTTTGCCATTTCATTTGCTCTTGGCCAGTAAAACCCTGCTCGGTATGCTTTTTCCACAATGGTCCGACAGGACGCATGATGACCACAGGTCCCTGAGTGGATATCGTCAAAAATTATCTGACCTTCTTCTGGTGTTATACATTTCTGACTGACTCCAGTCGTGCTTTCCCTGTACAACTGTCCCTTTATCACAGTAAAGGCCTTGGAACGACGGACGATCTATCGAGCCTCTTCTTCCATCTCTGGGAGCTCTTTCCTTAGGATATACGCGATGTACGGCACTGTCCAGTCGGGAGTGATGACCAAAACTTCCATGATCAGGTCGACCACAGTTGTGACCTCAACTTCAGTCGGATCCGTGACACTTTTTGGCTGCGGGGTTTCTTCGGTGAACGGATCCTCTTGAACTGATGGTGTGTGGATGTGTTCCAAAAACACATTACTGGGAATGGCTTCTATCTTGGAACCTATTTTTGCCAAATCATCAGCCGCTTGATTTTTCAGTCGGGGTATATGACGAAGCTCTAACCCCTCGAATTTCTTCTCTAGCTTTCTCACTGCATTGCAGTAACCAGTCATGGCTGGGGTTCTGACGTCCCACTCCTTCATCACTTGGTTAACTACCAAATCTGAGTTGCCATAGACCATGAGGCGACGGACACCAAGTGTGATGGCCATACGCAACCCATACAAAAGTGCTTCGTATTCTGCTTCGTTATTGGAGGAATCAAAGTGAATCTGGAGCACATATGTGAGCTTATCTCCTCGGGGGGAAACCAACACTACCCCAGCACCGGAACCATTCAGCATCTTACAACCATCGAAGAACATGGTCCAGTGCTCCGAGTGAACTTGAGTCGGCAGTTGCTATTCAATCCACTCAGCGATGAAATCTGCTATTGCTTGGGACTTGATGGCTTTCTTTGCCTCAAACTTGATATCTAGGGGAAGGAGTTCAATCGCCCATTTTGCCACTCGACCAGTTGCATCTCTGTTGTGCAGAATCTCTGACAATGAGGGTATATAAATCCCATATACAAGCTTCTGATAATGAGGGTATCTTTGCTTTGATGGGGTCGAAACTTCAGAAATATAATATACTGGGCGTTGAACTTTAAAGGCTTTTCCTTCTTCTTCCCGCTCGACCGTAAGTACTGTACTGACGACTTGTCCCGTGGCTGCAATGTAAAGCAGCAAAGGCTCTTTGCTAATCGGGGCAGCAAGCACCGGCTGGGTGGAGAGCAGGGCTTTTAGCTCTGCAAACACTGCATCAGCTTTAGGAGTCCACTCGAACTTGTCTGACTTCTTCATCAGTCAGTAAAGAGGCAATGCCTTTTCACCGAGACGAGAGATGAATCGACTTAAAGTGGCCAAGCAACCAGTAAGCTTCTGGACATTGTGCACATGCACAGGATGTTTCATTCGGAGTATAGTACCAATTTTTTCTAGATTGGCGTCGATTCCTCGTTCGGAAACGAGAAAACCGAGTAACTTTCCACCAGGAACTCCGAATGTGCACTTTGATGGATTAAGCTTGATATCATACCTCCTGAGGTTGGCAAATGTCTCAGCAAGGTCAGTCAGCAGGTCGGAACCTTTCCATGACTTGACCACAATATCATCCATGTATGCTTCCACATTCCGACTGATTTGAGTGAGCAAACCCTTCTGAATCATCCTCATGAACGTGGCTCCGGCATTCTTGAGGCCAAATGGCATGGTGACATAACAGAAGCACCCGAATGGAGTGATGAAAGCTGTTTTGGTCTCATTGGGTCCATACAGACGGATCTGATGGTAACCGGAATAGGCGTCTAAAAAGGACAGGCGCTCACATCCCGCAGTCGAGTCGACTATTTGGTCGATGCGGGGGAGAGGAAAATGATCTTTCGGGCAGGCCCGATTGATATGTTTGAATTCGATGCACATGCGAAGTGACTTGTCCTTCTTGGGGACCATGACAACATTGGCAAGCCACTCGGAGTGGTAAATCTCTCGGATAAAATCTGCTGCTAAGAGCTGAGCCACCTCCTCGCCAATGGCCTTTCTCTTCTGGAAGGCGGACCGTCGAAGATGTTCCTTGACAGGTTTCACTTTTGAGTCGACTCGTAGACGGTGCCCAGCCAGCCCCCTGGGAACACCCGGCATGTCAGAAGGCTTCCATGCGAAGATGTCCCAGTTCTCACGGAGGAACTGGATGAGCGCTTCTTCCTATTTGGAGTCGAATGTTGTAGAGATATGAGTCGGAGCAGCACTGGGGTCGGTTGGGTGAATGCGAATCGGTTTTGTCTCACCGGACGACTGGAACGCTGATTCCGTAGCGTCTTCTTGGCTCGCAACAAATCACTCGGGTCTGCAGTTTTCTGGTATTCCTGCAGCTCTACCACTGCCATCTAAGCATTGATGATCTTTGAGCCTTTCTGAAAGCACTCTTCTGCCTTCTTCCGATTGCCAGTAATAGTGATCACACCTTTGGTACCAGGCATCTTCAATTTGAGGTACACATAACATGGTCGAGCCATGAAACGCGCATAAGCTGGCCTGCCCAAAATAGCGTGACAAGCACTCTGGAAATCCACAACTTCAAACGTCAACTTTTCTTTGCGGTGATTCTTGGAATCGCTGAAAACCACATCAAGAGCAATTTGGCCGAGTGACTCAGCCTTCTTTCCAGGAATGACTCCATGGAAACTCATGTTGCTGGTACTGAGTCTGGACATCAGAATGCCCATCCCTTTCAACGTCTCTGCATATAGTATATTCAGGCCACTGCCACCATCCATCAAAACTTTAGTCAGTCGAGTGCCTTCGACGACTGGGTCGACCACCAAAGCTTGCCTCCCAGGGGTGGCTATATGTGTCGGATGATCGGACTGGTCGAATGTGATGGTATTCTGAGACCATTTCAGATAACTGGGTGTCGCCGGAGCAACCATATTCACTTCTCGGTTGATAACTTTCAATCGACTTTTGCTTTCAACATCAGCATAAATCATCAGGGTGGAATTGACCTGGGGATATCCATCATCGCTATCTTCTTTGTCCTCAACTTTGTCCGACTCCTTTTCCTTATCTTTGGTCTGTTTCCCCTGGAATTGCTGGATCAAGAGCCGACACTGTCGAGTGGTATGTTTCGGGTAAATGAATTTACCCTCCTCATCTTTCTTTGTGTGGATGTGGCACGGCAAATCCATCACGCCATTCCCTTCCTTGTCCTTCACCTTCTTAGGATTCCAAGACCCTTTGGGCTTCCCTTTAAACTTTCCTTGAGTCACGGCCAAGGCTTCTCTAGGAGCAGCTAGCTCAGCTTTCCGCGTCTGCTTCCGACTGGATTTCCCTCCTCCGGTTTCGTGGGCGACTAACTTGTGCTTGCCACTCCGGAGCCGATCCTCTTCTTCACCGTTGGCATACTTGGTGGCAATCTCCATCATTCGACTCAGAGACATGTCTCCGGTTCGACCGAATTTTAGGTTTAGCTCTCTGTACTTAACGCCTTCCTTGAAGGCACAGACTGCCTGATGATCAGATACATTCTCTACCGTGTCATGCAACGTGATCCATCTCTAGATGTAATCCCTCAAAGTTTCATTCAACTTCTGCACACAAGATTGCAGCTCTGTCAACCCTGTTGGTCGCTTGCAAGTTCCTTCAAATGTTCTGACAAACACTCGGGCAAGATCTTCCCAAGTGTAAATGCTGCTGCGTGCTAACTGATTCAACCATGCTCTAGCCGAGCACTCCAACATAAGAGGCAGGTGTTTCATGGCCACCTCATCGTTGCCGCCGCCAATCTGAACAGCCACTCGGTAGTCTTCAAGCCAAGTATTAGGCTTGGACTCACCAGTGAACTTACTGACTCCAGTCGCCAACCCGAAGTTGGGACGAATCACCGCGGCCCTGATGGCTCTGCTGAAACACTTTGGTCCTGAGACGTGTACTCTATTGCTGGTGAGTACTGTCGGATTTCGGGTTCTGGCAGACCCTTGAGGTTCGAACACTAGGGTGCGTGCGGAGATTCAACCCTCTACCGGCTCGCTCCTCGCCGAACCGCTAGGACCTAATCTACCAAACATAACAGCACAAGAGACACAAGATTTATACTGGTTCAGGCCACCATTGTGGTGTAATACCCTACTCCAGTGTGTGGTGTGGTGGATTGCCTCTTGGGCTGATGATGAACAATACAGGGAGGAACAGCCTCGCGAGGGTCTGTTCTTGGCTGGTGCTACTTGGTTCTGGCTCTTGGATTCTTGATCCGGTCTCTAGATGTCTCTACCCCGGGGGTGGCTAGTCCTATTTATAGGCAAAGGCCCTGGGCCTCTTCCCAAATATTGAGCGGGAAGGGCGCCAAAAATTGGCCATTTTGAAGGGGAACAGCGGGTACACTTATCCTGACTAAAGTTGGTCCTCGCCTGTCAAAGGCTCTGGTGGTGACGCCGGCTTGGGCTCCACAATGACTTCCTTCCGGCGTTGGGCTGGTCTTGGTCTTGTTGCACCGAAATGGACGCCTTTGCTTGATGCTCTCGCCTGCGCCTGCTCCCTTTGCACCAAAGAGGAAAGGAGGACACTGCGCGGGCTGGCGCCCGACTGGCGCCCTTGGTCGTCATGGCTTGCGTCATAGTCACCTCGCGAGGTACCCCGCCTTGAACTCTCCGCCTCCTCATGAGCCAGCCTGACGAGGCCGTGCCTGAGGAAGCTCCTTGTCGTTCGCCCTGCGAGGCTTGGCCCCTCGCGAGGGTCTTGAGCTTGTGTTGATGAAGACGGGCTGTGCTGGGCCTCCTTTGAGCCACGTCGCAGGCCGCAGGCAGGCAAGTCTGGGGACGCCCGTTCCCAGAATGCCGACAGTACCCCCGGGCCCACGGCGCGCCCAAACTTGGCTGAGCAGTGAGGCGAAAGGGCAAGTGCGAAGCGTTGCGGGCCCTAACAGCCTGCGACCTTGGGCGCCGCGTGGCGGTTGATTGGACGTGGGTGCCTCTACTTCCCCACAACGCCTTGGTAACCACACGGATTCGACAAGTCCCTACATGCAAAGCGGGTCATGATTACCTGCGATCGCGGAGGTCGACGGTTGGCCTCCGCCGGCTATAAGTACGAAACGACACGCGCCCTTCCGGTCTATCCCCCTGCTTCTTCTTCTTCCTGGACCTTGCTCCGTCTTGCTGCAATGGCTCCGATCCGCCGGTTCTCCACGGAAGAGAAGGGATAAGCTCCCCAAGAGGATCCTGATCCGCTTCCCCCGAAGAAGCGGCCTGCCCTCTTGCGTCAGGGCACGGGCACTCGCCAGGAAGCGTCAAGACCCTGGTGTGAGCGGACACCACCAGGGTTCCCTCTTCCCTTGTATGCGCACATTGGTGGCTCTGAAGGAGTCGATGCCAAACGCCACGAGCGGCGCCGCCGATGGCGCCGGCGGGTCACGAAGGTGTGCGTCTTCCCCCTGGAGTCCACGCTAAGGGCTCCCGCCGAGAGTTCATGCTTCACGCCGCCACGCCTCCTAAGTCTTGGATTCGTCTCCCCTCCTTCTTCGCCTCCGTGGTCCAGCGGGGGGAACCCCTCGGGCTTTGGCTGTAGCACGCCGGCTGCGGCACCCTCGCGACTGGGGCAGAGGTCGCGGTCGTTGCCCCGGGCGAGGTCTTCATGACTCGAGGCTGGGGCGAGGTCGCCCGGGTCTGTAGGACGAGGGGCGCCCTCACGATCCATCTAGAGTACGACGGTGCTTCGGTGATGTCCTTCAAGGTCTTCGATGCGGAGGGTCGCCGGCTGGAGTGAAGCCCCGAGAGAGGTGGTCGGGACCCTGCTGCGGCGAGACAGAGGCCGGCCGACCGCTCCCTTGGCCGCCCCTCAGGCGACGAAGGGGCCGGAGGATCCAGCGACTCCGCCGAGCTCTTCGCGACTCCGGAGACGAGCGACGACAGCTACGAGCCCCCGAGCCTGCGCCGTTCCCGGAGCAGGGCGGACTCGTCAGGCCGTCACCGTCCCTGATCTGGATGGGGTTGGTGTCGGTGCTGGGCGGCCCGCTGTTGATGATGGCGTCTGCCACGATGCCCCCTGTAGTTAGGACTCCTTAGGATTCACGCCTTTTGCTCCTGCGAGGAGCCAAGAATATACCCCACAGGGGCTTGTAAGATGTTTGTAGCTTCGTCTGTCGACATGATCCTTATTGTGAAGCAGTGTGAGATGCTCATTCCGTTTTAGCTTAGTTTCCTCCTTTCAGACCTTGCGAGGGCTTGATGCTCTGCACCGACAGGTCCCAGTCCCAAGGCGGCTTCAGCCGTCGCTGGTATGCCAGGTCGTGATGCCGTGGTCAAGGCCAGGAGGTGAGAGACCCGAGGTCCGGTAAGAGCCCCTGAGTCGCGATGCTCAGGAGGTCCCCCTTAGCGCCCAAGCAGCCATCATGCGGTGAGAAAGGAGGGCGACGTTGCTAACATGGGATTGCACTTGGTGCGGGGGCGGTGCTGCGATAACCAATGCTTCTGGAGAGTGACTTATCTCGAGGGTCAGAAAAACGCTTCCTGGTGCGGCGCCAGATCCATGCCTTGGCCGACGTGAGGTTGCTTGGCGACGCTCCTTGAGGGACCCTGCAGGCTCATCACAGAAGGACCGAGGGTTTGTCGCGACAATCGACAGTTAGCCGTTAGTTGCTGTGGAGGGGCGTGAGAGGCCTTGCGAGGTGTATTGGGTTACCCGTGAGCCAGCGCGGGACTCACGGGGCCCTACCTCAAGGCGGGTAGCGCCTGGCTCCGGGCCTTATCTTCGAGTGTGTTCCTGTAAATTTGGCCAGATGCCGGTGCTCTACGTCTTTGGGTCCCGGCTCTCGGGCTGGTCTCAGCCGTCGCTGGCATGCCAGGTCGCGATGCCATGGACAAGACCAGAGGGTGAGGGCCAGAGAGCCGGTAGGAGCCCTGAGTCGCGATGCTCAGGCACCCCCCCCCTTTAACGCGCAAGCTGGGTTAGATGACGAAACTCTACGTCCTCGGGTCCCGGCTCTCGGGCTGGTCTCAGCCGTTGCTGGCATGCCAGGTCGCGATGCCATGGACAAGACCAGAGGGTGAGGGCCGGAGAGCTGGTAGGAGCCCTGAGTCGCGATGCTCAGGCGCCCCCCCTTTAACGCGCAAGCTGGGTTAGATGACGAAACTCTACGTCCTCGGGTCCCGGCTCTCGGGCTGGTCTCAGCCGTCGCTGGCATGCCAGGTCACGATGCCATGGACAAGACCAGAGGGTGAGGGCCGGAGAGCCGGTAGGAGCCCTGAGTCACGATGCTCAGGCACCCCCCTTTGACGCCCAAGATTCCGACACCCGGGAGAAGAAGGCACCAAATAACAAGCATGGTGGATCGAAAGCTTAGCCCTAAGATAAATGCAAGAGGGATACATGCCGCTGGGACAGGCCCGAGCGGCTTGAGGATGATGCAGCCCGAGGGGCGCCCCCAATAAGGTAAGCTAAGGACATGAAATAAAATGGATACATGCCGCAGGGACGGACCCACGCGGCCTGGGAATAATGCGGCCCGAAGGGCGCTCCCAGCCATAAACGGAACTTAAAAGATGTCACCTGATGATGTTGGGGACGAAGGGGTGTTGGTGTAGCAGACTCGGTGGGCTGTGGGAGCCGGTGTAAGTGCATCTAGTGCCACCCCTAGTTGGTTTTGGAGTATTGACGACAAAGTTCGTTGAGGGACTGATGCGTCTGTGAGAATTGCAGGATAACGCAGGTAGTGTCCCTCATTGATTCGGTTTACCTAACGGAGATGACCCCTAAAAATGTATGAAGACATTGAAGACAATGGTGGTATGAGAAGATATTCATATTGAAGACTATGACATGAGAAGACATTGTGTGAAGACACTGGAGCGCGAAGACTGTGTGGCTTCGTTGTTTCCTTTTCTTCTTTGTTGAGTCATAGGAACCACTGTACTGTTAAGTGGGGTCCAAGTGAACTAAGTCAGAGTGACTGAAGTGATGCTCAACTCAAATCCTATGTCTTCGAGCGAAGACAATAAGAGCAAACCTTATCCAGAGCTGGATGAGTCAGCTTTGCTTGTAGCCCAAGTAAAGTTGCTGCGTGTGTTTGAAATCTGACCATTGGAACACATGTCAGTTCCTTAGTGACCCAGGGTCATTTTGGACAAATCAGGTCGGGTTGCCTAGTGGCTATAAATAGCCCACCCCCTACACCATAAATTGGTGGCTGCTTAGAGTTTGTGCACGGCTTTTGTCGTTTGAGAGCAACCCACCTCGAAGCATTTGAGAGAGAGAAATCCTTGCGAGGACAAAGCCCAAACACCTAGAGCCAAAGAGTGTTAGGCATCACTGAAGTCTTTCTGTCTGTGTGACCTGAAGACTTATTACACTTGAGGACTGTGAATCCTCCAGCCGGTTAGGCGTCGCGTTCTGAGCATCCAAGAGTCATTGTGGATTGCCGGTGAACGAAGTCTGTGAAGGTTTGGATGTCTCCCATGAAGACTTACCAGAGTGATTAGGCGAGGACTGGGTGTCCTTAGCTCAAGGGGAATAAGGTGAAGACACGGTCTTCTGAGTTAAATCTCAGCCTCCCTAACCAGACGTACATTTGTCACAGCAACTGGAACTGGTCCAACAAATCCTGTGTCTTCAACAAGCAACTGGTTCTATCCCTTCCAACCTTACTTAAGTTTGTCTTCGTGAAGTCATTGCCTATCTGTTTATCTGTTTGACTTCATTGCTTGACTACTATTGTTGATTGGCTTCACACTATCTTCCATCTTGATCCTTACTACCTAACTGCTATTAGTCATGTACTTTCACATCATTACATACATGACTATGGCTTGTTTAGGGTAGTTTATCTTCCGCTGCATATCAATTAGGTTGTTTCTGTTGTTTGTCTTCGAAACTTCCAAGTTTTGAAGACTTTCATAAAAATCGCCTATTCACCCCCCCTCTAGTCGATACTAGCACTTTCAATTGGTGTCAGAGCAAGGTACTCCCTTGTTCTGTGTGATTCAGTTTAACCACCTGGAGTTTCAGCTATGTCGACTGCAGGATTGAGGAACATATCGTGTCCCGCCTTTGACGGTCATGAGTATCCCCGATGGAAGGCCATGATGAAGAAGCTACTCATGTCCATGGATAGCGAACTATGGACCGTCACTGAGATTGGACTCACTGATCTATGCAAGATGGCAGAGGCTGATGACATTCGCAAGTATACTCTATTGAACCTCACAGCGAAGGACGTCATCTACTGTCATCTATCCCGAAATCAGTTCAGGAATGTTATGCACCTCAATCACGCGAAGCTAATCTGGGACTGGCTCTCTGATGTATACGAAGGTCATCGCACTCGTCATGATCCGCGGTTTGAGGACTACAAGGAATCTCTCAAGGAAATGACCTTTGCACCTGAATCATCATCATCCTCATCATGCCACATGGCAAGGGGTGATAAGGTAACTGAATGCTATCTCTCTGAATCTAGTGATGATGAATCAGGTGATGAATTTGGCCCCAGTTATGACAAGCTTGCTTCCCTTGCCACTAAACAACAAAGAATCTTGGAAAAGGTTCAAGACATGCTTAGTAAAAGCGATGATATGTTGGGTGAAGAAATGGATCAGTCAAAAGCTTTGGCTGATAGTCTTTAGAGACTTCATGCTAAGTTTGACGCCCTTCAAGATCAACATAATGCTCTCTTATCTGATCATGAGAAGCTGTCTTCTGAATGTCTTCAAAGAAAGCTAGACCTTGAAAGGATAAGAGTGGATTATGAAGATCTTCGGAAGGAGCGAGATTCACTTCGCGGCCAACAGATCAGTTCCGCTCAGGATGGATTTGAACCACCATGTCTAAAATGCATTGAGCATGATAATGCTACAACTGTTGCTGGATGTTCCACTGCTGCTACCGTTTCATTGTCTTCACCTACTGATGTGGTCACTAACCCCTCTGCGGAGGATACCACTGCTGTTGCTAATGAAAATGCTATGTTGAAGACATTGCTTGAAACAGGGATGTACAAAAGTTTGAAGGGACATCAGACTCTCTGCGATGTCCTCAAAAAGCAGATTCTAAACCAAAACCCTAGGAAAGAGGGTGTTGGGTTCGAAAGGAAAATGAATGTTGATGGCTCGTACTGGAAGCCTGAGCAGTACCCCAAAACCACATGGGTTGCTGCAAAGGAACCTTCAGCAGATCCATCCACTTTATCTGGCTTTACCTGTGCTAATCCAATTATCATTGATGAATCCTTTGATGCAAACTATAAGATGTTCAAAAAATCAGAATGGTGAAGTGTTTGCTAGGTACATTGGTACTAACTGCAGGAATGGACCACCTATGAAGAAGATCTGGGTACCTAAGCGGTACATTGAGAATCTTCCTATGAATGTCGTCATGACACCACCAAGGAAGAAGACAAACCCCAGACCTATAGCTTCACATGTCCCAAAGGCTTCATACAGATACAGAACTCACATGAGTCACCCTAACGCCAATGTTTTGCAGGGAAATCATGCTCAAACTTATGAATATGAGCGTGTATCTTCGAACCGCTATGTTCATAGGACTAAGAGCTTTTCTGCTTATTCATATGAGTATCATTCATCTCCTGCAAGGCTATTTGCTAGGGCTTCAAAGCCAAAATTCTCAGATGCTGCACTTAGACTCATTGCTTCTAAGCCCCCACTGAAGATGTGGGTGGCAAAGAAGAACTAACTCTCTTTTGCAGAAAATGGTCTCCAGCCAGCAATCAATGGCGTCCGATACTATTGCTGGGGACCTAAAACTCATTAAGGACGCATGATAAAATGTCATTCTATATACTTCCTCTGAATTTCTTATCAGTCATACTATGTCCTAACCTTGATATAAGATGTGATTGTCCCTATATGTGTCAAATGCTTATGCTTCACAACACTCTTGTGAAGCCTATCCTCCTAACTGCATTGTAGGGTACATCACCAAAAGCTTCAAAATGGATTATGGACAGTGGATGCACAAATCATATGACTGGTGATCGAAGTCTTCTCATGGACTCAACCTTACGTCCATCCGACAAGAGTCACATCACATTTGCTGACACTGGTAAAAGCAAGTCTTTGAAGGGTATCGAAAAGATGATCTATACATGGTAGATTTCTCAGCAGGTCCACAGCTTGCCGTATGTCTTCTCACAAAAGCTTCAGAATGCTGGCTCTGGCATCGAAGGCTGGGACATGCTGGCATGAGGAACTTACACTCACTCGTCAAGAAGAAGCATGTCATTGGCATCGAAGATGTCAAGTTCAAGAAGGATCATCTGTGTGGTGCCTGTGAAGCTGGAAAGATGACAAGGGCAAAGCACCCCTCGGAGACAATCATGACAACATCTCAACCCTTCGAGCTATTACACATGGACTTATTTGGACCTACTCACTACTCCACCCTCACAACAACTGCCTGTCTCTATGGCTTCGTCATTGTTGATGACTACTCAAGATACACATGGGTTCATATAATTCTTTACAAGACTGAAGTGCAAGATGTCTTTAGGCGCTTTGCAAATCGAGCTATGAACAACTATGGTGTGAAGATCAAGCACATCAGAAGTGACAATGGCACTGAATTCAAGAACACTGGACTTGATCTGTACCTGGATACAATGGGAATCACTCATGAGTTCTCTGCTCCGTACACACCTCAGCAAAACGGCATTGTTGAGCGCAAAAACAGAACCCTCATTGAGATGGCTCGAACAATGCTAGATGAGTACAAGACACCAAGAAAGTTCTGGCCTGAAGCTATTGATACAGCATGTCACATCATCAACCGTGTATACATTCATAAGCTTCTGAACAAAACATCATATGAGCTGCTTACTGGCAAGAAGCCAAACGTCAGTTACTTCAGAGTATTTGGAGCAAGATGCTGGATAAAGGATCCCCATCATAAGTCAAAATTTGCACCTAAGGCTCACGAAGGCTTCATGCTTGGTTATGGAAAGGATTCACACTCCTACAGAGTCTTCAACCTTTATCTATACAAAATCGTTGAAACTGTGGACGTGAAATTTGATGAAACCAATGGTTCACAGAGAGAGATCCTGCCAAGTACACTGGATGAAGCTTCTTCAAATGAGGCAATCAAGTTGATGGGAACTGGTGAAATCATGCCCTCTGAAACACCACCTGAAGAGGAACTTATCATCTGTGCACCAAATCAACCTGAAGGCAATACTCAGACCGAAGACAATCCTCCAAATGATGACAATGGTCAGCCAGAGCAAAATCTTCGTCCTATTCATCCTCGTGTTGCAAATGAAGTTCAAATAGAGAAGATAATTAACAGCATCAATGCACCTGGTCCGCTCACTCGATCAAGAGCAACACAACTAGCAAACTTCTGTGGGCACTTTTCATTTGTGTCAATATCAGAACCCAAGAAAGTTGCTGAAGCTTTTATGGAACCAGAATGGATTCAAGCCATGCAAGAAGAACTTCAACAGTTCAAACTGAATAATGTCTGGGAACTTGTCAAGCAACCTGATCCTCGCAAGCATAACATCATTGGAACAAAGTGGATATATCGAAACAAGCAAGATGAGCATGGTCAAGTCGTCAGAAACAAAGCATGTCTTGTGGCTCAAGGATATACTCAAGTTGAAGGAATTGACTTCGATGAAACATTTGCTCCTATTGCTAGGCTTGAAGCTATTCGTATACTGCTAGCCTACGCTAATCAGCACAATATCTTGCTATATCAAATGGATGTAAAGAGTGCATTTCTCAATGGCAAGATTGAAGAAGAAGTATATGTCGCTCAACCACCTGGCTTTGAAGATCCAAAACATCTTGATATGGTGTACAAGCTAAACAAGGCACTGTATGGACTCAAACAAGCCCCTCGTGCCTGGTATGATACAATCAAAGACTTCCTGAAGAGCAAAGGCTTCAGACCCGGATCCCTCGATCCCACTCTCTTCACAAAGACATATGATGGTGAACTGTTTGTGTGCCAAATATATGTGGATGACATAATCTTCGGATGCACCAACCAGAAGTATAGTGATGAGTTTGGGTACATGATGCAAGAGCAATATCAAATGTCCATGATGGGTGAGCTGAAGTTCTTCCTTGGTCTTCAAATTCGTCAGCAAAGGAATGGCATCTTCATATCTCAAGAGAAATACCTCAAAGACTGTCTGAAGAAGTTTGGAATGGAAGACTGCAAAGGCTACACGACGCCAATGCCAGCCAAACACCATCTTAGTCCCGACGACAATGGTAAAGAGTTCGATCAGAAGGTATATCGCTCCATGATTGGTTCTTTGCATTATTTATGTGCATCTAGGCCAGATATTATGCTTAGTGTTTGCATGTGTGCTCGATTCCAAGCGGCACCAAAGGAATTGCATCACTTAGCTGTGAAGCGAATTCTCCGATATTTGGCTTACACCCCAACACTCGGATTATGGTATCCCAAGGGCTCAAAATTTGATTTGGTTGGATTCTCGGATGCTGATTATGCTGGTGACAAGGTGGATCGCAAGTCTACATCAGGCACATGCCATTTTCTTGGTCGATCACTTGTCTGTTGGTCTTCGAAGAAGCAAAACTGTGTATCACTCTCAACTGCTAAATCTGAATACATTGATGCTGGATCCTGTTGTGCTCAGCTTCTATGGATGAAGCAAACTCTCAAGGATTATGGCATCAACCTGAATCAAGTACCTCTCTTCTGCGACAACGAGAGTGCCATCAAAATAGCCAACAATCCAGTCCAACACTCAAAGACAAAGCACATTGAAATACGTCATCACTTTCTCAGAGATCATGTTATGAAGAAAGATATCGATATCATTCACGTCAACACTGAAGAGCAACTGGCAGACATCTTCACAAAGCCCTTGGACGAGAAAAGGTTTTGCAAGTTACGGTGTGAGCTAAATATCTTGGAATCCTCTAATGTCCTGTGATCAGGCACACATCCTAACACTTATGAATGTTGATGACTTAGATGTGCAACACACAAAGTAATGTATATCTTCAATTAATGAAGATTTACACTCTGCGTGTGAATATATTAACATGGAATTTGACTTCGGAGTGCCACGATAATTGTGCGCCATGTCTGGGTCTAATACTTCCTATATGGTGGGTAACGCCACCACCAACTTTCTTTGTTTGAAGTGTTTCACTCAAGGCGTTGTATTGCAATGACTTCGCATTTGGTTTGTATTCAGTTTCAATTTGTCTTCATGACTTTCTGCACTATGATGATTTGATTGCTTTCTGATAATATATATATATATATATATATATATATATATATATATATATATATATATATATATATATATATATACTAGTGTTTTGTCCTCTACAGCATTCACTTATAGCTATGTCTTCAAGATTGGAACTTTTGAACTAAGTGAATGTGATCGGACCCTAACCTCTCTATGCTTCCTATCTCAAAATCTATCTGTCCAAATCATATGCATTCTATTGAAACTGTCAAATGTCTTCTATGCGTCCTACTCAGCAGAAGGCAAAGAGACAAACATTAAATCTGTTTTAATGGCTCATCTTTACTGTTGAAATCCGGAGAAGCCGGAACAACTCTCCGACATGCCTGGCGGGCGTGGGAACGTGGGACAACTCTGAGTGTGTTGCATGCTTGACACGTACCCCTCATATATGAACCGCCAGGGGCACCAGCATAATTGCGCTGTGTCTCTCACCTACTTATAAATACCTGTCCCCTGCGGTAAAGAAATCCTTCTTCCACCTCTCCACCTCCGTCAAAACCCTAGCGCCACAGCTAGCTCGCGACGACGCCGGCGACGAAGCGCTTAGCTGCCGCGACTTCTCCGACACCATCCTCACGCCGGCCGCGGACATCGTCCTCTCCGCCGTCGCCGTAGGTGTCCTCCGTCGCCAAGTTAGGGCACGGTGGGCTGAACTGCTCGGTCTCCTATTCCTCCATCTAGCAGTTCTTCATGCGGTAATTATAACTCTATTTTTACCACCTTTTTGATCTTCAAGATTCATCCTGTTTAGCGAAAGTAGTTTCTTTCTATTCAAGCTAGATCTATTCCGTCTGCATATCATACTGCTTAGTCGATTCACTTAGATTTCTTGCCTAGTTTGATTCCTCACTTGTACTTATTCACGGATTGGTACAAATCTGGAACCAACTCACCTATATAAGTGAATGTCTTCGCATCATGAGGTCAATGTCTTCAAACTGATTTATCTTCAAAATCTTCTGAGAATGCATATGACCTCTTCCCCTTCCCTCGCATCTCTAATGCTGTCACAGGTACATGTCCGTGGGAGAATCCCTTGGTTCTCATAGTCTGCATTCGTTTGCAGAATACTTACAGCATCATATAAATTCTCCTGAAGCCAGTTCCTGCTTGACCAGCAAGAGTAAATCTCTGAAGCCTTTGAACGTATTGAAGCCTTTCAGCTTGAAGTTCATGGCTGCGGAAAAATCAGCAAGGAAGGGTGGGAGACAGCGCAGAGAAGGAACATCTAAAGATCTGCCTGATGATTTAGCAGAACTGTACAAGACAGATCCTGAAGAGAATTATCATCAGAGGAAGACGCGAATCCAATGGATTCGACGCTATTGGGCAGAGGAATGGTTCAAGTACAAGTTTGTAACGAAGGAATATGTAGAGAAGAATGCCATCAAGAGACCTTGGGGCGATATCCTCTATCGAGGACTTCAACCCAAGAGCCTAGCTGAAGCCATTGATCAAGGCTTCTATCCCTGCATGGTCCGTGGGCCACAGCCTGCGAACGCAGATCCCACCTCACTACTATGGTGTCGTGACGACTCTCTTTTCAAGCGCAACTACCAGTTTGCTGTGGCTTCGGCCAAGAAGAACAAGAAGTCCTTGGGTTTGGACTTCAACCCAGGTCCCTCTGCTCCCCGTGCTGACGGCTCCCGTGAAGCTAATCCCAATGTCATTGGCCCCTACGCCAACCTTGACGACCTCATCACTTACATCATGGTCCAAGGCGCCAGAGTAGATCATTCTGACAATGGTGCTGACTCTGAGGAAGCCCCTGCTCCTCCTCCAAAGCCGCAGAAGCAAAAGAAGTCAAAGGCTTTAACCTCAGCTGCACCTCCGAAGACTTTGCGTGCGAAGCCACTGGCCACTGCACCTCCTGAAGCCAGTGTGCAGTCTGAAGATCAATCCCGTGTCTCCAAGAGAAGGGAGAAGAAGAAGCAACTTGTCAGACCATCTGATCAAAGAGTCTTGACTCCTACCGCAATTCTGTGTGAAGAACCCATTGATCTATCAAGTGATGAAGATCTTGCTGATGACGCTCTTGAGCAGCTGATCAAAAGCAAAGAAGAAGCAGAAATCTTCAGCAACTTACCTCTCTTTGATGTGGCCATCATCCACAATTTCATTGATGAGTGGTTCGACACCCCTAACGTCAGCTTTGAAGATTTACAGCTCCCCATTGGCCTCAGCATCGCCTTCAATGGCGCCATTGCTTCTGAGCTAGCTCTTTCTCAGCGCATCGTTGAGCTCAAGAACAAGATTGACTATGAGAAGGCTTAGTTCAAGAAGCATGTGGCCAAGCTAAGTGTTCAAGACGTCCGCAACTTCAAAGTCATGCTCCATGAGCTTAAAGAAGCTTTTCTCAAGAAACGCCAAGAAGCACAGGGCTCACGAGAGCGCATGAAGATTTTGGCTGATAAGTGTGTGCTCGCCTACAATGAGGCTGAGAAGCGCAAGTCACTTGGCCGTCCTGGCATTGACCCAGAATGGCTGCGACGAGGAAGAAGAAGCACCCTGCTGAACAGCCTGAGCCTTCAAGCCAAGAAGCCCCTCGCATTATCTTCCCAAGCAGCATGACTAGCTCGAAGCCAAAGGTCACCACAACCGCTTCAGAACAGAAGAAGACGAGGGCTGCCGAGGCTGACGCCAGAAAGAGAAAGAACACTGAAGCCTCTGATGCCGCTCCCTCCAAGAAGAAGCGCAAGACCAAGAAGACTAGGGCTTCTTCCACAGAGCCCTTAGTCGTTGAACCCATTTCCGTGGTTCGCCCTGTGTCAGTACATCAAGAATGAAGAATGGTTGTCCATGAGCCTGCTACCACAGAGGCTCATGAGGCTGAACATATTCCAGCAGCTGAACCCACCGCTGCTGAAGACATTGGTCAAGATGACAATGTAAATGATGATGAAGTTCTTCCTCAGATCGAACATGAAGTGGTATCATCGCCTGTTCTTACGAACAGCGAACTCATCAGCATTGGTCGTCCATTGACGCCAATTGCTTAGGATGCTTCGTGGGCTGATCACCCACAACAACAACAAGACTCCCCCAGTATTCCCCAACAACAACAACAAGCTACACCCCCAGTGCAAGAAGAGGATGAAGACTTTCAGGCTCAGCCAACTCCATCTCCTAACTTGAAGCCAGCACTTCGCAGGCTTCGCAGAGGACAAAGGCCTGAAGTCCCTCTGTCGAGCTTTCCAGAAGGAGAAGTGCAACGTTCACCTGTTGCACGGCAAGTATTTTCTGAACCTGCTCCAACTGTGAATGTTTCTGAGTCTGAAGCACATGCTGCTGAAGACATTCCGGCTACATCAGCCGAAGAAAATGAAGAAGAAGTATGTGTTCCTACTCCCCCAGCGATTGAAGAAGAAGCAGTTCCAGATGTGAACGTGCCTGTGCCCGACCCTCCGGTTCGTCAAGAGGAGGCTGACAATGTTGAGGCTGCCACCGCCAACGCCAATGAAGCCAATGACATAGTCATGGATGACGCTAATGTGGAGCCTGCACCAACTAGTGTGCCTGAAGCAATTGTGGGCACAGATCATGAAACCAATGAGGTTGCTGCACCTGAAACCAATGAGGTTGCTGCACCTGAAACCAATGAGGATGCTGCACCTGAAGCCAATATGACTACTGCTCCTGAAGTACCTGTTGTGCAGCCTGACTCCTCTGATGTTGCCCCTGCTCCTGTTCTGCCACCAAGGCCTCACACTATTGAGCAAGCATACAATCACGGTCAGCTTACCACTGTCCGATGGCCCATTCTGGTGCCTCCGCCTTCTGCCTCAGGACCGCAGTTTGACTATCATGTTGAGCATAGGCCTCAGGTCCAGAAGCCAAAGCCCAGGTTGCCAAGGTTTCCAGGTACTACCAACTCATCAGGGTCATTCAATGCAAATGGCTTCAAAAGCCACAATACCTTCTTTGACAGCGCCAAGAACCCCTACTCTAAGCCAAGGATATCATCAGAACGGTTCTGGAGCTATCAGCAGAGAAGCAATTACTCCTGCGTACTATATGATCAAGGGCGCATTTTCCCTCACATGTGCCTTGACACTGAAGCTATCACTGGATTGCCGTGCTTAGAAGAAGCACTTGATTGCTTTCACGATGCTGGTCTGCTCCACTTTGTGACGGAAAAAGAACATTGGAATGAAGAGCTATTGCTTCAATTCTATGCCACTCTGCACATTCGCGGCTACTACAGGGACATCAAGACATGGGTTCTCGAGTGGATGACTGGAAATGTTCATCATGAAGCCAAAGCTATGGATATCATTGAGCTTACAGGGCTAGCCACTCCTGGAGAACTCTATGAACCTGACTATCAGCAACACCGCAATGCTGTGGAAAGCATCTTTCATAAGCCAGAACCCAATATGAGCCAGATGCTGAGCATGATGAAGCCTTTGCCATCTGACGCTGAGTATCCCACACATTTCTTTGTTGAAGACCTTGAGTATCTGCCTCGCACCATATATCATATTGTCAGGCAAACTCTATGGCCAGTCAAGGGACATTCATCAGCGGCCAAGCTTGAAGGAGCTATGAAGACTTTGGTCTTCTATATTCTCAATGGCATCAGCTTCAACACTCAGGAATTCTTCATCAGGCAACTTGCTGCTTCCGGCTCTGACCTATTTGGTCTGAAGTTTTATGCTCCATGGGTCATGCGCCTCATCAAGCGACACTCATCTGTCAATTATCATCCCTCTGCTCTCAATCATATAATCTTTCTGCCAGAGGTTGATATGTCAGTTGATGCTATATATTCTGACCCTGCCAAGACACCGCTTTGTCTTCAGAACATTGAGCACCAAAGCTTCACTCAGCCTGTTGAAGGTGTTCAAGCAGCAACATGAATCTATCCACTGGCTGGTAACACACGTCTGCCTCACAGAGCGCCCACTGAAGTCACTGAAAGCACCATTGCCCAAAGGCCTCGGAAGCATTCTCGTGTTCTCAATGACCGAGAACTTCTTGTGGCTCTTCATCAGAAACAGGATAAGCATCATTTCTGGCTCAAGAGGCAGATGCAAAGCCTCTTGGTGGATGTCAATCGCATTCGCAACCTTGCCACCAAGAATGCCTTTGTTGCTCATGAAACCTGCCGGCGATCATGGAAGAGTTTGACCTTGCTCAGTGCTGAAGCTGGTCTTCAAGACGATGGCTTCAATGAAAGATTCCAGTTCGACTCCACTCCTCCACGGACTGCTACCCTGTGTCGAACTCCATCTCTTGAAGACTCTGAATATTCCTCTTCCGTGGCAACAGTTAATGCCAGAGTGATCGATGATCAAGATAACGCTACTTCACCACCTCCTACTACTGCGCGCATCGACACTGCACCAAGTTCGTCTGCACCGCCAACCAACAACAGCAACCCTGCTGCTTCACCTACTCATGATGACAAGTAGATGCTCTATGTCTTCAAACCTTTTTGGTCATTACTGACAAAAGGGGGGGAAGCGTATGAGTTGATAGTCTTCAAGCGGGTTCATATGGGCGGTTGCATTATATTTTGCTGCGTGCTTACAACTCTTGCGTTTTGAAACATTTGGTTCTTTGAGTTGTAACACCTAAACTTGATGGTCGTCTGCTACTTCTGCTACTTATTTGCTTTACTATGATGCGATGATAGATTCCGCATGTGCGATGATAACTTCCGCACTTAGATCATTCTGCAAACGTCCATTTTTCATTATGCATGTCATTCTACTTGCTATATCATTTCATGCATGATGAATTATCTTCATAAGTTCAAGTGGATCTCCTTAAGTACAACCTGCCATGTGCATTTGCATTCCAAAAGCAAATTACTTATATGCACATCTTCAGGGGAGCCCTTGCAACTTATGAAGACAATTCCCTATCCCTACAATTTCACATACTTTATCCCCGTTGAAAACTTCAACCAGTTTGTCATCAATCACCAAAAAGGGGGAGATTGTAAGTGCATCTAGTTCCACCCCTAGTTGGTTTTGGAGTGTTGACGACAAAGTTGGTTGAGGGACTGATGCGTTTGTGAGAATTGCAGGATAACGCAGGTAGTGTCCCTCATTGACTCGGTTTACCTACCGGAGATGACCCCTAAAAATGTATGAAGACATTGAAGACAATGGTGGTATGAGAAGATATTCATATTGAAGACTATGACATGAGAAGACATTGTGTGAAGACTTTGGAGCGCGAAGACTATGTGGCTTCGTTGTTTCCTTTTCTTCTTTGTTGAGTCATAGGAACCACCGTACTGTTAAGTGGGGTCCAAGTGAACTAAGTCAGAGTGACTGAAGTGATGCTCAACTCAAATCCTATGTCTTCGAGCAAAGACAATAAGAGCAAACCTTATCCAGAGCTGGATGAGTCAGCTTTGCTTGTAGCCCAAGTAAAGTTGTCGCGTGTGTTTGAAATCTGACCGTTGGAACACGTGTCAGTTCCTTAGTGACCCAGGGTCATTTTGGACAAATCAGGTCGGGTTGCCTAGTGGCTATAAATAGCCCACCCCCTACACCATAAATTGGTGGCTGCTCAGAGTTTGTGCACGGCTTTTGTCGTTTGAGAGTAACCCACCTCGAAGCATTTGAGAGAGAGAAATCCTTGCGAGGACAAAGCCCAAACACCTAGAGCCAAAGAGTGTTAGGCATCACTGAAGTCTTTCTGTCTGTGTGACCTGAAGACTTATTACACTTGAGGACTGTGAATCCTCCAGCCGGTTAGGCGTCGCGTTCTGAGCATCCAAGAGTCATTGTGGATTGCCGGTGAACGAAGTCTGTGAAGGTTTGGAAGTCTCCCTTGAAGACTTACCAGAGTGATTGGGCGAGGACTGGGTGTCCTTAGCTCAAGGGGAATAAGGTGAAGACACGGTCTTCTGAGTTAAATCTCAGCCTCCCTAACCAGACGTACAGTTGTCACAGCAACTGGAACTGGTCCAACAAATCCTGTGTCTTCAACAAGCAACTGGTTCTATCCCTTCCAACCTTACTTAAGTTTGTCTTCGTGAAGTCATTGCCTATCTGTTTATCTATTTGACTTCATTGCTTGACTACTATTGTTGATTGGCTTCACACTATCTTCCATCTTGATCCTTACTACCTAACTGCTATTAGTCCTGTACTTTCACATCATTACATACATGACTATGGCTTGTTTAGGGTAGTTTATCTTCCGCTGCATATCAATTAGGTTGTTTCTGTTGTTTGTCTTTGAAACTTCCAAGTTTTGAAGATTTTCATAAAAATCGCCTATTCACCCCCCCCCCCTCTAGTCGATACTAGCACTTTCAGCCGGTCCTCACGAGCCCCCAGGCCCGGGGGCCTCAGGAGGCTCCGGAGGCGCTAGCGGCTCCTCGCGGGCCATCTCCATCTCCGCCAGGGCTGCGGCACACCTGACCTCTTGAGCCTCCAAGATGGCCCTCATGAGACGCTAGTGCGCGGCAGCCGCGTTCGGCAAGCCATAAGGCATGCGCACGTAGCTGTGGGGCGGACCCTCGCAACGTCCCACTCGCGAGGGCCAGAGGCGCTCTTGAGACGCGGCTCGGTTGAGCCCCGGTGTGTCGATGCAAACGCGCAGCCCACCATCCTCTCCTGGATGGGGGGCCACGGTGGGTAGGCGGCGGCTGCCTCTCATGACTCCTGACTCCTGTAGCTCCTGAATGGCCTTGCTGACGAACTCCTGAGGGTTTGGCCCTCCTTGCCTTGCTCCTTCTTGAGGGAAACATGCTTCGAAGCACGCCTCCACGTGGTGCCCAAGCGCCTCCCTCGTGACCTTGGCGAGGTCGGCGGCCCTCTAGGGGAGAGCCCCTGAGCCCTTCCTGAGGAGGGCGCTGGGCGCGCTTCCCTATGCGATGGAAGGAGGCTCCCCATGAGCAGGCGCGGGCCCTGAGGGGCCTGCCTCCTGAGGGGCCGGGCCGGCCGATGTCTTCTTCTTCTTGGAGGCGGCCTCAGGAGGCCTCCTGCTACCGAAGTCTGGGTCTTCCAGTGATGCGGCCTGAAAGGCTCGCTCCAGGGAGCACACTGCGTCTCTCTCTTCGCAGGGCACCGTGATGACCCCGCCGCTTCCTGGCATCTTTAGGACATTGTAGCCGTGGTGGGTTACGGCCATGAACTTGGCCAGCGCCAGGTACCCGAGGATGGCGTTGTACGGCAGGCGAATGTGGGCGACGTCGAAGTCGATGAGATCGGTGCGGTAATTGTCGCGAGCCCCAAAGGTGACAGGAAGACGGACCTGCCCTATCGGGACCGTGGAGCCGTCAGTGACTCCGGAGAAGGGCTTGGTTGGCTGAAGCTGGCTGTAGGGCACTTGAAGATTGTTGAACGTTTCCATGGACAGGACGTTGAGCCCTTCCCCGCCGTCGATGAGGGTCTTCGTGACTAGCACGTTGCTGATGATTGGGGAACAAAGCATCGGGAGGACTCCGGCTGTGGCCGCGCACTTGAGCTGATCCGATGAGCTGAATGTGATGGCGCATGCAAACCACCTGAGAGGGCGCGTGGCCTCGAGCTTGGGGAGGACTGCATTCACTTCGCAGGCGAACTGCTTGAATATGCACTGAGAGGCTGGGGCTTGAGCTCCGCCCAGGATGCAGGTGATTGCGCGCGGTTCCTGGAAGCCCCCAGCCCCCTCATCCTGATGACGGTCTTCATTTCTCCTTGGATGCGGCGGTAGCGGAGGGAGGCCTACGTTCCCTTGTGGGCGATCCTCGCGAGGCTGATCCCTCCAGCCTCCCTCGCGAGGCGGGTCCTACCAGCGATCCTCGCAAGGTTGATCATGCCACCCTTGGCATGGGCCGCTGTCTTCCCAACATCCTGCATTTCTTCCTCCTCCTCGACCGTAGCCCCGGTCGTTGCGGTCGGGACGTCTGCCGACCCTTCCTTCACGCACGGCCCGGAGCTCTTGGCATTCATTGGTATTGTGGGTGTGGAGGTCGTGGTACGCGCAGTACCGACTGCCCTTGGAGGATTCGGGCTGATCTCTGCCCCGCTTGGTGTCTGGCTCGGCCGCGAGTACGGCAGCTCCCTTGCACTTCACGTCCTTGGCCTTGGGCTTCTTCTCTTCGGGGTCCGCAGCAGGCAGCTCGAGGAGGGAGAGGCGCCCCTCAGCCCTGGCGCACTTGGTCGCCAAGTTGAACAGCTCCAAGGAGGTGCACAGGTCTTCATGCATCGCCAGCTCCTCCTTCATCTTGACGTCGCGCACGCCGTCGGAGAAGGCTGAGATGATGGCCTCCTCCATCACCCTGGGGATCTTGAGGCGTGCGTTGTTGAAGCGCTGGATGTACTTCTGCAAGGTTTCCCCTGGTTCCTGCTTGATACGGCGCATGTCGCTCACGGCAGGTGGCCGGTCGCGAGTACCCTGGAAGTTGGCGATGAAGCGAGTGCGCATATCGTCCCAGGAGGAGATCGTTCCTAGGGCCAGATTCAGGAGCCAGGTGCGTGCTCCATCCTTGAGCGCCATGGGAAACCAGTTCGCCATGACCTTTTTGTCCCTGTTGGCAGCCTCGATGCCCAACTCGTAGAGTTGGAGTGCAGGGTCAGCCGTGCCATCGTAGCGTGGAGGCAGGTCTGGCTTGAACTTGTCGGGCCACGCGACGCTGCGCAGCTCGGAGGTGAAGGCGCGGTAGCCCGCCGTGGCCATAGGGGGCCTTGGGCGACGGAGAGCTTGGTCCTGCGGGTCCCCATGCGCCGCGGCTGGGGGCAGCGCAGGGTCTTGACATGCCGGAGCAGGGAGCGCTCGGGCAGCTTCTCGAGGGCGAGGGACTTCTTGGCAGCTCTGCTCTTGCTGCGCTGGCGCCTGACGGGGCGGGTTCCGCCCAGGGGCCACGCGCCTTGGGGCCAGGGCGCCTTCTTGAGGAGGAGGCGGCTGAGGCGCCCCAGGAGCTTCATTGCCCGCGCAGGGCGGGGTGCGGTGCAGCGAGAAGGATGGCGCGGGGGCGCCTTCGGCGGCGCGAACGAGCTCGGCGACTCGGTCGAGCCATTCTTCGTTGACGTCGTCGATGGGGCGGTAGCGCAGGAGCTCGTTTGCCGCGATGAGCACAGCTCGGGCCTCCATGGCAGCGCGGGGCGCGCGTGACGAAGAACCAGCGGGGGTGAGCGAGGGCGTGGTTGTGCGGCCGTCCCGCCTCATGGATGGATGCTGGGACGATGCTTGCTGCTCGTTCCCCGCCGGGCCTGTGGCGGCGTTGACGGCAGGTGACGGGGAACGACGAGGGCGCCCACCGACGGGAGCCGTCTGGGTGACATGGGAAGCGAGGGCGGCTCAGCGCTCGGCGCGAGCCCGACGAGCATCAGACATGGATGCGGTGGTCGGGGAAGAACGAGACGACGGAAGGCAAAGTCCGGCACACCCCTACCTGGCGTGCCAAATGTCGGATTTCGGGTTCCGGCAGACCCTTGAGGTTCGAACACTGGGGTGCGCGGAGAGATTCAACCCTCTACCGGCTCGCTCCTCGCCGAACCGCTAGGACCTAATCTACCAAACATAACAGCACAAGAGACACAAGGTTTATACTGGTTCAGGCCACCATTGTGGTGTAATACCCTACTCCAGTGTGTGGTGTGGTGGATTGCCTCTTGGGCTGATGATGAACAATACAGGGAGGAACAGCCTCGCGAGGGTTTGTTCTTGGCTGGTGTTACTTGGTTCTGGCTCTTGGATTCTTGATCCGGTCTCTAGATGTCTCTACCCCGGGGGTGGCTAGCCCTATTTATAGGCAAAGGCCCTGGGCCTCTTCTCAAATATTGAGCGGGAAGGGCGCCAACAATTGGCCATTTTGAAGGGGAACAGCGGGTACACTTATCCTGACTAAAGTTGGTCCTCACGTGTCAAAGGCTCTGGTGGTGACGCCGGCTTGGGCTCCACAATGACTTCCTTCCGGCCGTTGGGCTGGTCTTGGTCTTGTTGCACCGAAATGGACGCCTTTGCTTGATGCTCTCGCCAGCGCCTGCTCCCTTTGCACCAAAGAGGAAAGGAGGACACTGCACGGGCTGGCGCCCGACTGGCGCCCTTGGTCGTCATGGCTTGCGTCATGGTCACCTCGCGAGGTACCCCGCCTTGAACTCTCCGCCTCCTCATGAGCCAGCCTGACGAGGCCATGCCTGAGGAAGCTCCTTGTCATTCGCCCCGCGAGGCTTGGCCCCTCGCGAGGGTCTTGAGCTTGTGTTGATGAAGATGGGCTATGCTGGGCCTCCTTTGAGCCACGCCGCAGGCCGCAGGCAGGCAAGTCTGGGGACCCCCGTTCCCAGAACGCCGACAAGTACATCTCTGTCATGACCTTCTCGGTGAGCTCTGTTCCTGTCGACCAAACCTTGAACGATAATGGATCTCGCATCAAAGCCTGGTTCCCTGGGGTCGACTGGAATCCTTCGCCCAACACTGTGATGGCGTCTGTCATCCTGTTGTCGAGGCGCGTACGATCCACCCTTGGGGGAGGGGTGGGAACTCGACGTCGATCATCACGATCGAATCGGTGATCATACTGCTCACGGTTCTTGTACTAATCACACCGGTCTCCACGTTCCTCATGCCTCGAGGGCGATCTTGTGCTATGGGCCGACTGGACTGTATTTGCAGCGACGGATCTGCTGTGAATCCTATTCCGTGACTGTGATACAGCTGAATTTTGATCTCCTGCTGCCCGGAGTAATGCTTTGATCTGTAACAAGCCTCTGCCAGCCTCTGACTGGGAAGGCTGAATCGACTCTGCTATACGGGCTGCAGCTGCTAGATTCTGAATCGGAGTTCGATATACCTGAGTCGGTGGTGGAAAGAGTTGACGTCGACTAGAGTCTGGAACCCGTTGCCGTGCACGCTCGTCGAGTGCTCGCTGGAGGTTCTCAAGTCGAGTGCGCTCGGCCAAGTTGGCCAAGCGCGCGTCCTCTAAGGCACGAGCCTCGGGGGTTTCTCCAACGATAGGAGTGTGCAGCGCATCCATGTTTCGGCGGCGAAGTTCTTCCCTCTGCAACGAAGTGAGGGGCTCGGGGTGATACTCTTCGTGGGCATGTGACGGATCGCCTCCGCCGTCGCCTCCGTCGGTGCGGGGAAAGCTGGGAGGACTGCGTGGTCCATCGACCATTAGAACCTCCGCTGCCGGGTCACTGCTGTCGCACTCGGATGCAGTCTCTGCGGAGCCAGTCGACAGGTCGAACATGCCGTAGAGAGATCCGTCGGGCTCGATCGCCGCGACTTGGGAGGTGGCCGACTGGTGAGCCACCGCGTGCCTCACCCACCGCTGAAGCCTCGACCGACCGAAACGCTTGCGTCGGCGGGAAACATGAAGGGAGGACGACACAGGGGCCGACTGAGGGAGTCCTGGACTAGGGGGTGTCCGGATAGCCGAACTATCATCACTGGCCGGACTCCAAGACTATGAAGATACAAGATTGAAGACTTCGTCCCGTGTCCGGATGGGACTTTCCTTGGCGTGGAAGGCAAGCTTGGCAATACGGATATGTAGATCTCGTACCATTGTAACCGACTCTGTGTAACCCTAGCCCTCTCCGGCGTCTATATAAACCGGAGGGTTTTAGTCCATAGGACGAACAACAATCATACCATAGGCTAGCTTCTAGGGTTTAGCCTCCTCGATCTCGTGGTAGATCCACTCTTGTACTACCCATATCATCAATATCAATCAAGCAGGAATAGGTTTTTACCTCCATCGAGAGGGCCCGAACCTGGGTAAAAACATCGTGTCCCTTGTCTCCTATTACCATCCGCCTAGACGCACAGTTCGGGACCCCCTACCCGAGATCCGCCGGTTTTGACACCGACATTTGTGCTTTCATTGAGAGTTCCTCTGTGTCGTCGCTCATAGGCCCGATGGCTCCTTCGATCATCAACAACAACGCGGTCCAGGGTGAGACTTTTCTCCCCGGACAGATCTTTGTATTCGGCGGCTTCGCACTGCGGGCCAATTCGCTTGGCCATCTGAAGCAGATCGGAAGCTACGCCCCTCGCCATCAGGTCAGATTTGGAAGTTTGAACTATGCGGCCGACATCCGCGGAGACTTGATCTTCGACGGATTCGAGCCACAGCCGAGCGCGCCGCACTGTCTCGATGGGCATGATTTAGCTCTGCTGCCGGACAGTGCCCTGCAGGCCGCACAAGAGTCCGCTCTGACCCTTAGTTCGGAGCCGACTGCACAGATCGAGGATGGGTGGCTAGACACCGCCTCGGGGGCTGCTACCCCTACGGCGATGGAGCCGAATACCGACCCTGTCCCTTGTGAAGCTCGTGACCCTGAGGCGCCGGACTCCTCACCGGACTCTGAACCTCCCGCGCTCCTACCAATCGAATCCGATTGGGCGCCGATCATGGAGTTCATCGCTGTGGACATCTTTCAGCACTCGCCTTTTGGCGACATCCTGAATTCGCTAAAGTATCTCTCGTTATCAGGAGAGCCCTGGCCGGACTACGGTCAGGATGGTTGGGATGTGAACAACGAAGAAATTCAAAGCCCACCCACCACCCACTTTGTAGCCACTGTCGACGATCTAACCAACATGCAAGACTTCGACTCCGAAGACATCGACGGTATGGACGACGATGCCAGAGACGACCAAGAACCAGCGCCTAAGGGGCACTGGAAAGCCACCTCGTCATACGACATATACATGGTGGACATCCCAAAGGATGGGAATGGTGATGGAATAGCAGAGGAAGACCCCTCCAAGAAACAGCCTAAGCGCCCACGTCAGCGGCGCCGCTCTAAATCCCGCCACAGCAAGAATGGAGATTCCGGCACCGGAGACAACAACACCCCGGATAGTGGCGAAGACAACCCCCTCCAGCAAGATTCAGCACAGGAGGATAAAGAAGCTAGCCCTCATGAGAGAGCGGCAGACAAAGAGGTAGAGGACGATAATTACATGCCTCCCTCCGGAGATGAGGCAAGCCTCGACGACGACGAATTCGTCGTGCCTGAGGATCCAGTCGAACAAGAGCGTTTTAAACGCAGGCTTATGGCCACGGCAAGCAGCCTCAAGAAAAAGCAGCAACAGCTTAGAGCTGATCAAGATTTGCTAGCCGACAGATGGACTGAAGTCCTTGCGGCCAAAGAGTACGAGCTCGAACGCCCCTCCAAAAGCTACCCTAAACGCAAGCTGCTGCCCCGATTAGAGGAGGAAGCATATAAACCAACATCACCAGCGCACAATACGGCCGACCGGCCACCTCGTGGCCGCGACAGAGAGGCCTCTAGGCCTTCCACTAAAGTCGTACCCTGGCATCGCTCGAAAAGCACAAAGCCATGGGGAAATGCGCCAGACTTGCAAGACATATTGGAGGATAAGGCAAGACAATCAAGATCGATCTACGGATCACGTAGGCGCCCCACGATGCGCGATGAGGACCGTCGCACCGGATACAGCAACTCTGGCAGGGCCGAACACATTAGACAAAGCTCGCTTGATCTACGTCGTGTTATAGCCCAATATAGAGGCGCCACACACCCACTATGCTTCACAGATGAAGTAATGGATCATCAAATCCCCGAAGGGTTCAAACCCGTGAACATTGAATCCTACGACGGCACAACAGACCCCGCGGTTTGGATCGAAGACTATCTCCTTCATATCCACATGGCCCGCGGTGATGATCTTCATGCCATCAAATACCTCCCACTCAAGCTTAAAGGACCAGCTCGGCATTGTCTTAATAGCTTGCCAGCAGAATCAATTGGGTGTTGGGAGGATCTGGAAGCCGCATTCCTTGATAACTTCCAGGGCACATATGTGCGACCACTAGACGCCGATGAACTAAGCCACATAATTCAGCAGCCAGACGAATCGGCCAGACAATTCTGGACATGGTTCTTAACCAAGAAAAATCAAATCGTCGACTGTCCGGATGCAAAGGCCCTCGCAGCCTTCGAGCATAACATCCGCGACGAGTGGCTTGCCCGGCACCTAGGACACGAAAAGCCGAAATCCATGGCAGCCCTCACATCACTCATGACCCGCTTCTGCGCGGGAGAGGATAGCTGGCTAGCCCGCAGTAACAACCTTAGCAAAAATTCTGGCAGTCCGGATACCAAGGGCCGCAAGGGCAACAAGCACAAACGTCGCGTTAACAGCGATAATACTGAGGATACAGCAGTCAATGCCGGATTCAGAGGCTCCAAACCCGGTCAGCGGAAAAATCCATTCAAAAGAACTACTCCGGGTCCATCCAATTTGGACCGAATACTCGACCGCTCGTGCCAGATACACGGCACCCCCGAAAAGCCAGCTAATCACACCAACAGGGATTGTTGGGTATTCAAGCAGACAGGCAAGTTAATTGCCGAAAACAATGACAAGGGGCTGCATAGCGATGACGAGGAAGAGACCCGGCCGCCGAACAATAGAGGACAGAAGGGTTTCCCCCCCACAAGTGCGGACGGTGAACATGATATACGCAACCCACATACTCAAAAGGGAGCGGAAGCGTGCACTCAGGGACGTATATGCGATGGAGCCAGTCGCCCCAAAGTTCAATCCATGGTCCTCCTGCCTGATCACCTTTGATCGAAGGGACCACCCCACTAGCATCCGCCATGGCGGGTTCGCCGCATTGGTTCTAGACCCAATCATCGACGGATTTCACCTCACTAGAGTCCTGATGGACGACGGCAGCAGCCTGAACCTGCTTTACTACGATACAGTGCGCAAGATGGGCATAGACCCCTCAAGGATTAAACCCACAAAGACGACCTTCAAAGGAGTCATACCAGGTGTAGAGGCCAATTGTACAGGCTCAGTGACACTGGAAGTGGTCTTCAGATCCCCGGATAACTTCCGAAGCGGAGGAGTTAATCTTCGACATAGTTCCGTTCCACAGCGGCTATTATGCACTGCTCGGACGAACCACGTTTGCAAAATTCAACGCGGTGCCGCACTACGCATACCTCAAGCTCAAGATGCCAGGCCCTCGAGGAGTTATCATGGTCAACGGAAACACTGAACGTTCTCTCCGAACGGAGGAACATACGGCGGCTCTCGCGGCAGAAGTGCGGAGCAGCCTCTTAAGGCAATTCTCGAGTCCAGCCGTTAAGAGACCGGACACCGCCAAGCGCGCCCGGTGTCGGTGTCAAAACCGGCGGATCTCGGGTAGGGGGTCCCGAACTGTGCGTCTAGGCGGATGGTAACAAGACACAAGGGACATGATGTTGTTACCCAGGTTCGGGCCCTCTCGGTAAAACCCTACTCCTGCTTGATTGATATTGATGATATGGGTAGTACAAGAGAGGATCTACCACGAGATCAAGGAGGCTAAACCCTAGAAGCTAGCCTATGGTATGATTGTTGTAATGGTTGTTCGTCCTATGGACTAAAACCCTCTGGTTTATATAGACACCGGAGAGGGCTAGGGTTACACAGAGTCGGTTACAATGGTAGGAGATCTACATATCCGTATTGCCAAGCTTGCCTTCCACGCCAAGGAAAGTCCCATCCGGACACGGGACGAAGTCTTCAATCTTGTATCTTCATAGTCTTGGAGTCCGGCGGATAATGATAGTCCGGCTGTCCGGACACCCCCTAGTCCAGGACTCCCTCAGTAGCCCCTGAACCGGGCTTCAATGACGATGAGTCCGGCGCGCATATTGTTCGGCATTGCAAGGCGGGTTCCTCCTCCGAATAATCCATAGAAGATTGTGAACACCAGGATAGTGTCCGGCTCTGCAAAATAAATTCCACATTCCACCATAGAGAGAATAATATGTACACAAGATCAATCCGCTGACGTATTTCGTGGCATGACGTCACGCCACTACCAAGCCTTTACTTGAATCATTTTTTATTATACCACCTCGGCGCGTTTAGCGAAGCGGTTTCCTTGGCACGTCTTGTCGAAGCAGAGATCGTGTTCCCCTTATCCCGGGATTCTCATCAATACGGACGTGGGTAACCCAACCGCGCCATTGATGGTGGCGCTTGGGATATAAGCGAGTTTTACTAGGCCAGTGGGGACGCATAGTCTTCGGCCGCTTATATATAAGGGGATAAGGATCCACCTTTTCACCTACGCCTTCTTCCTCCTTTGCTTATCCATCTCCGCGCACTCGAGATCCAGCACCCAAGTTCGCACATCTCGTCTCAACCTTCTCCAGTCATGTCCGGAGCGGGAGGCAAGTGGTTGGCCTCCACCGTTAAGGAGGAGCACATCGAAAAGCTGCGCGGCGCTGGATACCTCTCCAGCGACATCGCGCACCGGCTGCCCGACAAGGGGTAGCTCATCCCCACCCCCAGGCCCCATGAGAGGGTCGTATTCCTTCCCCACTTCCTCCACGGACTGGGCTTCCCGTTCCATCCTTTTGTCCGGGGGCTCATGTACTATTATGGCCTGGATTTCCACGATCTGGTGCCAAACTTCATCCTCAACATCCCGGCGTTTATCGCCATGTGCGAGGCCTTCCTCTGCATCCAGCCCCACTTCGGCTTGTGGCTCAAGACCTTCAACGTCAAGCCGAAGGTGGTGAAGGGCACTCAAGCGGAGTGCGGAGGCGCCATGTTGGGCAAGATGCCCAATGTCATCTGGCTCGAAGGGGCCTTCGTGGAGTCTGTCAAGGGGTGGCAATCGGGTGGTTCTACATCACCGAGCCGCGTGACCCAAAATGGGCGGCAGCCTCCGAGTTTAGATCTGGTATCCCGATACAGCTCACCTCCTGGAAAGAGAAGGGCTTGCTATGGGGTAGTTCGGAGGAGCTGACAGGACTCCAAGCCTGTATCCAGAAGCTGGTGAACAAGAAGCTCAGGCTTGTCAATGTGGTCCAAGTCATGCTCATCCGCCAGATTCTCCCCTGCCAACAACGGGCATTTAAATTGTGGGAGTTCAATCTGGCACAGCACCAGGCATTGAGCGGGCTCTTCGACACGACGTACGAAGGCGCCTGGAGGGTGTTGTTCAAGGGCGCCGAAGCTCCCGCATCCGCTACTGAAGATCGCGGATTTCACTCGCAGCAACGAGCTGACGAGGTAAGTGATTCTACCCCTTTACGGGACACGTTTTTTTTAATAGTTTGACCCTATGCGGGTTTCAATCATCCTTTTCCTTTGACAGGACTGGATGAAGAAGGCCAAGCAGATCATCTGCCCGGCTCCCATGCCAGAAAACCCAGTAGACGCCCGTCTAGTGGGGCTGCTGGTTCCGGCACCGCATGTGGTGCCGGAGAAGAAGGCCAAGAAGGAGGCCACGGGTACTCGAAGAAGTTCCCGGCGCCAGGTGATATCGGACTCATCGTCCGATGGCTCCGAGGGAGACTCCTCCCCTGAAGACAAGGAGGAGAAAGAGGACTCTCTCCTAGAGGAGGGAGAGAGGAAGAGGAAGGCCTCCCAAACAGGGGAGGCCGAAGGGTCCAAGAGGGGAAGAACTATTCCCCCGGACAGCTCCGCCAACGCCAACGTTGGTGATGATGAGTGGGCCTCAAGTGACAGGCCTCTAGCAAGATCGTAAGTATCCGGATTCTTGAATGATTTGTAATTTCTCTTTTGTGTCACATAGTGTCCTTCTAATGCCGCACTCTGCCTGCAGTCCGGCCGATGATGATCTCCCCGCTTCGTCGAGCGGGTCGTTGGCTCCGTCAGATGTAGATTCCATCCCGACTGCCTCCACCCCTCGCGCCGCTGAGGATGCCGAGGTGGGATCCCGGGAAGGGACCCATCAGGAGGAGGCTCCGGAGGCGTCGCAAGGCAGCCTCCCGGACTTTGCGCCAGACTCCACGCCGGAACCTGCAGTGGTTCCGGAGTCCGGCAGGCGGCCCCTTCGCAAGAAGGGCAAGACCGTGAAGCCGGCGGCCTCCGTCCAACCGAAGGCGCCGGACAACTTGTTGGAGGCGCTCAAAGGCGCTTCCATCGAGGAAGAACACCGCACTATCATGAGTGCGGTGATTCAGAAGGTTCAGCTCGCCAAGAGCGGGCTGACCGAAGCCTGTAGTAGCCTTCTAACAGGCTTTGAGGTAAGAAGTTAAAAATATGTAATGTAATACCGCATAGACAGTAGCCCCTGATGCTCGGTTCGGTGTTCGGAAAGAAAAGCTGGACTGAGGATCTAAAAAGATATACGCAGGGTTGCTAAAAATTATGTCAATATGGGTTTGCAGGCTGCGCTACTGACCTCTGCCGCACTAACTGCGGAGGTCGGTGCTTTGAAGCAGGACCTCGAGCGGTCCGAGCAAGAGCTCGGCCGTGCCAAGAAGCAGCTCGAGGACAAAGAAGGTGAGTAACACCTCCTTGAATAGTTACCTTACAGAAAAGGATTTAGGTTGCAATAAAAATAACAAGGATAACGTGGGTACTGCAGGGGCCATGAACGAGGTGGCAACCCTGAAGGAGGCTATGTCCGCGGCCGAACGTAATGCGGCCGCGGAACGGGCAGAGCGAGAGAAGCAGGAGGCGCGGGTGGCGGAGGTGCGGCAAGAGCTCCATGCTCTCATGAAAAAGCATGAGAGTTTGGAGCGCGACTCAAAGACTCGAGAGTCCGAGCTTGCCTCGGCTCTCGAAAGTGCCAAAGCCGCCAAGGCCGATGCCCATAAGGCCCTTCAGGAGGTTGAGGATGTGAATAAAATAGCGGCGGGTAAGGCATTTTTCATGCAAAGCAAGCATGTTAATGTAAACTACCTGACACTTACCCGGATTCGGAGCTCTCCAGGGGCATTTGCAGATCTACCTCGCAGTGTGTCCGATGCCGCCGCATTCTACCGAGCCGAGGAGGGGAGCTCAACGGAGAAGGTCTTCTGGTCTCAGTACGCTGAGACCGGCCATCCGGTGCCCCCTAGCGACCAGCTGAAGCAGCTGGTCGAGCTCCACAAGGTAGCCGAGCAGGCCATGAAGGGCCTCATAGTCCGGCTGTGGCCTGGAGGGGCCATGCCTGGGAGCTACTTCGGCCTCGTGCGGCGGCTGGTGGATGCATGCCCCTGGGTGGAGGTCATCAAGCGCTCCGCCTGTATTGAAGGTGCTCGTCGGGCCCTTGCCCGCGCAAAGGTGCATTGGGGCAGGCTGGATGCGGAGAGGCTTATCACTAACGCGCCGCCAGCGGGCAAGGAGTATCATATGCCCGGGATGTACTATAAGACTGTCCTGAAGGTTGCCCGCAAGATTGCGGATGAGTGCCCCAGAGATGTAATTATTGAGTAGACTCGCTATGTGTTATCCTGTGCGCTGAAAACTTTGTTCATATGCGCTAAGCAACGCTTGTTTGATTTAAAATATTACCTTCTGTGCGGCCGTTTATAAAATCTGAGAGATGGCAAGTCATCGGCTTCAGCCCCCATGCCACTAGTGCTGGGGTGTTCGGGATAAACTTGAGCACTCTTGTTCCCATTTTTGGGTCCATCTAGGGAGGCGCTCAACACAACGAACAAGGCAACCGGACTTATAATGCTTGAACACTCTCACTTAGCCATAGAATTCTATAATTTTAAATTTCGGCGAAGCCCCTAGTATTCGGAAGACCGAGTTTGGGGCGCTATCCACGCCTTGGCCGGACATTATCCGGTTCTTCGCTCGAAGCGGCGTAAGTCTTTAGGGACTCGAAAAGACCTCTCGAACAGCGACCAGTCTCTCGCCTTATCATGCCAGTCAGTTTTAGCTTTCTCCACTGAGGCGCTCGCCCAGCTCAACCGGGGTGCAATCGCAGTGGTTCTCCCAGTGCTACCTTAGCCGACAGAACGGAATGTAAGGTACCAAAACATGGGAGCCGGGCAAACCCAACTATTGACCCAAGACATGATTCGGAGCCGATTCATATAATGCTATAAGTTCGGGGTGCCGCACTTGTGAAAGTGTTCGGACTTATCACACCATAATGCGGGGAACATAAGCCCCTGGTGTATTTAGCCGTACCAAAATATACGGGTGCAAGATGTCATTAATGAACATATATGTAAAGTAATGCAATTATAGGCAAAAAGTGCTGCATTATTTATTCAAGGAATTCTGCTATGAGTGCAGAACGATACAAATAGTGCGGTAAGCAAGGGATTGGACTAATTAGACGTGTCTCCCTCCAGGGGTAGGCTGCGGAATGGTGTATTTAACAAATTTAATGCTCGTAATGGAGACCACCTGAGTGTTCGTCGCAGCCTTTGTCCCTCCCTGGCTATTGCATCGTGAGTTCGGCAGGGTCGCCGTCGGACAGGGCCTCTGGTGAACGGAGTCCTGTGTATAAAAAGAAGGAAAATAAAAAATAAAAAGAGTGACACACTTTGGAGCCCCTGGTGTGGTCGAGCCGCACTCTAGGTTGGTTGTGGTCGTGCCCCTCCCCCTATGCTCATGGTATCTCCAGAGCGTAATGATGTACGCGGAGAGCTGGTCTTGCAATCGTGCGAGGGCTGGGGTTGGGGCCGCATTGCTACGCGTGCTCGGAACGTGCCAGGTGGTCTTGATTGATGTTGCTCCGGGCGCGTTTGGCCGTGTCCGGTCCTTTAACGGCCGGACTCGAAAATTGCCTTAGAAGGATGATCTGTACTTCTGCCGCGAGAGCCGCGGTGTGTTCCTCTGTTCGGAGGGAGCGTTTCGTGTTTCCATTGACCGTGATGACTCCACGAGGGCATGGCATCTTGAGCTTGAGGTATGCATAATGCGGCACCGCATTGAACTTTGTGAACACGGTTCGTCCGAGCAGAGCATGATAGCCGCTGCAGAACGGAACTATGTCGAAGATTAACTCCTCGCTTCGGAAATTATCCGGGGATCCAAAGACCACTTCCAGTGTTACTGAGCCTGTACAGTTGGCCTCAACACCTGGTATGATGCCTTTGAAGGTCGTCTTTGTAGGTTTAATCCTTGAGGGGTCTATGCCCATCTTGCGCACTCTATCCTGATAAAGCAGGTTCAGGCTACTGCCGCCGTCCATCAGGACTCTCGTGAGGTGAAAACCATCGACGATTGGGTCTAAAACCAATGCGGCGAATCCGCCATGGCGGATACTGGTCAGATGGTCTCTTCGATTGAAAGTGATCGGGCAAGAGGACCATGGATTGAACTTCGGGGCAACTGGCTCCATCGCGTATACGTCCCTCAGTGCACGCTTCCGCTCCCTCTTGGGTATGTGGGTTGCGTATATCATGTTTACCGTCCGCACTTGTGGGGGGAAGCCCTTCTGTCCTCTACTATTCGGCGGCTGGGTCTCTTCTTCGTCATCGCTGTGCAGCCCCTTGTCATTATTTTCGGCGATTAACTTGCTTGCCTGCTTGAATACCCAACAATCTCTGTTGGTGTGGTTAGCTGGTTTTTCGGGGGTGCCATGTATCTGGCAAGAGCGGTCGAGTATTCGGTTAAAATTGGACGGACCCGGGGTGGTTCTTTTGAATGGCTTCTTCCGCTGACCGGGTTTAGAGCCTCGGAATCCGGCGTTGACTGTCGTATCCTCATTGTTGTCGCCGTTAACGCGGCGTTTATTTTTGCTTCGACGCGACCTGCCATTGTGGTCCTTAGTATCCGGACTGCCAGCATTTTTACTGAGGTTGTTGCTGCGAGCTAGCCAGCTATCCTCTCCTGCACAGAAGCGGGTCATTAATGATGTGAGGGCTGCCATGGATTTTGGCTTTTCCTATCCTAGGTGCCGGGCCAGCCATTCGTCGTGGATGTTATGTTTGAAGGCTGCAAGGGCCTCTGCATCCGGACAATCGACAATTTGATTTTTCTTTGTTAAGAACCGTGTCCAGAATTGCCTGGCGGATTCGTCTGGCTGCTGAATTATGTGGCTTAGGTCATCGGCGTCTGGTGGTTGCACGTATGTGCCCTGGAAGTTGTCGAGGAATGCGGCTTC
The DNA here is from genome assembly GCA_963921465.1 of Triticum timopheevii. NCBI lineage: Eukaryota > Viridiplantae > Streptophyta > Magnoliopsida > Poales > Poaceae > Triticum > Triticum timopheevii. The sequence goes on along the minus strand of OY997274.1, from coordinate 280,351,412 downwards.
CACGTCCTCCCAACACCCAATTGACTCTGCGGGCAGGCCGTTAAGCCAATGCCGAGCTGGTCCTTTAAGCTTGAGCGGGAGATATTTGATGGCGTGGAGATCGTTGCCGCGGGCCATATGTATATGGAGGGGATAATCTTCGATCCAAACCGCGGGGTCTATTGTGCCATCGTAGGATTCAATGTTTACGGGTTTAAACCCTTCAGGGATTTGATGATCCATTACTTCGTCAGTGAAGCATAGCGGGTGTGCGGCGCCTCTGTATTGAGCAATATCACGACGTAGCTCGAGGGAGCGTTGTTAGCTGTGTTCGGCCCGGCCGGAGTTGTTGTATCCGGCACGACGGTATTCGTCGTGGGTCGTGGGGCGCCCACGTGATCCATAGATAGATCTGGATTGTCTTGCCTTGTCCTCCAATATATCCCGCAAGTCCGGCGCGTTCCCCCGTGGCTTCGTACTTTTTGAGCGATGCCGGGGTACGGTCTTGATGGAGGGCCTGGATGCCTCTCTGTCGCGACCAGGGGTGGTCGGTCAGCCGTATTGTGTGCTGGTGATGAAGGTATGTATGCTTCCTCCTCTAATCGAGGGAGCAGCTTGCGTTTTGGGTAGCTCTTGGAGGGGCGTTCGAGTTCATACTGTTCGGCCGCAAGGACCTCGGTCCATCTGTCGGCCAGCAGGTCTTGATCAACTTGAAGCTGCTGCTGCTTTTTCTTTAGGCTATTTGCTGTGGCCATTAGCCTGCGTCTGAAACGCTCTTGTTCGACGGGATCCTCTGGCACGACGAATTCGTCGTCATCGAGGCTTGCCTCGTCTCCGGAGGGAGGTATGTAATTATCATCCTCGACCTCTTCATCTGCCGCTCTCTCGTGAGGGCTTGCTTCTGCATCCTCCTGCGCTGAATCTTGAAGGAGGGGATTGTCTTCGGCACTTTCTGGGGTGTTATTATCTCCTGTGCCAGAATCTCCATTCTTGCTTTGGCGGGATTTAGAGCGGCGCCGCTGACGTCGGCGCTTGGGCTGTTTCTTTAAGGAATCTGCCTCCGCTGCTTCTTCGCCATCCCCATCTTTTGGGGTGTCCACCATGTATATGTCGTATGACGAGGTGGTCTTCCAGTGACCTGTAGGCCCTGGTTCTTGATCGTTTCCGGCATCGTCGTCCATCCCGTCGATGTCTTCGGAGTCGTAGTCTAGCATGTCGGTTAGATCGTCGACAGTGGCTACAAAGTGTGTGGTGGGTGGGCTTTGAATTTCTTCGTCGTCCGCATCCCAACCATCCTGGCCATAATCCGGCCAGGGCTCTCCGGATAGCGAGAGATGCTTTAGCGAATTTAAGATGTCGCCAAAGGGTGAGTGCTGAAAGATGTCCGCGGCGGTGAGCTCCATGATCGGCGCCCAATCGGATTCGATTGGCAGGGGTGCAGGAGGTTCGGAGTCCGGCAGGGAGTCCGGCACCTCGGAGTCACGAGCTTTATAAGGGACGAGGTCAGTGTTCGGCTCCATCGCCGTAGAGGTTGCAGCTCCCGAGGCGGTGTCCAGCCACCCGTCCTCGATCTACGCGATCGGCTCCGAATTATGGGTCGAAGCGGATTCGTGTGCAGCCTCCAAAGTACTGTCCGGCGGCAGAGCTAGATCATGCCCATCGTGATAGTGCGGCACGCTCGGCTGTGGCTTGGATCCGTCGAAGATCAAGTCTCCGCGGATATCCGCCGTGAAGTTTAGGCTTCCAAATCTGCCCTAACGGCCAGGGTCGTAGCTTTCGATCTTCTCCAGATGGCCAAGTGAATTGGCCCGCAGTGTGAAGCCGCCGAATACGAAGATCTGTCCGGGGAGAAAAATCTCACTCTGGATGGCGTTGTTGTTGATTGAGGAAGCCATCAAGCCTATCGGTGACGACACAGAGGAACTCTCAATGAAAGCACCAATGTCGGTGTCAAAACCGGCGGATCTCAGGTAGGGGGTCCCGAACTGTGCGTCTAGGCGGATGGTAACAGGAGACAAGGGACACGATGTTTTTACCCAGGTTCGGGCCCTCTCGATGGAGGTAAAACCCTACTCCTGCTTGATTGATATTGATGATATGGGTAGTACAAGAGTGGATCTACCACGAGATCAAGGAGGCTAAACCCTAGAAGCTATCCTATGGTATGATTGCTGTAATGGTTGTTCGTCCTATGGACTAAAACCCTCCGGTTTATATAGACACCGGAGAGGGCTAGGGTTACACAGAGTCGGTTACAATGGTAGGAGATCTACATATCCGTATTGCCAAGCTTGCCTTCCACGCCAAGGAAAGTCCTATCCGGACACGGGACGAAGTCTTCAATCTTGTATCTTCATAGTCTTGGAGTCCGGCGGATAATGATAGTCCGGCTGTCCAGACACCCCCTAGTCCAGGACTCCCTCACCCGGAGTAACCTACAACAAGACCACCTGGCACGTTCCGAGCACGCGTAGCAATGCGGCCCCAACCCCAGCCCTTGCAAAATTGCAAAACTAGTACTCCGCGTACATAACTACGCTCTGGAGATACCATGGGCATAGGGGGAGGGGCGTGACCACGGCAGGCCCAGAGTGCGGCTCAACCACACCAGGGGCTCCCAAGTGTGTCATCCTTTTTTATTTCCTTTTTTTCTTATCCTCAGGACTCCGTTTACCAGAGGCCCTGTCCGGCAGTAGACCTGCCGAACTCACGATGCAACAGCCAGGGAAGAAGAAAGGCCACGCCGAGTATCCAGGTGGTCACCATTACGAGCATTATTCCTGTTTTATACACCATTCCGCAGCCTACCCTTGGAGAGGGACATGTTGAATAGTCCCACCCCTTTCTTACCGCACTATTTGTATCGCCCTGCATTCATGGCAGTACTTTTTGAATAAACAATGCATCGCTCCTTGCCTATAATTGCATTCCTTTCTTATACATATGTTCACTTATGACATGTTGCATCCGTACACTTTGGTACGGCTAAACACACCAGGGGCTTAAGTTCCCCACATTATGGTGTGATAAGTCCGAACACTTTCACAAGTGCAGCACCCCGAACTTATAGCATTATATGCATCGGCTCCGAATCATGTCTTGGGTCAATAGTTGGGTTTGCCCGGCTCCCATGTTTTGGTACCTTACGTTCCGTTATATCGGCTAAGGTAGCGCTGGGAGAACCACTGTGATTGTGCCCCAGTTGAGCTGGGCGAGCACCTCAGTGGAGAAAGCTAAAACTGACCGTCATGATGAGGCGAGAGCCGGTCGTTGTTCGAGAGGTTTTTTCGAGTCCCTAAAGACTTATGCCGCTTAGAGCGAGGAACCGGCTTTGTCCGGCCCAGGCGTGGATAGCGCCCCGAATTCGGCCTTCCGAACACTAGGGGCTTCGCCGAAATTTAAAATTATAGAATTCTATGGCTAAGTGAGAGTGTTCAAGCATTATAAGTCCAGTTGCCTTGTTCGTTGTGTTGAGCGCCTCCCTAGATGGACCCAAAAATGGGAACAAGAGCGCTCAAATTTATCCCGAACACCCCAGCACTCGTTGCATGGGGGCTGAAGCCGACGACTTGCCATCTCTCAGATTTGATAAACGGCCGCACAGATGGTAATATTTTAAATTAACAAGCGTTGCTTAGCGCATATGAACAAAGTTTTCAGTGCACAGGATAACAAAATGCGAGTCTACTCAAATATTACATCTTTGGAGCACTCACCCACAATAATGCGGGCACCCTTCAGGACACCCTTATAATACATCTCGGGCGTGCGATACTCCTTGCCCGGCGGTGGCACATCCGTCACAAGCTTCTCAGCGTCCATCCTGCCCCAGTGCACCTTAGCACGGGCAAGGGCCCGACGGGCACCTTCAATGCAGGCGGAGTGCCTGATGACTTCAACCCATGGACAAGCATCCACCAGCCGCCGCACTAGGCCGAAGTAGCTCCCAGGAATGGCCTCTTTGGGCCACAGCCGAACTATGAGGCCCTTCATGGCCTGTTCGGCCACCTTGTGGAGCTCGACCAGCTGCTTCAGCTGGTCGCTAAGGGGCACCGGATGTCCGGCCTCAGCATAATGAGACCAGAACACCTTCTCCGTCGAGCTCCCCTCCTCGGCTCTGTAGAAAGCAGCAGCATCGGACACGCTACGGGGCAGATCTGCGAACGCTCCTGGAGAGCTCCGAATTCGGGTAAGTAACAGGGAATTCACTTTTACATGCTTGCTTTGCATGAAGAATGCCTTACCCGCCGCTATTTTCTTCAACGCCTCGATTTCCTGGAGGGCCTTGTGGGCTTCGGCCTTAGCGGCTTTGGCACTCTCAAGAGCCGACGCAAGCTCAGACTCTCGAGTCTTCGAGTCACGCTCCCAACTCTCGTGTTTTTCCATGAGAGCCTGGAGCTCTTGCCGTACCTCCGCCACCCGCGCCTCCTGCTTCTCTCGCTCGGCTCGTTCCGCGGCCGCATTGCGTTCTGCCGCGGACATCGCCTCCTTCAGGGTTGCCACCTCGTTCGTAGCCCCTGGAGTACCCACGTTATCCTTGTTATTTCTCTTGCAACCAAATCCTTTTCTGTAAGGTACACTTTCATAAGGTGTTACTCACCTTCCTTGTCCTCGAGCTGCTTCTTGGCACGGCCGAGCTCGCTCTCGGACCGCTCGAGGCCCTGCTTCAAGGCATTGACCTCCGCAGTCAGTGCGGCAGAGGTCAGCAGCCCAGCCTGCATTCCCATATTGACATATTTTTGTTAAGACTCCTGCATATATCTTTTTAGATCCTCAGTCCGGCTTTTCTTTCCGAACACCGAACTGAGTATCAGGGGCTACTGTCTATGTGGTACTATTTTACATACATTAAAATTCTTACCTCAAAGCCTGTTAGAAGGCTGCTGCAGGCTTCGGTCAGCCCGCTTTTGGCGAGATGAACCTTCTGAATCACCGCACTCATGACAGTGCGGTGTTCCTCTTCGATGGAAGCGCCATTGAGAGCCTCCAGCAAGTTATCCGGCGCCTCCGGTTGGACGGAGGCCGCCGGTGTCACGGTCTTGCCCTTCTTACGAAGGGGCCGCCCGCCGGACTCCGGAACCACTGCAGGTTCCGGTGCGGAGTCCGGTCCAAAGTCTGGGAGGTTGCCCTGCGGCACCTCCGGGGCCTCCTCCTCCTGGTGGGTCCCTTCCCGGGATCCCACCTCGGCGTTGTCAGCATCGCGGGGGGTGGAGGCGGTCGAAAGAGAAGTGCTATCCACATCCGACGTGCCCAAGGACCCGCTCGACGAAGCGGGAAGATCGTCCTTGGGCGGACTACAGGGTTGTATGCGGCATTAGAAAGACACTATGCGACAAAAAGAAAAATTATGAGTTATTCAGGAGTCCGGATACTTATGATCTCGCCAGGGGCTTGGCCCTTGAGGGCCACTCCTCGTCGTCATCGCCGGCGTTGGCGGAACAGTCCGAAGGAAGGGTCCTTCCCTTCTTGGACCCTTCGGCCTCCCTCGTTGGGGAGGCCTTCCTCTTCTTCTCTCCCCCCGCTGGGGGAGAGGCCTCTTTCTTCTCCTCCTAGTCCTCGTGGGAGGAGTCCGCCTCGGAGTCATCGGACGACGAATCTGATAACACCTGGTGCCGGGAACTCCTCCGGGTTCCCGTGGCCTTCTTCTCCGGCACCACGTAGGGCGCCGGGACCAGCAGCCCTGTCAAACGGGCATCCGCTGGGTCTTCTGGAAGGGGAGCCGGACAGTTAACCTGTCCGGACGTCTCCTGCCAGGCCTGTTAAAGGTATTGGGAGTTTAGATCCCACATAGAGTCAAACTATGAAAAGCGAGTGTCCCATAAAGGATAACATGGCTTACCTCGCCAGCCGGACGCTGCGAGCTGAATCCGCGATCTTCGGTAGCGGATGCGGGAGCCTCGGCGCCCTTGAACAGCACCTTCCAGGCATCTTCGTACGTAGTGTCGAAGAGCCCGCTCAAGGTCCGGTGCTGTGCCAGATTGAACTCCCACAAATTGAAGTCCCGCTGTTGGCAGGGGAGAATCCGGCGGATGAGCATGACCTGGATCACGTTGACAAGCTTGAACTTCTTGTTCACCAGGGTTTGAAGACAGGATTGGAGTCCGGTCAGCTCTTCAGAACTACCCCACAGTAGGCCCTTCTCTTTCCAGGAAGTGAGCCGCATGGGGATACCAGATCTAAATTCGGGGACCGCTGCCCATTCAGGGTCACGTGGCTTGGTGATGTAGAACCACCCCGATTGCCACCCTTTGATGGTTTCCACGAAGGCGCCCTCGAGCCAAGTGACGTTGGGCATCTTGCCCACCATGGCGCCTCCGCACTCCGCTTGGCTGCCCTTCACAACCTTCAGCTTGACATTAAAGGTCTTGAGCCACAAGCCGAAGTGGGGCTGGATGCAGAGGAAGGCCTCGCACACGACGATAAACGCCGAGATGTTGAGGATGAAATTCGGGGCCAGATCATGGAAATCCAGGCCATAGTAGAACATGAGCCCCCGGACAAAGGGGTGGAGTGGGAAGCCCAGTCCGCGGTGGAAATGGGGAAGGAATACCACCCTCTCATGGGGCCCAGGGGTGGGGATGAGCTGCCCCTCGTCGGGTAGCCGGTGCGCAATGTCGCTGGACAGATATCCGGCGCTGCGCAGCTTTTTGATATGCCCCTCCGTAACGGAGGAGGCCATCCACTTGCCTCCCGCTCCGGACATGGTTGGAGAAGGTGGAGGTGAGATGTGTGGACTTGGGCGCTGGAGCTCCAGTGCGCGGAGATGGATAAGCAAAGGAGGAAAAAGGCGTAGGTAAAAAGGTGGATCCTTATCCCCTTATATATGGGAAGACGAAACTATGCGTCCCCACCAGCCTGGTAAAACTTGCTTATCTCCCAAGCGCCGCAATCAATGGAGCGGTTGGGTTACCCACGTCCGTATTGATGGGAATCCCGGAATAAGGGGAACACGATCTCTGCTTCGACAAGACCTGCCAAGGAAACCGCTTCGCTAAACGCGCTGAGGTGGTATGACAAAAACGATTCGACTAAAGGCTTGGCCGTGATGTGACGTCACGCCACGAAATACGTTAGCAGATTGAAGTTGAGTAAATATTATTCTCTCTACGGTGGTGTGTGGAATTTATTTTGCAGAGCCGGACACTATCCTGGTGTTCACAATCTTCTATGAATTATTTGGAGGAGGAACCCGCCTTGCAATGCCGAAGACGATATGCGCGCCGGACTCCTCGTCATTGAAGCCTGGTTCAGGGGCTACTCAGGGAGTCCTGGACTAGGGGGTGTCCGGATAGCCGAACTATCATCATTGGCCGGACTCCAAGACTATGAAGATACAAGATTGAAGACTTCGTCCCGTGTCCGGATGGGACTTTCCTTGGCGTGGAAGGCAAGCTTGGCAATACGGATATGTAGATCTCCTACCATTGTAACCGACTCTGTGTAACCCTAGCCCTCTCCTGTGCCTATATAAACCGGAGGGTTTTAGTCCATAGGACAAACAACAATCATACCATAGGCTAGCTTCTAGGGTTTAGCCTCCTTGATCTCGTGGTAGATCCACTCTTGTACTACCCATATCATCAATATCAATCAAACAGGAGTAGGGTTTTACCTCCATCGAGAGGGCCCGAACCTGGGTAAAAACATCGTGTCCCTTGTCTCCTGTTACCATCCGCCTAGACGCACAGTTCGGGACCCCCTACCCGAGATCCGCCGGTTTTGACACCGACACCGACCGATACTGGGTCGACGGTTGTCGCAGGAGGAAGCCGCGGACGCACGCACGAAAGTGTGTCGCCCCGTCGACAGGGAGCACGTCAATGTCGAGCGGAGCCTGCTGAAGCCAAGCGGAGTCGTCGGCGATGAACGTGAGCGCGCCAAGACGGATCTCACGGCCCTCAACCAAAACTCCGCCTGAAACCATGATGAAGGAGATCGGAAAAATCGCAACTTCTCCAATAAGTCGCTAAGACACCGGCCCCAAGGTGGGTGCCAACTATTGTGGTTCTAAGTCTGACAGTAGTGTAGGGGGGTAGGAATGGAGAGGCAAGATCCTAGCTATGGAGTAGTTGTATACGCAAGAGATTTACGAGTTCAGGCCCTTCTCAGAGGAAGTAACAGCCCTACGTCTCGGAGCACGGAGGCGGTCGACTGGATTATGGGTATATGAGTTACAGGGGTGCGAACCCTTTACACTGAGGAAGGGGGTGGCTTATATAGAGTTCGCCAGACCCCTCCGGCCCTCAGTTATGTAGGGTTTAAGGTACATTAAGATCAGGCATTACTGATAACGCCACAAATAAAGAGCTATGATGACCATAACAGCTACTTAATAACCGACCGTTCATGTGCAGAATGACTTCAGATCTCCTGGCTGTCGAGTGGTTGGCTTCATGGTCGAGTGTCTTCGAGTCCGTCGAGTGGAATGCTTCTGAGTCGATTGACAGGTGGTTTCTTCTAGAGATGTCCTTGGGGAGGGTAGTTTGGACAGGTCCATGACCCTACCCTAGGTACATAGCTTCGTCAGACATAGTTTTCAATTTCGGCTTCCACTTGAGGACAAGCAAGGTCTAAGCTTGGGGGAGTTGATACGTCCATTTTGCATCATGCTTTTATATCGATATTTATTGCATTACGGGTTGTTATTACACGTTATGTCACAATACTTATGCCTATTCTCTCCTATTTTACAAGGTTTACATGAAGAGGGAGAATGCCGACAGCTGGAATTCTGGGCTGGAAAAGGAGCAAATATTATAGACCTATTCTGCACAACTCCAAAAGTCATGAAACTCCACGAAAGTTGTTTTTGGAATTAATAAAAAATACTAGGCGAAGAAAGTACCAGAGGGGGCCCACACCCTGGCCACGAGGGTGGGGGCGCGCCGCCTGCCTCGTGGGCCCCCTGGCAGGCCTCCGGTGAACATCTTCTGCTATATGAAGTCTTTTACCTTGGAAAAAAGTCATAAGCAAGCTTTCGGGAAGAAACACCGCCGCCACGAGGCGGAACCAATCTAGGGCTCCGGTGGAGCTGTTCTGCCGGGGAATCATCCCTCCGGGAGGGGGAAATCATCACCATTGTCATCACCATTGATCCTCTCATCGGGAGGGGGGCAATCTCCATCAACATCTTCACCATCACCATCTCCTCTCAAACCCTAGTTCATCTCTTGTATCCAATCTTTGTCCCAAAACCTCAGATTGGTACCTGCGGGTCACTAGTAGTGTTGATTACTCCTTGTAGTTGATGCTAGTTGGTTTATTCGATGGAAGATCATATGTTCAAATCCTTTATGCATATTAATACCCCTCTGATTATGAACATGAATATGATTGTGAGTAGTTACGTTTGTTCCTGAGGACATGGGAGAAGTTTTGCTATAATTAGTCATGTGAATTTGGTATTCGTTCGATATTTTGATGAGATGTATGTTGTCTCTCCTCTAGTGGTGTTATGTGAACGTCGACTACATGACACTTCACCATTATTTGGGCCTAGAGGAAGGCATTGGGAAGTAATAAGTAGATGATGGGTTGCTAGAGTGACAGAAGCTTAAACCCTAGTTTATGCGTTGCTTCGTAAGGGGCTGATTTGGATCCATATGTTTCATGCTATGGTTAGGTTTACCTTAATACTTCTTTTGTAGTTGCGGATGCTTGCAATAGGGGTTAATCATAAGTGGGATGCTTTTCCAAGGAAGGGCAGTACCCAAGCACCGGTCCACCCACATATCAAATTATCAAAGTAAAGAACACGAATCATATGAGCTTGATGAAAACTAGCTTGACGATAATTCCCATGTGTCCTCGGGAGCGTTTTCCTTTATATAAGAGTTTGTCCAGGCTTGTCCTTTGCTACAAAAAGGATTAGGACACCTTGCTGCACTTTATTTACTTTTGTTACTTGTTACCCGTTACGAATTACCTTATCACAAAACTATCTGTTACCAATAATTTCAGTGCTTGCAGAGAATACCTTACTGAAAACCGCTTGTCATTTCCGTCTGCTCCTCGTTGGGTTCGACACTCTTACTTATCGAAACGACTATGATAGATCCCCTACACTTGTGGGTCATCACCCACCCATCCTTCACCACCTTCAGGAAGACCTTTAGACCATTATCATGGTAGTATGAATTATATACTTTAACCTTAGTTGCCTCCACTCTGGTCATGTAGTTTGCAAGGTAATCATCAGTAAATTGCTTCTAAAACCACTGAAAAGAGAAAACTTTCAGATACTCACGTCTGATAGATTAACTCATTGTGGGCAGGCGAAAAAGGCAACACATTACTTACCATCCTAAAGTTAACTATTGCCTTGGACAAAGTGTAAATAAAGAGCTTAATTCCCATCACCCGTCTCTTTCACCTAACAATCTTTCTTAGTTTCCTCACCTGACGCTTGTTCATGAATATCTCATTGCCCCATACGCAAAAGGGATCGAAGCGTGGATCAGTACTGCTGATATATGTACCTACAGGCAACTAGTGAATGTTAGAAGCTAAACTGCGATTGCACAAATAGTGTAAAATACTACTACCTCCGTTCCTAAGTACAAGTATTTTTAGAGATTTCAATATGAACTACATACGGATGTATATTGACATAGTTTAGATTAGAATGTATATTCACTCATTTTGCTCCGTATGCACTCTATATTGGAATCTCTAAAAAATACTTATATTTAGGAATGGATGGTGTATAAGACATGGGATGCAGCTAACCTCGACGGCAAACAACAGTATCGCCCATTGTAGCCCAGCGTAAGTACATGGAATGGCAATGTTAACTACAACAGGGTTAATATCCACCAAAAATAGCAAATGGTAATAAAACGACAACATCTGTACTGATATGTTCATTGCGAGAGAGTAGCACGGTAGCAAAGGGACATATTAAAAATGGATAGAATTGTTTACTACAACAGGCACGCTTCACTACATAAAACCTAGTATAGCCATTGAAATTGGTACTAATAGAAATGAAATTGACAGAGTTAAACATCGCAAGGCAGGTGCTGCTAGAGCAGAGAATGGCCTATTGTCTATAAAAAGGTACGAAAAATAGATAAGATGGGTTAGGCATGTTTAGTGTTTACTACAACATGCTTAATACATCAACCATACAAAACATGGCCATTGAAATTGGTATTGGTAAGATTCAACTGGTCAATTCATACTTGGTATGTCCTAATGGGTAGTTGCTGGGGCACTTCATATGGGCAAGAGCCCGCCCCAAGTCAGCCGCAGCGGAGGCGAGGTGTTCCTCTGGGTCGAAGCGTGGATCGGTGCCGCTGACATGTGTACCTACAAGAAGCAAGTAAATGTTAGAAGCTAAACTGCAATTGCACAAATGATGTAAAATACTATAAGACATGGGATGCAGCTAACCTCGGTAGTAAACAACAGCATCACCTGTTATGGCCCTGCATATGTACATGGAAATGCATGTTAACTACAATGGGGTTAGCATCCACCAAAAATAGCAAATGGTAAAATAAAACAACAACATCTCTGGTATATCTTCATTGCGGAGAGTAGGACGGTAGCAAAGGGGCAGATTAAAAATGGATACAACTATTAATTGCAATAGGCTTAACAGCATCCTAAGTCATATTTTGTAAGTTTGTAGCTACTATTGGTGAAATTGAGCTGGACAGTTCATACTTGAACATCACAGAGTGTGCAGTACTGAAAATAACAAGGCATGGTTAACTACATGCAACCTAGTATAGCCACTGAAACAGGTACTAATAAAAATGCAATTGACAGAGTTAAACATTGCAAGGCAAGTGCTGCTAGAGAAGAGAATGGCCCAATGCTACTTCTTGAGCTTGCATTGATTTTTCCCTTGAAGAGGAAAGGGTGATGCAGCAAAGTAGAGAAAATTATTTCCCTCAATTAAGAACCAAGGTATCAATCCAGTAGGAGGCACAAGCAAGTCCCCAATATATGCACCTGCACAAACTAACAAACACTTGCACACAACGCGAAAAGGGGTTGTTAATCCCTTCACGGTCACGAGCAAGAGTGAGATCTAATAGAGATAGGTATAAAAGATAAATAAAAGAGCAAACTAAAGTAAATATAAACAAATTGCAGCAAGATATTTTTTGGGTTTTTGGGTTTATAGATATGAAAAATATGATGGAAAATAGACCCGGGGGCCATGGGTTTCACAAGAGGCTTCTCTCTTGAAGAAAACATACAATGGGTAAACAAATTGTTGGTAAGCAATTGATAAGAAAGCGCATATTATGACAATATCTAAGGCAATGATCATGAATATAGGCATCACGTCCATGACAAGTAGACCGAAACAATTCTGCATCTACTACTATTACTCCACACGTCGACCGACTCCTACCTGCATCTAGAGTATTAAGTTCATAAGAACAGAGCAACGCCTTAAGCAAGATGACATGATGTAGAGGGATAAACTCAAGCAATATGACATAAACCCCGTCTTTTTATCCCTAATGGAAACAATACAATACGTGCCTTGCTGCCCCTTCTGTCACTGGGAGAGGACACTTCAAGATTGAACCCATCACAAAGCACTTCTCCCATTGCAAGAAAAACCAATCTAGTTGGCCAAACCAAATCGATAGATCAAAGAGAATTCCTAAGCTATCTCAATCATGCATAAAAGAGTTTAGGGAAGACTCAAATAATATTCACAGATAATTTGATCATAAATCCACATTTCATCGGATCTCAACACATGCACCGCAAAGGAAAATTACATCGAATAGATCTCCAAGAACATCGAGGAGAACATTGTATTGAAGATCAAAGAGAGAAAAGAAGGCATTTAGCTACTAGCTATAGATCCTTAGGTCCATGTTAAACTACTCACGCTTCATCGTAAGGGCAACAAGGTTGATGTAGAGGCCCTCCATGATCGAATCCCCCTCATGCGGAGTGCTAGAAAAGGCCCCAAGATGGGATCTCACAGGAACAGAAGCTTGCGGCGGCGGAAAAGTATTTTTGGTGTGCCCTCTGGTATAGGGGGGATATTTGAGGATTTATAGTGTAGAGATTAGGTCAAGACAGTCCACGAGGGGCCCATAAGCCAGGGGGCGCGCGGCCCCACGGCTTGTGGCCGCCTCGTGGGTCTTCTGGCCGCCTCTCCAAGTCTGGTGGGTTTCTTCTGGTCCAAGAAAAATCACCGTAAGTTTTATTCCATTTGGACTCTATTTGATATTCCTTTTAAGTCAAATTAAAAAACAAGGAAAAACAGAAACTGGCACTGGGCTCTAAGTTAATAGGTTAGTCCCAAAAATAAAATAAAATAGCATATTAATTCATATAAAACATCCAAACAAATAATATAATAGCATGGAACAATAAAAAATTATAGATACGTTGGAGACGTATGAAGCATCCCCAAGCTTAATTCATGCTCGTCCTTGAGTAGGTAAATGATAAAAATAGAATTTTTGATGTGGAATGCTACCTAACATATTTATCAATGCACTTTTCTTTATTGTGGCAAGAATATTCAGATCCATATGATTCAAAACAAAAGTTTAATATTGACATAAAAACAACAATACTTCAAGCATACTAATAAAGCAATCATGTCTTATCAAAATAACATGGCCAAAGAAAGTTATCCCTACAAAATCATATAGTCTGGCTATGCTCCATCTTCATCACATAAAGTATTTCATCATGCACAACCCCGGCGACAAGCCAAGAAATTGTTTCATACTTTTAGTGTTCGCAAACTTTTTCAACTTTCATGCAATACATGACGTGAGCCATGGATATAGCACTATATGTGGAATAGAATATGGTGGTTGTGGAGAAGACAAAAAGAAGGAGAAAGTCTCACATCAACTAGGCAAATTAATGGGCTATGGATATGACCATCAATTGATATCGAGCAAGTGAGTAGGGATTGCCATGCAACGGATACACTAGAGCTATAAGTGTATGAAAGCTCAAAAAGAAACTAAGTGGGTGTGCATCCAACTTGCTTGCTCATGAACACCTAGGGCAACTTGAGGAAGCCCATGATTGGAATATAGAAGCCAAGTTCTATAATGAAAAATTCCCACTAGTATATGAAAGTGATAAAATAAGAGACTCTCTATCTTGAAGAACATGGTGCTATTTCGTAGCACAAGTGTGGAAAAGGATAGTAACATTGTCCCTTCTCCCATTTTTATCTCATTATTATTTTTTTGCTTGGGCTTCTATGGCCTTTTTTTATTTGGGCTTCTTTGGCCTCTTTTATTATTTTCTTAAAGTCCGGAGACTCATCCCAACTTGTGAGGGAATCATAGCTTCTATCATCCTTTCCTCACATGGGACAATGCTCTTATAATGATGATGATCACACTTTTATTTACTTACAACTCAAGAATTACAACTCGACACTAGAACAAAATCTGACTCTATATGAATGCCTCATGCATATGAGAACAATATGACAATGATGGTATCTTCATAATAAAACGGAACGGTGGAAGTTGCATGGCAATATATCTCGGAATGGCTATGGAAATGCCGTAATAGGTAGGTATGGTGGCTGCTTTGAGGAAGGGTATATGGTGGGTTTAATGCACCTGCGAAAGTTGCGCGGTACTAGAGAGGGTAGCAATGGTGGAAGGGTGAGAGTGTGTATAATGCATGGACTCAACATTAGTCAAAAAGAACTCAGATAGTTATTGCAAAAGTTTATTAGCCATCGAAACAAAGTAATAATACGCATGCTCCTAGGGGGATAGATTGGTAGGAAAAGACCATCGCTCGTCCCCGACCGCCACTCATAAGGAAGACAATCAAAAAAGTAAATCATTCTCCGACTTCATCACATAACGGTTCACCATACGTGCATGCTACGGGAATCACAAACTTTAACACAAGTATTTCTACCAATCCACAACTACTCACTAGCATAACTCTAATATCACCATCTTTATATCTCAAAATAAATGCAAGGAATCAAACTTCTCATATATTCAATGCTCTTTATATGGAAGTTTTTATTATATCCCTCTTGGATGCCCATCATATTAGGACTAAATTCATAACCTAAGAAAATTACCATGTTTTTTAAGAATCTCAAAATAATATAAGTGAAGCATGAGAGTTCAACAATTTCTGTAAAATAAAACCACCGCCGTGCTGGAAAAAGATATAAGTGAAGCACTAGAGCAAACTGCCTAGCTCAAAAGATATAAGTGAAGCACAAAAAGTATTCTAATAAATTCACGATTAATGCATGTCCCCACTCAAAAGGTTTGAACATCAAGTATTATTGTGCCAAACTAAAATGCGAAGACTCACATCATACAAGACGCTCCAAGCAAAACCCATATCATGTGGTGAATAAAAATATTGTCTCAAGTAAATTTACCGATGGATTGAAGATGAAAGAGGGGATGCCATCCGGGGCATCCCCAAGCTTAGATGCTTGGTTGTACTTTAATATTACCTTGGGGTGCCTTGGGCATCCCCAAGCTTAGGCTCTTGCCACTCCTTATTACATAGTCCATCAAATCTTTACCCAAAACCTGAAAACTTCACAACACAAAACTCAGTAGAAAACTCGTCAGATCCGTTAGTATAATAAAATAAATCACCACTTTAGTTACTGTTGTGAACTCATTCTAAATTTATGTTGGTGTTATATCTACTGTATTCCGACTTCTCCATGGTTCATACCCCATAGATTCATCAAAATAAGCAAACAACACATGGAAAACAAAATATATCAAAAATTGAACAATCTGTAGTAATTTGGAAACTTCGTATACTTCCGTAAGTCCAAAAATTCTGAAAAAAATGGAAAACCTAGGAAATTTTTATATAAATATTTTGTAAAAAATTCAGAGTTTTATCATGCTTCTGTGATTTTATACAATTCTACTACTGGACGCAAAAGTTTCTGTTTTCAGCAAGATCAAATCAACTATCACCATAGACCATCCCAAAGGTCTTACTTATCTCGAACACTAATTAAAACACTAAAACACAATTACTACAGAAGTAATAATGTGTATTTATTCAAGAACAGTAGCAAAAACAAAAAACACAAACTAAAAATTGGGTTGCCTCCCTACAAGCGCTATTGTTTAACACCCCTAGCTAGGCATATAATATAAATCTAGTTATTATCATCTTTAGTATGCAATCCATAAGTAGCCCTCATAATAGATTCATATAGCAACTTGATTTTCTTTTTTGGAAAGTGTTCCATGCCCCTCCTTAACGGAAATTGAAATCTAATGTTTCCTTCTTTCATATCAATGTGAGAACCCGGAATTAACTTCCAGACCCTCCTGTGTATATTTGTCAACCCCAGGATCATTGTTGACAACATAGTGAAATGATATCATTGCACAATGTGTAAAAGGTATTAC
This sequence comes from Triticum timopheevii, assembly GCA_963921465.1. NCBI lineage: Eukaryota > Viridiplantae > Streptophyta > Magnoliopsida > Poales > Poaceae > Triticum > Triticum timopheevii. The sequence continues at coordinate 280,335,054 of OY997274.1, read as the reverse complement.
AAGTTTAAATATATCTTTCCACCAGACATACTTAAATAAATGTCTCATGACATTTATTACAATCAGAAACATAGCAGAATCTATAACGCGTAGCCACTCCATCTCAGCCACAGGCAGTCGATGTAGTCCACGTGACCTCACTCCTCTGGATCATCATAATAGTCATAGTCGATGACATAGTCCTCATAGATCTCTGTTGTTCAACAAAAGTATTGCCATGAGTACATTACGTACTCAACATGTCTCCCCCGGGGAAGGACCTAATAGCTACATGTGGCTTCAAAGGAAGGCTGTATGGTTCATTTGCATAGAAGCTAATTTTGTTTGAAATAACATAGTACTGGACGATAGCAGTTTTAGATGAAAAAGAATGTTTTATCTTAGAATAACTTTCTTCAAAGTGAGGATCCTCGATCAACTCACGTCCTTCATAGATTTCAAGAATAGGACAAAGAGGGAATAAGCAAGACGGGTCTTGTATGTCAAGAAAGATTCATGTGTCGTCCATGACCGTGGACACGGCTATTCGAATAGTTTTACACTCTGCAGAGGTTGTACACTTTACCCACACGACACAATCCCGACTTATTGCCACTAGCCGTCGCTAGCGTAGTACACCATTTGGTATACTGGCAGGGAGATTGTGACGAGGTCTTTCATTAGACCAAACTTACTGTGCCAAGCCCACTAGGTTTCAACACGGAAGTAACCGCAGGTCACAGTCCGGGCCCCCCTTTTGTGCCGAGGACACTCCTCGCAAGGCAGCTATCCCATCTGCGGTACGGCGATGACAACAATAGGAGTGAACTAACTAATTAACCAAGCCAGTGCCCATATAGAATGTGGTTGTACTATTATCACAATCTTCAAATCCAAGACTTATTAGGGTGTGGGGGGTATTTATAGTCGCAGTGAAAAACTGTTTGCCCGAAGATTTAGGACGAACGTGCCCCTGACCCTTCTCATTCGCTTGACATGTGTCACCCATGAACAGAAAAGTGGAGATCGTGGGTGAATAGATAATTCTATCGTGGGATACGGGACGGTTTGAGCGGCAAAACCGCTGACAAGGACACAGTGAAGATTTTGAACGAGTTTCAAATAGAACGCACTTGAAGAACTTGTGAATAGATTGGGTTGAGTATAGCATAGAGGGGAAAGGGTCCGATCACATTCACTTAGCAGAAAATGCAACTTGAAGAAATAGCCATAAGTGAATGTTGTATAGGACATAAACTCATATATATATATATAGCCAATGAAGAAAAACGATGGAAACTGTGAAGATTTTGCAAAGTTGAAGAATTTAAAAAAACCTAAAGAATTTCAAAAACTGAGGAATTTCAAAAATAAAGATTTTCAACTTTGGTGGTGGCGTGACCCACCGTATAAGAATGATGATTTCAGACACCGCATACAATTGTCGTAGGGTTCTGAGAATCAAATTCTTCATTAATTTCTTCACACTTAGAGTGTTATTCTTCATTGATTGAAGAAAAATGTTTCTTCATGTGTTGCACATCTAAGTCACCAATTTTGCATAAGTGTTAGGATGAGTGTCCTTTTTCAAAGAACATTCGAAGACTCTAAGATATTTAGCTCACGACGCAACTTGCTAAATCTCTTCTCATCCAAGGGCTTTGTGAAGATATCGGCTAGCTGTTCTTCAGTCTTCACATGATCAATAAAGATATCGCCCTTCAACACATGATCGTGAAGAAAATGATGACGAATCTGAATGTGCTTTGTCTTCGAGTGCTGAACTGGGTTGTGAGCAATCTTGATGGCACTCTCATTGTCACAGTAGAGAGGCACATTCTTCATGTTGATGCCGTAGTCCTTGAGAGTTAGCTTCATCCACAGCAATTGAGCACTGTAAGAACCAGCAGCAATGTACTCAGCTTCCGCAGTAGACAGTGATACGCAGTTCTGTTTCTTTGAGGACCAATAGACCAAAGATCGTCTGAGGAAATGACAAGTACCAGATGTTGACTTGCGGTCCACACGATCACCAGCATAGTCAGAGTCAGAATATCCAATGAGATCAAAAGTGGAGCCCTTGGGGTACCATAGTCCTAGTGTTGGTGTGTGAGCCAGATATCGAAGAATATGCTTCACAGCCTTATGGTGTGATTCCTTCGGTGTAGCTTGAAATCGGGCACACATGCAAACACTAAGCATTATATCTGGCCTAGATGCACATAAGTACAATAAAGAAGCAATCATGGAGCGGTATACCTTGTGATCGAAGTCAATACCATTTTCATCAGTGCATAGATGGCCATTTGTGGGCATAGGAATTTTGACTCCTTTGCAATCTTGCATGCCGAATTTCCTCAGAACATCCGTGAGGTATTTCTCCTGAGATATGAATATGTCATTGTGCTGTTGGAGAATTTGAAGACCTAAGAAGGATTTCAACTCTCCCATCATAGACATTTGATATTCACGCCCGAGGGGCCTACTTGAGGCCATAGAGGGCCTTGTTGAGTCTGACGACTTTGTTAGGATTCTTTGGATCTTCAAAACCTGGGGGTTGAGCAACATATACTTCTTCCTCAAGCTTACCATTGAGGAATGCACTTTTCACATCCATTTGATATAAAGTGATATTATGTTGGTTAGCATAAGCAAGTAATATGCGAATAGCCTCAAGTCTAGCAACAGGTGCAAAAGTTTCATCAAAATCAATTCCTTCAACCTGTGTGTAGCCTTGAGCTACAAGTCGTGCCTTATTCCTCACCACAAGACCATTTTCATCTTGCTTGTTGCGGTAGATCCACTTTGTGCCAATGATATGATGCTTGCGAGGATCTAGATGTTTGACCAGTTCCCAGACATTGTTGAGCTCGAACTGATGTAATTTTTCTTGCATGGCCTGAATCCACTCAGGCTCTAGAAATGCTTCAGCTACCTTAGTGGGCTCTGTGATGGAGACAAAAGCATAGTGCCCACAAAAGTTAGATAAATGTGAAGCTTTTGAGCGGGTGAGAGGACCTGGTGCTTCAATGTTATCAATGATCTTTTCAACTTGCACTTCTTTTGCAACGCGAGGATGAGCTGGTTGTCGTCGAGGAACTTGATCAGCATTTTCTTCAGCACCATTTTCTTCAGCATTTTCCTCAGGTGCATTTGCTCGACGATCTTCGCGTTCTAGAATGAATTCTTCAGTAGATTCTTCGGTAGGAATGACATCCTCAGTAGCCTTGAACTTGATAGAATCCTCAGGTGCTGGTTCATCTACCATAGAAGGTAGGTGCTCTCTTTGCAAGCCATTAGTTTTATCGAACCGCACATCTACAGTTTCAACAACCTTGTGAAGAGCGTTGTTGAAGACTCTGTAGGTGTGCGAGTCCTTTCCGTAACCAAGCATAAAATCTTCATGTGCTTTCGGTGCGAATTTAGCATTGTGATGAGGATCCCTAATCCAACATTTAGCACCGAAGACTTTGAAATAACTCACATTGGGTTTCTTGTCAGTGAGTAGTTCATAGGCAGTCTTCTTGAAGAATTTGTGAAGATATACTCTGTTGATGATGTGGCACGTGGTATCAATTGCATCAATCCAAAAACAACGAGGCGTTTTGTATTCATCAAGCATAGTGCGAGCCATCCTAACAAGAGTTCTGTTCTTGCACTCCACGATGCCATTTTGCTGAGGAGTATAAGGAGCAGATAACTCATGAGTAATACCAAGTTCATCAAGATAGTCATTAAGTCCGGAATTCTTGAACTCAGTTCGATTGTCACTCCTTATGTGCTTGATCTTCACACCAAAGTTGGTTGAAGCTCTCGAGGAAAATAGTTTGAAGACTTCCTGCACTTCATGTTTGTAAGTGACAATGTGTACCCATGTGTAACGAGAGTAATCATCAACAATAACAAAGCCATATAGAGATGCATCATTAGTGACTGCTGAGTAATGATTAGGACCAAAGAGGTCCATGTGAAGCAATTCGAATGGACGAGTAGTGGTCATGATAGTCTTCGCTGGATGCTTGGCCCTTGGTCATTTTTCCAGCTTCACAGGCACCACACAAGTGGTCCTTGAGGAATTTGACATTCTCAATGCCAATGACATGCTTCTTCTTTGCAAGCGTGTGCAAATTCCTCATGCCTGCGTGACTAAGTCGTCGATGCCATAGCCAGCCTTCTGAAGCTTTTGCCAGTAAGCACACGGCTGGTTGTGGTCCTGTAGAGAAATCAACAATATACGGATCTCCTCTCCTAAAGCCTTCGAAGACTTTGGAATGGTCAGCTTCCATGATCACAACACAACGATATCTTCCAAAGACAACAACCATATCGAGATCACAAAGCATTGAGACAGACATGAGGTTGTATCCTAAGGACTCGACAAGCATGACTTTGTCCATGTGTCGATCCTTTGAGATCGCAACCTTACCTAGACCCAATACCTGACTTTTGCCTTTGTCAGCAAAGATGATATGCTTCAGATGTGACGGTGTTAAGGGAGCATCCATCAATAGGTTCTTGTCACCAGTCATGTGATTTGTACATCCACTATCGAGGACCCACTCGTTTGCTTTGGGCTGATCATCCTGCAGATGAATTAGTGCATCTTACGAACTCATATACTTCATCAGTGAAGAATATGACGTCAATTTCATCAGTTCAATTTCATCAAGCAATAGCACAGATAAGTAGTGTGAGGACGTGTGAAATGAAAGTTCATTTCATCATGATTCGCATGCGTCCTTTCAGGCAGTTTGTTAGGCCCCCAGCAAATTCTTCAAATGTTAAAGCACGTCTGGAGACCTGACCCTACGGAAGAACTTAGTTCTTTTTCTTCACCACCCACATCTGAAGGGGTGGCAAAGAATTCATCACTCTGCGAGCACCATATGAGAAAGGTGGCATAGAAGCTACTCCACTTCGCTTCACATAAGAGGGGTTAGGTTAAGCATATGAATAAGCAGAGAAATTCTTCTAGGACTTATAGACATAATGATTTGAAGAATAATGCGCATATTCATAGCCCTTAGCTCTACCCTGCGAAACAGAAGGGTTAGCACGATGATGTTCATATGAGGACTTTGATCCATTTTGTGGAATTTGATCTACGTGAGGAATTTTGTCCGTATGTGGACTTGGATCCATATGAAGAATTTGGTCCATATGAAGAGTTTGATCTGGGGTTCCTATTCTTCACTAGTGGTGTCATGAGGACATTCACCTGAAGACTTTCAACATAACTTTTGGGAACCCTGATTTTCTTCATAGGGGAACCGTTCCTGCAGTTAGTGCCAACATAACTAGCAAATACTTCACCATTCTGATTTTTGAACAGTTTATAGTTGGAGTCAAATGACTCATCAGAAGAATGAGGAGATTCACATGTAAAGCCAGATAAGTTAGATGGATCAACTGGAGGTCCCTTTGCAGCAACCCATGAGGTTTTGGGGTACTGCTAAGGCTTCCAATATGTTCCATCAGCATTGAGTTTCCTCTCAAAGGCAATACCCTCTTTCCTAGGGTTTCTGTTGAGGATCTGCTTTTTAAGCACATCACAAAGAGTCTGATGCCCTTTGAGGCTTTTGTACATGCCTGTCATATAAAATTCCTTCAGCCCTGCATCATCAGTGATACTAGCAATGTCCTCAGATGAGGAATTAGTGATATCAGAGGTAGGTGAAGAATTTGTAACATTTGAAGCATTTGAACATTCAGGTGAAGAATTAGCAGATTCACGTTCAATGCACTTTAAGCATGGAGGATCAAATTCTTCCTGAGTAGCGCTGATTTGTTGAGCAAGTAATGAATCGCGCTCCTTCTGAGGATCTTCATAACTCACTCTTAGCTTCTTAAGATCTTGATTTCTTTGAAGAAGTTCAAGAGAAAGCTTCTCGTGATCAGATAAGAGAGCATTATGATGACCTTGAAGGTTATCAAACTTGGAATGGAGTCCCTGAAGACTTTCAGCCAAGGCTTTTGACTGATCCATTTCTTCACCCAACATATCATCACTCTTATTTAGCATGTATTGAACTTTTTCCAAGGCTCTTTGTTGTTTAGTGGCAAGGGAAGCAAGTTTGACATAGCTAGGTCCAAATTCATCGCCAGATTCATCATCACTAGATTCGGATAGGTAGGATTCAGTTACCTCAGCACCGTTTGCCATAAGGCAGGGGGTAGACAATGATGATTCCGGTTTGAATATCATCGCATTGAGTGATTCCTTGTAATCCTCAAACCAAGGATCATGACGAGTTCGATGTCCTTCATAGACCTCAGAGAGATGGTCCCAGATTAGCTTCGCGTGATTGAGATGCATGACGTTCCTGAACTGATTTTGGGACAGACTAGAGCAGATGACATCCTTTGCTATGAGGTTAAGCAGTGTGTACTTGAGAATGTGATCAGCCTCAGCCATCTTGCATAGATAGGTAAGACCGATCTCGGTGACGGTCCACAGTTCGCTGTCCATAGCCATGAATCGCTTTTTCATCATGGCCTTCCACCGAGGATACTCATGACCGTCAAAGATGGGGCAGGAAATGTTCCTCGATCCTGTAGTCTACATAACTAGAACTCCAGGTGGTTAAACCAAAATCACACAGAACAAGGGAGTACCTTGCTCTGATACCAATTGAAAGTGCGTTATATCAACTAGAGGGGGGGTGAATAGGCGATTTTTGTGAATTCTTCACCGAGGAATTTGCCGGTGAGGAAATTCCTTAGCGAAGAACTACTTGCAGCGGAATAAGTACTCAGAAGTAAGCATGACAGAATGCACACGTAGTCATCATGATGAAATGAAGACAAACACAGAGTACAGAAAGCATAAACACGGGATAACAAAAGATGACGACAAACATACTGAAGAAATTGAACTGAGGAAATTGAGAAAGTCTTAGTCTAAGTCTTCGAACACAGATATGAACAATCACTCAACACAGTAATGAAGAAATGAAAGAGTTGAGGAAATAGAACCAGTAAGGTTGGTGAAGACAATGATTTGGTATACCAGTTCCAACTGTTGTCTCAGTTGTACGTCTGGTTGGAGCGGCTGAGTATTTAAACTCGAGGACACATAGTCCCGGACACCCAGTCGCTAAGCACGCAGCTCAGGACACCAAGTCCTCACCGTATTCTCCTTGAACTAAGGTCACACAGACCTCGTCCAATCACTCGTGGTAAGTCTTCAGGCGACTTCCAAACCTTCACAGACTTCGGTCACTCGATGATCCACAATTCCTCTTGGATGCTCTAGACCATGACGCCTAACCGTCTGGAAGAAGCACAGTCTTCAAAGGTAACAAGCGTCGGATCCACGCAGGATCAATCTCTTTAGTGATGCTCAATCACTTTGGGTTTGTAGGTGTTTGGGTTTGGGTTTTTCCTCACTCGATGATTTTCGCTCAAAGTCCTCAGGGGATGGGTTGCTCTCAAATGACAAGTGTCAGTTTCTCTCGAAGCAGCCCACCAGCTAGTGGTTGTAGGGGGCGGATATTTATAGCCTCGGGAGTAGCCCGACATGATAAGACATAAATGCCCTTCGATGATATGACCATTAGGTGGATAAGATATTTTGGGACAGCTGGCGCGCAGCACAGCAACGGTTGGAATTTTGACTCTCAAATTCCTCAGGGCTATCATGTTCCTCACTGTGTAGGCAATCCGCACTGGCGAATTCCTAACTCCTCAGTCAGACCAAATTCCTCAGCGACCAGAAGAACTTCGTCTCTGTCACTGAAGAAATTGACTGAACTGTATGAGATTTCCAATGGCTTCACTCGAAGGGATTGGTAGGTGTAGGATTTTGATTTGAGCATCACATGGAAATTTTTCCTTAGTATTTCCTCGACCCCCTTTAACAGTACGGTGTTTCTTATGACTCAAGATGGAGAAAAACAAAACTATGAAAACGAAAGTCTTCAAGCTTCATATTCCTTGCATGAATATCAAGTCTTCACGGACACACCAATTTTTTCACTTTCAAAGTCTTCATGAAAGTCTTCAGGAATACCAAAATCTTCAGTGGAAGATATTCATTTTTAGGGGTCGACTTTCTCTGTAAATATCAAACTCCTCATAGACTTATAGACATGTGTACACTCATAAACACATTAGTCCCTTAACCTATAAGTCTTCAATACACCAAAATCACTAAGGGGCACTAGATGCACTTACAATCTCCCCCTTTTTGGTGATTGATGACAATATAGGTTAAGTTTTCAACGGGAATAAACATGAAGTGTAAGTACTGATATTGAGGAATTTGATTGCAAGATATAGAAGAACTCCCCCTGAAGATGTGCATAGTGAGGAATTTGCTTTTGAAGCAATGCACACTTGAAGAGCTGAATCATGGAGATCTCCCCCTATATCTTGTAATTCATACATGCATTTGACATATAATATGAAGAATTTGAAATGCATGATGAAATTTGGTGCCTGAAGAAATTCAGCATGCGTGCAATAATATTAACGAGGAACAAGTATGCAGAATCAGAGCACAGTGCATCAAAAGTATCAGAGCACCATCGGTTTTAAGATTACAACTCGATCCAATAAAAGTTTCAGAAGAGCGAGAGTTGTAACTTAGCAAAAAAACGCCCATATAATAGACCCGCTTGAAGACTAACTCAGATTTCTCCCCCTTTGTCATCGAATGACCAAAAGGATCGAAACTGAGGACTAACGCCCCTGAAGAATATCAAGTTGATGGAGGAGCGTCAGCGTTGTTTGGGTCTGTTGTCGTAGTAGGGCCTGCTGCAGTGTCATCCAAGTCTTCATTTTCATCAGTGTCGCGCGATGAAGAATAGGAGCTGGCCACCAAGGAAGGAACCTTGACCTTCTTGAATTTCTTCGGTGGAGGTGCAGACCAGTCAAATTATTCCTTGAGACCCATTCTCTTCAGAGCTTCTGTGCTGTAGACATGAGATAGAACAGCCCAGGTACGGTTGAAGGTTTCATGGAGGTAGTAGTGGTTTTTCTTCACTGCATTGTGTGTGGAGGTCATGTTGTGAAGAATTGAACCAAACTGACGCTTGACCCATTTATGATTGCGATCAACTTTCTGATGAAGACTGAGGAGTAACTCACGATCAGTCATCACCCTGGGTGCTGTGTCTTGAGGAATTTGCTTGGCAGAGGTGTTGGCGGCAGAGTCATGTGTGGTAGAGTCATCATTGGTGGAGTAGGATGCAGCCTTGTGAAATTGACCATCCAATGGACGAATGCCTTCATTTATCACAGCAGTTGCCTTGCCTTTGTCATCAACTGAGGAAAATGTCTGTTTGAGGACTTCAATTGGAGGCAAGTAGTTGTCGTGGTTCAGAGTATCAGCCTTGTAATTGAGTGAAGACCTTGTCCTGATGAACCTCATAATCCATGGTGCATAAGGCTTCAGCTCAAATGGTGACATAGCAATATTCACCAGAGTCCTCATGAAGAAATCATGGAAGTTGACGGGAACGCCATGAATGAGATTGAAAAGCATATTCTTCATGATGCCAACGACTTCTTCATCATTTGAGTCATGGCCTTTGATAGGACTCATTATCTTCGTCAGAATGCGATAGACAGTCCGTGGCACATACAGTAATTCCTTAACGAGGAATTTGGTTCGAGGGTCTTGCCCTGGCTTCAAGGGCTTCATCAGCACTTGCATGTAATGATTTGTAAGCTCAGGTTCATTGTAGATGCAACGAGCACCTTCTAGGGGAGGACTGAGTGGGGGGGGCACGAAGCAATTCAGTTGCTGGTGCCTTGTAGTGAGTATTTTCTAACATCCAGTCCAGCACCCATGAGTTCACATCTTCAGAATTTCCTGTGATGTGCAGCATTGCATAGAATTGAAGAATGAGTTCTTCATTCCAATCACAGATGTCAGTGCAGAAATTCAGCAATCCAGCATCGTGAAGAACACTGAGGACTGGCTCGAAGCCTGGCAGAGATTCCATGTCCATGTGAGGAATGTGTTCATGATCGAAGACTTTGTCTTTGTTAAATAGCACTGAGGAATAGAAATTGGCTTGACTAGCAGTCCAGAAACGCCTCTTCCTTATGCGAGCAGAATCATAGGGATTGTAGTCTGTGAGGAACACATGCTCGTTAAAGAAATCTTCAGCCTTGAACTTTTGCTTCTTTGAGAATGGATCCTTTGGCTTGGGCAGAGAAGTGTCAGTGAGTTGCATCACAACCTCAGGAACCGCAATCTCCAGTTCTTCAGGCTGAGGAATTTCTGGTTCCTCTTCAGTGGCAGTCTGTGTGTTCAAAGGATCAGTAGCAGCAGTTTCTTCAGCACTAGTGGCTGGAATTTCTTCATGCACAGACGAGGTAGGGTGAGTTTCTTCAGAGCCCATTTGAACGGTTGGTGCAGGGGACTGAGGTATTTGTTGTATTGGGGTGAAGAGTGGAGAATTGGGATGCTGACTTTCCCAAAATTCATCATTCATCACAGGCGTAGTGCATCCAATATCCACGTCTTCATCTTCAATTTCTTCAACGCCAGCCTCTTCAGCTGTGAACTGAGGCATTGGCGAGGAAGCAACAGGCGTTGAAGGGATCGCATCCACTTCAATTTCTTCATCAATCTGCTCTGACGAAGCAGCAGAATGATTTTCTTCATCAGATCTGCTAGGGATCACATATTCTTCACCAAAAGGAACAAGGTCCTTTGATGGTAGGGTGGAAATCAGAACAGCATCAATTGGATTTTCAAGTGAGCTGGTCATAGGCTTCATTTTCTTTGGAGCTGAAGAATCTGAAGCAGATGATGCTTTCCTTTTCTTCACTGCAGCTCTCTCTACAGCCTTGGTCTTCCTCACATCTGATGCGGATGGAAGGGTAGGAGTTGGTGTAGGTGCAGGAGGAGCTGAGGAATCTGTTTGAATTTCCTCAGGCGCAACTGATGCAGTTGCCCTGACTTCTTCATTTTCTTCAGGCGCACCACTAGTGGATGCCCTGGCAATGTCTTCAGTGGCTGGAATGGAGTCATCAGCCTTAGAACTAGCATTTTCATCAGCAGCCTGAAAGTCATCAGCAGTGCTGGCATGTTCTTCAGTTTGCTGAGTAGAGGCTTCATCTTGAGGAATTTCTTGTTGCGATGGGGCTGCAACATTGGTGAACTTCTCAGTCAGTTTAACGAACCTGACTTTGGCTCCTTGCCAATCAGCATAATAAGCATTGAAATCATCGCTGAGGTCTTTGATTTCAGACTGGATCTTGAGGAGTTCATCAGTTGTCATTTTGACAACGTTTTTCCTCAGGAACTTCTCTTTCCTGAACTGAGCCTTCTTGATTTGTCTAGCCTTCTCAAATTTCCATTTCTCTTCAGTGATGAAATGGGTCAGCATGTGACTTTGGCCAGGAGTCAAATGAAAATCAGGCATAGGAGTGTTTGGGTCCTTGTGCCAGAGATCAATGTAGTCGAGGATCGCCTTTGGATCCAAAAGCAGTGGCACATTTGTGCCTTTGGCTCTAGCGGCCCTTTCTTGCCTGTCTCTGATGATTTCTGCAAGTTCATCATCATCAGCTTCATCATCAGATGGCACTTGGAAGGCAACCTGTTTCTTCTTCAGATTTGGCCGAGGACCTCGACTAGCTGTTGCCTTTGTCTTCAGCAGAGTGGGGCCTGATGAAGAGTTTGGTGCAGCTGAGGAACTCGCTGAGACACCAGAGGCAATAGAGATGCTTGCAGTCCTTTGGCACGTGGCCAGATGTACAGGTGTTGAGGACTTTGCCGGAGCAACTGAGGACTTTGGGGGAGCAGGAGCAGCATGAGGAACTGGTCATGAGGGCTTTGAAGATTTTGGCCGTGAGGGCATTGCTGAGGAACTTGGCCGTGAGGGCCCAGTTGGTGAAGCACTTGGCTTGTGAGCAGGCTTCTTTGCCATTGATTTTCTAGGCTTGACAGAGGCCTCAGTGGCAGCAGCAGTAGCAGAGTCTTCATTGAATTTCCTCACTGCTTCTTTGGCTTGTCTTGCCAACTTGGCTTGGCGTTTGGCCCATTCTTCAGGGAAATCCTCACCACGCTTGATGCTGGTGGGGTCAGCTTCTTGGCCAGGTGCCAATGGAGCTCTTGGGCATGGAGGATTTAGTGCAAATTTCTTCATATACTTTGGAGTTACATATCTGTACTCCCTCCATTCTCTTGCCCATCTCCTTTCAATCCTCTGTATGCGCACCTTGCGCTGATTTTTGTTCTCCTTTCCGAACTCAGCCTCATCAGGTGTGCAATAGTCAGCATAGATGTCCTCAGGTATTTCAAACGTAGTCATGACCTCAGGCCTCTTTCCTCCTTTCTGTGGTTTCTTACCATCTGCCATATTCTTCAGTTGAGGGATTTGAACAATCGAATTCTCTGAAGAAGTATGCAACTTTTCTTCGAGGAACGCTGCAAATGAGTTAAGTTGATGAGAACCTAGTGATTCAGCAGCGGACATGAGTACCTGTGAACAGGGTATAGTTGCGAGGAATTTGAAGAGGTCATATGCGTTCTCAGAAGGTTTTCAAAAAGAACAAGTTTGAGGAATTTGACCAGATGAGTCTTGAAGAATTTCACTAAGCGTTCTTTGTCTTAGGTTCCAAAGTTGTATAGATTGAGGATCCACACAATTGAGGAATCTTGAAGATAAATGATTCTTAGAGAAACGAATCAAGAGCAGATGACTAGTGAGGTGTTTTGTGTGTGAGGATTTGAAGAATAAAACACCTTTGAAGATATTGTTGAGAAAATTTGAATCAAAGAGGGCGGTAAAAGTAACTTTTAATTACCCTGATGAAGAACACGACGAACTGAGAAGTGTAGATTTGAAGCTCGTCAGTTCAGATCTTCCACGCCCTAACTTGGCGGAGGAAGACAGCTACGGCGGTGGCGGAGTGAAGATTTCCGCGGTCGGAGCGAGTACGACGGCGACGAGGTCGAGGCAGTGAAGCTCTTCCTCATTGGCGACGATGGAGTAGCGGCGGCGCTAGGGTTTGAGAAGCTCGAGTGAGAGAGAGAGCGGTCGAGCGGAGTAAAGGAAGTGAGGAAGGGGTCAGGGGGGTATTTATAGTCGCAGTGAAAAACTGTTTGCCCGAAGATTTAAGACGAACGTGCCCCTAACCCTTCTCATTCGCTTGACATGTGTCACCCATGAACAGAAAAGTGGAGATCGTGGGTGAATAGATAATTCTATCGTGGGATACGGGACGGTTTGAGCAGCAAAACCGAAAATTTGGATAAGATAAGATTTAAGTTTCGTTCACAATTTCTTCAGCTGACAAGGACACAGTGAAGATTTTGAATGAGTTTCAAATAGAACGCACATGAAGAACTTGTGAATAGATTGGGTTGAGTATAGCATAGAAGGGAAAGGGTCCGATCACATTCACTTAGTAGAAAATGCAACTTGAAGAAATAGCCATAAGTGAATGATGTATAGGACATAAACTCATATATATATAGCCAATGAAGAAAAACGACGGAAACAATGAAGATTTTGCAAAGTTGAAGAATTTAAAAAAACTGAAGAATTTCAAAAATAAAGATTTTCAACTTTGGTGGTGGCGTGACCCACCATATAAGAATGATGATTTCAGACACCGCATACAATTGTCGTAGGGTTCTGAGAATCAAATTCTTCATTAATTTCTTCACACTTAGAGTGTTATTCTTCATTGATTGAAGAAAAACATGTCTTCATGTGTTGCACATTTAAGTCATCAATTTTGCATAAGTGTTAGGATGAGTGTCCTTTTTCAAAGAACATTCGAAGACTCTAAGATATTTAGCTCACACCGCAACTTGCTAAATCTCTTCTCATCCAAGAGCTTTGTGAAGATATCGGCTAGCTGTTCTTTAGTCTTCACATGATCAATAAAGATGTCGCCTTCAACACATGATCACGAAGAAAATGATGACGAATCTGAATTTGCTTTGTCTTCGAGTGCTGAACTGGGTTGTGAGCAATCTTGATGGCACTCTCATTGTCACAGTAGAGAGGCACATTCTTCACATTGATGCCGTAGTCCTTGAGATTTTGCTTCATCCACAACAATTGAGCACAGCAAGAACCAGCAGCAATGTACTCAGCTTCCGCAGTAGACAGTGATACGCAGTTCTGTTTCTTCGAGGACCAATAGACCAAAGATCGTCCGAGGAAATGACAAGTACCAGATGTTAACTTGCGGTCCACACGATCACCAGCATAGTCAGAGTCAGAATATCCAATGAGATCAAAAGTGGAGACCTTGGGGTACTGAGGGAGTCCTGGACTAGGGGGTGTCCGGATAGCCGGACTATCATCGTCAGCTGGACTCCAAGACTATGAAGATACAAGATTGAAGACTTCGTCCCGTGTCCGGATGGAGCTTTCCTTGGCGTGGAAGGCAATCTTGGCAATACGGATATGTAGATCTCCAACCATTGTAACCGACTCTGTGTAACCCTAGTCCTCCCCGGTGTCTATATAAATCGGAGGGTTTAGTCCGTAGGACGAACAACCATTACAACAATCATACCATAGGCTAGCTTCTAGGGTTTAGCCTCCTTGATCTTGTGGTAGATCCACTCTTGTACTACCCATATCATCAATATCAATCAAGCAGGAGTAGGGTTTTACCTCCATCGAGAGGGCCCGAACCTGGGTAAAAACATCGTGTCCCTTGTCTCCTGTTACCATCCGCCTAGACGCACAGTTCGGGACCCCCTACCCGAGATCCGCCGGTTTTGACACCGACATTGGTGCTTTCATTGAGAGTTCCTCTGTGTCATCACCGATAGGCTTGATGGCTTCTTCAATCAACAACAACGCCGTCCAGAGTGAGATTTTTCTCCCCGGACAGATCTTCGTATTCGGCGGCTTCGCACTGCGGGCCAATTAACTTGGCCATCTGGAGCAGATCGAAAGCTACGCCCCTGGCCGTCAGGTCAGATTTGGAAGCCTAAACTTCACGGCGGATATCCGCGAAGACTTGATCTTCGACGGATCCAAGCCGCAGCCAAGCGTGCCGCACTGTCACGATGGGCATGATCTAGCTCTGCCGCCGGACAGTACTTTGGAGGCCGCACACGAATCCGCTCCGACCCATAATTCGGAGCCGATCGCGCAGATCGAGGACGGGTGGCTGGACACCGCCTCAGGAGCTGCAACTTCTACGGCGATGGAGCCAAACACTGACCTCGTCCCTTATAAAGCTCGTGACTCCGAGGTGTCGGACTCCCTGCCGGACTTCGAACCTCCTGCGCCCCTGCCAATCAAATCCGATTGGGCGCCGATCATGGAGTTCACCGCCGCGGACATCTTTCAGCACTCACCCTTTGGCGACATCTTAAATTCGCTAAAGCATCTCTCGCTATCCAGAGAGCCCTGGCCGGACTATGGCCAGGATGGTTGGGATGCGGACGACGAAGAAATTCAAAGCCCATCCACTACCCACTTTGTAGCAACTGTCGACGATCTAACAGACATGCTAGATTACGACTCCGAAGACATCGACGGTATGGAAGACGATGCCGGAGACGATCAAGAACCAGCGCTCACCGAGCACTGGAAGGCCACCCCAACCCATGATGTATATATGGTGGACACCCCAAAAGGAAGCGATAACGAGGACCAACGGGGCGCGGCAAAGGATAATCCCGCCGACAAACAACCAAAACGGCGACGCAAACGCCGCCCTAAGTCCCGCCTCGACAAAAACAGCGCTCCTAATGACCCAGCAATAGAGCAGGGCAAACCAGTGGACGACAAACATGAAACAAGCAACCGCCTGAACAAGACGAATCAGATAATCAATCCATGCCCAGCGAAACCAATAGTCCAGACGACCTCACGCTGGACACACCACCGGAGCATAAGAACCTTCACAAAAGACTCGTCGCCACTGCAAGAAGTCTGAAGAAGGAAAAACGGAAGCTCAAAACAGCGGAAGAGATACTCAGAATGAGGTGGAGCAAAGTGCTCAAAACCGCAGACAAATACGGCAATGGCCATCAATCAAAGAGCTACCCGAAGCGCAAGCTGCTGCCAGAATTTGACGAGGAAGCCATAGAGCCACCACAGTCAAAAATTAAAGAAGCCGCCTGGCCAGATAGACGGCCAGATGACAGGCCAAAAGCGACAAGCGGCGCCGCACACAAGCAAACTCATGATCCTGGGAAAACAGACGGCCCAGCCAGGTCCATTTACGGGCCAAAAAAGAGGGCCCCAGGAAGCAACGCAACATGCTAAGTGTTCGAAGACAGCGGCACACCGAAATACATGGGCGCCGCACACCCACTATGTTTCACCAACGAGGTGCTGGATCATGAATTTCCAGCAGGGTTTAAACCCATAAACATAGAGGCTCATGACGGAACAACAGACCCTGGAGTCTGGATAGAGGATTATATACTACACATACACATGGCTAGAGGAGATGATCTCCACGCCATAAAATATCTACCCCTCAAGCTCAAAGGGCCAGCTCGGCATTGGCTCAAAAGCCTCCCAGAAAACACTGTTGGAAGTTGGGAAGAGCTCGAGGACGCGTTTAGAGCAAATTTTCAAGGAACTTATGTCCGCCCTCCGGATGCAGACGATCTAAGTCATATAACTCAACAGCCCGGAGAGTCAGCGCGCAAATTCTGGAACAGGTTCCTTACCAAAAAGAACCAAATAGTCGACTGTCCGGACGCTGAAGCCTTAGCAGCTTTTAAACACAACGTCCGAGACGAATGGCTCGCCAGACACCTCGGCCAAGAGAAGTCGAGGACAATGGCCACGCTAACAAGCCTCATGACCCACTTTTGCGCGGGGGAAGACAGCTGGCTAGCAAGACGCAGCACCAGCGACCCGAGTACATCCGAGATCAGAGATGGAAACGGAAAATCACGGCGCAGAAAGGATCAGCGCCGGAATAAAGAAAAAAGCCAAAAGAACACGGCGGTCAACGCCAGATTCAAAAGCTCGCGGCCAAACAATAAAACACTGCCTCTTAAGGATAACAGTGACGAGCTCTCCAACTTAAACAAAATTTTGGATCGGATATGCCAAATCCACAGTACCTCCGGAAGGCCTACAAACCACACCCACCGAGATTGTTGGGTTTTCAAACAGTCCGGCCGACTCAACGCCGAACACAAGGGGCTCGACGCACCAAGCGAGGATGATGATGAACCCCGCCAGCAGAGCACCGGAAAACAAAAGACCTTCCCACAAGAAGTCAAAACAGTAAACTCACTTCATGTGATATTACGGAAAAACAATGCGGCACCCACTAAAATAAGTGCCGCACGGTCCACCCCAGCGGAACCTCGGAGTTGGATGTCAAAACCAATCACCTTCGACCACCTGGATTATTCCAGAAGCATTCGAAACGCAGGATGGACTGCCCTAATATTGGATCCTACAATCGACGGACTACAATTTACACAAGTCCTGATGGACGGCGGTAGCGATTTAAACCTGCTATATCCAAACACAATCCGCAAGTTGGGGATAGACCTTACTAAAATTCGACATAGCCGCACTTCCTTTAAAGGAGTGATGCCAGACCCTTACGCCAAGTGCACAGGCTCCTTATTACTAGAAGTTGTGTTCGGGTCACCGGACAACTTCTGACGCGAAAAGCTAATCTTTCATGTTGCCCCATTCAAAAGTAGCTATCAAGCACTATTGGGACGTGAAGCTTTTGTCCGCTTTAACGCAATACCACATTACGCGTCTCTTACACTTAAAATGCCCGGTCCACGTGGCATCATTTTACTAAGAGGGTCATTCAAAGACCCCGGACATGGCTAGACGAGTCCGGCATAAATAAGCTAGGGGCTCCCTAGCCGCACACCCCTTCACAAGGGGCTGTGCATATAAGCAACAATGAGCTAATATAGGCTCAGCTTTATTAACTTATTAATTTTTTATGCACTTTTCGCACGATTTCTTTTCAAACTAAGTTCCTCTCTTTTTACAGATGAACAACATGCACACCCGTCCAGGATACGGCACAACGGAGACACAGGCGCAGATGTGCAGTAGGGACCCGTTTCAAGGATTCTTTTCAGATTAAGACCCTGCGTAAACCTTTTTTACTGTCTCTTGTTGCTATAATCCCCTGGTTTTTCATTATAACCAGAGAGGAGACTGACGTTTTGGCATCGGCCGCGTCAGAGGACCTCGCCCGTACCTGGACACTAGGGGCTTAGGGCATTGTTCTGCCCATTATCATAAAGACCGAACACCTTAGGGAGTGTTCAGCGTCTCGAGTTAGGCCTTATATGCATCAGCTCCGAATCATGTCTTTGGTCAAATGTTGGGTTTGCCCGGCTCCTGTGTTTTGCTGCCTTACATTCCGTATCATCGGCTAACGCGACACCAGGAGAACTAATGCGATTGTGCCCCAGTTCGGCTGGGCGAGCACCTCAGTAGAGAAAGTCGAAAACTGACTGTCATGATACAGCGAGAGACTGGTCAACCACTCGATCGACCACATGAATGTTTAGAATTCCTCCGCTTTGACGAAGGACCATTTCTCGGTCAGGCACATACGCACCCCGAGTTCGGATAGCGCGGTGCCCCCAGGGGCTATATCGTAGCCCCACCCTCGAACTCCATTGGCTAAGTGAAAGTGATAAAGCATTATAGTCCGGTTGCCTCGTTTGCTACGCTACCACCTCCTTAACAGGACCGAGACGTCGGATTATGTGTGAAAATGCGCTATTTTTGCGAACACCCCCGCACCTTGTGCGTGGGGGCTGAAGCCGACGACTGCCATCTTTCAGGTTATACACACGTATACATAAACGGCCGCACAGGAGATAATTCAATACTTGAACGCACAAGTACAAAAAGCGCCTACATCATAAACATTGTTTTATAAAATTAAAACGCTCATTTGAACGTGACATTTTTCGAGCACTGTGACTCTATCACACGAGCACCATGCAAAACTTCCCCAAAATAGTGTTCGGCGGGTAACCGGCTTTCGTCCGAGCCCTGGGTCGCAACAGCGGTGGCATCCATCTCTGTCCAATGTGTCTTTACACGGGCGAGGGCCATCCGCACACCCTCTATGCAGGCCGACCGCTTCATCACCTTGATATGCGGCACCACCCCAAGAAATTGCTGCAACAAGCCAAAATAGCTCGTCGGCTTAGGCCTATCCGGCCAGACATGAGTCACGATATCCGTCATGGCAAGCCCGGACAACCTATTCAGCTCAGCCCATTCGGCCAACCGATCGGTCAGCGGAAGTGAACGATCCGGACTATGGAATTGAGACCAAAAGAGCTCTTCCGTCTTGTGATCCTTCTGACTTCGGAAGTGCACAACGGCATCCGCCGCACTCGCCGCTAAGTCCATATAAGGATCCTCCAGACCCCACAGCTGGCCAAGCTGGGCATACTTTGGATCCGTAAACCTGCGGCACAGCAGAAAAGGCTTGCCAGCCACAATGTCTCCGGCCTGGCGCAGCTCCTCCTTTATAGCCCGCATTGCAGAACGGGCATCCTTGGCTTCGGCGGTGGCCTTCCCCAGGTCTTCTCGCTCCGATAGGCACTCCTTTTCAAGAGCCTCATTGTGGTCGGTAGTATCCTTTAACCTAACGGCCATTTCGGCCATCTCTTCCCTGCTTCGGCAGTGTGCAGCCCTTTTGGCTTCTAACTCCTCGGCCGCCCTCGAGGCAGCCGCATTACTTCTTCTGGCCTGCTCCTTGGCTTGAGCAAGTTCGGCCCGAAGGCTCTCCACAGCAGCGGCACCATCTGCGTCAAGCACACATATTGTAAGAGGTGGCCTTCGGCTCCCTTACTAGGTGACCACGGAGAAACAACTTACCTGGCGACTCGTCAAGTCGCTTGTTGACTAGCGCGATGTCCGCATCCGCAACATCGAGTTGCCGCTTTAGTTCAGCAACTCCATCAGTCCGGCTGGCCCCCGGACTATCCGCCACCTGCATAGGAAAGGCGACAATTAATACCTGCGATTTTGATCCTTGGCACGCTGTCGCTTTCGACAACCTACCGAGTCTCAGGGGCTACTATCTATACAGGGCGCACCTCATGTGCAAAACTATCAAACAGGTGTGTCATTTTTACGTACCTCAAACCCCGCCAGCAAACTCCTGACGGCATTACGCAATCCGCTTTCGGCGGACGAAATCCTTCCAATCACCATACTCATCAATGCATGGTGATCTTCTGAGATAGACGCCCTCTCAAGCAGATCCTTCAGCTCCCCCGGATGAACACCAGTTGACGCCGAACTATCCGGCTTTGCCGGACTCAGGGATACCCTCCGTGATGACACTTCAGGCTCATCCGCCTTATCTGACGGCGCGGCGAACGGAGGCGTCTCGCTCTCCACCATCTCCGGACGAAGATCCCCCGAAGACGAGCTCATCTGAGAAGGTCGGAGATCCGAACTACAAGGTAAAAATTCGGTTATCCTCAGAAGCACAAATAGGGATGTCTCTTATTACGGAGCTCTCTTTTTTCTACTTACGGCTCGCTGGAGGGCTGATGCTTTAGGGGAGATTGTGCGGCCGGGGCCTCCCCGGACGCAGGACCCTCTGGTGAAGACTTCTTCCCCCGCTTAGGGGCTTTGGCCTCCGGGTCTCCAGAGGCGGTCCTCTTCTCCCCTTGGAGGGAGGGATTCTCGATCCCCCCTTTTTCAAGAGCCTCCTTGGGCGAGGCGGTAGCTCCCTTATTTTCCCCTCCGCCTTCTTTTGAAGGCACAACCTCCAGCATCTTGACCAGCACGGGATCCGGCGCGGTCTCTGGGAGGGGGGCCGGACACCGTATCAGCTTTGCTTGCGCTATCCACTCCTGTTGAAGGATAACGGGTTAAAAGGAGAATTGTAGAAAGGCAAACAAACGGTACGTCCGAACACTGAGCTACTTACTTGAGTATCCGGGCGATTGCAGCTTAGGCCAGCGTCCTCGGTCAATTCCGGACACACCGCCCGTGATCCGAAGAACAACTCGTACATCTCCACGGGTGTCGTACCCATAAAGTGTTGGAGAATCCGTGGTCCCTCCGGATTGAACTCCCATAGCCGGAGAGGACGGCGTTTGCAGGGCAGGAGACGCCTAATCAGCATAACCTGCATTACCACGACCAGATCGATCTCCCTCGCTTGGAGGTCTCGAATCCGGCCCTGCAATAAGGGTACGTCTTTTGACGGCCCCCAATTGAGCCCTTGGTTGACCCACGACATCAACCGTCGAGGAGGTCCCGAGCGGAATACGGGCGGCGGCTTCTGCCTGCTGCCCTTCGGAGCGGTGATATAGAACTACTCCTGTTGCCATAAGCCAAGCTCCTCTTGGAAGGAGCCCTCGGGCCACGGGGCATCGGCCCTCCTACTCATGGCCGCCCCGCCGCACTCTGCTTGAAGCCCCCCGATCATCTTCGGCTCCACATTGAAGGTCTTCAACCATAGGCCGAAGTGGGGGGTGACGCGGAGGAAGGCTTCGCAGACAACAATGAATGAGGAAATATGGAGGATGGACTCCGGAGCCAAGTCATGGAATTCCAACCCATAGTAGAACATGAGCCCTCTCACAAAAGGATCCATCGGGAAGCCTAAACCCCGACGGAGGTGGGACACAAAGACGACGTACTCGCCGGGCTCGGGGGTGGGGATGGCCTGCCCTTCGACAGGCAGCCTGTGCGAAATCTCATAAGACAGGTACTTGGCCTCTCGCAGCTTTATCACGTCCTCCTCCGGCATCCACCGGCCCTTAAGGTCGGAGCCGGACATTGTTGAAGGTCCGAAGCACTCGAATCTGGGGCTCTGGGTGTTGGAACTTGGAGCAAGGAGAAGATTCGATGGAGGATTGAAGAAACAAAACGAGCCTTGGTCCTGTTATAAAGAGGGAGAATACCAAGAGCCGTCTCCGTGACCGTTTGGGACTCGCCATCGATAGAGGGGGCGTGGCGACGGGCGCGGTTGGGTTACCCATGTCCGTATTGATGAGAATCCCGGAATAAGGGGAACACGATCTCTGCTTCGACAAGACGTGCCAAGGAAACCGCTTCGCTAAACGCGCTGAGGTGGTATAATAAAAAATAATTCAAGTAAAGGCTTGGTAGTGGTGTGACGTCACGCTACAAGATACGTCAGCAGATCGAACCTGTGTACATGATATTCTCTCTGGGGTGGAATGTGGAAATTATTTTGTAGAGCCGGACACTATCCTGGTGTTCGCAATCTTCTATGAATTATTCGGAGGAGGAACCCGCCTTGCAATGCCGAACAATATGCGCGCCGGACTCATCGTCATTGAAGCCTGGTTCAGGGGCTACTGAGGGAGTCCTGGACTAGGGGGTGTCCGGATAGCCGGACTATCATCGTCAGCCGGACTCCAAGACTATGAAGATACAAGATTGAAGACTTCGTCCCGTGTCCAGATGGGGCTTTCCTTAGCATGGAAGGCAAGCTTGGCAATACGGATATGTAGATCTCCTACCATTGTAACCGACTCTGTGTAACCCTAGCCCTCCCCGGTGACTATATAAACCGGAGGGTTTTAGTCCGTAGGATGAACAACCATTACAACAATCATACCATAGGCTAGCTTCTAGGGTTTAGCCTCCTTGATCTCGTGGTAGATCCACTCTTGTACTACCCATATCATCAATATCAATCAAGCAGGAGTAGGGTTTTACCTCCATCGGGAGGGCCCGAACCTGGGTAAAAACATCGTGTCCCTTGTCTCCTGTTACCATCCGCCTAGACGCACAGTTCGGGACCCCCTACCCGAGATCCGCCGGTTTTGACACCGACAGGTACCATAGTCCTAGTGTTGGTGTGTGAGCTAGATATCGAAGAATATGCTTCACAGCCTTATGGTGTGATTCCTTCGGTGTAGCTTGAAATCGGGCACACATGCAAACACTAAGCATTATATCTGGCCTAGATGCACATAAGTACAATAAAGAAGCAATCATGGAGCGGTATACCTTGTGATCGAAGTCAATACCATTTTCATCAGTGCATAGATGGCCATTTGTGGGCATAGGAATTTTGACTCCTTTGCAATCTTGCATGCCGAATTTCCTAAGAACATCCTTGAGGTATTTCTCCTGAGATATGAATATGCCATTGTGATGTTGACGAATTTGAAGACCTAAGAAGAATTTCAACTCTCCCATCATAGACATTTGATATTCATGCCCGAGGGGCCTGCTTGAGGCCATAGAGGGCCTTGTTGAGTCTGAAGACTTTGTCAGGATTCTTTGGATCTTCAAAACCTGGGGGTTGAGCAACATATACTTCTTCCTCAAGCTTACCATTGAGGAATGCACTTTTCACATCCATTTGATATAAAGTGATATTATGATGGTTAGCATAAGCAAGTAATATGCGAATAGCCTCAAGTCTAGCAACGGGTGCAAAACTTTCATCGAAATCAATTCCTTCATCCTGTGTGTAGCCTTGAGCTACAAGTCGTGCCTTATTCCTCACCACAAGGCCATTTTCATCTTGCTTGTTGCGGTAGATCAACTTTGTGCCAATGATATTATGCTTGCGAGGATCTGGACGTTTGACCAGTTCCCAGACATTGTTGAGCTCGAACTGATGTAATTCTTCTTGCATGGCCTGAATCCACTCAGGCTCTAGAAATGCTTCATCTACCTTAGTGGGCTCTGTGATGGAGACAAAAGCATAGTGCCCACAAAAGTTAGATAAATGTGAAGCTTTTGAGCGGGTGAGAGGACCTGGTGCTTGAATGTCATCGATGATCTTTTCAACTTGCACTTCTTTTGCAACGCGAGGATGAGCTGGTTCTCGTCGAGGAACTTGATCAGCATTTTCTACAGCACCATTTGCTTCAGCATTTTCCTCAGGTGCATTTGCTCGACGATCTTCATGTTCTGGAATGAATTCTTCAGTAGATTCTTCAGTAGGAATGACATCCTCAGTAGCCTTGAACTTGATAGAATCCTCAGGTGTTGGTTCATCTATCACAAAAGGTAGGTGCTCTCTTTGCGAGCCATTAGTTTCATCGAACCACACATCTACAGTTTCAACAACCTTGTGAAGAGCGTTGTTGAAGACTCTGTAGGTGTGCGAGTCCTTTCCGTAACCAAGCATAAAACCTTCTTGTGCTTTCGGTGCGAATTTAGCATTGTGATGAGGATCCCTAATCCAACATTTAGCACCGAAGACTTTGAAATAACTAACATTGGGTTTCTTGTCAGTGAGGAGTTCATAGGCAGTCTTCTTGAAGAATTTGTGAAGATATACTCTGTTGATGATGTGGCACGCGGTATCAATTGCATCAATCCAAAAACAACGAGGCGTTTTGTATTCATCAAGCATAGTGCGAGCCATCTCAACAAGAGTTCTGTTCTTGCGCTCCACGACGCCATTTTGCTGAGGAGTATAAGGAGCAGATAACTCATGAGTAATACCAAGTTCATCAAGATAGTCATTAAGATCGGAATTCTTGAACTCAGTTCCATTGTCACTCCTGATGTGCTTGATCTTCACACCAAAGTTGGTTGAATCTCTCAAGGAAAATCGTTTGAAGACTTCCTACACTTCATGTTTGTAAGTGACAATGTGTACCCTTGTGTAACGAGAGTAATCATCAACAATAACAAAGCCATATGGAGATGCATCATTAGTGACTGCTGAGTAATGATTAGGACCAAAGAGGTCCATGTGAAGCAATTCGAATGGATGAGTAGTGGTCATGATAGTCGTCACTGGATGCTTGGCCTTGGTCATTTTTCCAGCTTCACAGGCACCACACAAGTGATCCTTGAGGAATTTGACATTCTCAATGCCAATGACATGCTTCTTCTTCGCAAGTGTGTGCAAATTCCTCATGCCTGCGTGACCAAGTCGTCGATGCCATAGCCAGCCTTCTGAGGCTTTTGCCAGTAAGCACACGGCTGGTTGTGGTCCTGTAGATAAATCAACAATATACAG
The DNA here is from genome assembly GCA_963921465.1 of Triticum timopheevii. NCBI lineage: Eukaryota > Viridiplantae > Streptophyta > Magnoliopsida > Poales > Poaceae > Triticum > Triticum timopheevii. The sequence continues at coordinate 280,310,187 of OY997274.1, read as the reverse complement.
ATCTCCTCTCCTAAAGCCTTCGAAGAGTTTGGAATGGTCAGCTTCCATGATCACAACACAATGATATCTTCCAAAGACAACAACCATATCAAGATCACAAAGCATTGAGATAGGCATGAGGTTGTATCCTAAGGACTCGACAAGCATGACTTTGTCCATGTGTTTATCCTTTGAGATCACAACCTTACCTAGACCCAATACCTGACTTTTTCCTTTGTCAGCGAAGATGATATGCTTCAGATGTGATGGTGTTAAGGGAGCATCCATCAATAGGTTCTTGTCACCAGTCATGTGATTTGTACATCCACTATCAAGGACCCACTCGTTTGCTTTGGGATGATCATCCTGCAGATGAATTAGTGCATCTTACGAACTCATATACTTCATCAGTGAAGAATATGACGTCAATTTCATCAGTTCAATTTTATCAAGCAATAGCACAGATAAGCAGTGTGAGGACGTGTGAAATGAAAGTTCATTTCATCATGATTCGCCTGCGTCCTTTCAGGCAGTTTGTCAGGCCCCCAGCAAATTCTTCAGACGTTAAAGCAGGTCTAGAGACCTGACCCTGCGGAAGAAGTTAGTTCTTTTTCTTCACCACCCACATCTGAAGGGGTGGCAAAGAATTCATCAATCTGCGAGCACCATATGAGAAAGGTGGCATAAAAGCTAGTCCACTTCGCTTCACATAAGAGGGGTTAGGGTAAGCATATGAATAAGCAGAGAAATTCTTTGAGGACTTATGGACATAATGATTTGAAGATTAATGCGCATATTCATAGCCCTTAGCTCTACCCTGCGAAACAGAAGGGTTAGCACGATGATGTTCATAGGAGGACTTTGATCCATTTGTGGAATTTGATCTACGTGAGGAATTTTGTCCGTATGAGGACTTGGATCGATATGAAGAATTTGGTCCATATGAAGAGTTTGATCTGGGGTTCCTATTCTTCACTGGTGGTGTCATGAGGACATTCACCTGAAGACTTTCAACATAACTTGGGAACCCAGATTTTCTTCATAGGGGAACCGTTCCTGCAGTTAGTGCCAACATATCTAGCAAATACTTCACCATTCTGATTTTTGAACAGTTTATAGTTGGAGTCAAATGACTCATCAGAAGAATGAGGAGATTCACATGTAAAGCCAGATAAGTTAGATGGATCAACTGGAGGTCCCTTTGCAGCAACCCATGAGGTTTTGGGGTACTGCTAAGGCTTCCAATATGTTCCATCAGCATTGAGTTTCCTCTCAAAGGCAATACCCTCTTTCCTAGGGTTTCTGTTGAGGATCTGCTTTTTAAGCACATCACAAAGAGTCTGATGCCCTTTGAGGCTTTTGTACATGCCTGTCATATACAATTCCTTCAGCCCTGCATCATCAGTGATACTAGCAATGTCCTCAGATGAGGAATTAGTGATATCAGAGGTAGGTGAAGAATTTGTAACATTTGAAGCATTTGAACATTCAGGTGAAGAATTAGCAGATTCACGTTCAATGCACTTTAAGCATGGAGGATCAAATTCTTCCTGAGTAGCGCTGATTTGTTGAGCAAGTAATGAATCGCGCTCCTTCTGAAGATCTTCATAACTCACTCTTAGCTTCTCAAGATCTTGCTTTCTTTGAAGAAGTTCAAGAGAAAGCTTCTCGTGATCAGATAAGAGAGCGTTATGATGACCTTGAAGGTCGTCAAACTTGGAATGGAATCCCTGAAGACTTTCAGCCAAGGCTTTTGACTGATCCATTTCTTCACTCAACATATCATCGCTCTTATTTAGCATGTATTGAACTTTTTCCAAGGCTCTTTGTTGTTTAGTGGCAAGGGAAGCAAGTTTGACATAGCTAGGTCCAAATTCATCGCCAGATTCATCATCACTAGATTTGGATAGGTAGGATTCGGTTACCTCAGCACCGTTTGCCATAAGGCAAGGGGTAGATGATGATGATTCTGGTTCGAATGTCATCGCATTGAGAGATTCCTTGTAACCTCAAACCAAGGATCATGACGAGTCCGATGACCTTCATAGACCTCAGAGAGACGGTCCCAGATTAGCTTTATGTGAGTGAGATGCATGACGTTCCTGAACTGACTTTGGGACAGACTAGAGTAGATGACATCCTTCGCTGTGAGGTTAAGCAGTGTGTACTTGCGAATGTCATCAGCCTCAGCCATCTTGCATAGATCGGTAAGACCGATCTCGGTGACGGTCCACAATTCGTTGTCCATAGCCATGAGTCGCTTTTTCATCATGGCCTTCCACCGAGGATACTCATGACCGTCAAAGATGGGGCAGGAAACGTTCCTCGATCCTGCAGTCGACATAACTAGAACTCCAGGTGGTTAAACCAAAATCACACAGAACAAGGGAGTACCTTGCTCTGATACCAATTTAAAGTGCGTTATATCGACTAGAGGGGGGGTGAATAGGCGATTTTTGTGAATTCTTCACTGAGGAATTTGCCGGTGAGGAAATTCCTTAGCGAAGAACTATTTGCAGCAGAATAAGTACTCAGAAGTAAGCATGATAGAATGCACACATAGTCATCATGATGAAATTAAAACAAACATAGAGTACAGAAAGCGTAAACACAGGATAACACAAGATGAAGACAAACAGACTGAAGAAATTGAACTGAGGAAATTGAGAAAGTCTTCAGTCAAAGTCTTCAAACACAGATATGAACAATCACTCAACACAGTAATGAAGAAATGAAAGAGTTGAGGAAATAGAACCAGTAAGGTTGGTGAAGACAATGATTTGGTAGACAAGTTCCAACTGTTGTCTCAGTTGTACATCTGGTTCGAGCGGCTGAGTATTTAAACACGAGGACACACAATCCCGGACACTCAGTCGCTGAGCACGCAGCTCAGGACACCAAGTCCTCACCGTATTCTCCTTGAACTAAGGTCACACAGACCTCGTCCAATCACTCGTGGTAAGTCTTCAGGCGACTTCCAAACCTTCACAGACTTTGGTCACTCGGTGATCCACAATTCCTCTTGGATGCTCTAGACCATGACGCCTAACCGTCTGGAAGAAGCACAGTCTTCAAAGGTAACAAGCGTCGGATCCATGTAGGATCAATCTCTTCAGTGATGCTCAATCACTTTGGATATGTAGGTGTTTGGGTTTGGGTTTTTCCTCACTCGATGATTTTCGCTCAAAGTCCTCAGGGGATGGGTTGCTCTCAAATGACAAGTGTCAGTTTCTCTCGGAGCAGCCCACCAGCTAGTGGTTGTAGGGGGCGGCTATTTATAGCCTAGGGAGAAGCCCGACATGATAAGACATAAATGCCCTTCGATGATATGACCGTTAGGTGGATAAGATATTTTGGGAAAGCTGGCGCGCAACACAACAACGGTCGGAATTTTGACTCTCAAATTCCTCAGGGCTATCATGTTCCTCACTATGTAGGCAATCCGCACTGGCGAATTCCTAACTCCTCAGTCAGACCAAATTCCTCAGTGACCAGAAGAACTTCGTCTCTGTCACTGAAGAAATTGACTGAACTGTATGAGATTTCCAATGGCTTCACTCGAAGGGATTGGTAGGTGTGGGATTTTGAGTTGATCATCACATGGAAATTTTTCCTTAGTATTTCCTCGACCCCCTTTAACAGTACGGTGTTTCCTATGACTCAAGAAGGAGAAAAACAAAACTATGAAAACGAAAGTCTTCAAGCTTCATATTCCTTGCATGAATATCAAGTCTTCACGGACACACCAATTTCTTCACTTTCAAAGTCTTCATGAAAGTCTTCAGGAATACCAAAATCTTCAGTCGAAGATATTCATTTTTAGGGGTCAACTTTCTCTGTAAATATCAAACTCCTCATAGACTTATAGACCTGTGTACACTCATAAACACATTAGTCCCTTAACCTATAAGTCTTCAATACACCAAAATCACTAAGGGGCACTAGATGCACTTACACGATAGCAAAAGACAAACAATAAATACCAAAGCAATAGTAAATCCAAATAACATCCAAAACAAATTAAGAGTGGATTGATAGCAAGATATTGATCAGATGGAGATTCCAAAAGTAGATAGCACAATTGGAAGGTAAGTAGAGGATTCAGTGAAGTGATATGGTTTAGGTTGAGACCACTATGGAAGGCTTGGGCACCAAGACTAACGTTCAAGTATGAACTGTGCTATTGACCACAAGTAGTTCCCACTATGCACCTCGACTAACTATATAGAAAAATATAAACACTCATGAAATGGAACCATCTTATGCATCTTAACTACACAAGCACAACATGGCTGATTAAAAGTAACAGTTAAGCACAAAAAAATATTTAGAAGTATCTAATATTTATAACGGTTAACAACAAGGAAAGTCTAAACATCAACCATCACATCTATTAGGAAGCATCTCTGTAATAGAAGACAACTAATGCTATGGTGAAAGATAATTAAACAACTAAATAATAAGACACGTCTCATAGAGGCATGTAAATGGAGAATCATAAATGTGTTTTCAGTAACAACGCAACCATCAAACATACGAGTTATCATGAGAAGATACCAACCTAGGACATGCTCTTTATAATAAAGAAAACAACCAATACCCAATAACAACACTAGCTATAAGATTGTCACTGAATGCTTAATCAAGAGAGCAAACTATGCACACTAAGCATATGAGAAAGACACAACTCAATTAACATTAAAGGTAAATAATCCTATGCATGTGATGAACTATTCCAACACTCATAATACTAACAAGAGAGAAGTTAAGCATATATAACCAACACATGAACAATTGTAACACACTAACATCATAGGTATGAACGATTACTTGCATGAAAGATGTCTATGCATACAATAACACAATAGCTAGGTAAACAAAATATAACAAAGGTTAGGCATACAACAATGCAACAACTAGATATAATACTAAGCATGGATGATCATCACACGAGATACCACACAAGGATACCAATACAATACCATACAATACAACTCATAAGTATAACATAACTTAATTAAGACGAGCTAATATGCTATCCAACATGGCGTTAACACACAACTCTAGGATGTTAGTTATGACATGTAAGCACGTTGAGTAAGCATACTGGCAAGTAAGAGAGTAATAACAGATCATGGCATCAACCAATGAACATGCATTATACCAGAACGAAAAGCAAGATGGAATGCATTTCTATCTAGTATAACTTACTGTTGCAATGACATATGATACACAACAAGGAATCATACAACACATGAATTGGTACACACACGCTACACAGTCTATTCATGCAATCACAACATCGAGCGTGGTATTGATCAAGCATCAAACTTACTTAAACATATGAGACCAGAAACTATTAGGAAGTATCTATTAACGAACAAGGCTAACCATACTGGCACAAACTTACAATACAAGTAAACAATCCTATAATACATGGTAGCTGTCGGTGTCAAAACCGGCGGATCTCAGGTAGGGGGTCCCGAACTGTGCGTCTAGGCGGATGGTAACAGGAGACAAGGGACACAATGTTTTTACCCAGGTTTGGGCCCTCTCGATGGAGATAAAACCCTACTCCTGCTTGATTGATATTGATGATATGGGTAGTACAAGAGTGGATCTACCACGAGATCAAGGAGGCTAAACCCTAGAAGCTAGCCTATGGTATGATTGTTGTAATGGTTGTTCGTCCTACGGACTAAAACCCTCCGGTTTATATAGACACCGGAGAGGGCTAGGGTTACACAGAGTCGGTTACAATGGTAGGAGATCTACATATCCGTATTGCCAAGCTTGCCTTCCACGCCAAGGAAAGTCCCATCCGTACACGGGACGAAGTCTTCAATCTTGTATCTTCATAATCTTGGAGTCCGGCCGATGATGATAGTCCGGCTATCCGGACACCCCCTAGTCCAGGACTCCCTCGGTAGCTATCACACAACATGCATTCTACTTTGAGCAAGTGCTAACATGGCATAGTAATCAACTAAGCATGCAAAGCTACCATCGTAGGTAAATGAAACACCTAGGATGGTTAACAAGAAGTAATAAAGAAATTTATATGCTACAAGCATAAACAATATGTAGCAATACAAATTTGAAACACGAACTAAAGATACCAACCATGTAATCATGGATAACAAACATCTACAAAACAAGTCGAACAACTAGTCAATAATATTCTATGCAGCAAGTAACAACAACATATTGGTTCCCAAACAACAAATCATTTCATCTCATATCTAGCATAAAGAAAGTATGCAACAACACGTACGATAAATAGTAGACATCTACCATAGGCATTGTATTAACTCAAACCAGTAAAATAAACATGTATTGACATAGTGCTTACTTTAATATCTAACATCACTAAACCATATACGTTCTACAATATAACATATCATGTTCATGTCGAGTAGTACGAAGAAAACTAGATAAAACATGGAGCTTGGATAAACAACAACCTAGAACATGACATGACTTTAATCTGTAAAATACACATGCAACACGGATAAACATGAATATGTAAAACATATCTAAGATATATTCATGCTAAACAAAAGGAACTAGTCAAAATACGAAATATTCCACGACTCCATAAAGAGAGCAATCTTAGAGAAATTATAAGCTTGGCAATCATTCACCAAATTGTGTACATGTGCACAAAAGGAACTACATGATCTAAAGAAAAAATAACAACATGAGACACCATACAAAACTATAAGAAATAATTAAAAGAAATCCTTACAATAAATTTGGTCAATCACACTTAACTCCTATAATTATGAACTGATTAGGAGTGACTCCTAGGCATGTCATGACCATATAAAAAATATCAAATCAACACAAAAGTTCACCAATCGACTACTACACATGATAACAAATCACAACAACTAATATGAAACAAAATCATAGCATTAGGCATGAAATATGTACATGAAACCATACAAAACTATATTAAAATCTGTAGACATGTCTAACACAAGACAATAACAATACAAAAAATATTATCAACTTGCGACAACAAAAACTATAATCGGTAAACAAATAAATCTAACGAGTCATTTGTCACACGCAAAAATTATGAGACCAATAGGATGCACTCCTAGGCATATCGCGAACATATGGACAATAACATATTAATACAAAATTTAACTGGTGAACAAACCCCATTCCATCTTGGGCAAGAACGACTATAACAAAAAATTATACTAAACTCCTATTGATGAAACTAGCGATCTAACTCCACCATGGGGTGGCATGAGAAACAAATCATATGTTGAACACAAGATCATTCGAGGAACTAAAAATACGTGGACATGTCAATGACATCCGTTGATGCATCGGCGCGAGCAATGACATAGATGGGTTGCATAGTGATGTCTAGGAGATACAACGTACGACGTTGAACCTGTGTACAAATGGAATTGAAGAGTAGCTCATCAGGTTTGAGAAACGGTGAGATGAACCTGGCGAACGGAGTTGAAGAAGTTGTGCAAAAAACATCATGTGTGGTCGATCAACGACATGGAAGAAGATGTTGGCATGCTCCTGCGTGCGAGGCGAAGAAGATAATGCGGATGGAGTCATCGGACAGGTCCTCGTGACAGCGGTAGGGATCCCAAGTGGTGGCAGCGGCACGCCTCCGTCGTGTGCGCGGCCAACTACTACCATAGGCTAGAATTAGTTGTCTAGGAGGTAGACTAGATAGGATAGAGTACACGTGCAAAAGGAATTGGACAGAAACTCACCGAGCATGACGAATCGATGCGACGAACTTGATGAACAGTGTGGACGGACATGTAAAATTCTTCGTGTGTGATCGACAGATCGCATTCCTTCTTCTTTGAATGGATTCACGGCATGGATGATGATCTTCTGGTGCGAGGGTTCATGCCAAGATGATCCAAGTCACTGGGATCGAGCATCCGTGTCCATGGAACACCATTCTTTGGAGAGAGGTTCTGGAGACAGAGAGGGCAGGGAGACTAGCGAAGTGGAAGAGGAGTTGGAAGCGCACAGAATGGTTCCTTCAGTTTTGGAAAGGAATGAGCTATAAGGGAAGTTAGAGGAGGGGCAGATTCAAGGTTGTACGTTTGATCTTCTCTGTACTGGTGTGCATGTAGTGGAGGAGGAGAGGAAGCGCTCGGGTCCTGGCGCTAGAAGATGGCAAATCAGATGGAGATAAGGCAAGGGAGGAAGTCAAGGAGAGGGAATTAATGGAGGAGGCAACAATGAATGTTGCCGTTTCATGCGCGTGCGTTTCCTCTTTATATGTAGGTGAGGAAGATTAAATGTTCACCCACCACTTGAAGAAGATTGGCTAAGGGCCCATGTGGAAAAGGAAATAGAGAAGGAAGAGAAAAAACAGTTGGCCTAAGCCCGTTCGGTTTGGAAGGAAAAAAAATAAAGGAGGTGGGTTTCGCATAGGAATAAAAAGAAAAGATATGCCAGGGAATTTCGTCCAGAATTTTGAGGGAAGAAAAGAAATTGATTTTCCTTTAGGAAAATCTAAAGAAGGAAAAGAAGGTCAAATCACCAAACGAATTTCAAAAAATCCAAAGATAAATAGAAGGCACATATTAATATATGTCGAAGATGACAAAATTTAAAATTCAGTTAAAAGAAAAGACAAAATACAAATTTAATTTAAGTTGGCATTAGATCAAATTAATGATGTCTACTACACAACCTTCTTGTAGACGTTGTTGGGCCTCCAAGTGCAGAGGTTTGTAGGACAGTAGCAAATTTCCCTCAAGTGGATGACCTAAGATTTATCAATCCGTGGTAGGCGTAGGATGAAGATGGTCTCTCTCAAACAACCCTGCAACCAAATAGCAAAGAGTCTCTTGTGTCCCCAACACACCCAATACAATGGCAAATTGTATAGGTGCATTAGTTCGGCGAAGAGATGGTGATACAAGTCCAATATGGATGGTAGATATAGGTTTTTGTAATCTGAAAATATAAAAACAGCAAGGTAACTAATGATAAAAGTGAGCACAAACGGTATTGCAATGCTTCGAAACAAGGCCTAGGGTTCATACTTTCACTAGTTCAAGTTATCTCAGCAATAATAACATAAAGGGATCATATAACTATCCCTCAACATGCAACAAGGAGTCACTCCAAAGTCACTAATAGCGGAGAATAAACGAAGAGATTATTGTAGGGTACGAAACCACCTCAAAGTTATCCTTTTTGATCGATCTATTCAAGAGTCCGTAGTAAAATAACTCGAAGCTATTCTTTCCGTTCGATCAATCATAGAGTTCGTACTAGAATAACACCTTAAGACACAAATCAACCAAAACCCTAATGTCAGCTAGATACTCCAATGTCACCTCAAATATCCATGGGCATGATTATACGATATGCATCACACAATCTCAGATTCATCTATTCAACCAACACAAAGTACTTCAGAGAGTGCCCCAAAGTTTCTACCGAAGAGTCAAGACGAAAACGTGTGCCAACCCCTATGCATAAGTTCACAAGGTCATTGAACCCGCAAGTTGATCACCAAAACGTACATCAAGTAGATCACGTGAATATCCCATTGTCACCACAGATAAGCACATGCAAGACATACATCAAGCGTTCTCAAATCCTTAAAGACTCAATCCGATAAGATAACTTCAATGGGAAAACTCAATCCATTACAAGAAAGTAGAGGTGGAGAAACATCATAAGATCCAACTATAATAGCAAAGCTCGCGGTACATCAAGATCGTGCCGAATCAAGAACACGAGAGAGAGAGAGAGAGAGAGAGAGAGAGAGAGATCAAACACATAGCTACCGGTAAATACCCTCAGCCCCGAGGGTGAACTACTCCCTCCTCATCATGGAGAGCGCCGGGATGGTGAAGATGGCCACTGGTGAGGGACCCCCCCTCCGGCAGGGTGCCGAAACAGGGTCCCAATTGCTTTTTGGTGGCTACAGAGGCTTGCGGCGGCGGAACTCCCGATCTAGGTTTCTTTCTAGAGGTTTGGGTATTTATAGGAATTTTTGGCATCGGTCTCACGTCAGGGGGGGTCTCCGAGCTATCCACGAGACAAGGGGGTGTGCTAGGGGGTGTGCGCACCCCCACCCTCGTGGGCAGCCCGAGACTCTTCTGGCCCAACTCTTTCACTCCAGGGGCTTCTTTTGGTCCATAAAAAATCATCAAAAATTGGCACATCAATTGGACTCTGTTTGGTATTCCTTTTCTGTAAAACTCAAAAACAAGGAGAAAACAAAAACTGGCACTAGGCTCTAGGTTAATAGGTTAGTCCCAAAAATCATATAAAATAGCACATAAATGCATATAAATGCATATAAAACATCCTAGATGGATAATATAATAGCATGGAACAATCAAAAACTATAGATACGTTGGAGACGTATCAAGCATCCCCAAGCTTAGTTCCTGCTCGTCCTCGAGTAGGTAAATGATAAAAACAGAATTTTTGATGTGGAATAGTACCTAACATAATTATCAATGTAATTTTCTTTATTGTGGCACGAATGTTCAGATCCGAAAGGTTCAAGACAAAAGTTTAACATTGACATAAAAATAGTAATATTTTAAGCATGCTAACCAAGCAATTCATGTCTTATCAAAATAACATAGCCAAAGAAAGCTTATCCCTACAAAATCATACAGTTTGGCAATGCTTCATTTTTGTCACAAAAAATGCTCCCATCATGCACAACCCCGATTTCAGCCAAGCAATTGGTTCATACTTTTTGACGCACTTCAGCCTTTTCAACCCTCACACAATACATGAGCATAATCCATGGACACAGCACTATGGGTGGAGTAGAGTATGATGATAGGGATTATGTGAAAAAACAAAAAAGGAGAAAGTCTCACATTGACGCGGCTAATCAACGGGCTATGGAGATGCCCATCAATTGATGTCAATATGAGGAGTAGGGATTGCCATGCAACGGATGCACTAGTGCTATAAATGTATGAAAGCTCATCAAAAGAAACTAAGTGGGTGTGCACCCAACTTTCTTGATCACGAAGACCTAGGGAAATTTGAGGAAGCCCATCATTGGAATATACAGGCCAAGTTCTATAATAAAAAATTCCCACTAGCATATGAAGGTGACAACATAGGAGACTCTCTATCATGAAGATCATGGTGGTACTTTGAAGCACAAGTGTGGTAAAAGGATAGTAACATTGTCCCTTCTCTCTTTTTTTCCTTTTTTGGTGGGCTTCTTTGGCCTCTTTTATTTTTCATAAAGTACGGAGACTCATCCCAACTTGCGAGGGAATCATTGCTTCCATCATCCTTTCCTCACATGGGACAATGCTCTAATAATGGAAATCATCACACTTCTATTTATTTACAACTCAAGAATTACAACTCAATACTTAGGACAAAATATGACTCTATGTGAATGTCTCCGGCGGTGTACCGGGATATGCAATGAATCAAGAGTGACATGTATGAAAGAATTATAAAGGTGGCTTTTCCACAAATACGATGTCAACTACATGATCATGCAAGGCAATATGACAATGATGAAGCGTGTCATAATAAACGGAACGGTGGAAATTTGCATGGCAATATATCTTGGAATGGCTATGGAAATGCCATAATAGGTAGGTATGGTGGCTGTTTTGAGGAAGATATAAGGAGGTTTATGTGTGATAGAGCGTATCGTATCACGGGGTTTGGATGCACCGGCGAAGTTTGCACCAACTCTCAAGGTGAGAAAGGGCAATGCACGGTACCGTAGAGGCTAGCAAATTGCGGAAGGGTAAGAGTGCGTATAATCCATGGACTCACATTAGTCATAAAGAACTCATATACTTATTGCAAAAGTTTATTAGCCCTTGAAGCAAAGTACTACTACGCATGCTCCTAGGGAGGAAGGGTTGGTAGGAGTTAACCATCGCGCGATCCCTACCTCCACTCATAAGGAAGGCAATCAAAGAACACCCCATGCTTAAAATTTGTCACACAACATTCACCATATGTGCATGCTATGGGACTTGCCAACTTTAACACAAGTATTTCTCAATTTCATAATTACCCAACTAGCATGAATCTAACATTACCACCTTTATATCTCAAAACAATTATCAAGTATCAAATTTATCATAGTATTCAATGCACTTTATATGAAAGTTTTTATTATATCCCTCTTGGATGCCTATCATATTAGGACTGAACTCATAACCAAAGAAAATTACCATGCTCTTCTGAAGACTCTCAAAATAATATAAGTGAAGCATGAGAGTTCATATATTTCTTCAAAATAAAACCACCGTCGTGCTCTAAAAGATATAAGTGAAGCACTAGAGCAAACGACAAACTACTCTGAAAGATATAAGTGAAGATCAATGAGTAGTTGAATAATTATGCAACTATGTGAAGACTCTCTAACATTTAAGAATTTCAGATCTTGGTATTTTATTCAAACAGCAAGCAAAACACAATAAAACAAAATGACGCTCCAAGCAAAACACATATCATGTGGTGAATAAAAATATAGCTCCAAGTAAAGTTACCGATGAATGAAGACGAAAGAGGGGATGCCATCCGGGGCATCCCCAAGCTTAGGCTCTTGGTTGTCCTTGAATATTACCTTAGGATTCCTTGGGAATCCCCAAGCTTAGGCTCTTGCCACTCCTTATTCCATAGTCCATCGAATCTTTACCCAAAACATGAAAACTTCATAACACAAAACTCAACAGAAAACTCGTAAGCTCCGTTAGTATAAGAAAATAAATCACCACTTAGGTACTGTTGTGAACTCATTCTAAATTGATATTGGTGTAATATCTACTGTATTCCAACTTCTCTATGGTTCATACCCTCCGATACTACTCATAGATTCATCAAAATAAGCAAAAAACACATAGAAAACGGAATGTGTCAAAATAGAACAGTCTGTAGTAATCTGTATCATTCGAATACTTATGTAACTCCAAAAATTCTTAAATAAATTGGTGTACCTGAGGAATTTGTATATTAATCATATGCAAAAAGAATCAACCTAAAAGCACTCTCTATTACAAATGGCAGCTAATCTCGTGAGTGCAAAAGTTTCTGTTTTTTACAGCAAGATCGCATAGACTTCACCCAAGTCTTCCCAAAGGTTCTACTTGGCACAAACACTAATTAAAAAATAAAACCACATCTAAACAGAGGCTGATGAATTATTTATTACTAAACAGTAGCAAAAAACAAATAACAAAAATAAAATTGGGTTGCCTCCCAACAAGCACTAACGTTTAACACCCCTAGCTAGGCATGATGATTTCAATGATGCTCACATAAAAGATAAGAATCGAAACATAAGAAGAGCATCATGAAGAATATGACTAGCACATTTAAGTCTAACCCACTTCCTATGCATAGGGATTTTGTGAGCAAACAATTTATGGGAACAATAATCAACTAGCATAGGAAGGCTAAACAAGCATAACTTCAAAACTTTAAGCACATAGAGAGGAAATTTATATCATTGCAACTCCTACAAGCATATATTCCCCCCTCATAATAATTTTCAATAGCATCATGAATGAATTCAACAATATAACCAGCACATAAAGCATTCCTTTCATGATCTACTTGCATAGAAATTTTACTACTCTCCACATAAGCAATTTTATTCTCATCAATAGTAGTGGGAGCAAACTCAACAAAATAACTATCATGTGAAGCATAATCCAATTGAAAATTAAAATCAAGATGAAAAGTTTCATGGTTATCTTTATTCTTTATAGCATACGTGTCATCACAATAATCATCATAAATAGGAGGCATGCTTTCATCATAATAAATTTGCTCATCAAAACTTGGGGGGCAAAAAATATCATCTTTATCAAACATAGCTTCCCCAAGATTGTAGCTTTGCATATCATTAGCATCATGGGTATTCAAAGAATTCATACTAACAGCATTGCAATCATGCTCATCATTCAAAGATTTAGTGCCAAATTTTTTAATGCATTCTTACTCTAGCAATTGAGCACAATTATCGGAATCCTTATTTTCACGGAAGACATTAAAAAGATCAAGAATATGAGGCACCCTCAATTCCATTTTTTTGTAATTTTCCTTTAAAGACTAAACTAGTGATAAAACAAGAAACAGAAAGATTTGATTGCAAGATCTAAAGATATACCTTCAAGCACTAACCTCCCCGGCAACGGCGCCAGAAAAGAGCTTGATGTCTACTACACAACCTTCTTCTTGTAGACGTTGTTGGGCCTCCAAATGCAGAGGCTTGTAGGATCGTAGCAAATTTCCCTCAAGTGAATGACCTAAGGTTTATCAATCCGTGGAAGGCATAGGATGAAGATGGTCTCTCTCAAACAACCCTGCAACCAAATAACAAAGAGTCTCTTGTGTCCCCAACGCACCCAATACAATGGCAAATTGTATAGGTGCACTAGTTCGGCGAAGAGATGGTGATACAAGTGCAATATGGATGGTAGATATAGGTTTATGTAATATGAAAATATAAAAACAGCAAGGTAACTAGTGATAAAAGTGAGCACAAATGGTATTGCAATGCTTTGAAACAAGGCCTAGGGTTCATACTTCACTAGTGCAAGTTCTCTCAACAATAATAACATAACTGGATCATATAACTATCCCTCAACATGCAACAAAGAGTCACTCCAAAGTCACTAATAGTGGAGAACAAACGAAGAGATTATTGTAGGGTATGAAACCACCTCAAAGTTATCCTTTCTGATCGATCTATTCAAGAGTCCGTAGTAAAATAACTCGAAGCTATTCTTTCCATTCGATCTATCATAGAGTTCGTACTAGAATAACACCTTAAGACACAAATCAACCAAAACCCTAATGTCAGCTAGATACTCCAATGTCATCTCAAGTATCCATGGGCATGATTATACGATATGCATCACACAATCTCAGATTCATCTATTCAACCAACACAAAGTACATCAAAGAGTGCCCCAAAGTTTCTACCGAAGATTCAAGACGAAAACGTGTGCCAACCCCTATGCATAAGTTCACAAGGTCACTGAACCCGCAAGTTGGTCACTAAAACGTACGTCAAGTAGATCACGTGAATATCCCATTGTCACCACAGATAAGCACATGCAAGACATACATCAAGTGTTCTCAAATCCTTAAAGACTCAATCCGATAAGATAACTTCAAAGGGAAAACTCTATCCATTACAAGAAAGTAGAGGGGGAGAAACATCATAAGATCCAACTACAATAGCAAAGCTCGCGGTACATCAAGATCGTGCCGGATCAAGAACACGAGAGAGAGAGAGAGAGAGAGAGAGATCAAACACATAGCTACTGGTACATACCCTGAGCCCCGAGGGTGAACTACTCCCTCCTCGTCATGGAGAGTGCCGGGATGATGAAGATGGCCACCGGTGAGGGGTCCCCCCTCCGGCAGGGTGCCGGAACAGGGTCCCGATTGGTTTTTGGCGGCGGAACTCCTGATCTAGGTTTCTTTCTGGAGGTTTGGGTATTTATAGGAATTTTTTGGCGTCGGTATCACGTCAGGGGGGGTCTCCGGGCTGTCCACGAGACAGGGGGGTGCACCCAGGGGGTGGGCGCGCCCCCACCCTCGTGGGCAGCCTGGGACTCTTCTGGCCCAACTCTTTCACTCCAGGGGCTTCTTTTGGTCCATAAAAAATCATCAAAAATTGGCACGTCAATTGGACTCCATTTGGTATTCCTTTTCTGTAAAACTCAAAAACAAGGAGAAAACAGAAACTGGCACTGGGCTCTAGGTTAATAGGTTAGCCCCAAAAATCATATAAAATAGCATATAAATGCATATAAAACATCCTAGATGGATAATATAATAGCATGGAACAATCAAAAATTATAGATACGTTGGAGATGCATCAATTAACTCCACCAAATTTATGAAAACTCAATTTAAGCTTTATTAAAAAACAAATGAAATTTTCTCGCCCTGATTTTTGGTAAACTTTTTATTAAACATTCTGAGAATCAGGATGTTACAATCAATAATTGCACCTATCGTTCTAAGGAAAGGTCTACCAAGAATAATAGGACATGTAGGAATACAATCTATATCAAGAAAAATAAAATCTAAGGGCACATAATTCCATTTTGCAACAATAAGAACATCATTGATCCTTCCCATAGGTTTCTTAATAGTGGAATCCGCCAGATGCAAATTCAAAGAACAATCATCAAATTTGTGGAAACTGAGCACATCACATAAAGTTTTCGGAATAGTGGAAACACTAGCACCCAAATCACACAAAGCATTGCACTCATGATCTTTAATTTTAATATTAATATTAGGTTCCCACTAATCATAAATCATTCTAGGGATAGAAACTTCCAATTCAAGTTTTCTTCAAACTATTTCATCATAGCATCAACAATATGTTTAGTAAAAGTTTTATTTTGATTATAGGCATGAGTTGAATTAAGCATGGATTGCAACGAGGAAATACAATCTATCAAAGAACAATTGTCATAATTAAATTCCTTGGAATCTAGAAGAGTGGGTTCGTTGCTACTTAATTTTTTGACCTCTCCAATCCCACTTTTATCCATTTTTTATTAAGATCTTCACCTCCAAATTATTGGGACGCCTTCTAGCCAAAGTTGACACATCTCTAGTCCCATATTTCTCAATATTTATATTAGCAAACAAAGATTCAATAGGAGTCACACCAATCACTTTCAGATCTTCATCATTACTTTCACAAAAACTAGAAGAACATGCTTTCACAAACCAATCTCTCTTAGCACACATCCTAGCAGTTCTTTCTCTACTTTCATTAATAGAAACTTGGATATATTTTAGAGATTCATAAACATCAATATTGGGTGGAATAGATCTAATCTTAAAAGAATCAATCTCATGAGAAATTCTATCAACGTTCCTAGCCAAATCATCTATCTTAAGCAATTTTTCTTCACCCATAGCATCGAAAATCTTTTGAGAATTAATGAAATATTTAATATTGTTCCCAAGATCAGAGGGTATTTTATTAGAATTTCCATAAGAATTTTTGTAGGAATTAACCTAATTATTATAGGAATTACTAGGAAACGGCCTAGGGTTGAAATTACCTCTATATGTGTTATTACCAAAATTGTTCCTACCAACAAAATTCACATCTATAGATTCATTATTATTCTCAATCAAAGTAGACAAAGGCATATCATTAGTATCAATAGTAGCACTCTTACTAGCAATCAATTCCATAAGCTCATCCATCTTCACACTCAAAGTATTAATTTCTTCAATCGCATGCACTTTTTTACTAGTAGAGGATTTTTGGGAATGCTATTGAGGGTAATTTGCCGTAATATTATCTAGGAGTTTAGTAGCTTCTCCTAATGTAATTTCCATAAGAGGCAAAATTCAATCTGGCATAAAATAATTGTATGATCATCCATAAACTTAAACCATAAGTAGGGCAATTTCTTATCATCAATTTCATCCTCTCCCAAGATTGTGCAACATGTTCATGATCAAGTGGATTGAAATTCATTATAATTCGTAAGGGAGATGATCTTAGTGGGAGGAAAATACTTGGAAATAAAAGCATCTTTACACTTATTCCATGAATCAGTACTATTTTTAGGCAAAGATGAAAACCAAGTTTTAGCACGATCTCGTAGTGAGAACGGAAATAGCTTCAATTTACCAATATCATTATCCACATCGTTTTTCTTTTGAATATCACACAACTCAATGAAAGTGTTTAGATGGGATGCAACATATTTATTAGGACTACCAGAAAATTGTTCTTTCATAACAAGATTCAACAAAGCGGCATTAGTTCTATAAGATTCCGCACTAGTGGCGGGAGCAATCACAGTACTAATAAAATCATTATTATTAGTTTTGGAACATTCACACAACTTGGTATTTTCTTGAGACAAACGCGACAAAGCAAGCAATCTAACACAGAAGCAAACAAAAAGACGAACGAAAAGAAGGAGAATAAAAAGGCAAATATTTTTGTGTTTTTCTGAAAATGTTTTCGAAGTGGGGGGGAGGAAAACGAGAGGCAAATGGAAAATAATGTAAGTGCAAGAGATGAGAGTTTATGATAGGTACTTCGTAGGCTTGATGTAGAACCTCCCGGCAACGACGCCAAAAATTCTTCCTACTACTTCTTGAGCTTGTGTTGATTTTTCCCTTGAAGAGGAAATGGTGAGGCCGCAAAGTAGAGATAAGTATTTCCCTTAGTTAAGAACCAAGGTATCAATCCAGTAGGAGGCACAAGCAAGTCCCCAATATATGCACCTGCACAAACTAACAAACACTTGCACACAACGCAAAAAAGGGTCGTCAATCCCTTCATGGTCACGAACAAGAGTGAGATCTAATAGTGATAGGAATAAAAGATAAATAAAAGAGCATACTAAAGTAAATATAAATAAATTGCAGCAATATATTTTTGGGTTCTTTGGTTTATAGATCTAAAAATATATGATGGAAAATAGACCCAGGGGGCATAGGTTTCACTAGAGGCTTCTCTCTTGAAGAAAACATACAGTGGGTAAACAAATTACTGTTAAGCAATGATAGAAAAGTGCGTAATTATGACAATATCTAAGGCAATGATCATGAATATAGGCATAACATCCGTGACAAGTAGACCGAAATGAATTTGCATTTACTACCATTACTCCACACATCAACTGACTCCTGCCTGCATCTGGAGTATTAAGTTCATAAGAACAGAGTAACTCCTCAAGCAAGATAACATGATGTAGAATGATAAACTCAAGCAATATGATATACACCCCATATTTTCATCCTTAATGGCAACAATACAATACGTGCCTCTCTGCCCCTTCTGTCACTGGGAGAGGACACCACAAGATTTAACCCATCACAAAGCACTTCTCTCATTGCAAGAAAAAACAATTTAGGTTGTCAAACCAAATCGATAGATCGAAGAGAATTACTAAGATATATCAATTATGCATAAAAGAATTCACAGAAGACTCAAATAATATTCATAGATAATCTGATCATAAATCCACATTTCAACGGATCTCAACAAACGCACCGCAAAATAAAATTACATCGAATAGATATCCAAGAACATCAAGGGGAACATTATATTGAAGATCAAAGAGAGAAAATAAGGCATCTACCTACTAGCTATAGACCCTTAGGTCTGTGGTAAACTACTCACGCTTCATCAAAAGGGCAGCAAGGTTGATGTAGAGGCCCTCCGTGATTGAATCCCCTTCCGGCGGAGTGCTAGAAAAGGCCCCAAGATGGGATCTCACAGGAACAGAAGCTTGCGGCAGCAGAAAAGTATTTTTTGTGTGCCCTCTGGTATAGGGGGGATATTTGAGGATTTATAGTGAAAAGACTGGGTCAAGACGGTCCGCGAGGGGCCCATAAGCTAGGGGGCACACCCCCTGTCTTGTGGGTGCATCGTGGGTCTTCTGGTCTCCTCTCCAAGTTTTGTGGGTTTCTTCTGGTCCAAGAAAAATCACCGGAAAGTTTTATTTCGTTTGGACTCCATTTGATATTCCTTTTCTGTAGAAGTCAAAAATAAGGGGGAAAACAAAAACTGGCACTGGGCTCTAAGTTAATAGGTTAGTCCCAAAAATAACATAAAATAGCATATTAATGCATATAAAACATCCAAAACAGATAATATAATAGCATGGAACAATAAAAAATTATAGATACGTTGGAGACGTATCACCCAGTTGTCTATAAAAAGGTAGGGAAAATATCTAAGACGTGTTAGGCCTATTACTACAACATGCTTAATACATCAATCGTAGAAAACATAGCCATTGCAACTTGTATTGGTAAGTTGAACTAATCAGTTCATACTTGGTAAGTCCTGAGGGGTAGTTGTTGGGGCACTTCAACTTGGCCAGAGCCCACCCCAAGTCAGCAGCGGCGGAGGCAAGGTGTTCCTTCGGGTCGAAGCGTGGATTAGTGCCGCTGACATGTGTACCTGCAGGCAACCAGTAAATGTTGGAAGTTAAATGCAATTGCACAAATAATGTGAAATACTGTAAGACATGGGGTGCAGCTAACCTCGATAGCAAACAACAACAACGCTCATTATGGCCCTGCGTAAGTACATGGAAAGGCAAGTCAAGTAGAACAGGGTTAGCATCCACCAAAAATAGCAAATGAAATAAAATGACAGCATCTGTAGTGATATCTTCATTGCGGCGAGTGGCACTGTAGCAAAGGGACACATTAAAAAATGGATACAACTATTAATTACAACAAGCTTAACAACATCATGAGTCATGTATTGTAAGCTTGTTGCTGGTATTGATAAAATTGAGCTGGACTATTAATACTTGAACATCACATAGTGTGCAGTACTGAAATAAACAAGGCACGAACATGCTTAATACATCAACCGTACAAAACATAGCCATTGCAACTGGTATTGGTAGGATTGAGCTAGTCAGATCATACTTGGTAAGTCCTGGTTGGTAGTCGCTAGGGCACTTCATCTGGGCCAGAGCCTGCACCAAGTCGGTAGCGGCGAAGGCGATATCTTCCGTCGGGTCAACACGCATAGCGGCCATCACGCCATCGACCGCCATCAGCTCCTCGACCTCCACATGATATGTGTGGGCTTGCATGGCAATGCTCTGGAGGTAGGGGCGGTGGGGATTTAGAAGCATGATGATGTTTCACAGGCACCTGACATGGCTTGAATCTGCGTTGGTATTTCCCCAAAGAGGAAGGGATGATGTAGCACAGCTACGGCAAGTATTTCCCTCAATTATGAAACCAAGGTTATCAATCCAGTTGGAGAACCAAGCAACACTATGTAAATGGTACCTGCACACAAAGAACAAATACTTGCAACCCAATCCGCAAGAGGGGTTGTCATTCCCTCTATGGTAAAAAGATAGATTAAATTCTATGAGATTTGATAAATAGATCTAGGAAAAACACAAAATAAAATAAGTAAAGAAAAAGTGCAGCAAGGTATTTTTGGGTTTTTGTAATAATAGATCTGAAAACAATATGAAGAAAGATAGACCCGAGGGCCATAGATTTCACTAGTGGACTCTCTTGAGAAAATAGCATACGGTGCGTAAACAAATTACTGTTGGGCAACTGATAGAAGAGCAAATAATTATGACGATATCCAAGGCAATGATCATGTATATAGGCATCACGTCCAAGATTAGTAGACCGACTCCTGCCTGCATTTACAACTATTACTCCACACATCAAACGCTATCCAGCATGCATCTAGTGTATTAAGTTCATGGAGAAAACGAGTAATGCAATAAGAACGATGACATGATGAATACAAGATGTATTCATGTAGGAATAGACACCATATTTTCATCCTTAATAGCAACGATACATGTGTGCCTCGCTACCCCTTCTATCACTGGGCGAGGACACCGCAAGATCAAACCCATCACAAAGCACCTCTTCCCATTGCACGAAAAATCAATCTAGTTGGCCAAACCAAACCAAAGTTTCGGAGAAGAAATACGAGGCTATAACAATCATGTATATAAGAGATCAAAGGAAACTAAAATAATATTCATGGATAGATCTGATCATAAACTCACGCTTCATCGGATCCCAACAAACACACTGCAAAAAGTCATTTAATCGAATAGATCTCCAAGAACATCGAGGAGAACATTGTATTGAGAATCAAAAAGAGAGAAGAAGTGATCTAGCTACTGCCTACGGACCCATAGGTCTATGGTGAACTACTCACGCATCATTGGAGGAGCACCAATGAGGATGATGAACCCCTCCGTGATCGTGTTCCCCTCCAGCAGAGTGCCGGAATAGGGCTCCAGATTGGATCTCGTGGTTCTGGAACTTGTGGCGACTAGAACTGTGTTTCAATCGCTCCCCTAGGGTTTTTGGAATATCTAAGAATTTATAGAGCTGAGAGGCGGTGGAGTAGACCTCCATGGGCCCCACCACCCATCAGGGCACGCCAGGGGCCTCTGGCGCGCCCAGGTGGGTGGTGGGCCCGACGGGCCTCCCCTCTGGTGCTTCCTTAGCTCCCGAGTTGTCTTCTGGTCCAAACAAATTCTCCAAAAAGTTTCATGGCATTTGGACTTCGTTTGGTACTGATATTCTGCAAAGTAAAAAACAAGAAAAATACAGCAACTGGCATCGGGCACCATGTCAATAGGTTAGTCCCAAAAAATGATATAAAGTTGCTATAAAATGAATGTAAAACATCCAATAATTATAATATAACATCATGGAACAATCAAAAATTATAGATACGTTGGAGATGTATCAGCATCCCCAAGCTTAATTCTTCCTCGTTCTCCTAAATGATTAAAAATAGAATTTTTGATGTGGAATGTTGCCTAACATGTTCATCACATATTATTTTTAGCATGGACATTTGGACTTTTAGAAGGTTCAAAGAAATAGTCTATAATTGACATGAAGACTTCAATAATCAAGCATATCAACAAGCAGCCATGTGTTTCAAAATATCAACACTAAAGAAAGTTATCCCTAGCCCATCATGCTCAATCATTGATCCATTCACGAAACACACTCGAATATTAGCTACATCCAATGCACAAGCATGGTCATAGTGCTCCCTAGCTGGTGCTTTATAAGAGAAGATGTAGACTCAAATAAAAATTAAAATTGCATAAAAGTAAATAGATAGGCCCTTCGTAGAGGGAAGCAGAGATTTGTAGAGGTGCCAGAGCTCAAAGCTTAAATTGAGAGATAAAATATTTTTAAAGGCATGCTTTTCCCGTCAACGAAAATGACCGAGTAGTTCCCAATACTTTCCATGCTAGATACATCATAGGCGGTTCCCAAACATAAAATAAAGTTTATTCCTTTTTCCACCATTCTTTCACAATCCATGGCTAGTCGTATCCACGTGTGCCTTTTGTACCAACACTTTCCAAGGAATTTATTATTTGACAACATAAAGTAAATTTCTTTTTCATTTCGGGACTGGGCATCCCTATTACGGCCACACTCTCGTGCAATGACAAGTGAATAAACACTCATCTTGAGAATAGCACATCTAGCATGGAAAAATAATGGCCACCCCCTGCCGCCTCATGAATGGTACAGACACACAAAAAGGAAATTCATTTTGAAAATTAGAGTTGGCACATACAAATTTACTTAGAACAGCACAGAAATACCACATATAGGTAGGTATAGGGGACTCATATGGCATAACTGGGTTTAAGCATTTTGGATGCACAAGTAGTATTCCCATTTAGTACAATTAGAGGCTAGCAAATAGATTGAGAAGCAACCAACCAAGAAACAAAAATTCTCATAAATGAGCATTAGGCATAACTAACACCGAATAATGCACCACAACTAGGATGTAATTTCATTTCATAACTATTGAATTTTTTGCTTGCATAGGGAATCACAAACGATAACACCAATATTTTTACTAAAGCATAATTACTTAGCAACATGACTCATATATCACTATCATCATATCTCAAAACTATTACAAAGAATCAAGTTTATTTTGTCCAATGATCTTCATGAAAGTTATTATTATATACCTCTTGAATATCTATCACTTTGGGAATAATTTCATATATTGCAATTGCTTTTGACAAGCTCAAACAAATTTAAGTGAGGAACATGAGCATACAATTTTTCGTCTCTCAAAATAATTTAAGTGAAGCATGAGAGAATTTCTTCAAAAATTTACTAACTCTCAAATTAATCTATTTCAAGCATGAGAGTATTTCTTCAAAAATTAAAGCACCACCATGCTCTAAAAGATATAAGTGAATCACTAGAGCAATTCCATAGCTCAAAAAATTTAAGTGAAGCACATAGAGCAATTCTAACAAATCATAGCATAATTATGGCTCTCTCAAATAGGTGTGTCCAGCAAGGATGATTGCGACAAACTAAAAATCAAAACAAGCATAGAATCATATAATACCAGACGCTCCAAGCAAAACTCATGATATGTGAGGAATAAAAATATAGCTCCAAGTAAAATTACTGATGGTTGTTATAAGAAAGAGGGGATGCCTTCCGGGGCATCCCCAAGATTATTTTCTTGGTTCTCCTTGAATATTATCTTGGCGTGCCTTGGGGATCCCCAATCTTAGGCTCTTTTCACTCCTTATTCCTTTATCCATCATCATCTCACCCAAAACTTGAAAACTTCAATCACACAAAACTTATCAAAACCTTCATGAGATCTGTTAGTATAATATAGCAAATCACCATTTTAAGTACTATTGCAAACCCATCTATATTTTGTTATTGCATTATACCTACTGTATTCTAACTTTACCATGGCTTATACCCCCCGGATACAATTCATAGATTCATTAAAATAAGCACACAATGCAACAAAAACAGAATTTGTCAAAAACACAATAGTCTGTAGTAATATGGCCTTTGACCATAATTCTGTAACTCCAGAAATTATAGAAAATTAGGACAATGTAAGCAATTTGTATATAATTATTTTTTACAAAAATCAGAATTTTATCGCACTTTTGTGATTTTTAACAATTCTGTTACTGGGCGCAAAAGTTTCTGTTTTCCTACAAGATCAAATCAACTATCACACAATATGATCCCAAAGTCTTTGCTTGGCACAAACACTAACTAAAACACAAAAAACACAATAATAATAGTAGCATACTTCTGTAAACACTCAAAAACAGAAAGAAAAAGGCATAAACAAGTTTTATTCATTGGGTTGCCTCCCAACAAGCGCTATCGTTTTATGCCCCTAGCTAGGAGTAATGCATAGATTCAAGTATTGGCATCTTTGATTTTTGCCACCTTAGTGAGGGCTTTCTATAATCCAGGAGGTTCTTTACGCTCTCCAGTTTTCTCGGGAAAGGAGAACATCTTGAGATCTAAAATATCCAACCACTTATTACGAAGAGTAATCAAAGTATTCATGCAGTTGAGCTTCCCACTAATATGTTTGAGGGGTTCATTATACTTTTGCAACTCACTCAAATTTTTCTGCAAGTCACCCAATTTATATAATATTTGAATCCCTTCTTGCGTAAAAGTAAACCCCTTTTTTGGTGGTGGAACTCCCAATAATCCCTCTAATATTTCATAGGCAACATTAGCATCAACTTCAACAAAATTTCCTTTAGCGGCGAAATCCAAGAGTTGCCTATGATATAAGGTTAAACCTATATGAAAATTACGAAGCAAAATCTTGGTGTCTCCTTTTATGTTGCAAATACGGTAAGATTCCATCAACCTATACCAAGCATCTTTCAATTTTTCACCTTGCTTTTGTTTGAAGTACAAAACTTCAAAATCTGGTGACAAAGGAAGGGTAACAAAAAAGAAGGCAACTAAAAAGGCAAATTTTTGTGAAGTGGGGGAGATGAAAACGAGAGGCAAATGGTAAATAATGTAAATTGCAAGGAGATGAGATTTGTGATAGGAACCTGATAGATGTTGATGATGTCTTGCCGGCAACAACGCCAGAAATTCCTTTGACGTGGCTTGCATCTACGTTGGTATTTCCTCAAAGAGGAAGGATGATGCAGCACAGCTACAGGACGTATTTCCCTCGGTTATGAAACCAAGGTTATCAATCTAGTAGGAGAACCAAGCAACACTATGTAAACGGTACCTCCACACAAAGAACAACTACTTGCAACCCAACACGCAAGAGGGGTTGTCAAACCCTCTACGGTAAAAGGATAGATTAAATTGTATGATATTGCATAAATAGATCTAGCAAAAATACAAAATGAAATAAGTAAAGAAAAAGTGCAGCAAGGTATTTTGGGGTTTTTGGATTAATAAATATAAAAACAATATGATAAAAGATAGACTCGGGGGCCGTAGTTCACTAGTGGCTTCTCTCGAGAAAATAGCATACAATGTGTAAACAAATTACTGTTAGGTAATTGATAGAAGAGCAAATAATTATGACGATATCCAACGCAATGATAATGTATATAGGCATCACGTTCAAGATTAGTAGACCGATTCCTGCCAACATCCACTACTATTACTCCACACATTGACCGTTATCCAGCATGCATCTAGTGTATTAAGTTCATGGAGAAACGGAGTAATTCAATAAGAACGATGACATGATGTAGACAAGACCTATTCATGTAGGAATAGACCCCATCTTTTTATCCTTAATAGCAACGATACATGTGTGCCTCGCTACCCCTTCTGTCACTGGGTGAGGACACCGCAAGATCGAACCCATCACAAAGCACCTCTTTCCATTGCAAGAAAAATCAATCTAGTTGGCCAAACCAAACCAAAGTTTCGGAGAAGAAATACGAGGCTATAACAATCATGCATATAAGAGATCAAAGAAAACTCAAATAATATTCATGGGTAGATCTGATCATAAACTCGCGCTTCATCGGATCCCAACAAACACACCGCAAAAAGTCATTACATCAAATAGATCTCCAAGAACATTGTATTGATAATCAAAAAGAGAAAAGAAGCTATCTAGCCAATGCCTACGGACCCGTAGGTCTATGGTGAACTACTCACACATCATCGGAGGAGCACCAATGAGGATGATGAACCCCTATGTGATCGTGTTCCCCTACGGTAGAGTGTCGGAAGGCTCTAGATTGGATCTCGTGGTTTTGGAACTTGCGACTGCTGGAATTGTGTTTCGATCGCTCCCATAGGGTTTTGGAATATTTGAGAATTTATAGAGCTGAGAGCTAGTGGAGGAGACCTCCATGGGCCCCACCACCCATCAGGGCGTGCCAGGGACCTCTAGCGTGCCCAAGTGGGTGGTGGGCCCCATGGGCTTCCCCTATGGTGCTTCCTTGGCTCCCAAGTTGTCTTATGGTTCAAAAAAATTCTCCAAAAAGTTTCGTGGCATTTGGACTTCGTTTGGTGCTGATATTCTGCGAAGTAAAAAAACAAGCAAAAAATTGCAACTGGCACTGGGCACTATTCAATAGGTTAGTCCTAGAAATGATATAAAGTTACTATAAAATGAATGTAAAACATCCAAGAATGATAATATAATAGCATGGAACAATCAAAAATTATAGATATGTTGGAGACGTATGAACGGCATTTAAGCAATCAGGCCGGGGCCGTAATAGAGATCGATGGGTTACCTGACTGGATCGACGATCCCCGGGCAGAACGTAGATGTGGTTGAAGCAGTGGTTGCAGCGGCGGTGGTGGTTTGAGCTGCTGGGAGGGGATGTGATGGGATGAATAAATTCTGAAATCGCACGCCTAATGAAAATTTTTGCTGCGAAACTTGAAACTTGGGCGGGGGAAACACACAACACAGACGAAGCGCGTAAAATACTCGTGTGCGAGAAAAGAGCAAATTGGCGGATCACGTCTCCAAAAAAATATGCATGTGTAGTTGATTATTTTGGTCAATGGTACGCTTGCTTTATTAGAAAACATCGCACATGTATCTGACTTATGGATCATTAATGCAAAAAACACACACGGGTACGCCATACAAACAGTGTGTTTTGTGATCTTCTAATAATTCTTATATCTATCAGCATCTACAGCCGCACCTGCAAATTTAAAAATCTCTTTCATTGTAGCAGGGTTGTTCAATGTACATGAGCGAGGCAAAGGTGACACTCGATGAACAATCATCAGTTTATGAAATGCAATCAAGTGTCAACCTGCCTCACTTACATAGCCAGAATTGATCCTATGCAACAAAAGAGAAGGTTGCAGCCATCTACCGGTGCGGCTATTTAAGCCGGTGTGCGGCCAACTAGCGCAGCGAGGTGGGACAAAAAGACACCTGCGGTCAGCTCTTGTCTCCGGTGGCTTCGTGTGGATGTGGTTGGACGTTTCGGGAGGATTTAGGGCCGGGGTACGGCTATAAAACTTCAGCGAACACTTGCTAATCAACACTCAAAGCCTTCAAAGGATGTGCTTATCGACATTGTATGTTAATAATAGATAGTACCAACTTAAAGTACTACTAGTAATTTGCTCTAAACCTAGTATGTAGCACTGGTAGATGCTCGTAATTAATTATGCAAACTTACAGGATACACACGCACTAACTACTTCTCACATGTTGGCATCGGGCATTCTTGCCAGACACCGTCGTTCTCCTTCCCGGCCTTGTCAGCGGTAGCCCATCGTGCTTTGATCTCCGCTGAGCTCTCCTCAGCACGGCATGCAGCCTCTTATTTCTTGCGGCAGCGGGACTCTCTTTGCTTGACAACTTTCTGCATTTTCCACTTCTTCTCAGCAGCTTTGGCCGCCACTTGATCCGCTGCTCATTCTACCATGGCAACATCAAAGTCCGCCCACGTAGTTGTGCTGCCGCGGGCAGTGATGAACTCGGTGTGGCGAGATGCCTGCTAATTCTTGATCTTGCGTTGATTTTTCCCTTAAAGAGGAAAGGGTGATGCACCAAAGTAGAGATAAGTTTCCCTTAGCTAAGAACCAAGGTATCAATCCAGTAGGAGGCACAAGTAAGTCCCCAATATCTGCACCTACACAAGCTAACAAACCCTTGCACACAACGTGAAAAAGGTGTTGTCAATCCCTTCACGGTCACGAACAAGAGTGAGATCTAATGGAGATAGGTATAAAAGATAAATAAAAGAGCAAACTAAAATAAATATAAATAACATGCAGCAAGGTATTTTTGGGGTTTTTTGGTTTATAGATCTGAAAATATATGATGGAAAAAAGACCCGGGGCCGTAAGTTTCACTAATGGCTTCTCTCTTGAAAGAAAACATACGATGGGTAAACAAATTACTGTTGAGCAATTGATAGAAAAGTGCATAGTTATGACGATATCTAAGGCAATGATCATGAATATAGGCATCACGTCCTTGACATGTAGATCGACTCCTACTTGCATCTACTACACATCGACCGCTATCCAGCATGCATCTAGAGTATTAAGTTCATAAGAATCGAGTAACGCTTTAAGTAAGATGACATGATGTAGAGGGATAAACTCAAGAAATATGGTATAAAACCCATATTTTTATCCTTGAAGGCAACTATACAATACATGCCTCGCTACCCCTTCTGTCACTGGATGAGGACACCGCAAGATTGAACCCAAAAATAAGCACCTCTCCCATTGCAAGAAAAACCAATCTAGTTGTCCATACCAAACTGATTGTTCACAGAGAAATACAAATATATCTTAATCATGCATAAAAGAGTTCAGAGAAGACTCAAATAATATTCATAGATAATCTGATCATAAATCCATGATTCATCATATCTCAACAAATACACTGCAAAATAATATTACATCGGATAGAACTCCAAGAACATCGAGGAGAACATTGTATTGAAGATCAAAGAGAGAGAAAAAGCCATCTAGATACTAGCTATGGACCCGTAGGTCTGTGGTAAACTACTCACACTTCATCGGAAGGGCGACAAGGTTGATATGGAGGCCCTCCATGATCGAATCCCCCTCCGGCAGGGTGCCGGAAAAGGCCCCAAGATGGGATCTCACGGGAATAGAGGCTTGCGGCGGCGGAAAAGTATTTTGGTGGACGCTCATAATGTTGGGGGAATATTTGAGAATATATAGCACTGGAATTAGGATTCGAGGACTCCGAGAGACCCACAAGACCTCAGGGCGCCCCCTAGGGCGCGACCTAGAGGCTTGTGGCCTCCTCGGGACTCTTCTGGCCCTCTCTCCAACTCACGTAGGTGTTTTCTGGTCCAAGAAAAATCATCATAAAGTTTTATTCCTTTGGACTCCATTTGATATGCTTTTCTGTAAAACTCAAAACAAGGAAAAAGCGGAAACTGGCAATGGGCTCTCAGTTAATAAGTTAGTCCCCAAAATAATATAAAATATCATATTAATGCATATAAACATCCATAATAGATAATATAATAGCATGGAACAATAAAAGATTATAGATAAGTTGGAGACGTATCAAGCATCCCCAAGCTTAATTCATGCTCGTCCTCGAGTAGGTAAATGATAAAAATAAAAAATTTGATGCGAAATGCTACCTAACATATTTATCAATGCAATCTTCTTTATTGTGGCAAGAATATTCAGATACATAAGATTCAAAACAAAAGTTTAATATTGACATGAAACAATAATACTTCAAGCATACTAATAAAACAATCGTGTCTTCTAAAAATAACATGGCCAAAGAAAGTTATCCCTACAAAATCATATAGTCTGTCTATGCTCCATCTTCATCATGCACGACCCCGATGACAAGCCAAGCAATTGTTTCATACATTTGATGTTCTCAAACTTTTTCAACTTTCATGCAGTACATGACCGTGAGTCATGGATATAGCACTATAGGTGGAATAGAATATGGTGGTTGTGGAGAAGACAAAAACAAGGTGAAAGCCTTGCATCAACTAAGCAAATGAATGGGCTATGGAGATGCCCATCAATCGATATTGATGCAAGTGAGTAGGGATTGCCATGCAACGGATCCACTAGAGCTATAAGTGTATGAAAGCACAAAAAGTAACTAAGCGGGTGTGCATCCAACTTGCTTGCTCATGAAGACGTAGGGAAATTTGAGGAAGCCCATCATTGGAATGTACAAGCCAAGTTTTATAATGAAAAGTTCCCACTAGTATATGAAAGCGACAAAATAGGAGACTCTCTATCATGAAGATCATGGTGCTACTCTGAAGCACAAGTGTGGAAAAAGGATAGTAGCATTGTCCCTTCTCTCATTTCTCTCATTTTTTGTTTGTTTGGGCTTCTTTGGCCTCTCTTTTTATTTGGGCTTCTTTGGCCTCCTTTATTATTTTATAAACTCCGTAGACTCATCACAACTTGTGAGGGAATCATAGCTTCCATCATCCTTTCCTCGGATGGGACAATGCTCTAATAATGATGATCATCACACTTTTATTTACTTACAACTCAAGAATTACAACTCGATACTAGAACAAAATATGACTCTATATGAATGCCTCATGCATATGAGAACAATATGACAATGAAGGTATGTGTCATAATAAAACGGAACGGTGGAAGTTGCATGGCAATATATCTCGGAATGGCTATCGAAATGCCATAATAGGTAGGTAGGTGGCTGCTTTGAGAAGGGTATATGGTGGGTTTAATGCGCCAGCAAAAGTTGCGCGTACTAGAGAGGCTAGCATTGGTGGAAGGTGAGAGTTAGTATAATCCATGGACTCAACATTAGTCATAAAGAACTCACATACTTATTGCAAAAATTATTAGCCATTAAAACAAAGTACTACACGCATGCTCCTAGGGGGGTAGATTGGTGGGAAGAGACCATCGCTCATCCCCGACCGCCACTCATAAGGAAGACAATCAAAAAATAAATCATGCTCTGACTTCATCACATAACGGTTCAGCATACATGCATGCTACGGGAATCACAAACTTTAAAACCAGTATTTCTACCAATCCACAATTACTCACTAGCATGACTCTAATATCACCATCTTTATATCTCAAAACAAATGCAAGGAATCAAACTTCCCATATATTCAATGCTCTTATATGAAAGTTTTTATTATATCCTTCTTGGATAACCATCATATTATAATAACCTAAGAAAATTACCATGTTGTTTAAAGAATCTCAAAATAATATAAGTGAAGCATGAGAGTTCAACAATTTTTATAAAATAAAACCGCCGCCATGCTCTAAAAAGATATAAGTGAAGCACTAGAGCAAACTGCCTTGCTCAAAAGATATAAGTGAAGCACATAGAGTATTCTAACAAATTCATGACTAATGCGTGTCCCTCTCAAAAGGTGTGTACAACAAGTATGATTCTGGCAAACTAAAAGGCAAACACTCGTATCATACAAGACACCCCAAGAAAAACACATATCATGTGGTGAATAAAAATATAGCCTCAAGTAAATTTACCAATAGATTGAAGACGAAAGAGGGGATCCCATACGGGGCATCCCCAAGCTTAGATGCTTGGTTGTCCCTGAATATTACCTTGGGGTGCCGTGGGCATCCCCAATCTTAGGCTCTTGTCACTTCTTATTCCAAAGTCCATCGAATCTTTACCCAAAACTTGAAAACTTCACAACACAAAACTCGTAAGCTCCGTTAGTACAATAAAATAAATCACCACTTTAGGTACTGGCGTTAACTCACTCTAAATTTATATTGGTGTCATATATATTGTATTCCAACACCTACATGGTTCATACCCCCGGATACCACCTATAGATTCATCAAAATAAGCAAACAACACATAGAAAACAGAATCTGTCAAAAACATAACAGTCTGTAGTAATTTGGAAACTTTGTATACTTCTGTAACTCCAAAAATTCTGAAACATTAGGGAACCCTAGGCAAATTATATATCAATCTTGTGTAGAAAAAAATCAGAATTTTATCGCGCTTCTGTGATTTTAAACATTTCTTCTACTGGACGCAAAAGTTTCTGTTATTTAGCAAGATCAAATCAGCTATCACCATAGACCATCCCAAAGGTCTTACTTGGCACAAACAATAACTAAAACACTAAAACACAATTACTAAAGACGTAATAATGTGTATTTACATAAAAATAGAAAATAAAAATTTGGGTTGCTCCCAACAAGTGCTTTTCTTTAAAGCCATTTAGCTAGGCGTTGATATTTTAATGACACTCACATGAAAGATAAAAAATTGAAGCACAAAGAGAGCATCATATAGCATGTGAAAAACAAGTTTAAGTCTACCATACTTCCTATGCATAGGCATTTTGTAAGAAACAAATTATAAAGATAAGCAAAAACTAGCATATGCAAGGAAGAAGAAAATAGCAATCTCAACATAACGAGAGGTAATTTAGTAACACGAAAATTTTTACAACCATATTT
Source organism: Triticum timopheevii (assembly GCA_963921465.1). NCBI lineage: Eukaryota > Viridiplantae > Streptophyta > Magnoliopsida > Poales > Poaceae > Triticum > Triticum timopheevii. The sequence continues at coordinate 280,277,454 of OY997274.1, read as the reverse complement.
TCCTCTCTCATAATAATTACATGTAGGATCATAATCAAATTCAACAATATAGCTATCACATAAAATTTTCTCTTCATGATCCACATGCATGCAAAGTTGACACTCTTCCAAAATGGTGGGATTAACATAATATAAAGTCATTACTTCTCCAAGCCCACTTTTATCAAAACTTTCATAAGATTGATCAATCTCCAAAGTAGTGGGATCATTATTTCCTAAAGTTGACACTCTTCCAAACCCACTTTCAATATTGTTGCAAACATTATTATCAATATCATATTCATCATGAGGCTTAAAATAATTTTCAAGATCATAAGATGCATCACCCCAATCATGATCATTACAATAAGTAGTGGACATAGCAAAATTAACATCCCCAAGCTTGTGGTTGTGCATATTATTAGCACAATTTAAATTAATAGAATTTATAATAACATCATTGCAATCATGCTTTTCATTCAAGGAGCTATCGTGAATCATTTCATAAATTTCTTCTTTTAACACTTCATCACAATTTTCACATTATAATCCAGTGCATTCAACTCACTACCAATTGGTTAATCATAGTTGGATCTTTTAAAAATATTAGCAAGTGGATGAGGATCCATAAGCCTTTTGCTTTCTGATTTTGAATAAATACATAATTATGGCAAGCAAACAAACTAAGTAAGACATAAAGGCAAACGCAAAATATGTTTTGCATTTTTCTGAAAATGTTTTAGAAGTGGGGAAGATGAAAATAGAGGCAAATGGAAAATAATGTAAGTGAAGGAGATGAGAGTTTATGATGGGTACTTGGTAGGCTTGATGTAGAACCTCTCGAGCAATGGCGCCAGAAATTCTTCCTTCTACTTCTTGAGCTTGCATTGATTTTTCCCTTGAAGAGGAAAGGGTGATGCAGCGAAGTCGAGATAAGTATTTCCCTTAGTTAAAGACCAAGGTATCAATCCAGTAGGTGGCACAAGCAAGTCCCAAATATATGCACCAGCACAAACTAACAAACACTTGCACACAATGCGAAAAAGGGGTTGTCAATCCCTTCACGGTCATGAACAAGAGTGAGATCTAAGAGAGAGAGGTATAAAAGATAAATAAAAGAGCAAACTAAAGTAAATATAAATAAAGTGCAGCAAGATATTTTTGGATTTTTTGGCTTATATATCTGAAAATATATGATGGAAAATAGACCCAGAGGCCATAAGTTTCACTAATGGCTTCTCTCTTGAAAGAAAACATACGGTGAGTAAACAAATTACTGTGAGCAATTGATAGAAAAGCACATAGTTATGACGATATGTAAGGCAATGATCATGAATATAGGCATCACGTCCTTGACATGTAGACCGACTCCTACCTGCATCTACTACTATTACTCCACACATTGACCGCTAACCAACATGCATCTAGAGTATTAAGTTCATAAGAAAGGAGTAACATTTTAAGTAAGATGACATGATGTAGAGGGATAAACTCAAGCAATATGATATAAACCCGATCTTTTTATCCTTGATGGCAACAATACAATACGTGCCTCGCTACCCATTCTGTGACTGGGTGAGGACACCGCAAGATTAAACCCAAAACCAAGCACCTCTCTCACTGCAAGAAAAACCAATCTAGTTGGCCAAACCAAACGGATAGTTCAAAGAGAAATACAAATATATATTAATCATGCATAAAAGAGTTCAGAGAAGACTCAAATAATATTCAAAGATAATCTGATCATAAATCCACAATTCATCAGATCTCAACAAACACACCGTAAAATAATATTACATCGGATAGAACTCTAACAACATTGAGGAGAACATTGTATTGAAGATCAAAGAGAGAGAAGAAGCCATCTAGCTACTAGCTATGGACCCATAGGTTTGTGCTAAACTACTCACGCTTCATCGGAAGGATAGCAAGGTTGATGTAGAGGCCCTCCGTGATTGAATCCCCCTCCGGCAGGGTGCCGGAAAAGGCCCCAAGATGGGATCTCACGGGAACAGAGGCTTGCAGCGGTGGAAAAGTATTTTGGTGGACGCTTCTGATGTTGGGGGAATATTTGAGAATATATAGAGCTGAAATTAGGGTTAGAGGACTCCCGAGGGGCCCACAAGCCCTCAGGGCACCCCCTAGGGCGTGCCCTTGAGGCTTGTGGCCTCGTCGGGACTCTTCTGGCCCTCTCTCCAAGTCACGTAGGTGTCTTCTGGTCTAAGAAAAATCATCATAAGTTTTACTCCATTTGGAATCCGTTTGATATTCCTTTTCTGTATAACCCAAAGATAAGGAAAAAACAGAAACTGGCACTGGGCTCTGGGTTAATAAGTTAATCCCAAAAATAATATAAAATGGCATATTAATTCATATAATACATCCAAAATAGATAATATAATAGCATAGAACAATAAAAAATATAGGTACATTGGAGATGTATCAATGCCATCGCTTCCTTACCATGTGTGCGGTCGCGGGCGGCGAGGAACTCGGTGTGCCGGATGCCATCGCTTCCTTACCAGTTACTGTGCGGCGCGGTGCCATGAACGACGCTTGGAGAAAGCTCTGGGGCAGAGTGGCAGGACTGCAGTATAGTGTGGTGGTTTTTAAGAGCTCGAGGACAAACGATGAAGGAAATTTGGCTTCCCTTACAATCTTGGTCATTCATTATTGCACGCAGTTCATCTCCATTGCCTCCGGAAACAGTGTGCGATAAGCCTATTGTGTGTTGCATTGTGATTGGCTGAAACCCCAGCCACGCGATCGCGCGTGTGCACCGTAGGATGCACTGCGATCGAATGGCAATCCACGTCCCTTTAATCACACTCGTGCAGCTTTAGCTGGATTGGATTTATCTGTGCTAAATGCCTAGAAAATGCACATAATCCCCTAAATATGGCAAATGAGCCTGGAAAAGTGCCAAATTTGAACACGGTGATTTGCAGGGTGTATGTTCATTGTAGAAAAAAAACTCAAGGACAAAGGACAAAGGAGATTTTGATTCCCCTTCAATCTTGGTGATTTCTCTCTCGAAACCATGAAACTTCCTCGATGATGGTTTGATTTATGAAGGGCGTGCATGACGACATAAGCCAAACATTCTCAATTTTTTACCAGGGCATGGTGAGGCCATACCATGGCACCATGCCAGGCGTTATTGTTTTTTCAAGCATTTACTTCATTTTCCTATAATTGAAAAACCAATAAACGACACGCTTGTGGTTGACTCATGACACACATATCCTTGAAATCCCTGCCCATTCCTTGTAAAAGGCATGAGAATTTACTAAATAGCACGAGCATGGTTTTCAATACCGTTCTTGGCACCTTTTTCATGCACCGATTGTTTGAATTTGAATTATGTGCATTAATGCATAGAAAATGCACATAATCCCCTAAATATGGTAAATGAGCCTGGAAAAGTGCCAAATTTGAACATGGTGATTTGCAGCGTGTATGTTCATCGTAGAAAAAAACTCGAGGACAAAGGACAAAGGTAATTTGGATTCCCTTCAATCTTTGTGATTTCCCTCTCGAAACCATGAAACTTCCTCGGCGATGGTTCGTTTTATGAAGGGCGTGCATGACGACATAAGCCAAACATTCTCAAATATTTACCAAGGCATGGTGAGTCCATACCATGGCACCATGCCAAACGTTATTGTTTTTCAAGCATGTATTTCATTTTTCTATAGTTGAAAAAACTATAAACGACACATTTGTGGTTGACTCTTGCCACACATATCCTTGAAATCCCTGCCCATTCCTTGTAAAAGGCATGAGAATTTACTAAATAGCACAAGCATGGTTTTCCAAATTGTTCTTGTGCACCTTTTCCTGCACCGATTGTTTGAATTTGAATATGCATTAATGCATAGAAAATGCACATATTCCCCTAAATATGGCAAATGAGCCTAGTAAATTGCCAAATTTGAACACGGTGATTTGCAGGGAGTATGTTCATCGTTGAAAAAAAACTCAAGGACAAAGGACGAAGGAAATTTGGATTCCCTTCAATCTTTGTGATTTCCCTCTCGAAAACTTGAAACTTCCTTGGTGATGGTTCGATTTATGAAGGGCGTGCATGATGACATAAGCCAAACCTTCTGAAATTTTACCAGGGCATGGTGAGGCCATACCATGGCACCATGCCAGGCGTTATTGTTTTTCAAGCATGTATTTCATTTTTCTATAGTTGAAAAACAAATAAGTGACACGTTTGTGGTTGAATCTTGCCACGCATATCCTTGAAATCTCTACACATTCCTTGAAAGGCATGAGATTTTACTAAATACCATGATCATGGTTTTCCAGACTATTTTTTGCAATTTTTGATGCATCGATTATTTGAATCTGAATTCTATTCAGTAATGCCTAGAAAAGGCACATAATTGCCTAAATATGGTAAATGAGCCCAGACAAATGCCAAATTGGAACATGTTGCATTGGAGGGGGTATGTTGGTCGTAGAAAAAAACTAAATGACAAACCAGGAGGGAAATTTGGATTCCCCCTCAATCTCAGTGATTTACTATCGCACACGATTCATCTTCGTCGCCTCTATGAACTGTGTGCATTCACCCACACATCCAAACAGAAAAAGAAAACCCTCACCCCCTGTCCACTTCGTCCCCACCCACTCGCCATGCACTCCTCCGCAACTCTGCACCTCATCAACTTCTATCGCAGCGGCCACCCTAAGCTTGACGGCTGTCATCAGTGGGCGGAGGTCGTGCTCCAAACGGCATGGGATTTTGCCCCTACCGCTTATCATCGTCTATCTGCACTGACTTGCACCGACTTTCTAGACTCTAGTTGATTGGGGTTTTCTGTGGGATTGTGCCGGGGATTTTTCTCATGGAGAAGGTACTTAATTTAGAAAAATATTCACTCATCTCTTATCGCGGTCCATCTATCGTTGTTAATCAACCAGGGGAAATTGCCAAGGATCCATTTTTCTTCTAGCTGATTCAAGGGTTTTCATTCAGTGTGCACACTGCAAGCACAAATCAGGATAGTGTGGTCGCGGCCAGTCGGAAACGAAGTTCTATCTCATCTTTCCAGATGATTTCTGGCAGCGCTTAGTCTGTTCAATCTCACCCTACCATAGTCGGCATGGCCTAAACTTATGAACATATACATTATATTGCTACATTTGGATAAAAGGTACGGTGCCACATGCAGCCTAGACATCGAAGACGTTTTTTTCTTTCTAAATTAGGCAAATTAATGATGTATTATTCATTCCGTTACTCCCATATTTGCATCAAATCTTTGTTACATTATCTATTTTTAATTATATATTTTTGTACTCTATTTTCATCTGTATATTGTTCTGTTCTCTAAGTTACTCCCATATTTGCATGTTGCTATGTTATTTCAATATATCTAATTTATGATCTTAATTTTCATTTCAAGCAGTACATCCCTTGCTTTGCAAGAACACGAGTAGAAGGAAATCTTGGGCTTTACTTTTTTGATGACTCCATGGATGCCATATTGACAATGCAGCATGGATTTACATTGACAGTTAGAGTAAAACTTGATAAAGTTGGGCACTCCTATTTTGATGCGGATCTTTGGAGAAAAATTTCTAAGTTTTATGAGCTGAAAGCTGCAATAAAATTATAGCGCGTGCACCACAGCATGGTCTAATTGACATGGATGTGTACTTTCCCAGTGTCATCAGCCGATCACAGTCTGATCGAGGTTAGTGTTCTTTCAACTTTCTCCATGCTGGCATATTACTTAGCAAAATCGGGGTATTTGCTCTGACTAACTGATCACTATTTAAGCAACTAATTGTGATTTCATTTTCTGACTCTGTTCATAGGCAGTAACAAATTATATTTACCAATTTATGCCCACTATATATTATTCTGCCATGTTCAGAATAAATAATACCTTTCCACCTTTTAAGCAAGATATGTTGGATGCATAGTTAACAAGTTGTATGTTACTCAGCGTACAAAATTTCACTGGAAAGACTTGAAGCATGTCATAAAATTTGTTGATAATCGGACAGAGATAGTACAGCATATGAACACTGGAATTTGGATGGGATTAATTCTACCTATGGTGCACACATTGAACAAGACCAATTGTGTGCACAAGACACTGGTACATGGTCTTATATTTATGTTTATGTTCATAAACTATATATAACTTCAACGATATGTTACAATTGGTTTTTATTCTACATTGCAACAGAAATTGCCTCTTGCACCTGTTCCTGAATCGATTCCCCAGTGTGGTCGAATTACACAGCTAATAATGCCAAAGTGATTGCAAGGTACTGTGTTTCCCACAGAAATGGAACTATTCAAATTAACAAGTTCTCGCTTGTCGTGGAAATGCATCCACATTGGAAAATTGGATACACCGTTCTACTCATGCTCTACCAAGGCATAGGAGGGTTCTTCCTTTTCATCGACAAGATGCCGAGTCACCGTGATCAAGCTGCTTCCAGCGGATAGTTGTGGTTGTTGGCCCTCAACCTCTTAAAATGTGCTAGTTGTTACTATGTTAAGTATGTATATATGAACCATAAGGTTGTCAAAATTGTTAAGCACCGTGTTACCAAGAACCGCCTTTTGTTGAATAGTGTCACCACTACATATATGTTACTCAAATGCTGTCAGCCAAGTTCTTAAATTTTCATGGAAAGTATTAGTATCATACATAGTTCATTCAGTTTAAGTGCATGCCCTATAGAGTAGAGGATGTCCATGTTTTTGACGTGGCGATCAAAACTGATGTCTAGAAGGAATTTGCATATTAATTGTCCATATTGCAAATTGAGATAATATATGGATAGGCCAGCCCATACAATTGACATATTTGGCATGCATGAACAAATCAATGTTCGACGAGTAATTTACAAACCATTAGCTCGCTAATTTACAAGAATATAACGAACCGCACGCACACAAAAGAGCTACTATGCAGTTGACGCTGACCCACCACACACAGCAGCCATCATCCATCAGCTTGTTAATCATGGGCTCAATGGTAGCAGAGGCCACCAAGTCAATGGCCTACACACCTTGATCAATTGAGGCTGAGGCAGACTCGACGTCGGGGGATCGCCGGTACTACCTCGGGCACAGCACTCACCAGGCTACCGCGACCTCCGGGTCTGCCCAGATGACATCCGGCGAGATGATGTTGGCTCTCGCCGGGGCTGATGTGATGCCCCCCAGGAATGCCCCGGCGATGTCCAGCGCTACGCCGTTCTCCATCTGGGAGATAAGCCTGCGCCTCATGCGGCGGCCGCCACTGCCGCAGTTGTCCTTGCATCGTCCCGGTTCCTCCTCTGCCGCCCGCACCATCCACCGCACTTTGCACCGAGCCAGCAGTATCGCCCGCTGGCAATCCATGTCCGCTTTTAGGATGACCCTGGCTAACCTGGAGGCTTTCTCGTACCGCGTTTCCTGCTTCCTCTGATCGTCGTCGGGAGAGACGGCGGCATTGCCATCGACCGCCATGCCGACCATCGTGCCTTCAGCATCGATTACGTTGTCGCACAACTCCATCCTATCGTCGGCCGTTGGGGGTATGCTGGTATGTGTGGGTAACTCGCTAGCAAGTGGATCAGTAGCGAGTTGCCACTGGTGGCCATTGCTGTGATTATTTATAGCTAGCAGCTGGCTAGGGGATTGGGGATTTTAGAATTCACCCCTGTGGGGCGCGGGAAGCCTTCACTGGAGCGCGGGAAGACTAAGTGGAGCACACAACTTGACAACCATATGCGGTGTCATGTGTTACCACACACATGTTAACATAAGGAAACATATGTGTAACTCACTAATCATCGCACAAGAGTACTCACACACGCATCGTGTGTGATATTCCTAGCAATCACAAGCAACTAGTTTGCAAGTTTCAAATTTTTTCTACACACATAATCGCACACGAATTTACTCTAGTAACAGTCTGTATTATATTTTCTCATCGCAAACAATTCATCCGAGTGGGTTGTTTGCCGGGTATCACACACATCTTGTTTACACGAATCGTTTGTGTTCTTTTGGCTCATAGCAAACAGTTCATCTATGTGAACTATATGCTGCATATCACGCACATCTTGTTAAGTTGAACCATTTCTGTTGTGTTGCCTAATCGAAAATAGTTCATCCGAATGAATTGTATGCTATATATCACACACACCTTGATCTCGCTAACTGTTTCTGTTGTGTTCCCTAGTCGCAAACAGTTCATCCGAGTGAACTGTATGACGTATATCGCACACACATTGATATGGCTGCCCATTTCTGTTGTTCTACCTCATCGCAAATAGTTCTTCTAGATTAACCATATGCCACGCATCACACACGCAACTACAATCCGGATCATGTTTGAAGTCTCCGCCATCGCAAACATTTTGTATCATTTTTATGGTTATTTTACACCATCGTTTGCGATTAATGCATCACACATAGTTTGTCAAAGGGTCTCTGATTGGACTGGTCGCATTTGGACCATCCTACAGTAGTGTCTACCTTTTTAGCAATGAGGTTCTCATTGGAGTTCTCTGCAATCTTCTTTAGAGATTGGACTTCAAGTCGGAGTTTAGTTGCACAATGCCTTTCTACTTGAAGTTGAGACTAAAGAAGTCGAACTGCTTCAGGCAGTGACTTCTGTGAGCTTGTGTGACTACTAGTCCTGAGTAACTTGAACGCCGCATCAAGACATGACTTTGGGGTTGTCTTGCTACCTCCAAGATGTTTTGCCTTCCTTGCTGCAATATATGTTGGGTTTGACTCATAGTCTTCAGCAGACTTGTGCGTGCCATCAGGTATATCACCCTGAAACAAGCAGACAGATGACATGTTTTGCATGTAAACAAAGATGGTCACTACACTGTCAATTCCATCCAATTTCATATTAGAAAATAAAGAGACACAATTCAAAATGTAAATAGCATAATCTGGCATTGTTCATATTGCGGGGAGCTTCACCACACTACTGGATTACAAATCAACAACACAAGCATAGATGCAGGGTAAAAGAAAATCATTGTATCTCTTTTTGGTTAATGTGCATGCCATGTTGTTAATATCATAAGACAGATCAGTTGAGATAAAGCAAGAAATGACAAGGTGCAAATGTGGGCAGCTTCACCACACACGGGATTACAGATCAACAATGCAAGCATACATGCAGTGCTAAAGAAAATCAATGGATCTTTATTTAGTAATGTGCATGGTATGAATAAGGAATTTTGTTTTACGAAGAAAATTTGAAACTTGCAGTTGTTGCGAACATGCATTTTCATAGAAACAACAAACTAAGCAACAGTTAACAATAGGGAGTATGAGCAAATTAAACAACTATTGAGGATAAAGGCTTCAGAAGGACAGACTTACATTAATAGCTAACACCGGCTCTATAATGCCCTTATCCATGTTAAGGGAGGGATAACTCAAGAATTCCAACACAGGAACTTCTTCATAAGCATTGCATGTACTCTACATTTTGTAGAGAGTAATTATGGATATGATAATACTGGAAGGGATAGTGTATAATGAAGATAAGTTGCAGAGTGATGCTACATAATCAACTACCTATCCATGTAAGTACAATGTTACAGGACAAAATGTACTAACAAGAGCAATGGGCTACATTTCTGCACTGGCAGTATCTGTGTATTCAACTTTTTGGTAAGATTAAATATAGATCTGATAATTTTCAGGAAATGGAGGGTGAGGGAGATAAGATACAGAGTAATGCTACATAATGAACTCCCTCCATCCCATAATATGAGAGCGTTTCGTACACTGTGCACAAAACGCTCTTATATTATGGGTCGGAGGGAGTAGTTGTTAATGTAATTATAGTGATATATACAAGACTTTCGGTCCTTACAAGAGTGCTATAGAGCTAAACTCTTCAAAAGCATTGGGTTCATTCTAAATTTATGTAAGAGTCAATCCGAATCTTATAATCTCCACCAGATGAAGGATAAGGAGGCTAACATGTGTAGTGATGCTACATAATCAACCAGCTATGAAAGTAAGTATGCCGATACAGGGCAAGAGGTACTCGCAAGAGCAATGTAGTGTGCAGTATAGTTGCGAGATCATGTGTCCCCATGAGAATGGATAGTCTTTAGCAAATAGTTTTTGTACAAGTGAGACGGCAAGGCACATGCAGAAATGTAGTTCAAATTGTGATGTGATATCATAGATAGTACCTTAGGCTGCACACGATACCAGTGTGTAACAAGCTTATTCCAGTCAGTGTCATGTAAATGTAGCACCAGAGACTTTATAGAAATTTCATTTAGAGGCTTGCCACCGAAGTGCACTTGCCTCGGGTAGCAACGATACTTCCGGAACGCGTGCTTGAAAAGCGCAACCAAGCTTTGCTCATCTTGACTATCCAGTTTGGTCCTCGTCTATTTAAAAGAATGAAATCTTTTGTGTTCTATTAGCAGAAACACAGACGCTAATTACATGAATAACATTAGTTAATTACTTACATGTAAGAGTGAAGGAAGATTGAAAATTGTTGTTCGTCTGTATGAAGGGTAATATGCGCACAAAGTTCCTAACAACAATAAAATCCTCATCTTCTAAAGTGGGAAGATGTGAAATAGGGGTCCTATTTGCTTTAATTGCGGCTTTCTCCAGTTCAAAAAGGGATTTGGCAACTGGAGTTAGTGTACTCTTTATTGGAATGCGGTTTTTACGTCGTAGAGCTGGTTCTATGTCAATTGGTATCGTCATACTTTTTATGGCAGTTTGGGTCTGCTGTGTTGGGGCATCTGCGATGGCCAGTGGAGTACGGGTAGAGTCATCTGGAGTTGAGACTGTGTTTTGTGGGTCTGCTGATATTGCCACTACACCTGAAAGACTATTTGATTTATCAGGTGTCATGACCTTTTCCAAACACTTTGTTATTACTCCTTTGCGATCAGCAATCACCCTCTTCCTTTTGAATGTCTGATACACAAGAACAACATTTGAATGAAGAAATAAGGTATGATGACAGATGGAATATGTACTGAAAATGGATAGGCATTGCATATTCACATATATGACGTGTAAACTAAGCAAATGGCGGTGTAAAAAAGTAGAAACAATGCAAAGCATCATTTGCAAGATATGTGTGACCAATATAACCTTGCCAAGTTAGAGCAAGCACCTTGATGGTGAATAATATAGGGCATTTGCGTTTGACTCCTCCACTAGGGAGCTACATTGACTTAGGTCTCCATCTAGCCAGACATAGCGCTCGCATGTGCTTGCTGTGTGAGGTTTATCTTGTTTTAAGTGAGATAGAAGCTACTCTCGCCTAAATGGAATAGCTCTCACGCGTGAAACTAGGCCGACCCTTTTTTGGGATTTTTTTGGTGAGACAAACGCTTCGCCGGTTCATTCGGATGTTTTTGCCGTGGCTTCACTGTTTTTTAGCCTTGGCGTAGCGGTAAATCTGTTGCCATGTGACCATGAGGTCACGACTCCGGATTCTAAAAATAGCCTCTTGCAGAAATATAGGAAAAGGCTGCGTACAATTCATCCAAAGTGATCGGACCCTTCCCCGGACCTTGCGCAAGCAGGAGCTACATGCACTAGGCTGCCCTTTATGTTTTTATTTGTTTTCATTAGTTTCTTCATTTTGTTTATCCTTCAACATTGTTTTTTCTTTTCTTTATTTTCTCATTGTTTTTCATTGTTTTTCACGCTTCCTACCGCTTTTCTTAGTTTTTCAAGGGTTTATTTGTTTTTTGTTTTCTCTAACCGTTTTCTTTTTTTTTTCACTGGTTTCTTTGGTTTTTCATCGTTTTTCGTCATGTTTTTCTCGGCTTTCAATGGTTTTTTTCTTTTCTGTCTTCTTTTCTTCTGTTTCTTGGTTCCTTCTCAATTTTCTTTGATTTTTCTTGTTTTTCGGTTTCCTTTGGTGTTTCTTGGTTTTCAGTACATATTCAGTATTTTCCGTACACATCAGAAACATTTTGAATATATATATGTTTAAATTTTTTGAAATCTTATTTTTATGTATGCTTTTTTCCCATACACATTGTACAATTTTTGTATACATCTAATACATTTTTCAATTACAGGTTTAACAATTTTTTTTTCCCATATTCAGTATATCAAGTGTTTTTCGTCATGATTTTTTAACAAAATTCAAAAAAAGTTCACAAAATTTTTGAAAACTTGTATATTTTAAAATACTTGGATAAAAAAATTTGTTTACATGGTCATCAATTTGTTTACACATTTTATTCAAATTCTTGAATAAAAAAATTTAAACACAAGATTAGCATTTTTTGAATACATGGTCAACATTTTTTCTATTCTCATTTAACATTTTTCAAATGCTTGGTTACGATGTTTTTCAAGTACAAGATTAAAAAAATTAATACATACTCAAAAATCTTTTATACACACTTATTATTTTTCGAATGCTTTATCAACATTTTCTAGTGGCAAGATTAACATTTTTTTAATACATGGTCAATATCTTTTCTATACAAATTTAACATTTTAAAATACTTGACTAAAAAATTCAAATACTTGTTTAACTTTTATTCAAATGTGTGATTAACATTTTTCAAATACATGATCAATTCTTTTTCGCACACACTGTATATTTTTATATTCATTTGTCGTATACGTGGTCAATATTTGTTTATTTACACATTTAATATATTTGAAATGCATGGTTAACATTTTCCAAAAAATTATGTAAAGTATATTTTTTTGTTATATATGTGCTTAGATTTTTGGAAGTCTAAACAAAAGTAAAAGGTACATCGAAAAACAAAAACATAAAAAGCAAAAAACGAGGCAGTTGCCTTTAGCGCAGTTGGGCCAGCCCTTCTAGCTGTTCCGTAAGTCTCGCTATAAGCAAATAAAGGCGCCCTATGCTGGAAAACCCTATTTGCCGCTCTCTGCGGCAAACTGTCAAGCGATCGGGTGAATCCTATTTGGCGCTTATGCGCCCGTTCAGAAACGGGGGGAGCTCCTATACGGCGCGCCCGCTGCCGCTATCTGGTGGGCCGGCCGAGGAACACGTAGAGAAAAAACCTCCTAAAAAAGTTGGTCCCAGCAGGATTCGAACTCACACCGTTTAGATACAATGTTGCATGCCTAACCACTACAACTATTAGGATCAGGTGATTTTTTACAGCGCAAGATACTTAAGAACAACACTAACCGCGCTTTTCAAAAAAAAACTTCAGAAACTTCATCGATTTTGAAAAAAGTTCATCAAATTTTAAAAAAATGCGAATTAGCAAAAAGTTCATGTATTCAAAAACTTTCATCACATTAAAAAAAAGTTCACAAATTTGAAAAAGTACCACTGATTTTGAAAAAAGTTCACAAAATTCAAAAAAAGGTTCATCGAATTTAAAAAAAAGTTCATGGATCATGAAAAGAGTTCATCGGTTTTGAAAAAGATTTCATCAATTTAGAAAAAAAAGGTCATCAATTTTGAAAAAGAGTTCATTGATTTTGAAAAAAGCTCATGGATTGTGAAAAAAGTTCATCGGTGTTGAAAAAGTGTTCACCAATTAAAAAAAGATATTCGATTTTAAAAAAGTTCATCGATTTTGAAAAAGCGTTCATCAATTGTGAAAAAAAGTTCACCGATTTTGAAAAAGAGTTCAACGATTTTGAAAAATAGTTCTTACAAATTAGCAAAAGAGAAGAAACCGTTCCGAAAAGAAAAAAAAGAAAAGGAACAAAAAAATATAACAAAACCGTCCAAATAAATAGGAAAAAGTAATCGTTTTAAGAAGAAGGAAGAAGCATTAGTTCAGCAACTAACACTCGGTAGTGCGGTGGTTAGTGCATGAGGCAAACGAGCGATAGGTCGCGGGATCGATTCCCATTGAAAGCGCGCGTTTTTTGTCCTCACGACCAGTTTGCGGAAACAGCTGTAACCGGCGCCTGCGGCACTAAATAGGAAATGCCACAAACGGGCGCCTGCAGCGCATGCCCCCCGCTGGCGAGCTGGGCCGGCCCATACATGTTTTGTTTATCCCGCAAAAACGTTCAAAAAGGATGCGTTCTGCAGGAATCGAACCGGTAAAAACGTTCAAAAAGGAAGCATCCCAAACCAGGGTTTTCCCGGTTCATGGACATTTCCGAGGCGGTTTTTAATTTACTTTTTCTTTTTTGAAATTCGTTTTTTAAATCTATGGTTTTCCATTTTTATTCTTTTTTATAAAAAAATACTGAAAATTTATTTATGAACTTTTTTTCAACATCGATAAACTTTTTTCAAATTGGATGAAGTTTTTCCTAATTTGATGAACTTTTTCAAATTCGATGAACAATTCTTCAAATTTGATGAATTATTTTTATAATTCAATGAACTTACTTTCAAATTTGATGGACTTTTTTCAATTTTTGTTGAACTAATTTCAAGTTTGAAAAACTTTTTTTCAATATCGATGAACTTTTTCAAAATGTGATGAACTTTTTTTCAAATCTGATAAACTTTTTTCAAATAATATAAACTTTTTTTCAAATATGTGAACCTTTTTCAATAAGATGAGCTTTTTTTGCAAATTTCATCGCATGTCAAAAAAGTTCATCAAAAAATGAAAAGGTTCATTGATTTGAAAAGTGTCCACGAATTTGGAAAAAAATCATCATATAAGAAACAAAATGAAAAATTGAAAAAAGGGAAAAGTAAACAAGAAAACGTTGGAAAAGATTCATTGTATCAGATGTGCTTTCGTGGCGGAGTGGTTTGCGCTGTTTCACAAGAAGTAGGAGGTCTTCGCTCGATTCTCCGCGCGCGACATTTTTATCTTTTTTTTCCTCTTGTGCGCGCCCCCGTTTTGGCCCGGCCCAATAGCGCTGAAGCGTGGACGCTCAAATCCCTAGTTGGCGCCGAAGGCCCCGACTAGGAGGTCCCCGAGCGATCTCATAGACAGGGCGAGCGAGCGAGCGTCTTTTTTTTCCTCTTGAGCGCGCCCCCGTTCTGGCCCGGCCCAATAGCACTGAAGCGTGGGCGCTCGAACCCCTAGTTGGCGCCGAAGGCCCCGACTAGAAGCTCCCCGAGCGATCGCATAGACCGGGCGAGCAGGCGAGCGTCTTTTTTTCCTCTTGAGCGCACCCCCGTTTTGGCCCGGCCCAATAGCACTGAATCGTGGGCGCTCGAACCTCTAGTTGGCGCCGAAGGCCCCGACTAGGAGCTCCCCGAGCGATCGCATAGACAGGGCGAGCGAGCGATTTGGGTCGGCCCACCTGTAGTACGTAGAAGGTTTCGGTTTTAGGAATCTTCTAGAAGTTTCCCGGCGGGTTTTTTCGGTTTTGGGAAGCTTTCTAGAAGGTTCCTCGACCGGCCAATCTATTTTCCCTTTGTCTTTTTAATTTTTCTCTCTATTTCTTTTTTTCTTTTTCTTTTTCTGTTCCTGTTTCCTTTTCTTTTTCGTTTCTCTTTTTTCTTTTATTTATGTTCTTTCCTGTTTCTTTTGTTAGACATTTTCAAATATTTGTTCCAAATTACAAAAAATGTTCACGTGTTCAAAAATTTATTTACAATTTTTAAAAAATGTCTATGTTTCAAAAAATGTCCAGGAATTCGGAAAATGTTGTTGATTTCTAAATTTATTCACAAATTCAGTAATTGTTCATGTTTCAAAATTTGTTCTTGCTTTAAAAATTTTGTTCATGATTTCAAAATATATTCATGTTTGAAAAAAATTTCAGGGACTTCAACAAATGTACTTGATTTCCAGATTTCCTTTTTCTTTTATCCTCTTTTTATTTTCAAAATATTCAAATTGTCTTTGTGTTTCCATAAAATGTTCAGTTTTCAAAACAATGTTCACAAAATTCTAAAATTGTTCTCGTTACACAAAAAAGTTCAAAACTTTCAAAATTCATATAATGTACCAGATTTTCAAAAACAAAATCACATTTTCAAAAAATGTTCGTGCCTCCAAATTTGTTCAGGTTTTTTCAAATATGTTTGCCGTTTCAAAATTTGTTCTCAATATTCAAAAAATGTTCGTGCTTCAAGAAATTGTTTGCGCTTCCAAATTTGTTCTTCATTTCAAAATTTGTTCTCAAGATTCAAAAAAATGTTCATGCTTTAAAAAATTGTCCCAAATTTGTTCTCCGTTTCTAAATTTGTTCTTAAGATTCAAAAAATTTTCATGCTTTAAAAAAAATTCATGTTCAAATTTTGTTCTCTAAATTCATAAAAATGATCGGGAATTTAAGAAGTGTTCATTTTATCAAAACTTTGTTCACATATTCAAAAAAAGTTCAAGCTTTTTAGTTTTTCTTCTAAGGTTTGAAAAGTGTTCGCTTTTTAAAAAAGACTTTGTCAAAATAATGTTCGCATTCGGAATTTGACAAAATGTTCAGATCTACATTACCTTTTAGCTTCGCGCGCCTTAGTAAACCAAGAAAGCTTATCTATCTTGTTGCCTAGGCTTGTGCGTACATAGAAGGAGGTCCCTGGTTCGATCCCTCCCACGAGGAGTGTTTTTTTTGGATTTTTTCACTGCGTTGCGCTAATGGGCCGGCCCAGCTGGAGACGCGCATGTGCGTCCGCTCGACAATTCGCGGCAACGAGCGGCGCATAGGAGCTCTCTCGTATGCTCATTGGGTTTTCCTGGCCTACATCAACAATCTGGATTGGGCTGTACAAAGCTGTAACTGCTCCCAAATACTATGTTAATAAATTTCTAAAAGAAAAAGTAAATTTTTAATATTTCCTTGATATATGAAACTCTAACAACTTCTGTCACATATTTACTGCAGTATGTAGACAAGAACCTTTGAGAGGGAAAATGAACTTCGTTACCTTACTTGAGCGTGCATGTTGAGGTTAGGGCATCTCCGATGTCAAATCATAGATTCGTTCGCGTACGTTTGAACCGTGCTGTCCAAATCGCGGAAGTCATCCAACACGCGTCTGTATCGGTCTGCAAAGCGGTCTGGACATATTTTCTTCTGCAAAACGGAGCTAAATGTGGGGGCTTTGCGGGCGTCCGGACATCAACCATGCCCGTTTCGGACCACACTGGCCCACCCAAACCTCCTCCTCCCTTGCTCGCGTGCTTTCCGGTCCAGCGCCAGCTGCCCGCATTCATACTGCTGTAGAGCGCGCCGCTCCATATTGAAGACAATAAAGGGCAGATGCGGCCTCTCACTGTCACCGCTATTAAAGCGGCGGACTGGCCTAGGGCGCCGCCCCCCTGCACGCTCGGCTCAACACGGCTCCTCGCTGCATTCAAAGGCCTCCATTAAACCCGTGTGGAAGCCGGGAAATCTACTCAGGCCACACGTTCGCTCATGAGCGGGCTGGTATTAAACACAATGTCGGGCAAGCTCCTCGCATCCGCCCGCTATTTAAAGGAGGCCAGACACCGGGCAAGAACCGCACCACTCCGCCGCTCCCCATCACCTCCTTTCACCATTTTCTCCACCCTATGGCATCCGACGAGCAGTTCTCCAGCATAAAAGCTGGCTAGGTGGCCTGCCAAGACCGTCGGATACGAGCGAGGCAACTCGCTTCTCCACGTTCCTTGCCTAGCCCGATGGAGCAAGTTACCACCCCAAGCCGGCGCATGGTTCAGCAACTCACCTGTCCAAGCCAGCTCGTGGAGGAGTGGCGAGTTGCTTCAGGCTGGCAGGGGAGCACGGCCGCACAGGCATCGTGGCTGTCATGGACGATGTCGTGCCGGCAATCGTGCCCTTCCAGAGAAGAAAGAAGCCGGCTGCACGGACATCAACGAGGTGGCGGCCCGCACGTCCGCGCTCGCCACCATCATTGAGGAGAAGTAGAACACGGGAGGCCGCCGCCGCTTGGGTCCCATGAAGGCCACCACCGAGGTGACGCCAGCATACACAATTATTGTCTTGCCCGGTCGCAGGCCACCATCGTCCCCTTACCCAAAAACCAACTTTCATTCATGCAACGTAGGGACCCTTCCCCTCCGACTGAAACATCAGCCGACGGTTCCATTCCGACAAGCGGTGGGGAAGCGACCCACCCTTTGCGTTGAAGCTTGTCCGGCAGCTGTGAGCCCCATAGGTCGCGAGGGCTGGAGCTTGTCCATGAAGGTGATGGATGATACGTCTCCAATGTATCTATAATATTTGATTGTTCCATGCTATTAAAGTATCATTCTTGGATGTTTTATACTCATTTACTAGCAACTTTATATCCTTTTTAGGACTAACCTATTGACATAGTGCCCAGTGCCAGTTGCAGTTTTTTGTTTGTTTTACTACGCAGAATATCAATACCAAATGGAGTCCAAATGCCACGATTTTTTTTGGAGAATTTGTTCTGCCTAGAAGACACCCAGGAGGCCCAAGAAGTGCGCCAGAGGGGGCCTGTGGGGCCCACTAGGAACCAGAGCGCGCCAGCGCCCCCAGGCGTGCCCTGATGGGTAGTGGGGCCCATAGACACCCTCTCCACGTACCTCTGGCTCTATAAATACTCTAAGATCCCCAAAACCCTAGGGGAGTCGACGAAACACAATTCTAGCCACCGTAAGTTCCAGAACCACGAGATCCAATCTAGAGGCCTTCTCCGGCACTCTATCGGAGGGGTCAACGATCACGGAGGGGTTATTCATCATCACCTTTGCCCCTCAGATGATGCGTGAGTAGTTTACCATAGACCTACGGGTCCGTAGGCAATAGCTAGATGGCTTGTTCTCACTTTTTGGTCTTAAATACAATGTTCTCCTTGACGTTCTTGGAGAGCTATTTGATGTAATGACTTTGCAGTGTGTTTGTTCCGATCCGATGAACTGCGAGTTTATGAACAGATCTATCTATGAATATTATTTGAGTCTTTGTTGAACTCTCTTATGCATGATTGTTATAGCCTCGTATTTCTTCTCCGAAACTTTGGTTTGGTTTGGCCAACTAGATTGATTTTTCTTGCCATGGGAAGAGGTGCTTTGTGATGGGTTTGATCTTGCGTTGCTCAATCTCAGTGACAGAAGGATACATGACACACATGTATCATTGCCATTAAGGATAAAAAGATGGGTATATTCCTACATGAATAGATCGTCTACATCATGTCATCATTCTTATTGCATTACTCCATATTTCCATGAACTTAATACACTAGATGCATGCTGGAAAGCGGTCGACGTGTGGAGTAATAGTGGTAGATGCAGGCAGGAGTCGGTCTACTAATCTTGGACGTGATGCCTATATACAAGGAAAAGGAGCCATCCAAGAATTCTTTAATTGTGTTGGAACTTTGACTTGTGATGATGCTTCTATACTTAAAAGAACTAAAACTTATGCGGAAGCTATTTTAGGACTTGTTCTGAAACTTGAAATAGATTTATTCATACTCATCCTACCTTGCAAAGATTGCTTTATGAGCTACTCCCCCCATCCGAAAATACTTGTCATCAAAATGGATAAAAAGGGGTGTATCTAGAACTAAAATGTGTCTAGGTACATCCCCTTTTATTCATTTTGATGGCAAGTATTTCTGGACGGAAGGAGTACCTGTTATAAAGGATCCTAGAGCTAAAATAGAATTTTTTTTAGAAAGAGCGTTTTCACTGGATTGCTTTCACCATGATGATGAAGATCTTAAAATGATTGGTGTTTAGTCTATTGATTCCTTGTTTAGTAATGTTAAAATTGATGATAAGAGGACTAAAGAAGACTCAGCTTTAGCTAGAAGGCGTCCTCATGATTTGGAGGGTGAAAATTTTGTTGATTTTTTTTTGATAAAAGTGGGATTGGAGAGGTAAAAACTTTAACTAGTGATGTGCCGACTCTTTTGGATTACGAAGACTTTAATTATGTTGCTCTTTGATTGAATGTATTTCTTTGTTGCAATCCGTGATAAATTCACCCAGTGCCTATGAACAAAACAAAGCTTTTACTAAACATATTGTAGAAGCGATGATGAAAGCTTTAGAAGAAAAGCTAGAACTAGAGATTTCAATTCCTAGAAAATTATATGATGAATGGGAACCCACCATTAAAGTCAAGATTAAAATGAGTGCTATGCTTTATGTGATTTGGGTGCTAGTGTTTCCATGATTCTGAAATCTCTATATGATGTGCTTGGTTTTACCAATATTGAAGAGTGTTCTCTTAATTTGCACCTGGCGGATTCTACTATTAAAAAGCCTCTTGAAAGAATTAATGATGTTCTTATTCTTTTAAATAGGAATTATGTGCCCATAGATTTTATTGTTCTTGATATTGATTGCAATCCGTCTTGTCTTATAATACTTGGTAGACCATTTTTACGAACTCCTTGCTGTACACACCTCTTGGGAGAAGCCCACTTGATTGGAATTTATTAGAATACTCTATGCGCTTCACTTATATCTTTTGAGCTAGATAGTTTTTGCTCTAGTGCTTCACTTATATCTTTTAGAGCACGGCGGTGGCTTAATTTTGTAGAAATTGTTAGTCTCTCATGCTTCACTTATATTATTTTGAGAGTCTCTTAGAACAGCATGGTATTTGCTATGGTTATAAAATTGGTCCTAGAATGGTAGGCATCCAAGTTGGGTATAATAAAAACTATCATAGGAAGTGAATTGGATGCTATGATCAATTTGATACTTGATAATTGTTTTGAGATATGGAGGTAGTGATATTAAAGTCATGCTAGTTGGGTGATTATGAATTTAAAGAATGCTTGTGTTGAAGTTAGCAAGTCCCATAGCATGCACGTATGGTTAAAATTGTGTAACAAATTTGAAACATGAGGTGTTCTTGGATTGTGCATCCTTATGAGTGGCGGTCGGGGACGAGCGATGGTCTTTTCCTACCAATCTATCCCTCTAGGAGCATGCGCGTAGTGCTTGGTTTTTGATGACTTGTAGATTTTTGCAATAAGTATATGAGTTCTTTTGACTAATGTTGAGTCCATGGATTATACGCACTCTTACCCTTCCATCATTGCTAGCCTCTTCAGTACCGTGCATTGCCCTTTCTCACCTTGAGAGTTGGTGCAAACTTCGCCGGTGCATCCAAACCCTGTGATATGATACGCTCTATCACACATAAACCTCCTTATATCTTCCTCAAAACAGCCACCATACCTACCTATTATGACATTTCCATAGCCATTCCGAGATATATTGCCATGCAACTTTCCACCGTTCCATTTATCATCATGACACGCATCATTATTGTCATATTGCTTTGCATGATCATGTAGTTGACATCGTATTTGTGGCAAAGCCACCATGCATAATTTTCATACATGTCACTCTTGATTCATTGCCCATCCCGGTACACCGCCGGAGGCATTCATATAGAGTCATATCTTGTTCTAGTTTTGAGTTATAATTCATGAGTTGTAAATCAATAAAAGTGTGATGGTCATCATTATTAGAGCATTGTCCCCAAATAAAAAAAGGCCAAAAAAAGAAAGGCCGATGAAAAAAAAGAAAAAAAAAGAAGAAAGGCCAAAAGAAAAAAAGGAAGGCCCAAAAAAGGGAAGAAAAGAAAAAAAAGAAAAAGAAAATAAAAAGGGGGTAATGTTACTATCTCTTTTTCCACACTTGTGCTTCAAAGTAGCACCATGTTCTTCATATAGTGAGTCTCATATGTTGTCACTTTCATATACTAGTGGGAATTCTTCATTATAGAACTTGGCTTGTATATTCCTACGATGGGCTTCCTCAAAATGCCCTAGGTCTTCGTGAGCAAGCAAGTTGGATGCACACCCACTTAGTTTCTTTTGTTGAGCTTTCATACATCTATAGCTCTAATGCATCTGTTGCATGGCAATACCTACTCCTCATGTTGACATCAATTGATGGGCATCTCCATAGCCCGTTGATTATCCTCGTCAATGTGAGACTTTCTCCTTTTTTGTCTTCTCCACACAATCCCCATCATCATATTCTATTCCACCCATAGTGCTATATCCATGGCTCACGCTCATGTATTGCGTGAAAGTTGAAAAAGTTTGAGATTATTTAAGTATGAAATAATTGCTTGGCTTGTCATCAGGGGTGTATAATTTGGGAGCATTTTTGTGTGACGAAAATGAAGTATAGCCTAAATATATGATTTTGTAGGGATGAACTTTCTTTAGCCATGTTATTTTGAGAAAACATGATTACTTTGATTAGTATGCTTGAAGTATTACTATTTATTATTCAATATGAACTTTTATTTTGAATCATTTGGATTTGAACATTCATGCCACAATAAAGAAAATTACATTGAGAATTATGCTAGGCAGCATTCCACATCAAAAATTCTGTTTTTATCATTTACCTACTCGAGGACGAGCAGGAATTAAGCTTGGGGATGCTTGATATGTCTCCAACGTATCTATAATTTTTGATTGTTCCATGCTATTATATTACCCATTTTGGATGTTTATGGGCTTTACTTTACACATTTATATCATTTTTGGGACTAACCTACTAACCGGAGGCCCAGCACGTATTGTTGTTTTTTTGCCTATTTCAGTGTTTCGAAGAAAAGGAATATCAGACGGAGTCCAAACGGAATGAAACCTTCGGGAGCGTGATTTTTGGAATGAACGTGATCCAGAGGACTTGAAGTGCAAGTCAAGAAGCAGTCAAGGCGGCCATGAGGGTGGAGGGCGCGCCCACCCCTACTGGGTGCGCCCCCTATCTCATGGGCCCCTCGGGCGTCCACCGACCTACTTCTTCCTCCTATATATGCCCACGTACCTCGAGAACATCAAGAGAGACGACGAAAAACTATTTCCACCACCGTAACCTTCTGTATCCGCGAGATCCCATCTTGGAGCCTTCGCCGACGCTCCGCCGGAGTGGGAATAGACCATGGAGGGCTTCTACATCAACACCATAGCCCCTCCGATGAGTTGTGAGTAGTTTACCACAGACCTTCGAGTCCATAGTTATTAGCTAGATGGCTTCTTCTCTCTTTTTGGATCTCCATACCATGTTCTCATCGATATTCTTGGAGATCTATTCGATGTAACTATTTTTGAGGTGTGTTTATCGAGATCCGATGAATTGTGGGTTTATGATCAAGTTTATCTATGAGAAATATTTGAATCTCCTCTGAATTCTTTTACGTGTGATTAAGTTATCTTTGCAAGTCTCTTCGAATTATCAGTTTGGTTTGGCCTACTAGATTGGTCTTTCTTGCAATGGGAGAAGTGCTTAGCTTTGGGTTCAATCTTGCGGTGTCCTTTCCCAATGATAGCAGGGGCAGCAAGGCACGTATTGTATTGTTGCCATCGAGGATAAAAAGATGGGGTTTATATCATATTGCATGAGTTTATCCCTCTACATCATGTCATCTTTCTTAATGTGTTACTCTGTTCTTTATGAACTTAATACTCTAGATGCATGCTGGATAGCGGTCGATGTGTGGAGTAATAGTAGTAGATGCAGGCAAGAGTCGGTCTACTTGTCACAGACGTGATGCCTATATACATGATCATGCTTAGATAATCTCATAATTATTCGCTTTTCTATCAATTTCTCAACAGTAATTTGTTCACCAACCGTAATACTTATGCTATCTTGAGAGAAGCCACTAGTGAAACTTATGGCCCCGGGTCTATATTTTATCATATAAGCTTTCAATCTACTTTTATTTGCATCTTGACTTTTCCTTTCTATATTATAAATTACCCAAAATATATTTATCTTACCATACTATCTCTACCAGATCTCACTTTCGCAAGTGGCCGTGAAGGGATTGACAACCCCTTTATTGCGTTGGTTGCGAGTTCTTTGTTTGTTTGTGTAAGTGCGTGGGACTTTTGAGGAGCCTCCTACTAGATTGATACCTTGGTTCTCAAAAACTGAGGGAAATACTTACGCTACTATTGCTGCATCACCCTTTCCTCTTCAAGGAAAACCAACGCAAGATCAAGACGTAGCAAGCACCACATTGAAGAAGGCGGAGAAAGGGGGAACCAGACCAGCCCACAGGGCGTCATAGAAGAATTGAACCTTCGTGGTGGTCCTATCAATGGAGGCGTGGGACGCAGGCCAAGCCATCGTCTTTCCGCACTCGTTGAAGCTGGAGGCGAGCGCGGAGCGGACCTTGCCCAAGGCTTCCATATTGAGCACCAGCGACCGGCCGACGGCGGGCCCGATTGCCGGAGGCGAACTGGATGAAGACAGAGGCTTCTTCCCCTTCTCTTTGCTTGTTGGCGCCATGGCGATGGAGGGGGCGGAGCTCAAGTCAGATTGGAAGCGGAAACAGAGGCTCGAGGAAGAAGGGGAACAGGAAGCACGCGGGCAGCAAAGAGGGAATAACTGTGTAAAGCTCTGTGGCCGCCTAGCCAAGAGGAGATTGGGGGAGCATGGCGAAGTGGAGCCGCCCACATCCAATCAGTCGCCATGCGTCCACCAAGGCCGCAGGTTGTTGGGGCCCGCAGCACTCCGCACTTGCCGTTTGGCTTCGCCGCTAAGCCAAGTCCGAGCGCGCCTTGGGCCCGGGGGCTACTGTCGGCGTTCTGGGAACGGGGGTCCCAGACTTGCCTGCCTGCGGCCTGCATTGTGGCTCAGCAAGTGGCCTAGTACGGCCCGTCTTCATCAACCCAAGTTCAAGACCCTCGTGAGGGGCCAAGCCTCGCAGGGCGGACGAGACAAGGTGTAGCGACCCGACCCGAATGGATCAAGTCTCTGTGCTTAAGTGTCATCCCTGGATCGGTATGCTGACACACACAGTACCCGAGGATTTATAACAGAGGTAAATCATATGTATAAAGTAACGTAAATACTATTACCTCAATCCAAATAGCGGAAGTAACAAGGTTGTGGATTCCCATCAACACCAATGGCAAAGTTGAGTGTAGAAATCGTAACCCTAACGTATCACTTACTTGTCATAAGAATCCTGCAACATGAGACGTTGCGCCATGTAGGTCAGTACATTGAATGTACTGGCAAATTCACACCATAAGATAATGATGAATAAAAGTTATCACTACATGCATATTTGGCTGGTGGAAAAGCTCTATGGTTAAATGTTTTTGCGAAAAGCCAATTTTTTCCTACTGCAAAGGAATAACTTTTATTTAACTATCATGATGGTTGTTAAACATTGAGAAGGTTCACCCAACTCAATCCTAATTAATCATCATCAGTAAAACCCAATCAAATTAATAATTAAGAGTGATGAGATCAACATGATAATCCAAGTACTAGATACTCAAAACGTCCATAACCGGGGACACGGCTAATCATGATTAGTTTGTACACTCTGCAGACGTTTGCACACTTTTCCCCACAAGACTCGATCTCCTCCGTTGGAATTCTCGCACTACATGGTGTTTGAGAAACGGATGACCGAGACATAGTATTTCAGAAGCGTTTGCACCTTACGATCGGGTAGACAGTAGCAACCTACATCCCCTCCATCTTCTAGTCTACCACTGTAAGAGTTCACACGACTTAATCAACTATGCTAGAGCCCATAGTAGCTTGTGGCTGCACACGGAAGTTTTTAGCATGAAAAATCTCATGATCCCTTTGAGCCTGGGTGGCGGTCCATAAAGAAAAACAGGCAATCGCTGGAATACCCAGGTGCCTCAATCCACCCAGATGTGTATTAAAGTTGCCACCTTAAATAAACCATTAATTTAACAATCTCACATCTGTCATGGATACACTCACCCAATCCACGTCTACTAGCATAGCATGGCATAATAAGCAAACGTAGAAGTAACTCCCAAGGGTTTGATAATAAAACAGGTAATAGGTACTACCTCAACAAATTCCCAAAAACCCACAATTTAATTAGATCCTAATCATGCAATGTTTGAGGATTGATCTAATACAATAAAGCTGGGTATGAAAGAGGTATGATCAAAGTGGAACTTGCCTCGTACTATTGATGAAGATGATTCGCACTCAATACTCCTGATGGTTCTATTCGTCACACTCCGGTCAATCTATCGCAAGCAAGCAATTGCATACATAAGCACTCATGCAAAAGAATCGAAGAGAAGATCTCGGAAAACTTCGAAAACAAACAATTTACTCTTGCAGCATAAAACAATTTCTAACAGTACCAAAATTAAGTGAAATTGGCCTTATCAGAAAGTTTAGGTCAAGAGCTTCGATTTGCAAAAAGAATCAACACAAACGGAGTTATAAAACTCGAGTTACGAACAAAAGAAGTTTGAATACAAAACTGTTTGAAATTCAAATTTTTAAGCTTTCAAAAACATGTTTAAGTTGTTTATCTGGATAGAGGGGATCATAACGAAGAAGTGGGCGTTGGTTTCGTTGGATTTGGATAAGCGTACAAAAAGTTGTGAGCGTCTGAAGTCCAGGGGCTAAACTGTAAGAAAAGTATATACTACTGGGTCCCTGGCCGAAATTAAAAGAAAAGGAAAACCCTACCGAACGCACGTTCGCTACAGAGACCTAAGCGACGAAAGTGTTCGCTCCGGAGGTTTAACTAGCGAACGTTTGCTAACTAGAGGATACTGGTTCGAAAATAAAATAAAATAAAATAAAATAAAAACAAACCTAATCTAATCCTAACCGTGGAAAAGAGATCGGACGGCCGGGGTAACTCTGGGGTGTGTCGCAATGGTGGAGGTCGACGTCGCCGGAGACGACGGCGGCGGCGGTGGCGGCGACTCCGGTGGTCCTCCGGCGTGGCCGAGGGGTCGGGAAGAAGCGACACGATGCGGCGGTGACGACGGTGGTGGCGGCAGCGGTCGGGGGCGACGGAGTGGAGCGGGCGGCGGTGACTGGATCTCGCCGGAGCGGCGGCTTCCGGGAGCGTGGCGAGAAGTGCGGCGGCGGCGCGAAGTGCGAGGAGGAGAGGAACGGGGCCCGGGGCCTCGGGTTTTATAGGTGGGGAGGGGGTGGCGTGGAGGAGGGGGCAGGGCAGGCGGCGGGGAGAGGCCGGGCGGCGTACGGCAGCGGCGATGCCGTGCGGGCGGCGGAGTCCTGTGGGAGCTTGGGGACAGGCCCGGGGCGGCGCGCTGGGCTGGGCCTTGGCTTGGCAGGAGCTGGGCCGACCAAGTTCGGCGGAGGGAAGTTTCTTTCTTTAAACATTTACCAGAAAACAATAATTAGAATAAACCACCAAAATAAAAATATACTATAGGCATATTATATATCAAAATTTTCAGAAAAAGATTTCCTACAAGATGAACATTATTCTAGCTTCAACTAAAATATACAAAAATTCAAATAATTCAAACAGTGCCACTTCTCTAATAAAATCCAATAAAAATCATTTTAAAAATACCAAAATTAATTCAAATTTATTTCTCTCCAATTTTCGGATGTAGGGAATCATTTTACCCTAATTTCCATATATTTTATTTTTGGAGAAAAATAATTGATTAAAACCCAAATAACTCCAAATTGAAAATAATTTCCAAAAGGACTTTAAATTTGATCCTTTTAAACTCCCAACTCATATTTCATATGTTTTGAAGAAGTCATTTTATCTTCTCTCATGAAAATCATTGAGTTGCTTGAAGTTTCTAAATTTGAAATATTTCCAGATGAAATTCAAATATTTTCAACACCCCTTTTCATTTATATAAATGGAAGAAGTCATGTCATCTTCTCTCCAGGGTTTTGTGATGAAAAGAACTTGAATTCATGGAGACCAGAAAGAAAAGGTGAAAGTTTGGGAAAGTCATTTTATTCCCTCTCATTTAACTTTCAAAAAGTTTCGAATTTCACTCAATTTCAGTCAATCAACAAACAATCAATCAAAACTATCTATTTAATATAACATTCCAAAATTTAGAATTTTGGGATGTTACACAAGGCCTCCTCAGGGGCGGCCTCACCAGGCAGGCTCGCGAGGAGGCGAAGAGATCAAGGCAAGGGGTACCTCGTGAGGTGCTCGTGACGCAAGCCATGACGATCAAGACCAGGCGGGCACCAGCCTGCACAGTGTCCTCGTTTCCTCTTTGGTGCAAAGGGGGCAAGCGCAGGCGCGGAGTACCGAGGCATCAAGCAAAGGTCTCCATATCAGTGCAACGAGACCAAGACCAGCAGGACGGCAGGACGGAGGTCACCGTGGAGCCCAAGACGGTGTCATCACCAGTGCCTTTGGCAGTCGAAGACCACCTTTAGTCAGGATAGCTTGTACTAGCTGTCCCCTTTCAAAGTGGCCGTTGTTGGCTCCCTTCCCGCTCAATATTTAGGAAGAGGACCAGGGCCTCTATAAATAGGGCTAGCCACCAAAGTAGAAGGCATCTCATCTAGAGCCAACAGAGACGGATCGACTCCTCTCTGAATACACTGTTGGGGAACGTAGTAATTTCAAAAAATTTCCTATGCACACGCAAGATCATGGTGATGCATAGCAACGAGAGGGGAGAGTGTTGTCCACGTACCCTCGTAGACCGAAAGCGGAAGCGTTAGAACAACGCGGTTGATGTAGTCGTACATCTTCACGGCTCGACCGATCAAGCACCGAAACTACGGCACCTCTGAGTTCTAGCACACGGTCAGCTCGATGACGATCCCCGGACTCCGATCCGGCAGGGTGTCGGGGAAGAGTTCCATCAGCACGACGGCATGGTGACGATCTTGATGTTCTACCGTCGCAGGGCTTCGCCTAAGCACCGCTACAATATTATCGAGGACTATGGTGGAGGGGGCACCGCACACGGCTAAGAGATCTTGGAGATCAATTGTTGTGTCTATGGGGTGCCCCCTGCCCCCGTATATAAAGAAGCCAAGGGGGAGGGGGTGGCCGGCCAAGGAGGGCGCGCCAAGGGGGAGTCCTACTCCCACCGGGAGTAGGACTCCCTTCTTTCCTAGTTGGAGAAGGAGAAGGGGGAAGGAGGAGGAAGAGGGGAAGGAAAGGGGGGGCGCCGCCCCCCTCTCCTTGTCCTATTCAGACTAGGGGGGGAGGGGGCGCGGCCAGCCCTTGCCTCCTCTCGTCCTCTCTAATAGGGCCCATGTAGGCCCATTAAGCCCCCCCGGGGGGTTCCGGTAACCTCCCGGTACTCCAGTAAAATCCCGATTTCACCCAGAACAATTCCGATATCCAAATATAGCTTCCAATATATCAATCTTCATGTCTCGACCATTTTGAGACTCCTCGTCATGTCCGTAATCTCATTCGGGACTCCGAACAAACTTCGGTACATCAAAACTCATAAACTCATAATATAACTATCATCGAAACCTTAAGCATGCGGACCCTACGGGTTCGAGAACTATGTAGACATGACCTAGAACTATTTCCGGTCAATAACCAATAGCGGAACCTGGATGCTCATATTGGCTCCTACATATTCTATGAAGATCTTTATTGGTCAAACCGCATAACAACATACGTTGTTCCCTTTGTCGTATGTATGTTACTTGCCCGAGATTCGATCGTCGGTATCCAATACCTAGTTCAATCTCGTTACCGGCAAGTCTCTTTACTCGTTATGTAATGCATCATTCCGTAACTAACTCATTAGCTACATTGCTTGCAAGGCTTATAGTGATGTGCATTACCGAGAGGGCCCAGAGATACCTCTCCGACAATCGGAGTGACAAAAACTAATCTCGAAATATGCCAACCCAACATGTACCTTTGGAGACACCTGTAGAGCTCCTTTATAATCACCCAGTTACGTTGTGACGTTTGGTAGCACACAAAGTGTTCCTCCAATAAACGGGAGTTGCATAATCTCATAGTTGTAGGAACTTTGTATAAGTCATGAAGAAAGAAATAGCAACATACTAAACGATCAAGTGCTAAGCTAACGGAATGGGTCAAGTCAATCACGTCATTCTCCTAATGATGTGATCCCGTTAATCAAATGACAACACATGTCTATGGTTAGGAAACATAACCATCTTTGATTAATGAGCTAGTCAAGTAGAGGCATACTAGTGACGTTAAGTTTGTCTATGTATTCACACATGTATCATGTTTCCGGTTAATACAATTCTAGCATGAATAATAAACATTTATCATGATATGTGGAAATAAATAATAAATTTATTATTGCCTCTAGGGAATATTTCCTTAAGTCTCCCACTTGCAGTAGAGTCAATAATCTAGATTACACAGTAATGATTCTAACACCCATGGAGTCTTGGTGCTGATCATCTTTTGCTCGTGGAAGAGGCTTAGTCAACGGGTCTGCAACTTTCAGATCCGTATGTATCTTGCAAATCTCTATGTCTCCCACCTGGACTTGGTCCCGGATGGAATTGAGGCGTCTCTTGATGTGCTTGGTCCTCTAGATGCATGCTGGATAGCGGTCGATGTGTGGATTAAGTAGTAGATGCAGAATCATTTCGATCTACTTGTCATGGACGTGATGCCTATATACATGATCATGCCTAGATATTCTCATAACTATGCACTTTTCTATCAATTGCTCGACAGTAATTTGTTCACCCACCGTAATACTTATGCTATATTGAGAGAAGCCACTAGTGAAACCTATGGCCCCTGGGTCTATTTTCCATCATATAAGTTTACGATCTATTTTATTATGCAATCTTTACTTTCCAATCTATATAATAAAAATACAAAAAAAATTATCTTATTATTATCTCTATCAGATCTCACTTTTGCAAGTGGTCGTGAAGGGACTGACAACCCTTTATCGCGTTGGTTGCAAGGTTCTTAATTGTTTATGTAGGTACGAGGGATTTGCGTGTAGCCTCCTACTGGATTGATACCTTGGTTCTCAAAAACTGATGGAAATACTTACGCTACTTTGCTGCATCACCCTTTCCTCTTCAAGGGAAAAGCAACGCGGTGCTTAAGAGGTAGCAAGAAGGATTTCTGGCGCCGTTGTCGGGGAGTCTATGCACAAGTCAAGACATACGAAGTACCCATCACAAACTCTTATCCCTCGCATTACATTATTTGCCATTTACCTCTCATTTTCCTCTCCCCCACTTCACCCTTGCCATTTTATTCACCCCCTCTTTCCCGTTCGCCTCTTTTTTGCTTGCTTCTTTTGTGCTCATGTGTTAGATCGTTTATTTCGTCGTCATGGCTAGCTCTGTCTTCATTCCTTCGTCTCCCGATTTTCATGTCCTCCACTTCAAACAAAGACAAGGAGAAAGCTTAAAATATGCTTGGTATAGGATGTTAGAATCCTATCGTAGTTGCAATATAGAAGGAGATTTCAAGATTTTACTTCGCAATTTTTATGTTGGGCTAACCATATCCCATAGACAACTCCTTGAGTTTGCTGCCAAAGGGAATTTCATTGAAATTGATCCTAGTTTTGCTTATGAAATTATAGAGGGGATAGTAGGAGTACTTCCCCTGCAAAAGGTACCACCCCTTACTCAAGAAGGAACCCAAATCTTAGAGAAATTATGTAAATTGCAAAAATCTATTGAACCTCTTAAAAATGTTGGTGGGAGTCTCAACCGCATGAATAGTTTGATTACACTTTGCAATAAGCAGTTGGATGCTCTAGATCTAAGGATCTCCGAGCATGAAGGAAAACGCAAGGAACCTCCTAGATCCGAGCATAATTCCATTAAAAAGACAAATACCAAAGATGGCAATACTTAGATCTATTCTCGCTTTTATGCCTAGCTAGGGGCGTTAAACGATAGCGCTTGTGGGGAGGCAACCCAATTTTATTTTTGTTACTTGCTTTTTGTTCCTGTTTAGTAATAAATAATTCATCTATCTTCTGTTTAGATGTGGTTTTATGTTTTAATTAGTCTTTGTGCCAAGTAGAACCTATAGGATAACTTACGGTCTTAGTTAATTTGATCTTGCTGAAAAACAGAAACTTTTGCGTGCACGAGAATAATTTTAATAAATCACAAAAACGTGCTTTTTAGTTAATTATTTTTGCAGAACATTAATAGACAAATTTCCTAGGACTTACTATTTTGGTAGGAGTTTTAGGGTTCCATAAGTATTCTAAAGTTACAGATTACCACAGACTGTTCTGTTTTTGACAGATTCGGTTTTTCGTGTGTAGTTTGCTTGTTTTGATGAATCTATGGCTAGTATCGGGGGGTATGAACCATAGAGAAGTTGGAATACAGTAGGTTTAACACCAATATAAATAAATAATGAGTTCATTACAGTACCTTAAAGTGGTGGTTTGCTTTCTTGCACTAACGGAGCTTACGAGTTTTCTGTTGAGTTTTATGTTGTGAAGTTTTCAAGTTTTGGGCAAAGATTTGATGGATTATGGAATAAGGAGTGGCAAGAGCCTAAGTTTAGGGATTCCCAAGGCACCCCAAGGTAAAATTCAAGGACACTCAAAAGCCTAAGCTTGGGGATGCCCCGGAAGGCATCCCCTCTTTCGTCTTCGTCTATCGGTAACTTTAGTTGAGGCTATATTTTTATTCACCACATGATATGTCTTTTGCTTGGAGCGTCTTGTATGATATGAGTCTTTGATTTTTAGTTTAACACAGTCATACTTGTTGTACACACCTTTTGGGAGAAACACACATGAATCGGAATTTATTAGAATACTCTATGTGCTTCACTTATATCTTTTGAGCTAGATAATTTTGCTCTAGTGCTTCACTTATATCTTTTTAGAGCACGGCGGTGGTTTTATTTTGTATAATTATTGATCTCTCATGCTTCACTTATATTATTTTGAGAGTCTTTTAGAACAGCATGGTATTTGCTTTGGTTATAAAATTGGTCCTAATATGATGGGCATCCAAGTTGGGTATAATAAAAACTATCATATAGAGTGCATTGAATACTATGAGAAATTTGATACTTGATAATTGTTTTGAGATATAAAGGTGGTAATGTTAGAGTCATGCTAGTTGGGTAATTATGGAATTGAGAAATACTTGTGTAAAAGTTGGCAAGTCTCGTAGCATGCACGTATGGTAAAATTTGTGTGACAAATTTGTAGCATGAGGTGCTCTTTGATTGCCTTCCTTATGAGTGGAGGTCGGGATCGTGTGATGGTTAACTCCTAACAACCCTTCCCCTAGGAGCATGCGTAGTAGTACTTTGCTTCGAGGGCTAATAAAATTTTGCAATAAGTATATGAGTTCTTGATGACTAATGTGAGTCCATGGATTATACGCACTCTTACCCTTCCATATTTGCTAGCCTCTACTGTACCGTGCATTGCCCTTTCTCACCTTGAGAGTTGGTGCAAACTTCGCCAGTGCATCCAAACCCCGTGATACGATACGCTCTGTCACACATAAACCTCCTTATATCTTCCTCAAAACAGCCACCATACCTACCTATTATGGCATTTCCATAGCCATTCCGAGATATATTGCCATGCAACTTTCCACCGTTCCTATTATGACACATTCCATCATTGTCATATTGCTTTTGCATGATCATGTAGTTGACATCGTATTTGTGGCAAAGCCACCTTTATAATTCTTTCATACATGTCGCTCTTGGTTCATTGCATGTCCCGGTACACCGCCGGAGGCATTAACATAAAGTCATATTTTGTTCTTAGTATCGAGTTGTAATTCTTAAGTTGTAAATAAATAAAAGTGTGATGATCTTTCATTATTAGAGCATTGTCCCAAGTGAGGAAAGGATGGTGGAGACTATGATTCTCCCACAAGTCGGGATGAGACTCCGAACTTCATGAAAAATAAAAGAGGCCAAAGAAGCCCAAATAAAAAAAGAGGCCAAAGAAGCCCACCAAAATAAAAAAAGAAAAAAAGAAAAAAATGAGAGAAAAAGAGAGAAGGGACAATGTTACTATCCTTTTCCACACTTTTGCTTCAAAGTAGCACCATGATCTTCATGATAGAGAGTCTCCTATGTTGTCACTTTCATATACTAGTGGGAATTTTTCATTATAGAACTTGGCTTGTATATTCCAATGATGGGCTTCCTCAAAAGGCCCTAGGTCTTTGTGAGCAAACAAGTTGGATGCACACTGAGGGAGTCCTGGACTAGGGGGTGTCTGGATAGCCGGACTATCATCGTCAGCCGGACTCCAAGACTATGAAGATACAAGATTGAAGACTTCGTCCCGTGTCCGGATGGGACTTTCCTTGGCGTGGAAGGCAAGCTTGGCAATACGGATATGTAGATCTCCTACCATTGTAACCGACTCTGTGTAACCCTAGCCCTCTCCGGTGTCTATATAAACTGGAGGGTTTTAGTCCGTAGGACGAACAACCATTACAACAATCATACCATAGGCTAGCTTCTAGGGTTTAGCCTCCTTGATCTCGTGGTAGATCCACTCTTGTACTACCCATATCATCAATATCAATCAAGCAGGAGTAGGGTTTTACCTCCATCGAGAGGGCCCGAACCTGGGTAAAAACATCGTGTCCCTTGTCTCCTGTTACCGTCTGCCTAGACGCACAGTTCGGGACCCCCGAGAGTTCCTCTGTGTCGTCACCGATAGGCTTGATGGCTTCTTCAATCAACAACAATGCCGTCCAGGGTGAGACTTTTCTCCCCGGACAGATCTTCGTATTCGGCGGCTTCGCACTGCGGGCCAATTCACTTGGCCATCTAGAGCAGATTGAAAGCTACGCCCCTGGCCGTCAGGTCAGATTTGGAAGCCTAAACTTCACGGCGGATATCCGCGGAGACTTGATCTTCGATGGATCCGAGCCGCAGCCGAGCGTGCCGCACTGTCACGATGGGCATGATCTAACTCTGCCGCCGGACAGCGCCTTGGAGGCTGCACACGAATCCGCACCGACCCATAATTCGGAGCCGATCGCGCAGATCGAGGACGGGTGGCTGGACACCGCCTCGGGAGCTGCAACCTCCACGGTGATGGAACCGAACACTGACCTCGTCCCTTATAAAGCTCGTGACTCCGAGGTGCCGGACTCCCTACCGGACTCCGAACCTCCTGCGCCCCTGCCAATTGAATCCGATTGGGCGCCGATCATGGAGTTCACCGCCGCGGACATCTTTCAGCACTCACCCTTTGACGACATCCTAAATTCACTAAAACATCTCTCGCTATCCGGAGAGCCCTGGCCGGACTACGGCCAGGATGGTTGGGATGCGGACGACGAAGAAATTCAAAGCCCACCCACCACCCACTTTGTAGCCACTGTCGACGATTTAACCGACAGGCTAGATTACGACTCCGAAGACATCGACTGTATGGACGACGATGCCGGAGACGATCAAGAACCAGCACTCACCGAGCACTGGAAGGCCACCCAAACCCATGATGTATATATGGTGGACACCCCAAAAGGAAGCGATAACGAGGACCAACGGGGCGCAGCAAAGGATAATCTCGCCGACAACCAAAACGGCGATGCAGACGCCACCCTAAGTCCCGCCTCGACAAAAACAGCGTTCCTAATGACCCAACAATAGAGCAGGGCAAACCAGTGGACGACGAACATGCAACCAAGCAACCGTCCAAACAGGACGAATCGGATAATCAATCCATGCCCGGCGAAACCAACAGTCCAGACGACCTCACGCCGGACACACCGCCGGAGCATAAGAACCTTCACAAAAGACTCGTCGCCACTGCAAGAAGTCTAAAGAAGGAAAAACGGAAGCTCAAAACAGCGGAAGACATACTCAGAATGAGGTGGAGCAAAGTGCTCAAAACCGCAGACAAATACGGCAATGGCCATCAATCAAAGAGCTACCCGAAGCGCAAGCTGCTGCCAGAATTTGACGAGGAAGCCATAGAGCCACCACAGTCAAAAATTAAAGAAGCCACATGGCCGGATAGACGGCCAGATGATAGGCCAAAAGCGACAAGCGGCGCCGCACACAAGCCAACTCATGATCCTGGGAAAACAGACGGCCCAGCCAGGTCCATTTACGGGCCAAAAAAGAGGGCCCCAGGAAGCAACACAACACTCCAAGTGTTCGAAGACAGCGACACACCGAAATACAGGGGCGCCGCACACCCACTATGATTCACCAATGAGGTGCTGGATCATGAATTTCCAGCAGGGTTTAAACCCATAAACATAGAGGCTTACGACGGAACAACAGACCCTAGAGTCTGGATAGAGGATTATATACTACACATACACATGGCTAGAGGAGATGATCTCCACGCCATAAAATATCTACCCCTCAAGCTCAAAGGGCCAGCTCGGCATTGGCTCAAAAGCCTCCCAGAAAACACTGTTGGAAGTTGGGAAGAGCTCGAGGACGCGTTTAGAGCAAATTTTCAAGGGACTTATGTCCGCCCTCCGGATGCAGACGATCTAAGTCATATAACTCAACAGCCCGGAGAGTCAGCGCGCAAATTCTGGAACAGGTTCCTTACCAAAAAGAACCAAATAGTCGACTGTCCGGACGCTGAAGCCTTAGCAGCTTTTAAACACAACGTCCGAGACGAATGGCTCGCCACACACCTCGGCCAAGAAAAGCCGAGGACAATGGCCGCGCTAACAAGCCTCATGGCCCGCTTTTGCGCGGGGGAAGACAGCTGGCTAGCAAGACGTAGCACCAGCGACCCGAGTACATCCGAGATCAGAGATGGAAACAGAAAATCACGGCGCCGAAAGGATCAGCGCCGGAATAAATAAAAAAGCCCAAAGAACACGGCGGTCAACGTCGGATTCAAAAGCTCGCGGCCAAACAACAAAACACTGCCTCTCAAGGACAACAGTGATGAGCTATCCAACTTAAACAAAATTTTGGATCGGATATGTCAAATCCACAGTACCTCCGAAAGGCCTGCAAACCACACCCACCGAGATTGTTGGGTTTTCAAACAGTCCGGCCGACTCAACGCCGAACACAAGGGGCTCGACGCACCAAGCGAAGATGATGATGAACCCCACCAGCAGAGCACCGGAAAACAAAAGACCTTCCCACAAGAAGTCAAAACAGTAAACTCACTTCATGTGATATTACGGAAAAACAATGCGGCACCCGCTAAAATAAGTGCCGCACGGAAAAACAATGAACCCCACTACAGTTTACACAAGTCCTGATGGACGGCGGCAGCGATTTAAACCTGCTATATCCGAACACAATCCGCAAGTTGGGGATAGACCTTACTAAAATTCGACATAGCCGCACTTCCTTTAAAGGAGTGACACCAGGCCCTTACGCCAAGTGCACAGGCTCCTTACTACTAGAAGTTGTATTCGGGTCACCGGACAACTTCCGACGCGAAAAGCTAATCTTTCATGTCGCCCCATTCAAAAGTAGCTATCAAGCACTATTGGGACGTGAAGCTTTTGTCCGCTTTAACGCAACACCACATTACGCGTCTCTTACACTTAAAATGCCCGATCCATGTGGCATCATTTCATTAAGAGGGTCATTCAAAGACCACGGACACGGCTAGACGAGTCCGGCATAAATAAGCTAGGGGCTCCCTAGCCGCACACCCCTTCACAAGGGGCTGTGCATATAAGCAACAATGAGCTAATATAGGCTCAGCTTTATTAATTTATTAATATTTCAATTTTTTATGCACTTTTCACACAATTTATTTTCAAGCTAAGTTCCTCTCTTTTTACAGATGAACAACGTGCACACCCGTCCAGGATAACGGCACAACGGAGACACAGGCGCAGACGTGCATTAGGGACCCGTTGCAAGGATTCTTTTCAGATTAAGTGTTGGGGAACGTAGTAATTTCAAAAAAATTCCTACGCACACGCAAGATCATGGTGATGATATAGCAACGAGAGGGGAGAGTGTTCGTCCATGTACCCTCGTAGACCGTAAGCGGAAGCGTTAGCACAACGCGGTTGATGTAGTCGTACGTCTTCATGATCCGACCGATCCAAGCACCGAACGTACGGGGCCTCCGAGTTCAGCACACGTTCAGCTCGATGACGATCTCCGGTCCTCCGATCCAGCAAAGGCTCCGGAGATGAGTTCTGTTAGTACGACGGCGTGATGACGATGATGATGTGCTTGGTCCTTGAGGGAGTCCTGGACTAGGGGGTGTCCGGACAGCCGGACTATCATCGTCCGCCGGACTCCAAGACTACAAAGATACAAGATTGAAGACTCCGTCCCGTGTCCGGATGGGACTTTCCTTGGCGTGGAAGGCAAGCTTGGCAATACGGATATGTAGATCTCCTACCATTGTAACCGACTCTTTGTAACCCTAGCCTCCTCCGGTGTCTATATAAACCAGAGGGCTTTAGTCCATAGGACACAACATACATCACAACAATCATACCATAGGCTAGCTTTAGGGTTTAGCCTCCTTGATCTCGTGGTAGATCCACTCTTGTACTACCCATATCATCAATATTAATCAAGCAGGACGTAGGGTTTTACCTCCATCGAGAGGGCCCGAACCTGGGTAAAACATCGTGTCCCTTGTCTCCTGTTACCATCCGCCTAGACGCACAGTTCGGGACCCCCTACCCGAGATCCGCCGGTTTTAACACCGACATTGGTGCTTTCATTGAGAGTTCCTCTGTGTCGTCACCGATAGGCTCGATGGCATCTTCAATCAACAACGCTGTCCAGGGTGAGACTTTTCTCCCCGGACAGATCTTCGTATTCGGCGGCTTCGCACTGCGGGCCAATCCACTTGGCCATCTGGAGCAGATCGAAAGCTACGCCCCTGGCCATCAGATCAGATTCGGAAGCCTAAACTTCACGGCCGACATCCGTGGGGACTTGATCTTCGACGGGCTCGGGCCAAAGCCAAGCGCGCCGCACTGTTGCGATGGGCATGATCTAGATCTGCCGCCGAACAGTGCCTTGGTGGCCGCACATGAATCCGCTTCGGCCCTTAGTCCGGAGCCGATCGCCCAGATCGAGGACCGGTGGATGGACACCACCTCGGGGGCTTCAACTCCCACGGCGATGGAGCCGAACACTAACCTTGTCCCTCGCGAAACTCGTGATTCCGAGGTGCCGGACTCCTTGCCGGACTCCGGACCTCCCACGCCCCTACCAATCGAATCGGATTGGGCGCCGGTTATGGAATTCACTGCCGCGGACATCTTCCAATACTCGCCCTTTGGCGACATCCTAAATTCGCTAAAGCATCTCTCGCTATCGGGAGAGTCCTGGCCGGACTATGGCCAGGATGGTTGGGATGCGGACGAAGAAGAAATTCAGATCCCACCCACCACCCACTTTGTAGCCACTGTCGACGACCTAACCGACATGCTAGATTACGACTCCGAAGACATTGACGGCATGGACGACGATGCCGGAGACGAACAAGAACCAGCGCCTATAGGGCACGTAAAGACCACCTCGTCATACGACGTATACATGGTGGATACCCCAAAAGGAAGCGACAACAAGGACCAACGGGGCGCGGCAGAAGATAATCCCACCGAGAAACAACGAAAACGGCGACGCAGACGCCGCCCTAAGTCCCGCCTCGACAACAACAACGCTCTCAATGACCCAGCAATACGGCAGGGCAAACCAGTGGACAACGACAAGCAACCGTCCGAACATGACGAGCCAGACAATCAGTCCGGGCCCGCCGGAAAAAATAGTCCGGACAATCTCACGCCGGACACACCGCCGGAGAATAAAAACTTTTGGAAAAGACTCGTCAACACCGCAAGAAGCTTGAAGAAGGAAAAAACGGAAGC
This sequence comes from Triticum timopheevii, assembly GCA_963921465.1. Classification (NCBI taxonomy): domain Eukaryota; kingdom Viridiplantae; phylum Streptophyta; class Magnoliopsida; order Poales; family Poaceae; genus Triticum; species Triticum timopheevii. The sequence goes on along the minus strand of OY997274.1, from coordinate 280,238,106 downwards.
TCAAAACAGCGGAAGATACATTCAGAATGAGGTGGAGCAAAGTTCTCAAAACTGCAGACAAATACGGCAATGGCCATCAATCAAAGAGCTACCCGAAGCGCAAGCTACTACCAGAATTTGATGAGGAGGCCATAGAGCCCCCATGTCAAAAAACAAAGAAGCCGCCTGGTGGGACAGCCGACCAGATGATAGGCCAAAATCTGAAAGCGGCGCCGCATATAAACCGACTAATGACCCTGGAAAGACAGATGGCCCAGCCAGGTCCATTTACGGGCCAAAGAAGAGGGCCCCAGGAGGCAATACAACACGACAAGTGTCCGAAGACATCGGTGCACCCAAATACAGGGGCGCCGCACACCCACTATGTTTCACCAACGAGGTGCTGGATCACGAATTCCCAGCAGGGTTTAAACCCATAAACATAGAGGCCTACGACGGAACAACAGACCCTGGAGTCTGGATAGAAGATTATATACTACATATACACATGGCCAGAGGAGATGATCTCCAAGCCATAAAATACCTACCCCTCAAGCTCAAAGGGCCAGCCCGTCATTGGCTCAAAAGCCTCCCGGAAAACACTGTTGGAAGTTGGGAAGAGCTCGAGGACGCGTTTAGAGCAAATTTTCAAGGAACTTATGTCCGCCCTCCGGATGGTGATGATCTAAGTCATATAACTCAACAGCCCGGAGAGTCAGCGCGCAAATTCTGGAACAGGTTCCTCACCAAAAAGAACCAAATAGTCGACTGTCCGGACGCTGAAGCCTTAGCAGCTTTTAAACACAATGTCCGAGACAAATGGCTTGCCAGACACCTCAGCCAAGAGAAGCCGAGGACAATGTCCGCGCTAACAAGCCTCATGACCCGCTTTTGTGCGGGGGAGGACAGCTGGCTAGCAAGATGCAGCACCAGCGACCCAAGTACATCCGAGATCAGAGATGGAAACGGAAAATCACGGCGCAGAAAAGAGCAGCGCCGGAATAAAGAGAAAAGCCCAAAGAGCACGATAGTTAATGCCGGATTCAAAAGCTTGCGGCCAAACAACAAAACTCCGCCTCTTAAGGATAACAGCGATGAGCTATCAAACTTAAATAAGATTTTGGGTCGGATATGTCAAATCCACAGTACCCCCGGAAGGCCTGCGAACCATACCCACAGAGATTGTTGGGTTTTCAAACAGTCCGGTCGACTAAACGCCGAACACAAGGGGCTCGACGCGTCAAGTGAAGACGATAAACCCCACCAGCAGAGCACCGGAAAACAAAAGAATTTCCCACAAGAGGTCAAAACAGTAAATTCACTTCATGTGATAATACGAAAAAATAGTGCGGCACCCGTTAAAATGGGTCTCGCACGGTCCAACCAAGCAGAACATAGAGATTGGACATCAAAACCAATCACTTTCGACCACCTGGATTATTCTAGAAGCGTTCGAAATGCAGGATGGACTGCCCTGATATTGGATCCTATAATCGACGAACTACAATTCTATCAAGTCCTGATGGACGGAGGCAGCGACTTAAACCTGCTGTATCCAAACACAATCCGCAAGTTGGGGATAGACCTTACTAAAATTCGACACAGCGCACTTCCTTCAAAGGAGTGACGCCAGGCCCTTACGCCAAGTGCATAGGCTCCCTATTACTAGAAGTTGTGTTCGGATCACCGAACAACTTCCGACGCGAAAAACTAATCTTTCATATCGTCCCATAAAAAAGTAGCTATCAAGCACTCCTGGGACGAGAAGCTTTTGTTCGCTTCAACACCATACCACATTACGCGTCTCTTACACTTAAAATGCCCGGTCCACGCGGCATCATTTCAGTGCGAGGGTCATTCAAAGACCCCGGACATGGTTAGACGAGTCCGGCGTAAATAAGCTAGGGGCTCCCTAGCCGCACACCCCTTCACAAGGGGCCGCATGCACAAGAACAGCGAGCTCATACAGACTCCGCTTTACTTATTTTTTATTTCTTCTTTCGTATATATTCTTTTTGCACGAGTTCCTTTCAAACCAAGTTCCTCTCTTTTTACAGATGAACAACGTGCACACCCGTCCAGGATAACGGCACAACATAGACACAGGCGCAGACATGCAGTAGGGACCCGTCGCGAGGATTCTTTTCAGATTAAGACCCTGCGTAAACCTTTTTTACTGTCTCTTGTTGTTATAATCCTTTGGTTCCTCATTATAACCAAAGCGGAGCATGACGTTTTGGCATCGGCCGCGTCAGAAGACCATGCCCATACCTGGACACTAGGGGCTTAGGGCATTGTTCTGCCCATTATTACAAAGACCGAACACCTTAGGGAGTGTTCGGCGTCTCGAGTTAGGCCTTATATGCATCAGCTCCGAATCATGTCTTTGGTCAAATGTTGGGTTTGCCCGGCTCCTGTGTTTTGCTGCCTTACGTTCCGTATCATCGGCTAACGCGGCACCAGGAGAACTACTGCGATTGTGCCCCAGTTCGGCTGGGCGAGCACCTCAGTAGAGAAAGCCGAAAACTGACTGTCATGATACAGCGAGAGACTGGTCAACCACTCGATCGACTACCGGAATGTTTAGAATTCCCCGCTTTGACGAAGGACCGTTTCCCGGTCAGGCACACACGCGCCCCAAATTCGGAGAAGCGCGGTGCCCCAAGGGGCTATATCGTAGCCCCACCCTCGAACTCCACTGGCTAAGTGAAAGTGATAAAGCATCATAGTCCGGATTGCCTCGTTCGCTACGCTACCACCTCCTTCACAGGACCGAGACGTCAGATTAAGTGTGAAAACGCGCTATTTTTTGTGAACACCCCCGCACCTTATGCGTGGGGGCTGAAGCCGAAGACTGCAATCTTTCAGGTTATACAAATGTATACATAAACGGCCGCATAGGAGATATTTTAATACTTGGAACGCACAAGTATAAAAAGCGGTTACATTATAATCATTGTCTTACAAGATAAAACGTTCATTTGAACGTGACATTTTTTGAGCACTGCGACTCTATTACACGAGCGCCACGCATAACTTCCCCAAAATAGTGCTCGGCGGGTAACCGACTTTCGTCCGAACTCTGCGTGACCATAGCGGTGGCATCCATCTCTGTCCAATGTGTCTTCACACGGGCAGGGCCATCCGCGCGCCTTCTATGCAGGCCGACCGCTTCATCTCCTTGATGTGCGGCACCGCTCCAAGAAATTGCTGCAATAAGCCGAAATAGCTCGTCGCCTTGGGTCTCTCCGGCCAGACATGGGCCACGATATCAGTCATGGCAAGTCCGGACAATCTATTTAGCTCAGCCCATTCGGCCAACCGATCGGTCAACGGAAGTGAACGATCCGGACTATGGAATTGAGACCAAAATAGCTCTTCCGTCTTGTGATCCTTCTGGCTTCGAAAGTGCTCAACGGCATCAGCCGCACTTGCCGCTAAGTCCATATATGGATCCTTCGGACCCCACAGCTGGCCAAGTTGGGCATATTTTTGTTCCGTAAACCGGCGACGCAGCAGAAACGGCTTGCCAGCCACAATATCTCCGGCTTGGCGCAGCTCCTCCTTCATAGCCCGCATTGCAGAACGGGCATCCTTGGCCTCGGCGGTGGCCTTCCCCAGGTTTTCCTGCTCCGATAAGCGCTCCCTTTCAAGAGCCTCGTTGCGGTCGGCAACATCTTTTAATTTCACGGCCAATTCGGCCATCTTTTCCCTGCTTAGGCAGTGTGCAGCCTTTTCGGCTTTCAACTCCTCGGCTGCCCTCGAGGCGGCCGCATCACTCCTTCGGGCTTGCTCCTTGGCTTGAGCAAGCTCGGCCCGAAGGCTCTCCACAGCAGCAGCACCGTCTGTATCACAGCATATACATTATCAGAGGCAGGCTTTGACTCCCTTAAATAAGTGACTGCGGAGAATTCATTTACCTTGCGACTCGTCAAGTCGCCGGTTTACAAGCGCGATGTCCGCATCCGCCACGTCAAGTTGCCGCATTAACTCAGCAACTCCACTAGTCCGGCTAGCCCCCGGACTATCCGCCACCTGCATAGGAACGGCGACATTCATTACCTGAGATTTTGATCCTTGGTACGTTGTCGCTTCCGACAACCTACCGAGTCTCAGGGGCTACTATCTATACAGGGCGCACTTCTATGTGCCAAACTGTCAAAAAGGTGCGTCGTTCTTGCGTACCTCAAATTCCGTCAGTAAACTCCTGATGGCATTATGCAATCCGCTTTCGGCGGACGAAATCCTTCCAATCACCATATGCATCAAAGCACGGTGATCTTCTGAGATGGACTCCCTCTCAAGCAGATTCCTCAGCTCCCCCGGCCGGACACTAGTGGGCGCCGAACTCTCCGGCCCCTCCGGACTCTGGGATACCCTCCGTGACGATACTTCAGGCTCGTCTGCCCTATCCGACGGCGCAACAGATGGAGGCGTTTCGCTCTCCATCATCTCCGGAAGAAGATCCCCCGAAGACGAACTCATCTGAGAAGGCCGCAGATCCGAACTGCAAGGTAAAAATTTCGGTCATCCACAGAAGCATAAATAGGGGTATTTTCTCATTAATGAACCTCCCTTTTTTTTACTCACGGCTCGCTGGAGGGCTGATCCTTTAGAGACGATTGTACGTCCGGACTTTCCCCGGACGCAGGACCCTCCGGTAAAGATTTCTTCCCCCGCTTAGGGGCTTTGGCCTCCGGGTCTTCGGAGGCGGTCCTCTTCTCCCCCTGGAAGGAGGGATTGTCGATCCCCCCCTCTTCAGGCGCCCCTTTGGGTGAGGTGATAGCTCTTCCATTTTCCCCATCGCCCCCTTCTACGGGCGCGACCTCCAACATTCTGACCAGCACGGGCTCCGGTGCGGTCTCTGGGAGGGGGGCCGGACACCTTATCAGCTTCGATCGCGCTACCCACTCCTAATGAAGAATAATGGGTTAGAAGGCGAATTTCAAAAAAGCAAACAAACAGAACATCCGGACTCTGAGCTACTTACCTGTGTATCCGGGCGATTGCGGCTTAGGCCTGCGTCCTCGGTCAATTCCGGACACGCCACCTGCAGTCCGAAGAACAACTTGTACATCTCCACGGGCGTCATACCCATGAAGTGTTGGAGAATTCCTGGGCCCTCCGGATTGAACTCCCATAACCGGAGAGGACGGCGTTTGCAGGGCAGAAGCCGCCTGATTAGCATGACCTGCATCACCACAACCAGATTGATCTCCCTCGCTTGGAGGTCTCGAATCCAGCCCTGCAATAAGGGCACGTCTTCGGACGGCCCCCAATTGAGCCCTTGGTTGACCCACGACATCAATCGGCGTGGAGGTCCCGGGCGGAATGAAGGCGGCGGCTTTTGCTTGCTGCCCTTCGGAGCGGTGACATAGAACCACTCCTGCTGCCACAAGCCGAGCTCCTCTTGGAAGGAGCCCTCGGGCCACGGGGCATCGGCCCTCCTGCTTATGGCCGCCCTGCCGCACTCCGCTTGACGCCCCCCGATCATCTTCAGCTCCACATTGAAGGTCTTCAGCCATAGGCCGAAGTGGGGGGTGACGCGGAGGAAGGCTTCATAGACAATAATGAATGCGGAAATATGGAGGATGGACTCCGGAGCCAAGTCGTGAAAATCCAGCCCGTAGTAGAACATGAGCCCTCTCACGAAGGGGTCCGTCGAGAAGCCTAAACCCCGACGGAGGTGGGATACGAAGAAGACGTACTCACCGGGCTCGGGAGTGGGAACGGCCTGCCCTTGGGCGGGCAACCTGTGTGAAATCTCGTAGGACAGGTACTTGGCCTCACGCAACTTTAACACGTCCTCCTCCGTGACGGAGGAGGGCATCCACCGGCCTTGAAGGTCGGAGCCGGACATTGTTGAAGATCCGAAGCGCTCGAATCTGGGGCTCTGGGTGTTGGAACTTGGAGCAAGGAGAGGATTCGATGGAAGATTGAGAAAAAGAAACGAGCCTTGGTCCTCTTATAAAGGGGGAAAATACCAAGAGCCGTCTCCGTGACCGTTCGGGATTCACCTTCGATAGAGGAGGCGTGGCGACGGGCACGGTTGGGTTACCCATGCTTGTATTGATGAGAATCCCGGGATAAGGGGAGCACGATCTCTGCTTCGACAAGACGTGCCAAGGAAACCACTTCACTAAACGTACTGAGGTGGTATAATAAAAAACGATTCAAGTAAAGGCCTGGTAGCAGTGTGATGTCATGCCGCCAAATACGTCAGCAGATTGGACTTGTGTACATTTTATTCTCTCTACGGTGGAATGTGGAATTTATTTTGCAGAGCCGGACACTATCCTGGTGTTCATGATCTTCTCTGGATTATTCAAGGGAGGAACCCGCCTTGCAATGCCGAACATTATGCGCGCCGGACTTATCGTCATTGAAGCCTGGTTCAGGGGCTACTGAGGGAGTCCTGGACTAGGGGGTGTCCGGACAGCCGGACTATCATCGTCCGCCGGACTCCAAGACTACAAAGATACAAGATTGAAGACTCCGTCCCGTGTCCGGATGGGACTTTCCTTGGCGTGGAAGGCAAGCTTGGCAATACGGATATGTAGATCTCCTACCATTGTAACCGACTCTGTGTAACCCTAGCCTCCTCCGGTGTCTATATAAACCGGAGGGCTTTAGTCCGTAGGACACAACATACATCACAACAATCATACCATAGGCTAGCTTTAGGGTTTAGCCTCCTTGATCTCGTGGTAGATCCACTCTTGTACTACCCATATCATCAATATTAATCAAGCAGGACGTAGGGTTTTACCTCCATCGAGAGGGCCCGAACCTAGGTAAAACATCGTGTCCCTTGTCTCCTGTTACCATCCGCCTAGACGCACAGTTCGGGACCCCCTACCCGAGATCCGCCGGTTTTGACACCGACAGTCCTCTTGTGAAATCTGGATTCCTTTGCCAAGGCAATTGCACCAGTATTGTCACAGAAGATCTTCATTGGTCCCGATGCACTAGGTATGACACCTAGATCGGAAATGAACTCCTTCATCCAGACTCCTTCATTCGCTGCTTCAGAAGCAGCTATGTACTCCTCTTCACATGTAGATCCCGCCACGACGCTTTGTTTAGAACTGCACCAACTTACAGCTCCACCGTTTAATATAAACACGTATCCGGTTTGCGATTTAGAATCGTCCGGATCAGTGTCAAAGCTTGCATCGACGTAACCTTTTACGACTAGCTCTTTGTCACCTCCATATACGAGAAACATATCCTTAGTCCTTTTCAGGTATTTCAGGATGTTCTTGACCGCTGTCCAGTGATCCACTCCTGGATTACTTTGGTACCTTCCTGCCAAGCTTATAGCTAAGCATACGTCAGGTCTGGTACACAACATTGCATACATGATAGAGCCTATGGCTGAAGCATAGGGAACATCTTTCATTTTCTCTCTATCTTCTGCTGTGGTCGGGCATTGAGTTTGACTCAACTTCACACCATGTAGCACAGGCAAGAATCCTTTCTTTGCCTGATCCATTTTGAACTTTTTCAAAATTTTGTCAAGGTAAGTGCTTTGTGAAAGTCCTATTAAGCGTCTTGATCTATCTCTATAGATCTTGATGCCCAATATATAAGCAGCTTCACCAAGGTCTTTCATTGAAAAACTTTTATTCAAGTATCCCTTTATGCTATCCAGAAATTCTATATCATTTCCAATTAACAATATGTCATCTACATATAAAACTAGAAATGCTACAGAGCTCCCACTCAGTTTCTTGTAAATACAGGCTTCTCCAAAAGTCTGTATAAAACCATATGCTTTGATCACACTATCAAAGCGTTTATTCCAACTCCGAGATGCTTGCACCAGTCCATAAATGGAACGCTGGAGCTTGCACACTTTGTTAGCACCTTTTGGATCAACAAAACCTTCCGGCTGCATCATATACAACTCTTCTTCTAGAAATCCATTCAAGAATGCAGTCTTGACATCCATTTGCCAAATTTCATAATCATGAAATGCAGCAATGGCTAACATGATTCGGACAGACTTAAGCATCGCTATGGGTGAGAAAGTCTCATCGTAGTCAACCCATTGAACTTGTCGAAAACCTTTCGCAACAAGTCGAGCTTTATAGACAGTTACATTACCATCAACGTCAGTCTTCTTCTTAAAAATACATTTATTCTCAATAGCTTGCCGATCATCGGGCAAGTCAACCAAATTCCATACTTTGTTTTCATACATGGATCCCATCTCAGATTTCATGGCCTCTAGCCATTTTGCAGAATCTGGGCTCATCATCGCTTCCTCATAGTTCGTAGGTTCATCATGGTCAAGTAACATGACTTCCAGAATAGGATTACCGTACCACTCTGGTGCGGATCTTACTCTGGTAGACCTACGAGGTTCTGTAGAAACTTGATCTAAAGTTTCATGATCAATATCATTAGCTTCCTCATTGATTGGTGTAGTTGTCACAGGAACCGGTTCTTGTGATGAACTACTTTCCAATAAGGGAGTAGATATAGTTATCTCATCAAGTTCTACTTTCCTCCCACTCACTTCTTTCGAGAGAAACTCCTTCTCTAGAAAGGATCCGAATTTAGAAACGAAAATCTTGCCCTCAGATCTGTGATAGAAGGTGTACCCAATAGTCTCCTTTGGGTATCCTATGAAGACATATTTCTCCGATTTGGGTTCGAGCTTATCTGGTTGAAGTTTCTTCACATAAGCATCGCAGCCCCAAACTTTAAGAAACGACAACTTTGGTTTCTTGCCAAACCACAGTTCATAAGGCATCGTCTCAACGGATTTTGATGGTGCCCTTGTTGGGGAACGTTGCAGAAAATTAAAATTTTTCCTACGGTTTCACCAAGATCCATCTATGAGTTCATCTAAGCAACGAGTCAAGGGAGTGAGTTTGCATCTACATACCACTTGTAGATCGCGTGCGGAAGCTTGCAAGGTGATGATGGAGTCGTACTCGACGTGATTCAGATCACCGATGTCCAAGTGCTGAACGGACAGCACCTCCACGTTCAACACACGTACGGGACGGGAGACGTCTCCTCCTTCTTGATCCAGCAAGGGGGAAGGAGAGGTTGAGGAAGATCGCTCCAACGGCAGCACGACGGCGTGGTGATGTTGGTGCGGCAGTACTCCGACAGGGCTTCGCAAGCGCGTAACGGAGGAGGAGATGTGTTGGGGAGGGGAGGGGCTGCGCCTTGGAGGTGTGTCTAGCAGCCCTCCCCTCACCCCTCTATTTATAGGGGAAGGGGCAAGGGGGGCCGACCCCTCTAGATGGGATCTAGAGGGGGGCGGCGGCCAGGGAGGGGAGGCTTGCCCCCCAAGCAAGGGGGGCGCCCCCCTTAGGGTTTCCCCCCCAACCCTAGGCGCATGGGCCCAAGGTGGGGGGCGCGCCCAACCCTCCAGGGGCTGGCTCCCTCCCCTTTGCGGCCCATGTGGCCCTCCGGGAGGGGTGGCCCCTCCTGGTGGACCCCCGGAACCCCTCCGGTGGTCCCGGTACATTACCGATAGACCCCCGAAACTTTCCGGTGTCCGTATGACAACTTACCATATATAAAACTTCACCTCCGGACCATTCCGGAACTCCTCGTGACGTCCGGGATCTCATCCGGGACTCCGAACAACATTCGGTAGTCACATATTAGTCTTCCTAATAACCCTAGCGTCACCGAACCTTAAGTGTGAAGACCCTACGGGTTCGGGAGACATGCAGACATGACCGAGACCACTCTCCGGTCAATAACCAACAGCGGGGTCTGGATACCCATGTTGGCTCCCACATGCTCCTCGATGATTTCATCGGTTGAACCACGATGTCGAGAATTCGATCAAACCCTGTATACAATTCCCTTTGTCAATCGGTACGTTACTTGCCCGAGACTCGATCGTCGGTATCCCAATACCTTGTTCAGTCTCGTTACCGGCAAGTCACTTTACTCGTACCGTAATGCATGATCCTGTGGCCAACACCTTGGTCACCTTGAGCTCATTATGATGATGCATTACCGAGTGGGCCCAGAGATACCTCTCCGTCATACGGAGTGACAAATCCCAGTCTCGATCCGTGTCAACCCAACAGACACTTTCGGAGATACCTGTAGTGCACCTTTATAGTCACCCAGTTACGTTGTGACGTTTGATACACCCAAAGCACTCCTACGGTATCCGGGAGTTACACGATCTCATGGTCGAAGGAAGAGATACTTGACATTGGCAAAGCTCTAGCAAACGAACTACACGATCTTTGTGCTATGCTTAGATTGGGTCTTGTCCATCACATCATTCTCCTAATGATGTGATCCCGTTATCAATGACATCCAATGTCCATAGCCAGGAAACCATGACTATCTGTTGATCACAACGGGCCAGTCAACTAGAGGCTCACTAGGGACATATTGTGGTCTATGTATTCACACGTGTATTACGATTTCCGGATAATACAGTTATAGCATGAATAAAAGACAATTATCATGAACAATGAAATGTAATAATACTTTTATTATTGCCTCTAGGGCATATTTCCAACAGTCTCCCACTTGCACTAGAGTCACCAATCTAGTTACATTGTGATGAATCGAACACCCATAGAGTTCTAGTGTTGATCATGTTTTGCTCGCGAGAGAGGTTTAGTCAACGGATCTGCGACATTCAGATCCGTATGTACTTTGCAAATTTCTATGTCTCCATCTTGAACATTTTCACGGATGGAGTTGAAACGACGCTTGATGTGCCTGGTCTTCTTGTGAAACCTGGGCTCCTTGGCAAGGGTAATAGCTCCAGTGTTGTCACAGAAGAGTTTGATCGGCCCCGACGCATTGGGTATGACTCCTAGGTCGGTGATGAACTCTTTCACCCAAATCACTTCATGCGCTGCCTCCGAGGCTGCCATGTACTCCGCTTCACACGTAGATCCCGCCACGACGCTCTGCTTGCAGCTGCACCAGCTTACTGCTCCACCATTCAACATATACACGTATCCGGTTTGTGACTTAGAGTCATCCAGATCTGAGTCGAAGCTAGCGTCGACGTAACCCTTTACGACGAGCTCTTCGTCTCCTCCATAAACGAGAAACATGTCCTTTGTCCTTTTCAGGTACTTCAGGATATTCTTGACGGCTGTCCAGTGTTCCTTGCCGAGATTACTTTGGTATCTTGCTACCAAACTTACGGCAAGGTTTACATCAGGTCTGGTACACAGCATGGCATACATAATAGATCCTATGGCTGAAGCATAGGGGATGACACTCATCTCTTCTTTATCTTTTGCCGTGGTCGGTGACTGAGCCGAGCTCAATCTCACACCTTGTAACATAGGCAAGAACCCTTTCTTGGACTGATCCATTTTGAACCTTTTCAAAATCTTATCAAGGTATGTGCTTTGTGAAAGACCTATGAGGCGTCTCGATCTATCTCTATAGATCTTGATGCCTAATATATAAGCAGCTTCTCCAAGGTCCTTCATTGAAAAACACTTATTCAAGTAGGCCTTAATGCTGTCCAGAAGTTCTATATTATTTCCCATCAAGAGTATGTCATCTACATATAATATGAGAAATGCTACAGAGCTCCCACTCACTTTCTTGTAAACGCAGGCTTCTCCATAAGTCTGCATAAACCCAAACGCTTTGATCATCTCATCAAAGCGAATATTCCAACTCCGAGATGCTTGCACCAGCCCATAAATGGATCGCTGGAGCTTGCATACTTTGTTAGCGTTCTTAGGATCGACAAAACCTTCCGGCTGCATCATATACAGCTCTTCCTTAAGATGTCCGTTAAGGAATGCCGTTTTGACGTCCATCTGCCATATCTCATAATCATAGTATGCGGCAATTGCTAACATGATTCGGACGGACTTCAGCTTCGCTACGGGAGAGAATGTCTCGTCGTAGTCAATCCCTTGAACTTGTCGATAACCCTTAGCGACAAGTCGAGCCTTATAAATGGTAACATTACCATCCGCGTCCGTCTTCTTCTTAAAAATCCATTTGTTTTCTATTGCTTGCCGATCAATGGGCAAGTCTGTCAAAGTCCATACTTTGTTTTCATACATGGATTCTATCTCGGATTTCATGGCTTCAAGCCATTTGTTGGAATCTGGGCCCTCCATCGCTTCTTCATAGTTCGAAGGTTCTCCGTTGTCTAACAACATGATTTCCAGGACAGGGTTGCCGTACCACTCTGGTGTGGACCTACGAAGTTCAGTAGCAACTTGATCCGAAGTACCTTGATCATCATCATTGTTTTCCTCTTCGGTTGGTGTGGGCATCACAGGAACATTTTCCTGAGCTGCACCACTTTCCCGTTCGAGAGGTAGTACTTCATCGAGTTCTACTTTCCTCCCACTTACTTCTTTCGAGAGAAACTCTTTTTCCAGAAAGCATCCGTTCTTGGCAACAAAGATTTTGCCCTCGGATCTTAAGTAGAAGGTATACCCGACAGTTTCCTTAGGGTATCCTATGAAGACGCATTTTTCCGACTTGGGTTCGAGCTTTTCAGGTTGAAGTTTCTTGACATAAGCATCGCATCCCCAAACTTTTAGAAACGGCAGCTTAGGTTTCTTCCCAAACCATAATTCATACGGTGTCGTCTCAACGGATTTAGACAGTGCCCTATTTAAAGTGAATGTAGCTGTCTCTAGAGCGTATCCCCAAAATGATAGCGGTAAATCGGTAAGAGACATCATAGACCTCACCATATCCAATAGAGTGCGATTACGACGTTCGGACACACCGTTTCGCTGAGGTGTTCCAGGCGGCGTGAGTTGTGAAACGATTCCACATTTCCTTAAGCGTGTGCCAAATTCGTGACTTAAATATTCTCCTCCACGATCTGATCGAAGGAACTTTATCTTTCGGTCACGTTGATTCTCTACCTCATTCTGAAATTCCTTGAACTTTTCGAAGGTCTCAGACTTGTGTTTCATTAAGTAGACATACCCATATCTACTTAAGTCATCAGTGAGAGTGAGAACATAATGATATCCTCCGCGAGCCTCAATGCTCATTGGACCGCACACATCAGTATGTATGATTTCCAACAAGTTGGTTGCTCGCTCCATTGTTCCGGAGAACGGAGTCTTGGTCATTTTGCCCATGAGGCATGGTTCGCATGTGTCAAACGATTCATAATCAAGAGACTCTAAAAGTCCATCAGCATGGAGCTTCTTCATGCGCTTGACACCAATGTGACCAAGGCGGCAGTGCCACAAGTATGTGGGACTATCGTTATCAACTTTACATCTTTTGGCATCCACACTATGAACATGTGTAATACTACGCTCGAGATTCATTAAGAATAAACCATTGACCATCGGAGCATGACCATAAAACATATCTCTCATATAAATCGAACAACCATTATTCTCAGACTTAAATGAGTAGCCATCTCGTATTAAACGAGATCCAGATACAATGTTCATGCTCAAACTTGGCACAAAATAACAATTATTAAGGTTCAAAACTAATCCCGTGGGTAAATGTAGAGGCAGCGTGCCGACGGTGATCACATCGACTCTGGAACCATTCCCGACGCGCATCGTCACCTCGTCCTTCGCCAGTCTCCGTTTATTCTGCAGCTCCTGCTGTGAGTTACAAATATGAGCAATGGCACCGGTATCAAATACCCAGGAGTTACTACGAGTACTGGTAAGGTACACATCAATTACATGTATATCAAATATACCTTTGGTGTTGCCGGCCTTCTTATCCGCTAAGTATTTGGGGCAGTTCCACTTCCAGTGACCCTTCCCCTTGCAATAAAAGAACTCAGTCTCAGGCTTGGGTCCATTCTTTGACTTCTTCCCGGTAACTGGCTTACCGGGCGCGGCAACATCCTTGCCGTCCTTCTTGAAGTTCTTCTTGCCCTTGCCCTTCTTGAACTTAGTGGTCTTATTGACCATCAACACTTGATGTTCTTTCTTGATTTCAGCCTCTGCTGACTTCAGTATCGAGAACACTTCAGGAATGGTCTTCACCATCCCCTGCATGTTGTAGTTCATCACAAAGCTCTTGTAGCTTGGTGGGAGCGACTGGAGGATTCTGTCAATGACCGCCTCATCTGGGAGGTTAATGTTCAGCTGGGTCATACGGTTGTGCAACCCAGACATCTTAAGGATGTGCTCACTGACAGAACTGTTTTCCTCCATCTTACAACTATAGAACTTGTCAGAGACATCATATCTCTCGACCCGGGCGTGAGCTTGAAAAACTAGTTTCAGCTCTTCGAACATCTCATATGCTCCGTGATGCTCAAAACGCTTTTGGAGCCCCGGTTCTAAGCTGTAAAGCATGCCGCACTGAACGAGGGAGTAATCATCAGCACGAGTTTGCCAAGCATTCATAATGTCTTGGTTCTCTGGGACGGGAGCGTCACCTAGCGGTCCTTCTAGGACATATTGCTTCCTGGCAGCTATGAGGATGATCCTCAGGTTCCGGACCCAGTCCGTATAGTTGCTGCCATCATCTTTCAGCTTGGTTTTCTCTAGGAACGCGTTGAAGTTCATGTTGACATGAGCGTTGGCCATTTGATCTACAAGACATATTTGCAAAGGTTTTAGACTAAGTTCATGATAATTAAGTTCTAATCAAATTATGAACTCCCACTCAGATTAGACATCCGTCTAGTCATCTAAGTGTTACACGATCCGAGTCGACTAGCCCGTGTCCGATCATCACGTGAGACGGACTAGTCATCGTCGGTGAACATCTTCATGTTGATCGTATCTTCCATACGACTCGTGTTCGACCTTTCGGTCTCCGTGTTCCGAGGCCATGTCTGCACATGCTAGGCTCGTCAAGTTGACCCTAAGTGTTTTTGCTGTGTAAAACTGTCTTACACCCGTTGTATGTGAACGTAAGGATCTATCACACCCGATCATCACGTGGTGCTTCGAAACGACGAACTGTAGCAACGGTGCACAGTTAGGGGAGAACAGTTCTTGAAATTTGTAAGGGATCATCTTATTTACTACCGTCGTCCTAAGTAAACAAGATGCATAAACATAATAAACATCACATCCAATTATATAGTTGTGACATGATATGGCCAATATCATATAGCTCCATTGATCTCCATCTTCGGGGCTCCATGATCATCTTGTCACCGGCTTGACACCATGATCTCCATCATCGTGTCTTCATGAAGTTGTCACGCCAACGACTACTTCTACTTCTATGGCTAACGCGTTTAGCAATAAAGTAAAGTAGTTTACATGGCGTTCTTCAATGACACGCAGGTCATACAAAAATTAAAGACAACTCCTATGGCTCCTGCCGGTTGTCATACTCATCGACATGCAAGTCGTGAATCCTATTACAAGAACATGATCTCATACATCACAATTCATCATTCATCACAACTTCTGGCCATATCACATCACATGATCAATCGCTGCAAAAACAAGTTAGACGTCCTCTAATTGTTGTTGCATCTTTTACGTGGCTGCAATTGGGTTCTAGCAAGAACGTTTTCTTACCTACGAATAACCACAACGTGATTTTGTCAACTTCTATTTACCCTTCATAAGGACCCTTTTCATCGAATCCGCTTCAACTAAAGTGGGAGAGACAGACACCCGCCAGCCACCTTATGCAACTAGTGCATGTCAATCGGTGGAACCGGTCTCACGTAAGCGTACGTGTAAGGTTGGTCCGGGCCGCTTCATCCCACAATATCGCTGAAGCAAGAAAAGACTAGTAGTGGCAAGCAAGTTGACAAGATCCACGCCCACAACAAATTGTGTTCTACTCGTGCATTAGAGAACTACGCATAGACCTAGCTCTGATACCACTGTTGGGGAACGTTGCAGAAAATTAAAAATTTTCCTACGGTTTCACCAAGATCCATCTATGAGTTCATCTAAGCAACGAGTCAAGGGAGTGAGTTTGCATCTACATACCACTTGTAGATCGCGTGCGGAAGCTTGCAAGGTGATGATGGAGTCGTACTCGACGTGATTCAGATCACCGATGTCCAAGTGCTGAACGGACAGCACCTCCGCGTTCAACACACGTATGGGATGGGAGACGTCTCCTCCTTCTTGATCCAGCAAGGGGGAAGGAGAGGTTGAGGAAGATCGCTCCAACGGCAGCACGACGGCGTGGTGATGTTGGTGTGGTAGTACTCCGATAGGGCTTCGCAAGCGCGTAACGGAGGAGGAGATGTGTTGGGGAGGGGAGGGGCTGCGCCTTGGAGGTGTGTCTAGCAGCCCTCCCCTCACCCCTCTATTTATAGGGGAAGGGGCAAGGGGGGCCGACCCCTCTAGATGGGATCTAGAGGGGGGGCGGCGGCCAGGGAGGGGAGGCTTGCCCCCCAAGCAAGGGGGGGCGCCCCCCTTAGGGTTCCCCCCCCCCAACCCTAGGCGCATGGGCCCAAGGTGGGGGGCACGCCCAGACCTCCAGGGGCTGGATCCCTCCCCTTTGCGGCCCATGTGGCCCTCCGGGAGGGGTGGCCCCTCCCGGTGGACCCCCGGAACCCCTCCGGTGGTCCCGGTACATTACCGATAGACCCCCGAAACTTTCCGGTGTCCGTATGACAACTTCCCATATATAAAACTTCACCTCCGGACCATTCCGGAACTCCTTGTGACGTCCGGGATCTCATCCGGGACTCCGAACAACATTCGGTAGTCACAAATTAGTCTTCCTAATAACCCTAGCGTCACCGAATCTTAAGTGTGAAGACCCTACGGGTTCGGGAGACATGCAGACATGACCGAGACCACTCTCTGGTCAATAACCAACAGCGGGGTCTGGATACCCATGTTGGCTCCCACATGCTCCTCGATGATTTCATCGGTTGAACCACGATGTCGAGGATTCGATCAAACCCTGTATACAATTCCCTTTGTCAATCGGTACGTTACTTGCCCGAGACTCGATCGTCGGTATCCCAATACCTTGTTCAGTCTCGTTACCGGCAAGTCACTTTACTCGTACCGTAATGCATGATCCCGTGGCCAACACCTTGGTCACCTTGAGCTCATTATGATGATGCATTACCGAGTGGGCCCAGAGATACCTCTCCGTCATACAGAGTGACAAATCCCAGTCTCGATCCGTGTCAACCCAACAGACACTTTCGGAGATACCTGTAGTGCACCTTTATTGTCACCCAGTTACGTTGTGACGTTTGATACACCCAAAGCACTCCTACGGTATCCGGGAGTTACACGATCTCATGGTCGAAGGAAGAGATACTTGACATTGGCAAAGCTCTAGCAAACGAACTACACGATCTTTGTGCTATGCTTAGATTGGGTCTTGTCCATCACATCATTCTCCTAATGATGTGATCCCGTTATCAATGACATCCAATGTCCATAGCCAGGAAACCATGACTATATGTTGATCACAACGGGCCAGTCAACTAGAGGCTCACTAGGGACATATTGTGGTCTATGTATACACACGTGTATTACGATTTCCGGATAATACAGTTATAGCATGAATAAAAGACAATTATCATGAACAATGAAATATAATAATACTTTTATTATTGCCTCTAGGGCATATTTCCAACAGCCCTATTTAACGTGAATGCGGCCATCTCTAAAGCATAACCCCAAAACGATAGCGGTAAATCAGTAAGAGACATCATAGATCGTACCATATCAAGTAAAGTACGATTACGACGTTCGGACACACCATTTCGTTGTGGTGTTCCCGGTGGCATGAGTTGCGAGACTATCCCGCATTGTTTCAAGTGTAGACCAAACTCGTAACTCAAATATTCTCCTCCATGATCAGATCGTAGAAACTTTATTTTCTTGTTACGATGATTTTCCACTTCACTCTGAAATTCTTTGAACTTTTCAAATGTTTCAGACTTGTGTTTCATTAAGTAGATATACCCATATCTGCTTAGATCATCTGTGAAGGTGAGAAAATAACGATATCCGCCACGAGCCTCAACATTCATCTGTATGTATGATTTCCAACAAATCTGTTGCTCTCTCCATAGTACCGAAGAACGGCGTTTTAGTCATCTTGCCCATAAGGCACGGTTCGCAAGTACCAAGTGATTCATAATCAAGTGATTCCAAAAGCCCATCAGTATGGAGTTTCTTCATGCACTTTACACCGATATGACCTAAACGGCAGTGCCACAAATAAGTTGCACTATCATTATCAACTCTGCATCTTTTGGTTTCAACACTATGAATATGTGTATCACTACTATCAAGATTCAATAAAAATAGACCACTCTTCAAGGGTGCATGACCATAAAAGATATTACTCATATAAATAGAACAACCATTATTCTCTGATTTAAATGAATAACCGTCTCGCATCAAACAAGATCCAGATATAATGTTCATGCTCAACGCTGGCACCAAATAACAATTATTTAGGTCTAATACTAATCCCGATGGTAGATGTAGAGGTAGCGTGCCGACCGCGATCACATCGACTTTGGAACCATTTCCCACGCGCATCATCACCTCGTCCTTAGCTAATCTTCGCTTAATCCGTAGTCCCTGTTTCGAGTTGCAAATATTAGCAACAGAACCAGTATCAAATACCCAGGTGCTACTGCGAGCATTAGTAAGGTACACATCAATAACATGTATATCACATATACCTTTGTTCACTTTGCCATCCTTCTTATCCGCCAAATACTTGGGGCAGTTCCGCTTCCAGTGACCAGTCTGCTTGCAGTAGAAGCACTCAGTTTCAGGCTTAGGTCCAGACTTGGGTTTCTTCTCTTGAGCAGCAACTTGCTTGCCGTTCTTTTTGAAGTTCCCCTTCTTCTTCCCTTTGCCCTTTTCTTGAAACTAGTGGTCTTGTTAACCATCAACACTTGATGCTCCTTCTTGATTTCTACCTCCGCGGCTTTCAGCATCACGAAGAGCTCAGGAATAGTCTTGTTCATCCCTTGCATATTATAGTTCATCACGAAGCTCTTGTAGCTTGGTGGCAGTGATTGGAGAATTCTGTCAATGATGCAATCATCAGGAAGATTAACTCCCAGTTGAATCAATTGATTATTATACCCAGACATTTTGAGTATGTGTTCACTGACAGAACTATTCTCCTCCATCTTGCATCTATAGAACTTATTGGAGACTTCATATCTCTCAATCCGGGCATTTGCTTGAAATATTAACTTCAACTCCTGGAACATCTCATATGCTCCATGACGTTCAAAACGTCGTTGAAGGCCCGGTTCTAAGCCGTAAAGCATGGCACACTGAACTATAGAGTAGTCATCAGCTTTGCTCTGCCAGACGTTCTTAACGTCGTCAGTTGCATCAGCAGCAGGCCTGGCACCCAGCGGTGCTTCCAGGATGTAACTTTTCTGTGCAGCAATGAGGATAATCCTCAGGTTACGGACCCAGTCCGTGTAATTGCTACCATCATCTTTCAACTTTGCTTTCTCAAGGAACGCATTAAAATTCAACGGAACAACAACACGAGCCATCTATCTACAAACAAACATAGACAAGCAAGATACTATCAGGTACTAAGTTCATGATAAATTTAAGTTCAATTAATCATATTACTTAAGAACTCCCACTTAGACAGACATCTCTCTAGTCATCTAAGTGATCACGTGATCCAAATCAACCAAACCATGTCCGATCATCACGTGAGATGGAGTAGTTTCAATGGTGAACATCGCTATGTTGATCATATCTACTATATGATTCACGCTCGACCTTTCGGTCTCCGTGTTCCGAGGCCATATCTGTATATGCTAGGCTCGTCAAGTATAACCTGAGTATTCCGCGTGTGCAACTGTTTTGCACCCGTTGTATTTGAACCTAGAGCGTATCACACCCGATCATCACGTGGTGTCTCAGCACGAAGAACTTTCGCAACGGTGCATACTCAGGGAGAACACTTCTTGATAATTAGTGAGAGATCATCTTAAAATGCTACCGTCAATCAAAGCTAGATAAGATGCATAAAGGATAAACATCACATGCAATCAATATAAGTGATATGATATGGCCATCATCATCTTGTGCTTGTGATCTCCATCTTCGAAGCACCGTCATGATCACCATCGTCACCGGCGCGACACCTTGATCTCCATCGTAGCATCGTTGTCGTTATGCCATCTATTGCTTCTACGACTATCCCTACCGCTTAGTGATAAAGTAAAGCAATTACAGGGCGTTTGCATTTCATACAATAAAGTGACAACCATATGGCTCCTGCCAGTTGCCGATAACTTCGGTTACAAAACATGATCATCTCATACAATAAAATATAGCATCACGTCTTGACCATATCACATCACAACATGCCCTGCAAAAACAAGTTAGACGTCCTCTACTTTGTTGTTGCAAATTTTACGTGGCTGCTACGGGCTTAGCAAGAACCGTTCTTACCTACGCATCAAAAACCACAACAATAGTTCGTCAAGTTGGTGATGTTTTAACCTTCGCAAGGACCGGGCGTAGCCACACTCGATTCAGCTAAAGTGAGAGAGACAGACACCCGCCAGTCACCTTTAAGCACGAGTGCTCATAACGGTGAAACCAGTCTCGTGTAAGCGTACGCGTAATGTCGGTCCGGGCTGCTTCATCTCACAATACCGCCGAACCAAAGTATGACATGCTGGTAAGCAGTATGACTTGTATCGCCCACAACTCACTTGTATTCTACTCGTGCATATAACATCAACGCATAAAACCTAGGCTCGGATGCAACTGTTGGGGAACGTAGTAATTTCAAAAAAATTCCTACGCACACGCAAGATCATGGTGATGATATAGCAACGAGAGGGGAGAGTGTTCGTCCATGTACCCTCGTAGACCGTAAGCGGAAGCGTTAGCACAACGCGGTTGATGTAGTCGTACGTCTTCACGATCCGACCGATCCAAGCACCGAACGTACGGGGCCTCCGAGTTCAGCACACGTTCAGCTCGATGACGATCTCCGGTCCTCCGATCCAGCAAAGGCTCCGGAGATGAGTTCCATCAGTACGACGGCGTGGTGACGATGATGATGTTCTACCAGCGCAGGGCTTCGCCTAAACTCCACGACGATATGACCGAGGTGGAATATGGTGGAAGGGGGCACCGCACACGGCTAAGGAACGATCCGTAGATCAACTTGTGTGTCTTTGGGGTGCCCCCCCGCCCCCGTATATAAAGGAGCCAGGGGGGAGGAGGCGGCCGGCCTCGAGGGCGCGCCAAGGGGGGAGTCCTACTCCCACCGGGAGTAGGACTCCCTCTTTCCAAGTTGGAGTAGGAGAAGGGGGGAAAGAGCAGGAAGAGGGGAAGGAAAGGGGGGGCGCCGCCCCCCTTCCCTTGTCCTATTCGGACTAGGAGGGGGAGGGGCGCGTGGCCCCCTCCTGGCTCCTTCCCTCTTCTCCCTCGTGGCCCATGTAGGCCCATTAACCCCCCGAGGGGTTCTGGTAACCTCCCGGTACTCCGGTAAAATGCCGATTTCACCCGGAACTATTCCGATGTCCAAACATAGGCTTCCAATATATCAATCTTTATGTCTCGACCATTCCGAGACTCCTCGTCATGTCCGTGATCACATCCGGGACTCCGAACAAACTTCGGTACATCAAAACTTATAAACTCATAATAAAACTGTCATCGAAACGTTAAGCGTGCGGACCCTATGGGTTCGAGAACTATGTAGACATGACCTAAAACCATTCTTGGTCAATAACCAATAGCGGGACCTGGATGCCCATATTGGTTCCTCCATATTCTACGAAGATCTTTATCGGTCAAACCGCATAACAACATACGTTGTTCCCTTTGTCATCGGTATGTTACTTGCCCGAGATTTGATCGTCGGTATCCAATACCTAGTTCAATCTCGTTACCGGCAAGTCTCTTTACTCGTTCTGTAATACGTCATCTCATAACTAACTCATTAGTTATAATGCTTGCAAGGCTTAAGTGATGAGTATTACCGAGAGGGCCCAGAGATACCTCTCCGACAATCGGAGTGACAAAACCTAATCTCGAAATACGCCAACTCAACATGTACCTTCGGAGACACCTGTAGTACTCCTTTATAATCACCCAGTTACGTTGTGACGTTTGGTAGTACCCAAAGTGTCCTCCGGTAAACGGGAGTTGCATAATTCTCATAGTTACAGGAACATGTATAAGTCATGAAGAAAGCAATAGCAGAATACTAAACGATCATGTGCTAAGCTAACGGGATGGGTCATGTAAATCACATCATTCTCCTAATGATGTGATCCCATTAGTCAAATGACAACATATGTCTATGGTTAGGAAACTTAACCATCTTTGATTAATGAGCTAGTCAAGTAGAGGCATACTAGTGACTATATGTTTGTCTATGTATTCACACATGTATCATGTTTCCGGTTAATACAATTCTAGCATGAATAATAAACATTTATCATGATATGAGGAAATAAATAATAACTTTATTATTGCCTCTAGGGCATATTTCCTTCATTAAGACCCTGCGTAAACCTTTTTTACTGTCTCTTGTTGCTATAATCCCTGGTTTTTCATGATAACCAGAGAGGAGACTGACGTTTTGGCATCGGCCGCGTCAGAGGACCTCGCCCATAGCTGGACACTAGGGGCTTAGGGCATTGTTCCGCCCGTTATTATAAAGACCGAACACCTTAGGGAGTGTTCGGCGTCTCTAGTTAGGCCTTATATGCATCAGCTCCGAATCATGTCTTTGGTCAAATGTTGGGTTTGCCCGGCTCCTGTGTTTTGCTGCCTTACATTCCGTATCATCCGCTAACGCGGCACCAGGAGAACTACTGCAATTGTGCCCCAGTTCGGCTGGGCGAGCACCTCAGTAGAGAAAGCCGAAAACTGACTGTCATGATACAGCGAGAGACTGATCAACCACTCGATCGACCACCGGAATGTTTAGAATTCCTCTGCTTTGACGAAGGACCGTTTCCCGGTCAGGCACATACGCGCCCCGAATTCGGAGAACGCGGTGCCCCCAGGGGCTATATCGTAGTCCCACCCTCGAACTCCAATGGCTAAGTGAAAGTGATAAAGCATTATAGTCCGGTTGCCTCGTTTGCTACGCTACCACCTCCTTAACAGGACCGAGACGTCGGATTAAGTGTGAAAATGCGCTATTTTTGCGAACACCCCCGCACCTTGTGCGTGGGGGCTGAAGCCGACGACTGCCATCTTTCAGGTTATACACACGTATACATAAACGGCCGCATAGGAGATATTTCAATACTTGAACGCACAAGTATAAAAAGCGATTACATCATAAACATTGTTTTACAAAATAAAATGTTCATTTGAACGTGACATTTTTCGAGCACTGCGACTCTATTACACGAGCACCACGCAGAACTTCCCCAAAATAGTGCTCGGCGGGTAACCGGCTCTCGTCCGAACCCTGGGTCGCAACAGCGGTGGCATCCATCTCTGTCCAATGTGTCTTCACACGGGCGAGTGCCATCCGTGCACCCTCTATGCAGGTCGACCTCTTCATCGCCTTGATATGCGGCACCGCCCCAAGAAATTGCTGCAATAAACCAAAATAGCTCTTCGGCTTGGGCCTATCCGGCCAGACATGAGTCATGATATCCGTCATGGCAAGCCCGGACAACCTATTCAGCTCAGCCCACTCGGCCAACCGGTCGGTCAGCGGAAGTGAACGCTCCGGACTATGGAATTGAGACCAAAACAGCTCTTCCGTCTTGTGATCCTTCTGGCTCCGGAAGTGCACAACGGCATCCGCCGCACTCACTGCTAAGTCCATATAAGGATCCTCCAGACCCCACAGCTGGCCAAGTTGAGCATACTTTGGATCCGTAAACCTTCGGCGCAGCAGAAAGGGCTTGCCAGCCACAATGTCTCTGGCTTGGCGCAGCTCCTCCTTTATAGCCTGCATTGCAGAACGGGCATCCTTGGCTTCGGCGGTGGCCTTCCCCGGGTCTTCTCGCTCCGATAGGCGCTCCTTTTCAAGAGCCTCATTGCGGTCGGTAGCATCTTTCAACTTAACGGCCATTTCAGCCATCTCTTCCCTGCTTCGGCAGTGTGCAGCCCTTTCGGCTTCTAACTCCTCGGCCGCCCTTGAGGCAGTCGCATCACTCCTTATGGCTTGCTCCTTGGCTTGAGCAAGTTCTGCCCGAAGGCTCTCCACAGCAGTGGCACCATCTGCGTCAAGCACAAATATTGTAAGAGGTGGGCTTTGGCTCCCTCAATAGGTGACTGCGGAGAAACAACTTACCTTGCGACTCATCAAGTCGCTTGTTGACCAGCGCGATGTCCGCATCCGCAACATCGAGTTGCCGCTTTAATTCAGCAACTCCATCAGTCCGGCTAGCCCCCGGACTATCCGCCACCTGCATAGGAAAGGCGACACTCAATACCTGCGATTTTGATCCTCGGCACGCTGTCGCTTTCGACAACCTACCGAGTCTCAGGGGCTACTATCTATACAGGGCGCACTTTTATGTGCAAAACTGTCAAAAAGGTGCGTCGTTTTTTACGTACCTCAAACCAGCAAACTCCTGACGGCATTGTGCAATCCGCTTTCGGCGGACGAAATCCTTCCAATCACCATACTCATCAATGCATGGTGGTCTTCTGAGATGGACGCCTTCTCAAGTAGATCCTTCAGCTCCCCTGGCCGAACTCTAGTCGGCGCCGAACTCTTCGGCTCTGCCGGGCTCGGGGATACCCTCCGTGATGACACTTCAGGCTCGTCCGCCCTATCCGACGGCGCAGCAGAAGGAGGCGTCTCGCTCTCCACCATCTCCGGACGAAGGTCCCCCGAAGACGAGCTCATCTGAGAAGGTCGGAGATCCGAACTACAAGGTAAAAATTTTGGTTATCCTCAGAAGCACAAATAGGGATGTTTCTTATTAATGAACTCCCCTTTTTCTACTCACGGCTCGCTGGAGGGCTGATTCTTTAGAGAAGACTGTGCGGCCGGGACCTCCCCGGACGCAGGACCCTCTGGTGAAGATTTCTTCCCCCTCTTAGGGGCTTTGGCCTCCGGGTCTTCGGAGGCGGTCCTCTTCTCCCCCTGGAGGGAGGGATTCTCGATCCCCCCTTCTTCAAGAGCCTCCTTGGGCGAGGCGGTAGCTCCCCTATTTTCCCCTTCGCCTTCTTCTGAAGGCACAACCTCCAGCATCCTGACCAGCATGGGATCCGGCGTGGTCTCTGGGAGGGGGGCCGGACACCGTGTCAGTTTTGCTTGCGCTATCCACTCCTGTTTAGAAGGAAATCGGTCAAAAGGCGAATCATAGAAAGGCAAACAAACGGTATGTCCGGACTCGGAGCTACTTACTTGTGTATCCGGACGATTGCAGCTTAGGCCGGCGTCCTCGGTCAGTTCCGGACACGCCTCTCGTGATCCGAAGAATAATTTATACATCTCCGGATTAAACTCCCACAGCCAGAGAGGGCGGCATTTGCAGGGCAGGAGACGCCTAATCAGCATGACCTACATTACCACAACCAGATCGATCTCCCTCGCTTGGAGGTCTCGAATCCGGCCCTGCAATAGGGGCACGTCCTTTGACGGCCCCCAATTGAGCCCTTGGTTGACCCACGACATCAACCGTCGTGGAGGTCCCGAGCGGAATCGGGGCGGCGGTTTCTGCCTGCTGCCCTTTGGAGTGGTGATATAGAACCACTCCTGCTGCCACAAGCCGAGCTCCTCTTGGAAGGAGCCCTCGGGCCATGGGGCATCGGCCCTCCTGCTTACGGCCGCCCTGCCGCACTCTGCTTGACGCCCCCCGATCATCTTCGGCTCCACATTGAAGGTCTTCAGCCACAGGCCGAAGTGGGGGGTGACACGGAGGAAGGCTTCACAGACGACGATAAATGCGGAAATATGGAGGATGGACTCCGGAGCCAAGTCATGGAATTCCAACCCATAGTAGAACATGAGCCCTCTCACAAAAGGATCCATCGGGAAGCCTAAACCCCGACGGAGGTGGGACACAAAGACGACGTACTCGCCGGGCTCAGGGGTGGGGATGGCCTGCCCTTCGGCAGGCAGCCTGTGCGAAATCTCGTAAGACAGGTATTTGGCCTCTCGCAGCTTTAGCACGTCCTCCTCCGTGACGGAGGAGGGCATCCACCGGCCCTGAAGGTCGGAGCCGGACATTGTTGAAGGTCCGAAGCGCTCGAATCTGGGGCTTTGGGTGTTGGAACTTGGAGAAGGGAGAAGATTCGATGGAGGATTGAAGAAAAGAAACGAGCCTTGGTCCTATTATAAAGAGGGAGAATACCAAGAGCCTTCTCCGTGACCGTTCGGGACTCGCCTTCGATAAAGGGGGCGTGGCGACGGGCGCGGTTGGGTTACCCACGTCCGTATTGATGAGCATCCCGGAATAAGGGGAATACGATCTCTGCTTCGACAAGACGTGCCAAGGAAACCGCTTCGCTAAACGCGCTGAGGTGGTATAATAAAAAACGATTCAAGTAAAGACTTGGTAGTGGCGTGACGTCATGCCACGAAATACGTCAGCAGATTGAACTTGTGTACATATTATTCTCTCTACGGTGGAATGTGGAATTTATTTTGCAGAGCCGGACACTATCCTGGTGTTCACAATCTTCTATGGATTATTCGGAGGAGGAACCCGCCTTGCAATGCCGAACAATATGCGCGCCGGACTCATCGTCATTGAAGCCTGGTTCAGGGGCTACTGAGGGAGTCGTGGACTAGGGGGTGTCCGGACAGCCGGACTATCATTGTCAGCCGGACTCCAAGACTATGAAGATACAAGATTGAAGACTTCGTCCCGTGTCCGGATGGGACTTTCCTTGGCGTGGAAGGCAAGCTTGGCAATACGGATATGTAGATCTCCTACCATTGTAACCGACTCTGTGTAACCCTAGCCCTCTCTGGTGTCTATATAAACCGGAGGGTTTTAGTCCGTAGGACGAACAACCATTACAACAATCATACCATAGGCTAGCTTCTAGGGTTTAGCCTCCTTGATCTCGTGGTAGATCCACCCTTGTACTACCCATATCATCAATATCAATCAAGCAGGAGTAGGGTTTTACCTCCATCGAGAGGGCCCGAACCTGGGTAAAAACATCATGTCCCTTGTCTCCTGTTACCATCCGCCTAGATGCATAGTTCGGGACCCCCTACCCGAGATCCGCCGGTTTTGACACCGACACACACCCACTTAGTTTATTTTGTTGAGCTTTCATACATTTATAGCTCTAGTGCATCCGTTGCATGGAAATCCCTACTCCTTGCATTGACATCAATTGATGGTCATCTCCATAGCCCGTTGATTAGCCACATCAATGTAAGACTTTCTCTTTTTTTGTCTTCTCCACACAACCACCATCATCATACTCTACTCCACCCATAGTGCTATATCCATGGCTTATGCTCATATATTGCGTGAGGGTTGAAAAAAGCTAAAGCACGTTAAAAAGTATGAACCAATTGCTTGGCTGAAACCAGGGTTGTGCATAATGGGAGTATTTTGTGTGACGAAAATGAAGCATGGCCTAACTATATGATTTTGTAGGGATAAGCTTGCTTTGGCTATGTTATTTTGATAAGACATGATTACTTTGTTAGTATGCTTGAAGTATTACTATTTTTATGTCAATACTAAACTTTTATCTTGAATCATTTGGCTCTGAACATTCATGCCACAATAAAAAAAATTACATTGAGAGATATGCTAGGTAGCATTCCACATCAAAAATTCTGTTTTTATCATTTACCTACTCGAGGACGAGCAGGAATTAAGCTTGGGGATGCTTGATACATCTCCAATGTATCTAATTTTTTTTATTGTTCCATGCTATTATATTACCTGTTTTGGATGTTTAATGGGCTTTACTATACACTTTTATATTATTTTTGGTACTAACCTATTAACCGGAGGCCCAACCCAAATTGCTGTTTTTTGCCTATTTCAGTGTTAAGCAGAAAAGGAATAGCAAACGGAGTCCAAACGGAATTAAACCTTCGGGAGAGTTATTTTGGAACAAACGCAATCGAGGAGACTTGGAGTGGATGTCAAGAAAGAAACGAGACGGCCACGAGGCATGGAGGCGTGCCCCCACCCTCGTGGGCCCCTCGCTCCCCTGACCGACTTCCTTCGCCTATATATATCCATATACCCTGAAAACATCCAGGAGCACTACTAAACCCTATTTCCACCGCCGCAACCTTCTGTACCTGTGATATCCCATCTTGGTGCCTTTTTCGGCGCTCCACCGGAGGGGGAATCAATCACGGAGGGCTTCTACATCAACACCATAGCCTCTCCGATGAAGTGTGAGTAGTTTACCATAGACCTCCGGGTCCATAGTTGTTAGCTAGATGGCTTCTTCTCTCTCTTTGATTCTCAATACAAAGTTTTCCTTGATCTTCATGGAGATCTATTCGATGTAACTCTTTTTGCGGTGTGTTTGTCGAGATCCGATGAATTGTGGGTTTATGATCAAGATTATCTATGAGAAATATTTGAATCTACTCTGAATTCTTTTATGTATGATTTGTTATCTTTGCAAGTCTATTTGAATTATCAGTTTGGTTTGGCCTACTAGATTGATCTTTCTTGCAATAGGAGAAGTGCTTAGCTTTGGGTTCAATCTTGTGGTGTCCTTTCCCAGTGACAGCAGGGGCAGCAAGGCACGTGTTGTATTGTTGCCATCAAGGATAAAAAGATGGGGGTTTATATCATATTGCTTGAGTTTATCCCTCTACATCATGTCATCGTGCCTAATGCGTTACTCTGTTCTTATGAACTTAATACTCTAGATGCATGCTGCATAGCGGTCGATGTGTGGAGTAATAGTAGTAGATGTAGAATCAGTTTAATCTACTTGTCGTGGACATGATGCGTATATACATGATCATGCCTAGATATTCTCATAACTATGCACTTTTCTATCAAGTGCTCGACAGTAATTTGTTCACCCACCGTAATACTTATGGCCCCCGGGTCTATTTTCCATCATATAAGTTTCCGATCTATTTTATTTTGCAATCTTTACTTTCCAATCTATATGATAAAAATACCAAAAATATTTATCTTATTATTATCTCTATCAAATCTCACTTTTGTAAGTGGCCATGAAGGGACTGACAACCCCTTTATCGCGTTGGTTGCAAGGTTCTTAATTGTTTGTGTAGGTACGAGGGATTTGCGTGTAGCCTCCTACTGGATTGATACCTTGGCTCTCAAAACAGAGGGAAATACTTACGCTACTTTGCTGAATCACCCTTTCCTCTTCAAGGGAAAACCAACGCAGTGCTCAAGAGGTATCAGAGCCCAGTGCCAGTTTTTGTTTTTTTCCTTGTTTTTGAGTTTACAGAAAAGGAATACAAAACGGAGTCCAATTGACCTGCCAATTTTTGTGGATTTTTTATGGACAAAAAGAAGCCCCGGGAGTAAAAGAGTTGGGCCAGAAGAGTCCCGAGCCATCCACGAGGGTGGAGGGCGCGCCCTACCCCCCTGGGGGCGCCCCCTGCCTCGTGGATGACTCGGAGACCCCCCTGACGTGAGACCGACACCAAAAATTCCTATAAATACATAAAACCCCAAAAAGAAACCTAGATCGGGAGTTCTACCGCTGCAAGCCTCTATAGCCACCAAATACCAATCGAGACCCTGTTCTGGCACCCTACCAGAGGGGGGTCCATCACCGGTGGCCATTTGCATCATCCCAGCGCTCTCCATGACGAGGAGGGAGTAGTTCACCTTCGGGGCTGAGGGTATGAACCAGTAGCTATGTGTTTGATCTCTCTCTCTCTCTCTCTCTCTCTCGTGTTCTTGATTCGGCACGATCTTGATGTATCGCGAGCTTTGCTATTATAGTTGGATCATATGATGTTTCTCCCCATCTATCTTCTTGGGATTGAGTTTTCCCTTTGAAGTTATCTTATCGGATTGAGTCTTTAAGGATTTGAGAACACTGGATGTATGACTTGCATGTGCTTATCTGTGGTGACAATGGGATATTCACGTGATCTACTTGACGTATGTTTTGGTGACCAACTTGCGGGTTCAGTGACCTTGTGAACTTATGCATAGGGGTTGGCACATGTTTTCGTCTTGACTCTCTGGTAGAAACTTTGGGGCACTTTGTGAAGTTCTTTATGTTCGTTTGAATAGATGAATCTGAGATTGTGTGATGCATATCGTATAATCATACCCGCAGATACTTGTGCTGACATTGGAGTGACATTAGGGTTTTGGTTGATGTGTGTCTTAAGGTGTTATTTTACTACGAACTCTAGGGCTGTTTGTGACACTTATAGGAATAGCCCAATGGATTGATCAGAAAGAATAACTTTGAGGTGGTTCCGTACCCTACAATAATCTCTTCGTTTGTTCTCTGCTATTAGTGACTTTGGAGTGACTCTTTGTTGCACGTTGAGGGATTTTTATATGATCCAATTATGTTATCATTGTTGAGAGAACTTGCACTAGTGAAAGTATGAACCCTGGCCTTGTTTTGAAGCATTGCAATACCGTTTTCGCTCACTTTTATTACTTGTTACCTAGCTGTTTTTATAATTTCAGATTATAAGAACCTATATCTACCATCCATATTGCACTTGTATCACCATATCTTCGCCGAACTAGTGCACCTATACAATTTACCATTATATTGGGTGTGTTGGGGACACAAGAGACTCTTTGTTATTTGGTTGCAGGGTTGTTTGAGAGAGGCCATCTTCATCCTACGCCTCCCACGGATTGATAAACCTTAGGTCATCCACTTGACAAAAATTTACAACTGTCCTACAAACTGCTGCACTTGGAGTCCCAACAACGTCTACAAGAAGAAGGTTGCGTAGTAGACATCACTACTACATATATTTAGTCTACATGTGTGGTTGAATTGACAAATCAACTGCTAGTACTTGCAAATATTCTTCGGCTCCCCTTCTGTCGAATCAATAAATTTGGGTCGAATACTCTACCCTCAAACACTGTTGCGCCCCCTATACTTGTGGGTTATCAGACACCCTCACATGGGCCGATGTATATTTTGGCCTGATATCAACCCATGAAATATTGGGCACAATTCAGGCCCAATCTACTTTCATCCTGTTAAAAGCCCATTGTATTTTGTGGCCAATTAAGACTCGCGGTTACACGGCCTATTATAGGCCCGAACCTACTTGGGGCTACTTTTCGTTTAGGCCTCCTAATGGCCCGTGATGATTATGGGCCCCTGAAGCCCAATATGGGCCGAATAATTGTTTCAGCACATATATAGCGAGAGGATGGACGCCCATTTTCCTTCGCTTAATTTCTTATATTGATGACGAGCTAATAACTTTTTGGCCATTTGGCCTCTGTCGAAGCTTACAGTTACTAAGAACAGACCTAGAGTATAATATAAAGAAATTATAGCATATTACATCCACAAGGCATTAAACTTCGTCACCAGTGATAATATAGCGCAACTAGACAGCATATTACATACATCGGGCACCAAAGGTCGCCACCAGTGAAAATAAACACGTAAAAAAAATAATATACAGAACCAACAACACTTCAACACAATTCAATAAATGCTAGCCTGCCTGGGAGATGTTGCGCAAGCATCTCAGCAAGCTGATGAGACTGCGCATGTCCTCCATCTCGAGCTGCTTAGCAATAATGTACATACTTGTGTTCTCTGCAATCTTCCTTAGAGATTGGACTTCGAGCCGGAGCTGAGCCGAACCATGTCTTTCCGCTTGAAGTTGAGACTGAAGAAGTCGAACTGATTTAGGTAGTGACTTGATCGAGCTTGTGTCACTACTATTGGCGAGTATCTTGGCCACTACATCAAGACATGACTTTGGGGTTGTCTCACTATCTCAGATGTTTTGCCTTCTTCCCTACAATATATTTTAGGGTTTGTCTCACTATCTCTGTGGCAGTTTTTCCTGGTGTCAAAGATATCACTCTGAAAGAGAAACAAGCAGCCATATAATAGGTTTTGCATCTATAAGCATCAATGGTCAATGTGCTATCAGTTTATCCCATTTCTTATTAGCAAATAAAGAGTCACGTTTAAGAATAGCATTAACATAATATGACATTGTTCATAGTTAAGACATGGCAGGAATGACATTGTGGAGGAGTGTGCAGCTTCACCACACCACTGGATTATAGATCAAGAACACAAGCATACATAAAGTGCTAATGAATATCACTAGCTCTACTTAGTTTAGTGTACACTAGCAAAAGGGCCCGTGCGTTGCAACGGGAGAAAAAAACCATTATCTTTAAAGACCATGACAACATTTTGCTGCTTCACCGATAACATTTTGGCGAACATTTTCTTCAATTCACTTAACATTTTTTAATACACGAACTTTTTCTAAGACTCATGAACATTTTTTTATTTCCCAAACTTTTTTTCCAAAATTGCGAATATTTTTTGAATATGCAAACATTTTATGCATATTTTTGAATCCACAAAGATGTTATGATTTACAAAATTTTAGTCTTAAAGTCATATTATTTGGAATTTTCAGCTCAATCAGAATATATTTGAGTGGATATTTTTCTTTTCTATTCTATTTTATTTTGGGAAATTGAGAATTTTTTCAGCAATGCTCAGTGCTCCCAAGACCTAACCGGCCGAACCGGCCGAACAACTTTAAGGATAGCATTAGCCACAGAGATGTGATGCCCCAAAGGCGTCGATAAAGTCGCTTCGGTGCTTGCAGTGCGGTTGATTGGCCACAGAAAGAACACTTGTAGCAACCCGCCATAGGTAGCTTTGCAGAATGAGATTCTATATTAGCTTTCGTGTGGTTTCAGGATGCATGTTTAGCTTGCCATCATTTGTTAATTAGAAAAGTTGCTATTCTAAACATCGTGGCACATAGATTTCTGTATGGTGTAATTGTCTCTCCAAAGACCTGGACTCATTGATATTCAAAGACCTGTGAGATGATGGTGTTCTGTTCGGGACAAATCTTGCTTTTAATCAGTTAGAATCCGTGTTAGGGCTAGATATTTTGAACTGGCACATGGAGCAATAATCCTGTCCATTTTCATTTATCCTGCAATGGAAAAAGGAACATAACGGGTATTGATAATGGCAGGAATGGGCATTTATTTTGAACAACGCATGCGCTGTACGAAGGCGTGGTTTACATGTGCTACCACTGTGCAAAAAAGAGTAATACGGTGCCGTGTAAAACGCCTATTAAAATAGAAGAAAAAAACACCACCGCACCACACGCACCCCACATCCATCTCCACCTGCCACGATTCCTCTCACCTGCCACGATTCCTCCCACCAGCCCCCACCTCCCTCCTCCTCTGGCGTATCTCCCCCAGATCCATCTTCTGCCTTTTTCAGGGTGCCGCGCCGCCCCACTCCCACCGGCACCGCGGCCTCCTCCTCCACCCGGCTTCTTTCCCCATCGGCACCGTGGCCTCCTCTCCCGCCCGGCTTCTTCCCCACCAGCATGGCGGCCTCCTCTCCCGCCCAGCTTCTTCCCCGCTAGCACGGGGGCCTCCTCTCATGCCCGGCTTCATCCCCGCCGGCATGCGACCTCCTCCCCCATCCGGCTTCTTCCCTCGCCGGCACCACGACCTCCTCCCCGGCGTCACCGCGAACCCGGTCGTGCGCCACCTGGGGAGCGACCACCCCTGCTCCGGCGCCTCCGACCTCGTGTGTGCTTCCCCTCGCCGTCGCATCTGGTGCAGCCACCACTCTATACCTCCCTTCCCCAGCCAAGATCCGCCTCCCCCACGGCACGGGCATCAACTTCGCCACCATCGACCTTCACGAGTGCGATCTCGCCTGCTCTCCTGCCCCCTTCGTCGCCTACCCCACGCCGTGCGCATGCGGGCGCGCAATCCGTCGCCGCGGCAGCCACCAATTTCTGGAGTGACGCGCCACGGACAGACCAACAGCGGCGTCCCGGCCCCGATCCGGTGACCGGCCCTTCCCTCCCTCCTTCCATGCCACGCGACACATACACGCGCACCTGCCACTGCCAGGGCACCAGCTCGCCCCCCGCTGGCCCTTCCCTTCCTTCCATCTCTGTCCCTCTTGCGTCGCCTCCTCTGGCCACCATCGTATCAGCTGAGCACCCCCGCGCCCGGGGCAAACATTGCCGCCGGCGAGCTCCTCCTGTGCGCATCCCCTTTCTTTTCTCTGCAGGGGTGTTTTTGCAAAACGAAGCATTTCTCTTAGATTCCAACTTAAAATAGGAGTGCCTGTTAATTTCTTATAAACCGAGGGACTTCTGTGCAAAATTGCTAGCGACAACGGATGACAGAAACCCAATTTTCTTTATTATTAGGTAAAGATGGTATGAACAAGAAACTTGGTTGTACAACTAAAAACAGAAGTTGAGAAGGATAAAGTTATGTTTATGAACTTCTTCATAACAAACTTTAAACATGCAATTTGAGCAAACGCCAAAAATAAACAGCAGTTGCAGTCCTGCCTATCCAAATATACACAACAAAGTTTGAAGGCTTGAGAAGGACAAATTTATGTTAGTAGTTACGACCGGCTCTATAAAGCCCTTGTCCTTGTTGATGGGGCGCAACTCAAGAAGTTTACCACATACTTTTCTTAATAAGCATTTCCTTTATTCTACATTTTATTAAGACAAATATATATGTGATCATATTGGAACAAATGGAGGATATTTAATATAAGATGCAGAGTGATGCTACATAATCAACTAGTTATAAATGTAAGTAAAACGATAAAGGCAAAAGGTACTGACAAAGAGCAATACATAGCTAAACTTTTTCAGTAGAATTGGTTTTATTCAACATTTTGGCAAGAATAAATATAGATATGATAATGTGTAGAAAATGAAGGGGAAGGAAAAATAAGCTACAAAATGATGGTACATGAACAAGTAGTTGTCAGTATCAGTACTATGATGAAGGACAATAAGTACTTACAAGAACAATGCAGAGCTAAACTTCTTCATAAGCATTGGGTTTATTCTACATTAATGTAAGAATTAGTATAGATATGATAATTTGGAGCGAACAGTGGATAATCAAGTGATGATGCACACTGATGTCACATAATCAACCAGGTATGAATGTAAGTACAGTGATACAGGACAACAGGTACTAACAAGAGCAAAGCTACGAGCATCATAGTTGGGATATCATGTCATCCATTTCAAACTGGTATTCTTATTCGCCACCAGGACCCCTTCCTCTCCGTTGTCTCCTTCGCTCCTTTCCCCGTCTCATTGGACATTGATCTTGGCAAGCCGGATGCTGACACCACTACTGTCTCCTCGCCTGCCGCAGCAGGACCACCGGCGACCATCATTGTCACCTCTCCCTCCTCCTCAGCAATCCCCTCTCCCTGTCCCATGTCTGCACCGACGCTGACAGCCGCAGGTACATCACCGATGCAGTATGTTCCCGGTGCCTCTTCTGTCTCTTCCTATGTTGCAGCGGTCCAATCGACCACCTACTTCTATTGCTACCACCTCCCCCTCCTCACCATGTCATCCGTCCCTTCCCCTTATCCACCAATGCTGACCGCTGCAAGTACGACGCCAGCTACGAGCTGCTCTCAGCAGCGGTGCCGCCACTTGCTACTTCTTATCCTTCCTTCCGACTTACTATGCATGGCTACTGCCCCTCCTTCACAATCCTTGTCATGCCCACCCATGCTGCCTTACAGATATAAATTTTTAATCACCCAAAATGAAATATGTGTGCTTAGGACGAAGTCTCTAGAAACCACTCTTTACATATATCAAATTTTTTGTGACCGATTGCATACCTCGGTGGGACCGAAATTATTGCAATGGGCAACAGAGAGTTTGCAAGCCCATCTCGGTGAGACTGAGATCCCATCGGTGAGACCGACTTGATTAGGGTTTCTGGCAGTGGCTATGTCAAGAGAACTCGATGGCGCCGGATAGAAAGATTCGGTAGGGCCGAGTTTGACTTTTGGTTTGGGACATATGTGGATGTGAGGAAGTGGTTGAGGGCTTTAGAGCATATCACTAAGCACTTTGAGCAAGCAAGCCATTAAGCAATACCTCATCCCTTCTTAATAGTATTGGCTTTCCTATGGACTCAGTGTGATCTTGGATCACTAAAAGTAAAATGTAGAGTCTTGTGCTTTGAGATTGAGCCAATCCTTTGTCCTTAGCATCTTGAAGGGGTTCCACATCCTCTAGTCCACGCCATTCATTGTTGAACTAACTTATCTGAAACATACTAGGTAAGAGTATTAGTCCAACAAGAGATATGTTGACATTAATTACCAAAATCACCCAGGGAGCACTTGTGCTTTCATGGTCACAACAATATTCAGATTGAATAGACTTCGCCTTCTAATATCCTTTGTCAAGGACCAAGGTATTGGTGATTCTTCTTACTTGAGCAACTCCTATGTGATGTTGCTAATGAATGCAACTATACCAGTTATCATTTTTCTGCAACATTAGCTATTTTAGAAATGAATCACAAGAGCAACATGAAAATATGAACACACGTGCCATTGTTACCGCTAGGGGGGAATATACCTGAATATCATGAAGGCCACAGATTCTGTTGAAGTTCTTTAGTATACCAAAAAATTACTAATTATTCCAATATGTCGGATTCATCATGTACTACTATTGGACAATGATAACATTTTTATTTGGCATAGTTGACATGAAAATTGGAAGTTGTGAGTCATCGTATGGTTCTATTTCTGGACTGTAAAGCAATATTTAGTTTACTACATTCAGAGCAAACAAAAGAAACCACAAGAGGACCAAGACTGGGATGACATGTAGAGAGTGAGTACTGAGTACCCCAATGGATATAGACATGTCCCCAAAGGTAAATATGTGCAATGAATTCAAGGATTTCCTTCCCTTAGATGTCTTGCTCCCCATGAATCTAGCATGGGATACTGGGAGAAGATAGGGAATAGAAAATCAGAGAAAAGAAAAGAAACAGAGCTAATGCAAACAATCAAATATGAACATGTCTTTCCCCTCTTAAAGACATGTGACTTCTCTCCTCTTGAACACAAAGCATCTGGAGCCTTTTGAAGTGATACTCCTGTCTCCTTGTAGAAGAACTCTCTCCCCCTGAGTATTCTATCCCCCTATAGAAATGAATAAACTTTGATGTGATCTCTCTCTCCCCCTTTAACACCAGTTTCCAAGAAGGGTTCTTCTGGATTTTTGTTACAAATGGGTTTGGTCCTTGAGTCACAGAAGAAAGCAGCAAGTCAAATGTGATGCTGGTAGAGGACAAGAATCATTGGGTGGAGCTAGATCAAAAAGAATGCAGGAACAAGTGGCAAGCTATCTTTCCTGAAGTGAAATCGGTGGCACCGAGTTGTGTGCTTCGGTTGCACCGAAAGAATTCGGTTGGACCGAAAGCAACAGGCCGGTGGGACCGAGTTCATCACAGAGAAAACACTTGTCACCTCAGCTCACTAGTCAAGTAAGATCTCACAAGGATTTGCAAGGAATTAACTGAAAGATTTGCAAAGAATTTGAAGCAGGGAATGCCGAACAAAAAGAAACAGAAAAGAAATCTAGATGAAGTTTTTTTTGAAAGGGGAAACAAATATGCATGAGACAAATGCAAGAGCACAGAAAAGAACACAAGAGAACTTCATCTAGAATTGGTCAGCGACAATGTCACCTATGTTAGAGTATATTGACTTAGGAGTCAAGTGAGATCACTTGATCATAGGTCATACTCATCGTTTAAACTCAAAATGGGGTTACCATTTTTCGTTTCAGCATTTTGATGTATTCACATCTTGTTGAGTTGCTTTGACTCATGACTTGGAGTAAAGCTTCTCTAAGATGGAATAACATACCTCGGGTGGTGGTGTTGATCATGATCGTGTAGTTGAACTTGTGTGGGTTGCTCAAGGTTGATGTAGCTCATCAAGAGTTTGGAGATCCACTTGGAATTTGAGTTTATCTACATACATGAGTTAGTCTTGCAAGGAAGAGCACTTGTGTATCCAAAATGACAATCATGAAACTCAATATAGAATCTATCAAAGGATATGTTTGAAGGGTTTCGTGCTTCCTTGTCTTCAACCACCATTGTGTAGAGACTTGGTGATGTAGAAATTTGCTCAACATGTGAGTGGGTTGCAATCTCATAGATTTAGATTCATCCAAGTACCTACAAGTTTTAGATGACATGCAAGGGTGCAAATATATCCAAGACATATGAATAGCAACATGAAAGAAAAAATCAAGGAATAGTCAAAGGCTCATGCCTTGCATGTATCCAAATGGAGTTCCTACTCCAAGTTTGAAGCATCAATGATATTCAATTCACCTCTCAAACGGCAAAAGACTTTCCCATCAAGCGGTTTGGTGAATATATCCACTAATTGCTTATCGGTGCGAACATGCTTAAGATTAATTTCCCCTTTAGCAACGTGATCTCGAATGAAATGATGACGAACTTCAATATGCTTAGTTTGAGAGTGTTGCACGGGATTGTGAGCAATCTTTATAGCACTTTCATTGTCACAAAGCAATGGAACATGTTTCACATATATCCCATAATCCTTGAGAGTTTGGGTCATCCAAAGTAATTGAGCAAAACATGAACCAGCGGCAATGTATTCCGCTTCGGCGGTGGATAAGGATACCGAGTTTTGTTTCTTGGAGGACCAAGACACAAGAGATCTACCAAGAAATTGAAAAGTACCCGAAGTAGACTTTCTATCAACCTTGTCTCTGGCATAGTCCGAATCGGAGTAACCAACAAGATCGAAAGAAGACCTCTTAGGATACCAAATGCCAAAATTTGGTGTGTGTATTAAGTATCTCACTATCTTTTTCACAGCCTTAAGATGACATTCTTTAGGGGCCGCTTGATATCGTGCACACATGTACGCACTTAGAATAATATCGGGACGAGAGGCACATAGATATAACAATGAACCAATCATGGAGCGGTAAACCTTTTGATCAACCGGTTCACCATCTTTGGTCAAAACAAGATGTCCACTAGTAGGCATGGGTG
Source organism: Triticum timopheevii (assembly GCA_963921465.1). NCBI lineage: Eukaryota > Viridiplantae > Streptophyta > Magnoliopsida > Poales > Poaceae > Triticum > Triticum timopheevii. The sequence goes on along the minus strand of OY997274.1, from coordinate 280,199,237 downwards.
TAGTCATACCTTTGCATTCTTGCATATTGAACTTCTTGAATAAGTCCTTGGTGTAGTTTGTTTGAGAGACAAAGGTACCTTCCTTAGTTTGCTTGATTTGCAAACGAGAAAGAATTTGAGTTCACTCATCATGGACATCTCAAACTTCTTCGACATTAGCTTTCCAAATTTCTCACCGAAGTGAGGGTTAGACGAACCAAATATAATATCATCAACATAGATTTGGCACACAAATAGTTCTCCATTAACCCTTTTAGTAAAAAGAGTAGAATCAAAATTTCCAATTTCAAAGCCTTTTTCAATAAGGAACTTGGTCAAGCATTTATACCACGCTCTAGGAGCTTGTTTAAGACCATAAAGAGCTTTGTGAAGTTTGTAAACATGATTACGTTTCTTAGGATTGACAAAGCCGGGAGGTTACTTAACATAAACTTCCTCCTCTATTTCACCATTTAGAAACGCACTTTTAATGCCCATTTGGTACAATGTGATATCATGGTGATTAGCATAAGCAAGTAAGATGTGAATGGACTCAAGTCTAGCAACAGGGGCATAAGTCTCACCATAGTCCATACCTTCAACTGGAGTGTAGCCTTGGGCGACGAGACGTGCTTTGTTGCGAACTACTTGTCCATCTTCATCTTGCTTGTTGCAAAACACCCATTTGGTACCAATGATGTTGTGGTTGTTGTCGCAACCAATGTCCAAACTTGATTTCTCTCAAAGTTGTGTAGCTCTTCATGCATGGCGTTTATCCAATTCGGATCTTCCAATGCTTCTTCAACCTTCATAGGTTCAATGCTAGAGATGAATGAATAATGTTCACAAAAGTTAGCCAAACGAGTTTTAGAGCGAGTCATTCTCCCGGTTTGGCTATCATTGTAGATTTGCTCGACGGGATGGTCTTTGGCGACTCTTGCTCGAACTCGTGGAAGCTTTTGCTTGGATCTGGGTGGAACATCTTCATCATCTTGTTATTCTTCTTGGCCCTTCTTCATTGTTGACATTGTTGTTCTCTTGTCATGGTGGATAAGGAGGTTGTTGATGTTTGTCTTGGTGTACTTCCTCGTTTTCTTCATCTTGGTGTGTCCCACTTGTGGATGCTTCCGTATCAACTCTTGGTTCACCTTGTCGTGAGGTGGAAGCTTCCACTTGGACGGACGAGGTACTCTCCTTCACCTCCGTTGGACGAATCTTGCCAATAGACAAGTCTTGGATTACTTCTGAAGGGTCTTTATCTCCTACATCAATTGGCAATTGCTCTACTTGTGAGCCGTTAGATTCATCAAACTTCACATCTACCATCTCTTAAACCTTTCGGGTGAAATTATTGTAGACACGGTAAGTGTGAGAGTTTGAGCCATAACCAAGTAGGAAACCTTCATGAGATTTAGGAGCGAATTTAGAACGATGATGCTTATCAAGAATGTAGCACTTTGAGCCGAATACTCGAAAGTATCCAACTTGGGGTTTGTTACCGGTGAGGAGATCGTATGCCGTCTTGCCGAGTAGCTTGTGAAGATACAAGCGATTTTTTGCATGACAAGCCGTCTCAACCGCTTTCACCCAAAAGTGCATCGGCGTCTTGTACTCATCAAGCATCATTCTCGCCATTTCGATGAGCGTCCGGTTCTTCCTCTCAACAACTCCATTTTGTTGAGATGTGTACGTAGCTAAGAACTCATGTGAAATCCCTTCTTCATCAAGAAAGGTGTCCACATTTGCGTTCTTGAACTCCGTTCCGTTGTCGCTGCGAACCTTCTTTATCTTCACTTCAAATTGATTTTGGGCCTTCCTAGCGAAGTTTTTGAGATCTTTTGGACCTGCGATTTATCATCGAGAAAGAACACCCACGTAAATCTTGAAAAATCATCAACTATAACTAGACCAAAAGAATTTCCACCGAGACTTTTGTAGGCATTGGGACCGAAAAGATCCATGTGAAGTAGCTCGAGCGACCTCCTTGTGGTCATGATGTTCTTCAAGGGATGCCTTCCTCCAACTTGTTTACCTGCTTGATAAGCACTGCAAAGTCTATCCTTATCAAATATGACATCATTAACGCCGAGGATATGATTACCTTTAGTAAGCTTGTCAAGGTTTCGCATGCCCACATGACCTAACCGTCTATGCCACAACCAACCTTTAGAGGATTTAGCAATTAAGCAAGTTCTAGGTTGAGCCTTTTTAGTGAAATCAACAATGTAAAGATCACCTCTACGTATACCGGTAAAGACCATTTTATGATTGTATCTACAAAACACTTGGCAATCTACTTCAGTAAATAGGACATTGAAACCGAAATCAGCAAGTCTAGATACTGAAAGTAAATTGTACCCAAGAGATTCAACGAGCATGACATTTTGTATGGAGCTATCATGTGAGATGGCCACCTTACTGAGGCCAACCACCTTACCCTTTGAGTTGTCGCCAAAAGTGACATACTTTCGAGGGTCGTCGTTTTCAGCAAGCTCACGAAACATATCTTTATCTCCGGTCATGTGATCGGTACATCCACTATCAAGAACCCATTCCTTTCCTCCTGCCATGTATCCCTGAAGATTTTCCATAAGACCAAAGTGTCTCATTGCATTGTCAAGATCAAAGTCACTATCATCATCCTCATCATAGTATCCATGTTCAACATCGTTATGTGATGGATCAATTCATAGAGAGGGTGATTCATTAGAATGAGTTTAACAATGATCTACTTTATGAATTCTAATAGCTTCGGAAATAATATTGCTAATAATTCCAACATCTCCTTTGGCAAGCATAAGATTTGTAAGCTCAAATAGACAATCACCAAACTTAGGGTCATTGGAATTCATCTTACTCAAGGCAATAGACTTATGGAGAATTTCATCTAGATTTTGCAAGGAATAATTTGGAAAACGTTCCTCAAGAAATTTCCGTATGGTGTAGGCACACTTAAGAGTAGGCAAGCAACCTATCAAGTTTCTAGGCAAGCCTCTAGTGATAAGATCAACAGTTCTAAGATTGCGAATCATGTCAATTGCATCATCAAGGGTAGGATGCATAAGATCAATATGAGGTGCAAAAGGGCTAGTAATGTACTTGTTCAAATGATATTCATTGAAAATCACAAGCATCTCATTTTTCCACTCATGAAAATACTCTCCATCAATTATAGGCACTCTATGTCTAAGACTCCCCAAACTAGACTCATCCATCTTCCTCCAATGGTGTTTAAAACAAAGCAATGGAGACCAAAGCTCTGATACCAATTGAAAGGATCAAGAAGAGGTGTCTAGAGGAGGGGTGAATAGACTCTAAGTAAGCAAAGTTGTAGTTTTTAATCTCTTTAAGTTGAAGTGGAGTTTGGCACAAGTTTTAACATGAACAATACATATCAAGCAAGCATGACAAGAGTATATGAGCAGCGGAAAGTAAAGCATGCAAATTGCAAGAATGTAAAGGGATGGGATTAGAGTGTACAAACACAATTTGGAGACACGGAGATTTTTTATCCATGGTTCCGATAGGTGGTGCTATCGTACATCCACGTTGACGGAGACTTCAACCCATGAAGGGTAACGGTTGCGCGAGTCCACGGAGGGCTCCACCCACGAAGGGTCCACGAGGAAGCAACCTTGTCTATCCCACCATGGCCGTCGCCCATGAAGGACATGCCTCACTCGGGTAGATCTTCACGAAGTAGGCGATCTCCTTGCCCTTACAAACTCCTTGGTTCAACTCCACAATCTTGACGGAGGCTCCCAAGTGACATCTAGCCAATCTAGGAGACACCACTGTCCAAGAAGTAACAAATGGTGTGTTGATGATGAACTCCTTGCTCTTGTGCTTCAAATGATAGTCTCCCCAACACTCAACTCTCTCTCACAGGATTTGGATTTGGTGGAAAGAAGATTTGAGTGGAAAGCAACTTGGGGAAGGCTGGAGATCAAGATTTATGTGGTAGGAATGGAATATCTTGACCTCAACACAAGTGTAGGTGGTTCTCTCTCAGAAAATGTCTGTTGGAAGTGTAGGCATGTTCTGATGGCTCTCTCCACAAATGAAGAGTGGGTGGATGGGTATATATAGCCTCCACACAAAATCTAACCGTTACACACAACTTACCAAACTCAGTGGGACCGAATCGTGAAACTCGGTCAGACAGATTTAGTTCATAATGTGACCGTTAGGCATTTCGGTGGCACCGATATGATCAACTCGGTAGGACCGATGTGCTGGGGTTAGGGTAAAGCCTCAACTCGGTTTGACCGATTACACAAACTCGGTGGGACCGATTTGAGTGATAAGCGAAATAGAGAGTTGGCCAGGCAAACTCGATGGGACCGATTGCATACCTTGGTGGGACCGAAATTATTGCAATAGGCAATAGAGAGTTTGCAAGCCCATCTCGGTGAGACCAAGATCCCATCGCTGAGACCGACTTGATTAGGGTTTCTGGCAGTGGCTATGTCAAAAGAACTCGGTGGCGCCGGATAGAAAGATTCGGTAGGGACGAGTTTGACTTTTGGTTTGGGACATATGTGGATGTGAGAAAGTGGTTGAGGGCTTTGGAGCATATCACTAAGCACTTTGATCAAGCAAGCCATTAAGCAACACCTCATCCCTTCTTAATAGTATTGGCTTTCCTATGGACTCAATGTGATCTTGGATCACTAAAAGTTAAATGTAGAGTCTTGTGCTTTGAGCTTGAGCCAATCCTTTGTCCTTAGCATCTTGAAGGGGTTCCACATCCTCTAGTCCATGCCAATCCATTGTTGAACTTATCTGAAACATAGGTAAGAGTATTAGTCCAACAAGAGATATGTTGACATTAATTACCAAAATCACCCAGGGAGCACTTGTGCTTTCAATCTCCCCCTTTTTGGTAATTGATGACAACATACATCAAAGCTTTAGATAAAGATATAGAGAATAACAAGTAAAGCTTTGGAAAGACATGTAACATGCGTAGGCTCCCCCTACATGTATGCATTCATGTAAATATGGAATATAGGAGCACGTGAATGCATAAGCATGACAGAGTAAGCAATGTGTTACATGTATCTTGGTTGTATGCATCAGAGCAAATGATGTGAATATAGGAAATGTACCTTCATGCTCATGAGTTCTTCTTGCAAATAGTATGTACATCGGCAAGAAATCCTCATACACATGCCTATGATGCATATACTTACCTTGTGGTCTTGAGTTGGCTTCGAAAGGAATGGACCTGCGTAAACAAGGTTAGATAACACAGATACACCTACTAGCTAGAGCAAACAAAAGAAACCACAAGAGTACCAAGACTGGGATGACATGTAGAGAGTGAGTACTGAGTACCCCATTGGATATAGACATGTCCCCAAAGGTAAATATGTGCAATGAATTCAAGGATTTCCTTCCCTTAGATGTCTTGCTCCCCCTGAATCTAACATGGGATACTGGGAGAAGATAGGGAACAGAAAATCAGAGAAAAGAAAAGAAACAGAGCTAATGCAAACAATCAAATACGAACATGCCTTTCCCTCTTAAAGACATGTGACTTCTCTCCTCTTGAACACAAAGCATCTGGGGTCTTTTGAAGTGATACTCCTGTCTCCTTGTAGAAGAACTCTCTCCCCCTTGAGTATTCTCTCCCCCTATAGAAATGATTAAGCTTTGATGTGATCTCTCTCTCCCCCTTTGACATCAATTTCCAAGAAGGGTTCTTCTGGATTTTTGTTATGAATGGGTTTGTTCCTTGAGTCACAGAACAAAGCACCAAGTCGAATGTGATGCTGGTAGAGGACACGAATCATTGAGTGGAGATGGATCAAAAAGAATGCAGGAACAAGTGGCAAGCTGTCTTTCCTGCAGTGAAATCGGTGGCACCGAGTTGTGTGCTTCGGTTGCACTGAAAGCAACAGGCCGGTGTGACGGAGTTCATCACAGAGAAAACACTTGTCACCTCATCTCACTAGTCAAGTAAGATCTCACAAGGATTCGCAAGGAATTAACTGAAAGATTTGCAAAGAATTTGATGCAGGGAATGCAGAACAAAAAGAAACAGAAAATAAATCTAGATGAAGTTTTTTTTGAAAGGGGAAACAAATATGCATGAGACAAATGCAAGAGCACAGAAAATAACACAAGAGAACTTCATCTAGAATTGGTCAGCGACAATGTCACCTATGTTAGAGTATATTGACTTAGGAGTCAAGTGAGATCACTTGATCATAGGTCATACTCATCGTGTAAGCTCAAAATGGGGTTACCATTTTTTGTTTAAGCATTTTGATGTATTCACATCTTGTTGAGTTGCTTTGACTCATGACTTGGAGTAAAAGTTCTCTAAGATGGAATAACATACCTTGGGTGGTGGTGTTGATCATGATCATGTAGTTGAACTTGTGTGGGTTGCTCAAGGTTGATGTAGCTCATCAAGAGTTCGGAGCTCCACTTGGAATTTGAGTTCATCTACCTACATGAGTTAGTCTTGCAAGGAAGAGCACTTGTGTATCCAAAATGACAATCATGAAACTCAATATAGAATCTGTCAAAGGATATGTTTGAAGGGTTTCGTGCTTCCTTGTCTTCAACCACCATTGTGTAGAGACTTGGTGATGTAGAAATTTGCTCAACATGTCAGTGGTTTGCAATCTCATAGATTTAGATTCATCCAAGTACCTACAAGGGTTAGATGACATGCAAGGGTGCAAATATATCCAAGACATATGAGTAGCAACATGAAAGAAAAAATCAAGGAATCGTCAAAGGCTCATGCATTGCATGTATCCAAATGGAGTTCCTACTCCAAGTTTGAAGCATCAATGATATTCAATTCACCTCTCAAACGGCAAAAGACTTTCTCATCAAGCGGTTTGGTGAATATATCCGCTAATTGATTATCGATGCGAACATGCTTAAGATTAATGTCCCCTTTAGCAACGTGATCTTGAATGAAATGATGACGAACTTCAATATGCTTAGTTCGAGAGTGTTGCACGGGATTGTGAGCAATCTTGATAGCACTTTCATTGTCACAAAGCAATGGAACATGTTTCACATATATCCCATAATCCTTGAGAGTTTGGGTCATCCAAAGTAATTGAGCACAACATGAACCAGCAGAAATGTATTCCGCTTCGGCGGTGGATAAGGATACCGAGTTTTGTTTCTTGGAAGACCAAGACACAAGAGATCTACCAAGAAATTGACAAGTACCCGAAGTTGACTTTCTATCAACCTTGTCTCCGGCATAGTCCGAATCGGAGTAACCAACAAGATCGAAAAAAGACCTCTTAGGATACCAAAAGCCAAAAATTGGTGTGTGTATTAAGTATCTCACTATCCTTTTCACAGCCTTAAGATGACATTCTTTAGGGGCCGATTGATATCGTGCACACAAGCACACACTTAGCATAATATCGGGACGAGAGGCACATAGATATAACAATGAACCAATCATGGAGCGGTAAACCTTTTGATCAACCGGTTCACCATCTTTGGTCAAATCAAGATGTCCACTAGTAGGCATGGGTGTAGTCATACCTTTGCATTCTTGCATATTGAACTTCTTGAATAAGTCCTTGGTGTACTTTATTTGACAGACAAAGGTACCTTCCTTAGTTTTCTTGATTTGCAAACCAAGAAAGAATTTGAGTTCACTCATCATGGACATCTCAAACTTCTCCGACATTAGCTTTCCAAATTTCTCACTAAAGTGAGGGTTAGTCGAACCAAATATAATATCATCAACATAGATTTGACACACAAATAGTTCTCCATTAACCATTTTAGTAAAAAGAGTAGAACCAATTTTTCCAATTTCAAATCCTTTTTCAATAAGGAACTTGGTCAAGCATTTATACCACGCTCTAGGAGCTTGTTTAAGACCATAAAGAGCTTTGTGAAGTTTGTAAACATGATTAGGTTTCTTAGGATTGACAAAGCCGGGAGGTTGCTAAACATAAACTTCCTCCTCTATTTCACCATTTAGAAAAGCACTTTAAATGTCCATTTGGTACAAGGTGATATCATGGTGATTAGCATAGGCAAGTAAGATGCGAATGGACTCAAGTCTAGCAACGGGGGCATATGTCTCACCATAGTCCATACCTTCAACTTGAGTGTAGCCTTGGGAGACGAGACGTTCTTTGTTGCGAACTACTTGTCCATCTTCATCTTGCTTGTTGCAAAACACCCATTTGGTACCAATGATGTTGTGGTTGTTGTCGGGCTTCTCAACCAATGTCCAAACTTGATTTCTCTCAAAGTTGTGTAGCTCTTCATGCATGGTGTTTATCCAATCCGGATCTTCCAATGCTTCTTCAACCTTCATAGGTTCAATGCTAGAGATGAATGAATAATGTTCACAAAAGTTAGCCAAACGAGTTTTAGAGCGAGTGATTCTCCCGGTTTGGATATCATTGTAGATTTGCTCGACGGTTTGGTCTTTGGCGACTCTTGCTCAAACTCGTGGAAGCTTTTGCTTGGATCTGGGTGGAACATCTTCTTCATCTTGTTCTTCTTCTTGGCCTTCTTCATTGTTGACGTTGTTGTTCTCTTATCGTGGTGGATAAGGAGGTTGTTGATGTTCGTCTTGGTGTACTTCCTCGTCTTCTTCGTCTTGGTGTGTCCCACTTGTGGATGCTTCTGCATCAACTCTTGGTTCACCTTGTCGTGAGGTGGAAGCTTCCACCTGGACGGATGAGGTACTCTCCTTCACCTCCGTTGGACGAATATTGCCAATAGAAAAGTCTTGGATTGCTTCCGAAGGGTCTTTATATCCTACATCAATTGGCAATTGCTCTACTTGCAAGTCGTTAGATTCATCAAATTTCACATCTACCGTCTCTTCAACCTTTCGAGTGAAATTATTGTAGACACGGTAAGTGTGAGAGTTTGAGCCATAACCAAGTAGGAAACCTTCATGAGATTTAGGAGCAAATTTAGAACGACGATGCTTATCAAGAATGTAGCACTTTGAGCCGAATACTCGAAAGTATCCAACTTGGGGTTTGTTACCGGTGAGGAGCTCATATGCCGTCTTTCCGAGTAGCTTGTGAAGATACAGGCGATTTGTTGCATGACAAGTTGTCTCAACCGCTTCCGCCCAAAAGTGCTTCGGCGTCTTGTAGTCATCAAGCATTGTTCTCGCCATTTAGATGAGCGTCCGGTTCTTCCTCTCAACAACTCCATTTTGTTGAGGTGTGTACGTAGCCGAGAACTCATGTGGAATCCCTTCTTCATCAAGAAAGGTGTCCACATTTGCGTTCTTGACTCCGTTCCGTTGTCGATGCGAACCTTCTTGATCTTCACTTCAAATTGATTTTGGGCCTTCCTAGCGAAGTTTTTGAAGATCTTTTGGACCTGCGATTTATCATCGAGAAAGAACACCCACGTAAATCTTGAAAAATCATCAACTATAACTAGACCAAAAGAATTTCCACCGAGACTTTTGTAGGCATTGGGAACGAAAAGATCCATGTGAAGTAGCTCGAGCGGCCTCCTTGTGGTCATGGTGTTCTTCACGGGATGCCTTCCTCCAACCTATTTACCTGCTTGACAAGCACTGCAAAGTCTATCCTTATCAAATATGACATCGTTAACGCCGAGGATATGCTTACCTTTAATAAGCTTGTCAAGGTTTCGCATGCCCACATGACCTAACCGTCTATGCCACAACCAACCTTTAGAAGATTTAGCAATTAAGAAAGTTCTAGGTTGAGCCTTTTTAGTGAAATCAACAATGTAAAGATCACCTCTACGTATACCGGTAAAGACCATTTTATGATTGTCTCTACAAAACACTTGCCAATCTACTTCAGTAAATAGGACATTGAAACCGAAATCAGCAAGTCTAGATACTGAAAGTAAATTGTACCCAAGAGATTCAACGAGCATGACATTTCGTATGGATCTATCATGTGAGATGGCCACCTTACCGAGGCCAACCACCTTACCCTTTGAGTTGTCGCCAAAAGTAACATACTTTCGAGGGCCGTCGTTTTAAACAAGCTCACGAAACATATCTTTATCCCCGGTCATGTGATCAGTACATCCACTATCAAGAACCCATTCCTTTCCTCCTGCCATGTATCCCCGAAGATTTGCCATAAGACCAAAGTGTCTCATTTCATCGTCAAGATCAAACTCACTATCATCATCCTCATAATAGTATCCATGTTCAACATCATCATGTGATGGATCAATTCATAGAGAGGGTGATTCACTAGAATGAGTTTGACAATGGTCTTCTTTATGAATTCTAATAGCTTCCGAAATAATATCGCTAATAATTCCAACATCTCCTTTGGCACGCATAAGATTTGTAAGCTCAAATAGACAATCACCAAACTTAGGGTCATTGGAATTCATCTTACTCAAGACAATAGACTTATGGAGAATTTCATCTAGATTTTGCAAGGAATAATTTGGAAAACATTCCTCAAGAAATTTCCATATGGTGTAGGCACACTTAAGAGTAGGCAAGCAACCTATCAAGTTTCTAGGCAAGCCTCTAGTGATAAGATCAACAGTTCTAAGATTGTGAATCATGTCAATTGACTCATCAAGGGTAGTATGCATAGGATCAATATGAGGTGCACAAGGGCTAGTAATGTACTTGTTCAAATGATATTCATTGAAAATCACAAGCATCTCATTTTCCACTCATGAAAATACTCTCCATCAAGTATAGGCACTCTATGTCTAAGACACCCCAAAGTAGACTCATCCATCTTCCTCAAATGGTGTTTAAACCAAAGCAATGGAGACCAAAGCTTTGATACCAATTGAAAGGATCAAGAAGAGGTGTCTAGAGGAGGGGTGAATAGACTCTAAGTAAGCAAAGTTGCAGTTTTTAATCTCTTTAAGTTGAAGTGGAGTTTGGCACAAGTTTTAACATTCACAATACATATCAAGCAAGCATGACAAGAGTATATGAGCAGCAGAAAGTAAAGCATGCAAATTGCAAGAATGTAAAGGGATGGGATTGGAGTGTGCAAACGCAATTTGGAGACAGGGAGATTTTTTATCCGTGGTTCCAATAGGTGGCGCTATCGTACATCCATGTTGATGGAGACTTCAACCCACGAAGGGTAACGGTTGCACGAGCCACAGAGGGCTCCACCCATGAAGGGTCCACGAAGAAGCAACCTTGTCTATCCCACCATGGCCATCGCCCACGAAGGACTTGCCTCACTCGGGTAGATCTTCACGAAGTAGGTGATCTCGTTGACCTTACAAACTCCTTGGTTCAACTCCACAATCTTGACGGAGGCTCCCAAGTGACACCTAGCCAATCTAGGAGACACCACTCTCCAAGAAGTAACAAATGGTGTGTTGATGATGAACTCCTTGCTCTTGTGCTTCAAATGATAGTCTCCCCAACACTCAACTCTCTCTCACAGGATTTGCATTTGGTGGAAAGAAGATTTGAGTGGAAAGCAACTTGGGGAAGGCTAAAGATCAAGATTTACGTGGTAGGAATGGAATATCTTGACCTCAACACAAGTGTAGGTGGTTCTCTCTCAGAAAAAGTATGTTGGAAGTGTAGGCATGTTCTGATGGCTCTCTCCACAAATGAAGAGTGGGTGCATGGGTATATATAGCCTCCACACAAAATCTAACCGTTACACACAACTTACCAAACTCGGTGGGACTGAATCGTGAAACTCGGTCAGACCGATTTAGTTCATAATGTGACCGTTAGGCATTTCGGTGGGACCGATATGATCAACTCGGTAGGACCGATGTGCTGGGGTTAGGGTAAAGCCTCAACTCGGTTTGACCGATTACACAAACTCGGTTGGACCGATTTGAGTAATAAGCGAAATAGAGAGTTGGCCAGGCAAACTCGGTGGGACCGATTGCATACCTCAGTGGGACCGAAATTATTGCAATAGGCAACAGAGAGTTTGCAAGCCCATCTAGGTGAGACCGAGATCCCATCAGTGAGACCGACTTAATTAGGGTTTCTGGCAGTGGCTATGTCAAGAGAACTTGGTGGCGCCGGATAGAAAGATTCAGTAGGGCCAAGTTTGACTTTTGGTTTGGGACATATGTGGATGTGAGAAAGTGGTTGAGGGCTTTGGAGCATATCACTAAGCACTTTGAGCAAGCAAGCCATTAATCAACACCTCATCCCTTCTTAACAGTATTGGCTTTCTTATGGACTCAATGTGATCTTGGATCACTAAAAGTAAAATGTAGAGTCTTGTGCTTTGAGCTTGAGCCAATCCTTTGTCCTTAGCATCTTGAAGGGGTTCCACATCCTCTAGTCCACGCCACTTCATTGGTGAACTTATCTGAAACATACTAGGTAAGAGTATTAGTCCAACAAGAGATATGTTGACATTAATTACCAAATCACCCAGGGAGCACTTGTGCTTTCATGGTCACAACAATATTCAGATTGAATAGACTTCGCCTTCTAATATCCTTTGTCAAGGACCAAGGTATGGGTGATTCTTCTTACTTGAGCAACTGCATATATGTGATGGTGCTAATGAATGCAACTATACCAGTTATCATTTTTTTGCAACATTAGCTATTTTATAAATGAATCACAAGAGCAGCATGAAAATATGAACACACGTGCCATTGTTACCGCTAGGGGGAATATACCTGAATATCATGAAGGCCACAGATTCTGTTGAAGTTCTTTAGTATACCAAAAAATTACTAATTATTCCAATATGTTGGATTCATCATGTACTACTATTGGACAATGATAACATTTTTTTTGGCGTAGTTGACATGAAAATTGGAAGTTATGAGTCATCGTATGGTTCTATTTCTGGACTGTAAAACAATATTTAGTTTATTACATTCTGAGTTCTTCTATTGAGCTAGATTTTTTTGTTCTATTCTCTTTGACACAAATAACCGATCTATTAGAAGATTAAGCACTGGTACCCTTTCCCTATAATACTATAGGAATAGTTTCTTGTGCTTATATTTGCTATGCTAGCCCACTACTATGCTAATATCATTGGTACACAATAAATGATATTAGTTTGACTTTTTATTGATCTATTTGCATAGATTGCTGGACAGCAGATAACCACATTTTGAGGTACCATATTATACATGCATTCACTACTTGTTTGTTTTTTTCATTCTGAATTAGGGATTATTTTATATGTGTTGCATTACATCTGCATGTAAACGTAGACTCGATTGGTTCATGTGCTCTGGATATCCCCTTTCTCCATGTGATTTTTTGAGGAACTAAAAGGTTTCATGTGAAGGAGGCATTGGGCATTGCAACCATTGAACAATAAAATGATTTTTTAGTTCCACCTCCTAGATATGTAGAAAAGATACCAGGTATTGCTTACAATTGAAATCTTGAAGTAGTTAATTGCCATTGTTGACCAAATGCTCATTCTTAAACATTGATATTGAAGTAATTAGTTCCACCTTGTAGCTATGTAGAAAAGATACCATGTATTGCTTACAATTGCAATCTTGAAGTAGTTGCTTGAGTTGACCAAATATGCATTTGTACTTAATCTATGCACATAAATACTCAATACTAGCTCCAACTACAATTGGATTTCGGTTCTTACCAAATCACTGATTTTTCTAAATGATGATCAACAGGTCCAAAAGATACTCCACAAGCTCAAAAATTAGAAGTCTCTGGGGGAAACCCTTGGATTTAGGTGTGAAAGTGAAGAACCGCAAGGTCAGGACAAAGTGGCTGAGTAGATTGAATATTAGTATGAACACTCATTTAGAGATTAGCAAGAGTTTGTACAAAAGATAGGGAAAGTGTTAGAGGCTATACTTGAAGAGGAAATTACTTCTCTCAGTTTGTAGTGTCTTTTTAATATCTCTTGGGTTTCAGTTTTTAGTGACATTTTTGTGCACAGACTCGCATATTAAGGAAACAAACCAAGGGAGAACTATAGCTAAGGCCATTGCAATCATTTTGGAGAGAAATCCACACTTAGGAAAAAGTTCTAGATATATGCCTTGGTCACAGGTATGCATATCTATACTTCCTCTCTAAATGGTACAAGCATGGTTCCCCAAATACAACATATGTTTCAGAATCATCTTTTACTCACGAAAAAAGAATCCTGTACGTTTTGTTTCTTTGCTCTGTACAAAATCTACTCGGAGTGTTGGCCATTGTATTTTTTCTTTGTTCTTTGCTCTGTAGAGAATGTACTCTGAGTGTTGTCCTTATTTTTCCCCCTTTGCCTAAATATACTACAGGCCCTCTACAGGTTCTTTGTTTTGTTTCCTTTCTCTAAATATACTGCAGGTGCTTGTCTAATGTCCTTTTAGGCGAGAAGGTAAAAGCGATAGCTCAAGTGTTAAGTCAAAACACTTCTTTTTTTCTCGAATACGCATGAGTGTGCGTATTATATTTATAAAGAAGGGGTGGGTGAAGAACCCAAATCCACATGAAAGGTTTTACATCATGGACTAAGCATGCCACATCTACTACTCCTCGAGGAGGAGGGTCCTAAGCTTACTACTCACGTCGCGCCCACCTAGCTAGCTCTGCAGCAACGCCATTCCAATCTCCCTTGAGTAGGCCCGCCGTGCACCAAGCGTTTCCTTGTTCCACAATTTGCATGATGAGCCCAGAGAGCGAGGGCGAAGCGCCATTGAAGACGATCGCATTGCGGTGTTTCCACATCTCCCAAAGAACCAAGGTGATGAGGACGCGCATGTTATTTGGCTTGTCTGCGCACCAATCCACCATGGTTTCGTGCCCCTCCGGAGTCCAAGCTGGCTTGCCAATCGTTGTACATAGTGTTCTCCAGATCGTCCGTGCAAAGACACATGTTAGCTCAATGTGATCCAAATTCTCTTCCTGTTGGTCGCAGAACGGGCAGGCATCCGGGTGTGGTAGGCCTCGTCGAGCTAGACGATCTGCTGTCCAACATCGGTTTTTCATTGCGAGTCACAGGAAGAAGCGACAGTGTAATGGTGCCTTGGATTTCCACGTGAATTGAGTTGTAGTAGACACCTCACGCCCAGCAAACCTTGCCGCATAGGCCGACTTGGCAGAGAACATACCATTACTTTCCCAGGCCCAAGTTATTGTATCCGGCACTCCCTCTTGCAGATTTATCTCCTGGATCCGATGCCACAAGCGTAGGTACTGTCCGAGAGCATCCAGCCCTAGGTCCGGATTTATATCTATAGCCCAGACTCCTGTGTCAACTGCTTCTCTGAGAGATCGAGCCTTCCTTTTGTGCGGGGGAATAGCTGCGTATACCAGTGGCGCAAGCTCCTGAAGGCAGAATCCCTCTAACCATCGATCTTCCTAGAAAAGGGTTCGGTTCCCATCTCCTACTATATCTTGGTCGCAGCTTAGCAGAGTGCCATTGATTCTTTGGGGACCTTGATGTTGAACTCTCTCCACGGCCTATGGTGATCCACACGTTGTAGCCAGGGCCAGCGTGCCTGTAAGGCCACGTTCAGCCATGCGAGGTCTGGGATACCTAGGCCGCCTGTCCACTTTGGTGTGCATACCGTTGCCCAAGCAACCAAACAATTTCCACCGTTTGCCTGGATCTTGCCGCACCACAGAAACCCTCCGATGATCTTATTGATGGCATGAATGGTCTTCTTCGGAAGAGGGAGCGCGAGCATTGCGTGAACTGGAATGGAGCATAGGACCGAGAGGACAAGAGTGAGCCTGCTGCTCTTTGGCAGTGTAGCTGCTTTCCACTTGGCCAGACATTAGGCGATGTGTTCCACCAGACCATGAAGCTGAGCAGCCGATGACTTGCGCAGGCAAAAGGGCGAGCCAAGGTATCTACATGGAAAAGTCCCGAGCTCACAGCCTAGAACAGTCGCGGTGAGCGCTTTTTCATCATCAGAGCAGCGGATGGGAATTGCTGCAGTCTTGTTGAAGTTCACTTGAAGGCCAGAGGCTGTCCCGAACAGGCGCATGATACGCGAGCAAGCTTGAAGATCATTGTCCATCGGCTTGAGGAAAACAATTGCATCGTCGGTGAAGAGGGAGATCCGCTGCCTCAGCCCATGACTTGCGAGCGGTGAAAAAACTTCCATGTCCACCGCGAGACTGAACAGATGATGGAGCGGCTCCATTATGAGGATGAAGAGCATTGGGGACAGAGGCCCACCTTGCCGAAGACCTTTGCAACTGAATATTGGAGCTCCGGGAACGCCATTAACCATGATGCGGGGAGAAGAGGTGGCAAGCAGGCCCGCGATCCACTCCATCCATCTATCTCCAAAATCCAACACACGGAGGACTTCGAACAGAAAAGGCCATTGCACCGTGTCAAAAGCTTTGGAAATGTCTAATTTGAGCATGATTGCCGGCTGCCGAAGCGCGTGAAGCCTTCTCGCCATGCTCTGGACCAACATGAAATTATCGTGCAACGCTCTTCCTTTGATAAAAGCGCTCTGGTGGATTCCCACCAGGTGCGACATCTCCTCCGCAAGTCTGCAAGCCAGCACTTTGTCAAAGATCTTAGCGACTCCATGCATTAGGCTGACTGGTCTGTATTGTGAGAGCTCGTCTGCGCCTACTTTATTCGGCAAAAGAGTGACCAAAGCTTTGTTGAGTGTTGCCAGACCCCTAGTGTCCCCACTGTAAAAGAATGAGAAAGCCCTCATGGTATCTACTTTGATGATGGACCAGCAAGTCGTGTAGAATCTGCCTGTGAAACCGTCTGGGTCGGGTGCCTTATCTAAAGGCATGAATTTGATGGTTTGTAGGATCTCATCTTCAGTGAAGGGTGATTCGAGTCTGCTCAGGTCCCGCGTGGGCAGGTTTAGGGCGTCCAGGTGCAGTCCATAGTCGTGTGTCATGCCCATGCCCAGAAGTCTATCATAGAAATCATCCACCACGGAAGCAATCTCCTCCTTCCCAGTGATTACTCGGCCATTGTGGCGCAGAGCCATGACCACATTCTTCCTATGGCGATGGCGAGCGTGCTAGTGGAAGAAGTGAGTATTTGCATCTCCATCAGTCAAGTGCAGCAACCGGGACTTTTGACGCTCGATCGTGCGCTGGAGGGAAGATAGACCAAGCAATTTTCTCTTCAGGGTTCGCCGGAGTCGAAGCTCCGCGTCACTAAGAATCCGCGATTCCATGGCTATGTCCAAACGCATAATGATTTCAAGGGCAATGCCGATCTGAAGTCGCACATTGCCTATCCACTTGGAGCTCCAAGCTTGCAGCATATGAGCCATGGCGCGGAGTTTGCAGTTTAGAACCAAATAAGGATTCCCAGTCGACGTGCAAGAATGCCAAGCTTCATGAACTGTCTCCAAGAATCCAGGAGCTTTTGGCCAGAAGGCTTCGAATTTGAACCGCTTCCTGAAAGATAAATCCGCATGAAGGTCCAGAAGCAATGGACAGTGATCCGAGACCGAAGATCCCAGCGCCGTGAGGAAGCAGGAGGGGTAAAGGTCCTCCCAAGAATTTGTAGCAAAAACATGGTCGATCTTCTCCAAAGTTGCATGCGCTCTCTCATTGGACCACGTGTACCTTCTCCCATTAAGGTAAATTTCCTTGAGCTCAAGCCTATTAAGTCTTGTCCGAAAACGAGAGATCATTCTGTGGTTGATTGAGCTGTTATTTTTGTCCTCCGGATTGACCAGCAAGTTCAAATCCCCAACTAACAACCACGTCCCTGCTTGCAAATCCCGAGCATCCTCCAATTCGCGCATGAACTCAATTTTTGCTGCCTCGAGATTGGGGCCATACACGCCCGTAATCCACCATGGAGCCGATCCAGGGGAAGAGACGACTGCCGAGATGGTGTTCTCGGTGAGGTGAGGGTTCGAGAGGGTTACAACGAGGGGGTCCCAAGCTAGGAGAATTCCTCCACATGTGCCCGAAGCTGGCAGATAATAAAAACCTTTGAATTTATTTCCCACACATTGCAAAACAATGTCCAAGGTCAGCACCGCCATTTTAGTCTCTTGGAAACAGATCAAGCTTGGATCCGCTTCGACGATTGTCTGAAAAACAGCCCTACGTCGCGCTGGGCTATTGAGCCCACGTAAATTCCACACTATCATCTTGAGCGGTTGTGAAGACATGGAAAGGGCCCACACACTCCGCCTCTAGAGGAGAGCCTATGCTCGTCCATCCACTGCCTCCACTTCCCCGAGCATTGGTGACGCCGGTGATTCCCAACCGAACAATGCGAGGATGGCCGCGATTTGCCCGTCGGTGAGTGGGTTGTCGAAGAGTCTGATGTAAGCTTGAAGAGCCTCGTCGTCAATTTTGTCACCTTCATGCGCAAGACAAAGCTTGCAGATGATCACTTGTTGTTTTGTCGCTGACTGCGCCCTGTTCCCTTGGCAAGTCTGACACTACAACGCGGAGTGGTGAGCAGTGGCTGCATGCGTTGTCTCCTCCGCTTGGGCGGCTGTTGCGCACGGCACACAGGCACGGGGAGGATGGGCGAGAGAGCGTGATTTCCATGCGTGCAGAAATTACTCAGCCGCATGCACGCGTCGGTCGGAGTGGCCTGGGCGAGCTGTTGCGCCCCATGCGCGTGAAGATCCGCCAAAGATGAAGAAACCCCCTCCGATAAGCTAACCATGAAAATGTCCCACTCCTGGGGCCGGATCTGGACCTGGCGGCTCACGATGCTTGGTTGCAGGTCACCCAAAGAAGACAAACTCGTCGAAGAGGAGGGAGTACGTGGGGTGGCACCCTGCATGGAGACCGGGGGTGGCGTATCAGAGCGGTCCACGTGAGGCGATCTGGCGGGATGCATGGCGCCCATCCCATCCCCCAGGAGCCTCGGACCCCTGCAGGGTGAGCATCTTCGGTCTCCCGCCATCCACTGCTAGAAGAACTTCGGATCCCACCCGAAAAGCCACGCTCGAGCTCTCATTGGCCTGTTGGTTGTCCCGATCCACTACACACCACCGCGCCAGAGTGACCGAGGCAGGCGACCCCACATTAGAAGCCGCCTCGGGCGTGAAGGCAAGAGGGGCCGGAGCACAAGAGGACACCGGACAAGGGCCCCGCCTCAGGTCAGTCCTGCCCACTCCACTTGCATGGGAAAGCACCTGATCCCCATCCATACTTTCCACCTGTCGATCCGCCAACGGTCGCTCTTCTCCCTTCTGAACAGCTGTAGCCAGCACTGGCTGGTACACCCTGGCCATGATGGCAGCCACGCTGCTGACGAGGGCGTCCGCCCTCGGGCCCCCGGAAATTTGAACGCCGGGCACCCACGCTAGTGGCTCCTGGCTCCTGGTCGCCGACGAACCTGACACCGGCGATACGTCTCCACCATCTGTCGCAGGGTCTTGGTCTTCCCCACGCCCGTTTTTAGAATTGCCACCGTCGCCGGGGAAAGGAGGGTGCTGGGGCAACTCTGGGTCATCGTCCTCATCGATCACCGGCTCAGCGAGCTTGTAGATCCTGATGTTGTACGCCGAGCGCGTCCAGACCCCGTGCCTGCAATGGCGAGTCTCCTCGATGTAGATCCGCTTGCACTCCGGGATGCAGCCTGGCCTGTCCGTACGCACCCAGACCTTGAAGCACGACATGTTGTGCCTCGTGGCCGTGCTCTCGGCCACGCCCACCACCAGGCGGGAGCCCCGCAAGATGCAATCCGCTGTTCGCCTAGTCCACGCGTGAGCAGGCACACCCACAAGTGCGAGAGGCACGAGGAAAGGTAGTGAGATGCCCGTCGCCTGAGCCTGCCGGAGCCACAAGCGCAGGGAGAGTGAGAAACCATGCACCGGCGAGGACAAGCCGCCCTGCCTGGTTATCCTGTCGCGAGTGCTCTGCCTCCTGCACAACACTAAGAAGTCCTCCGGATGGAAGTCCCGGATGGACATGTTGTTCGGGCCGATATTGAACTTCGGATGCAGGGCCGTCGCAGTAGAGGCCAAGTCCACCGGCGGACGAACACCCGTGATGGTGACCACGACCGCCCTGGAGAGCTCATCCTCCATACGCCACAAATCATCCCCTTCCTCAAGATAGCAGCAGTCCAGCACATCATCCACGGGCCGGCGATCCACAGAGGCATCCAGGGACACGAAGGGGACCGAGAACCCGGGACCGTCCCCAGCGGAGCTCACCGCCGGGGCTTCGCGCGTGACCTGGCACCAGGTGCGCCCAACCTGTACAACACCGGGGGGAGGCGGGCCAGGCGGGGGTGGGGGAGGCACAACGGGTGGCGGGGAAGGCGAAGCAGGGAGTCGCCAGAGCGCCGGGGGCAACCTTGACTGCTGGTCCGCCGAGGAGGGGCTGCGGCGCCGGGTGCAGCCACGAGCGATGTGGCCCGCCCCACCGCACCTCAGACACATGGTGTCGTTGGTGCACATGGCCGAGATGTGCCCGGGTCACCGCAGTTGTAGCAGCCGTCGTACAGCGCAGCGGGGATCCGCGAGTTCGGACGGGGCCGGCTGGCCGGCAGGGGGTGATGTAGAGACGTCGAGGCCCGTCGTTCCGCGCCGCGTCCCAGGGAAGAAGGCCGCGGATCTTGGACGCGGCGGCTCCGCCTGGTCTGCCAGGCCGCCTCCACCTGAGCAGACGGTCGGCAAGCGCCGAAGGGCCCCTCCTGGACGATTGGGCCGTTAGCCGTGCCCACCACGTCCGGAACTAGCACGAGGGAGCGCATGGTCGAAGGCGGAGGTGGGGGAGGGGGCGGGGAAGGGGAGCCCGAGGAGGCCGCCGAGAGGGAAACGTGCGACGCCATGGGGCTGGGGGTGGGTGGCCGCCGGTGCCGGAGCGGCAGCCGGCGCGGGGTTGGGAGGGGGCAGTGGCCGCCGGCGCCAGAGTGGCGGCCGGCGTGGGGAGGGGGAGGCGCTGGGAGGGGAGGCGCTATTCTTGTTTCTTTCTTCTGGACCATTTATAATTGTGTGCTCAGGCTATAGTATATCTATCTATATGAATGTATGTATGTATGTATGTATGTATGTATGTTATTTGGATACATTAGCTGCCATTTATCTTCACATTTAAGTCTGATTTGCTAATGTACTATAATGAAATGAGCATTATTGGATCCTTGGATAAAAGGTAACAACGTATATTGTTTTGTTTTCTGCAATTGTTTCAAGGAAAGCAACAGTTCTGTTGCAATTATTGGCCCCTTGACGTTCCTTAAGCATATCAACCGTTTTTTTTTGCGCATCAACATATCAATCACTTGACGGTTCCTTAAACTTGGATTAATTATTGATCAATGCAAAATTAGTGACCACTTGACGGTTTCTTAAGCATATACTCCCTCAGTTTCTAAACATTTGTCTTTCTAGAGATTTCAATAAATAATTACATACGGAGCAAAATGAGTGAGTATACACTCTAAAATATGTCTATATACATCTGTATGTGGTATCTGTTTAAAATTTCAAAAAAGACAAATATTTAGAAACGGTGGGAGTAGATTAATCACAGATCAAGTTAATCCTAACACTATTGGAAAAAATAAATCCCAACACAGTGCACCGCAGTGTTTCCACAGGGCAGTACTCAATTCTTCAACAGTGTTTCCCACAGGGCAGTACTCGATTCTTCTAGTTTGAAAAAGTGTAAACCCGTCAAATAGAGAGGTAGTATGACCGCTCGTAACAATTTTTTTTATAACACAGTCGTGCTATCTTCGTTATGGTTTATTGGTCTTTTTTATAATTTATGCCAAATTTTGATCAAATATTTAACTAATAAAATATTAGTGCATGTCAACAAAAATTAATCCTTGAATTCATATTTAAACATAGTTTTCAATGCTATATTTTTTAGACATGCATGAACATTTTATTAGTTAAATTTATGATAAAAAATTAGCACAAAATACAATAAGACTAACAAACCAGAACGGGATAGTAAGTCGTAAAGAGTTTGGGTACGGCCATCCATTTTAAGTGAGGGTGACAAGACTATAGTAATGAAACGTGGGTTGGACTCGTACCAACGAACTAATCAGCGAGGGGAAAAAATGTCGGCAAAAAAGCTAAACGACCGATCACAATTAAGGCATGTACAATGCATAGCCTCAAGGTGATGCCTCACATGCCACGTAGGATCGCATATGACGTAAAGTAGTTTCGGATAGAGAAGCGGGATCCTCTCCAGGAGGCGGGTGCTTGAAAAGAAAAGTGTGGTCCGGTGACAAAAACTGAAAAGGTTGAAGTGAAAAGTAGAGATGCATGTCTACTAAAGTCTTTATTTTCTATTTCTTAATGAGGCCCACTAGTGATAGCTTGTATTGAGGAGAAAAAATAAATGTAAATGCCTCAAATTTTTTTTGTCATGGGACATATGTATCCATATGCCACCATTGTACATGCCCTTAGGAAAAAGTCCATTTTAAACCCTGAATTTGTAGGTGTTCGGCGAAATGAATCTCCAAGTCGAAATCCCGGTCGATTGCACCCTGAACTTTGCAATCCCGGTCTAAATTAAACCCTGGCTACAATTAACCGGGATTTGTCTAGCTGCTGGGCCAAGGAGCGGCATGTCAGCAACTCAACGCACAGGCTTGATGCATGACTGGGCCGGCCCGCCAACCCGCCGTTGTTTTGTTTCCTTTTCCGCGCGAAAAAAAATGTTGAACTTCAACAGCGAGTACCAATACTCGATCCCACGACCACGGAGACCAACAAAGAGCCATTAGCCACTACACCAAGAACAACAACTTGAACATACCGGTGCAGAAATATATAAGAATAGAGAGCAGCGTTGAGATTGGAAAACATTTTCGAAAACATTTCTTGAAAATTGCGAGCAGTTTTAAGATGCCGCACTTTTTTGTATTCCATATTTTTGGAAAAGTGAAGGTGTTTTGTAATTCTGATTTCAAAATAAAACACGAACAAAATTTGCAAACCCCAAACAGATTCCAAAAACGCGAACAATTTTTCAAAGAAAAAATCTGAAAAACAAACAAATTACGAAAAACACTAACACTTTTTGAGATTGTGAACAGTTTTTAGTATTTTTAGAAAATATATAACGGGAATGTTTTTAATTTAGCGACAATAAAGTTGAAGAGATAGGGTGGTGGAACATAAATGCTATTACATAAAACAAAAACTTTTTCAAAATGCGCACAAAATTTGTATTGTATGCATTTTGGAACGCAAACAAAAATGAAAAGGTGGTGGAACATAATTCAAACTCGTGGAAAATATATGATAGCATTTTTAAAAAATATTAGTAAATGAACATTTTTGTAATATATGTTGAACAAATTCGGAATAAATATTCAACAATTGTGCGATATACACTGAACAAATTTCTAATACAAGATGAGCATTCTTTTAAATGAGTGAAATTTTTGGAAATTAGTGTGAAGAATTCCTTAATATACGCAATGAACTTTGTATATATACATGAAAAATAAAAAAAGATAAAAAAGAAATATTAAATAAAAATATGCACGGACACTTTTTCAATTTTACAGTTTTTTAAAAAAATCTATCAATTTTTTTCCCAAATCCGTGGGCTTTTATTTTGAAAACCCGTGAACTTCTTTCAATATTGTTGAACCTTTTCTAAATCCGTGATTTTTTTTTCAAAATTTGTAAACTATTTTTATTTTTGAAATTCTTGTTCACAAGTTTCTTTTTTTCGATCAAACAGCACCAGCATGGGGTCTCATGTTCGAGCAGAGTTTTTTTTTTCCTTTTTAACGAAAAAATTATGCGGGCCGGCCCAGCAGGGAGTACCGCCCTTGGCGAATTTTTGTTTTTGAATTGAAAACAATAAAGCGGGCTGGCCCAGCAGGAGCTGGTGTGCGCCCTTTGCGAAATGTCCGAATTCCGGCCATCCAAACGACCCGAAGGTTCGATTTAGACCGGGATTGCATAGTTCAGGGTGCAATTGACCGGAATTTCGACTTGAGGGTTCATTTCGCCGAACCTCTACAAATTTAGGGTTTAAAATGGACTTTTTCCGATGCCCTTAGCACACCGTGCCAAAATATCTTCGCGATACGAGTCATATCTACTCCAGAATCTTCAAAACAATTCCGGGAAGAAAAATCTCGAGTAACTGGGAGAGTGCATTTTTTTACTGCAACGGACGTGATAGGGTAGCTCCGCGGATATCTGTGTAGTTTGATCCAACGGTTGCTTAGTGCCGCCCACCACAATACCATCCAACAGCTGGGATCTGCCTCGTGGAGGCGGGCCCAGCTCACACGAAACGTGTCCGGGATTCCTCCGTCCCGCCTTGAACCTTCCAGAATAAGCCATAGCAGGACAAAACTTCAAAAAATCCGCCGAAACTTCTCGCAGTTTCGGAGCCCCACCCACCGTCCCCTTCCCCGTCCCCACACCACCCACATCCCTCCAGATGCCGCTCTCTAGCCACCCGATCAGCCCGAGCGACCCCAATCCAAGGGTTGACGGCCGTCCACCCGCACGGCTCTCGACGCACCGCGCGCGGCCCGCCTGACTTGGCGTTCTCGGCACGAGTGGCGGGCGCGTCGCCCTCGGGTTTATAGCTTCCCCCTCCGCAACTGCCGCTGCCTCCCCAACTCCTCCGTTCCTTCGTCTCGTCGCGTTTCCGTCTCTAACTTCATTGCTTCTCTCCACGCTAACGCTATCCGGAACCTTCCGGAAGGTTGCTTTGCCATCCTCCCTTCCGTTCCGTCCAACGGCGTCGTCGGGACAGATCTGCGCTGTCGGCGGCAGCTGCGCCATGGGCGAGCAGGCCGCGGCCGTTTCCTCCGGCGAGACGCCTGCTCCGGCGGAGGTGGGCACAGGGTTGGGGCAGAGGTCGCTGCCCACGCCGTTCCTGAACAAGACGTATCAGCTGGTGGACGACCCGGCGGTCGACGATGTCATCTCGTGGAGCGAGGACGGGTCGGCGTTCATCGTGTGGCGCCCCGCCGAGTTCGCGCGCGACCTCCTCCCCAAGTACTTCAAGCACAACAACTTCTCCAGCTTCGTGCGCCAGCTCAACACCTACGTAAGTGGGTGCTCGTCTTCCATTTCCGCGCAACTTGATCCGGACCCGGACTAGTAGTACATTTTTGTTGGTGTCGCCGGAATGTCGAGGTGCTCATGGGCGTACTGGTGCAGGGATTTAGGAAGATTGTGCCGGACCGGTGGGAGTTCGCCAACGACTGCTTCCGTCGAGGAGAAAAGCGGCTGCTTTGTGACATACATCGGCGAAAGGTGACACCGACGGTGGCGGCCACTGCCGCGGTCACGGTAGCTGCGGCGGCCGCTATTCCGGTAGCGCTGCCGGTGGCGAAGCGACAGGGCTCGCCGGTGCTTTCCGGCGATGAGCAGGTGGTGTCGTCGAGCTCGTCTCCTGAGCCCCCCTTTCTAAATCAGTACGCGCCGTCCTACTCCGGCTCAGGCGGCGTTGCCTCCGGCGATCTCGGGGAAGAGAACGAGCGGCTGCGGCGGGAGAACTCGCGGCTGACGCGGGAGCTCGGTCAGATGAAGAAGCTCTGCAATAACATTTTCGTCCTCATGTCCAAGTACACCGACGGCCAGCAGACCGACGCCGCCAACGCGACCTCCGCCGCTGCCGACGTCGGGAATTGCTCTGGTGAGTCGGCAGAGACAACGGCGCTCCCACCTCCGCCGGTGCTCGAGCTCCTGCCTTCCTGCCCAAATGCTCCCACAGCTGCCGATTTGGGCTCGGAGGACGAGGAGGAGAAGATGAGCGCTAGGCTCTTCGGCGTCTGCATCGGGCGGAAGCGAATGCGTCACGACGGCGAGGACCCGACGAGCCGAGGAGCGGCGGCGGAGGTGAAGCCTGAGCCGATGGACGCGCAGCAGCCCTCCGGAATGGACGGTCACACGCCCGAGGTGCAAGCCTGGCCCATTTACCGGCCCAGACCCGTGTACCACCCCCTCCGCGCCTCCGACGGGTCAAACTGCTACAGCGGGAGTGACGACCACAACGGGTCCAACTCCAGGTGAGCTCAGCTTGAAAAAAGAAGAGGATAATAACTCCAGGTGAGCTGGGTTCAGGGTCGTGTACTGGTAGTACCGAGTTAAGTTAATTAAATGTAGTCTACTAATCCAGCACTAATTAAGTAGTAGTAGTAGTAAGACGCATGTACGTAGAGAGAAAAGAAAGCAAGTTGTATGTGGAATTCCAGTTTCTCCGTAAGTTTCTCGGCAAGTCCCGAGTATTTTATCATCTCCAAAGTACTAGTTTTTGTACATAAAACAAGCCAGAAAAATCAGAGCAGTGATGACATTATGACAAGTTCGTTGATGTGATCTTTCGTTCAAAATGAGTATATCTTTTTGAGTACTTGGCAGCATCACCTCGAATAAGATATTTTAGCATGTCCACTCGAGCCGGAGAATTCCCCTGTAATAAAACGTACCCCTCCGTCTCAAAATAAGTGTCCTGAGCTTAGTACAAATTTGTATTAGAACTAGTATAAAATTGAGGGAGTAGAACATTAGGCCGGTCATAGTGGAAGCAATATAGGTTGTAACATAGATGTCACATAAGCAAAAATATTGATGTGCCAAGTAGTTAATGAGGAGAGGGGCAAATGGAGTAACCTAATATGTTACCATCACATAGCGTTTTCCAATGCAAAATGAGTCTACAAGACAATAAATAAGCATGCGTATGTTACTACATATATTACACTTCCCACTATAAGGGTAGTAACATAGAGTAGTAACGTATGCATGTTACTACTCTAAGTTACTCCCCACTATGACCAGCCTCAGTGGAACGTCCGTGTGCTGCTACATACTCCCTCCGATACAGTATAGCGGGAAACGCGCTATCGGGAAACGCGCTACATTCTGGTTATTTCTTTCTATGTTCGGACGTGCCCAGCAGGCTGGGAGCCCTAAATTCACACCGTATACGATGAAGAAATGTGATTGTCTAGACTATCCGTCGTGTTATATTTAACACTTGGGCTATACACAACAACCCACCTCATGACGCACTCTTTTCTTTTTTTGCCGGACTCTCCCTTCACACTCAGTTTTTGCTGTAGCACTCCCACCTCATCTTCACCATGGGTTTACAGTGGCAAAGAATACTACAGGCAGAAAGCGAGAAATACCACTAAAGTTACTCTTCCATATTTGATTTTTTCCATTAACCACTGTGATTCGCTTGCATGCTTAAGTTTTGAGAATTAAATGGGAAGGCCAAATTAAAGCACTATAAAAGAGAAGCAAATCATATGATGCAAAAGTTAGATGTATTTTGTTTTAATTATAAAAAACATCATATTGAGTCGATTAACCCCTTTCTTCAACGTAAACTCGTAAATAATGCAAGAGAGCCATGATGGCTTTTCTTCAATGGCAATCAATTAGTTGAAAGAAAGCCTAAGGAATACCACTCGCAACTAACTAAAATGAAACATAAGCTCTATGAAGATACAAAATCTTATATAGAAAGAAAAGAATAAATTATTGTTTTTAGAAAAATAAACACTCTTAAATAACACCACGAAAAACACTCTTAAATAGCATGTCCGACTGTGCATAGGACCTCGGACGCAACTACCCGTCGCACCGCGACGTTGCAGTTGTCGTCTCAATCACGATGAACAGTCGAGAAGCTCGGGCATGACTGGATGGAGTGGATGCAGATGCTAGATGTGAGGTTCATCTTCGCCCACGTGGTGACCTAGGGCCACCGCCACCACCTACTGCTCCGAGGTGTTACAGTCGCCACCATCGCTACCTGCAGCTTCGCGATGCCGCTATGGCCGCCACCACCGCGACGAATGTCCGAGAAGTTATTCATCATTTTATTATTGCTTGCCAGATTATTTTCAATTCAACAACATCATACTCAAACTTCTATTCTATGGAAAATCATTTAATTTCAAGAAACATAAACTGTCTAATCGACAACAATTCTTTTACCTCCACACATCAAATTTCATGTTCGTCGGCCACCGCCTTCGTGGAAGCTCCTGCGACACATCAACAGCAGAAGGACTCAGTGTGGAGGAGCCGAATCAAGCGGGTGCTGCAGGTCAGACGACTTTAAATCATCGCCTCCTCCTTCCCCTCCCGATCCTTGAGCTGCCATGGTGTAAACACACGTCATTGTCGAGGGTCGGGGTCGCTCGTCGTCGCATCTCTCACGAGGAATGGCCGAGAAGCTCGGGCACGGCTGAATGGACCCGATCTAGACACCAGCTATGAGGAGCATCTCCGTTCACGTGCTGGCTTGGGGCCGCCGCCTCCACCTATCGCCCCGAGATGTTGCGGCCACCATCGCCACCCACTGCTTCATGATGCCTCTATGGCCACCGCCACCTCGAGGATTGTCCGACAAGCCATTCTTCATTTTATTATTGCTCGCCAAATTATCTTTAGTTTAACAAATGTCATACTCAAATTTTATATTCTTTACCGAAATTTCAAGAAACAAATAGAGGCCTAATCGACAACAATTCTATTACCATTGTCGTGGAATTGTCACGGCAGATGGCCTAGCATGAGGACTTAGGTGTGGAGCCATCGCAACGTAGTTAGCTTGAAGGGGTCAAACGGGACAAAGGACACAGAGAGTTTTACCCAGGTTCGGCCCCTCTCAATGAGGTAAAGGCCTACTCCTGCTTTAGGTTGTATTGCTTGAGTTCGATTACCAGGGAGCGAATACGCTTGACCTAGTTCTCGACTTGTTGTTTCTTGCCTTAACCCGCCGCCGGGTCACCCCTTTATATACACAGGTTGATGCCCGACGTCTTACAGAGTCCTTTTCGGCTTATACACAACGTGTTCGGCTTGGTGACCAAACTAAACTTTCCTTAACATACAAGTTAAACATATGTCGGTTTATACCCGTGGGCCTCAAGTTGCCTCCGGGTCTTGGGCCTTCAGTAAGCTTGCTTCGTGAACCGGCATCTTCAACATCTTCTTGGGCCTTCTCATTATGAACCTCCAGTGGTATGACCCGGCCCCTCCTAGTGGGTCATACCCCCAACATTAGGCCCCGGGTTGATGTGAACTTGTTCATATCAATCTTCAATACTTGACTTAGAAAAAATCGTTCATCGTCAATCCTTGTGAAATCTTATAACCTGTCATGACGTCAGCTCAGAATTGTGCTAACCCGCCATGACGTCATCTTGCATTATTTTCGCACAAGGCCCAAAACATCTCAGTATATCTTCACTTTTAATGAACGTCTCAAAAATCGAGGCATCTATACTATCACATAATCATTTCAGCCTCCTCGATTCCCGCGAATGCCATCTATCCACTGCCTTATAAATAGGGACAGGGGTCCTTTTCATTTTCCCCTTGCCTCCTCGTCTTCATCCTTGCAACGCCACACGCGCCCGAGCTCCGCCGCCGTCAACCTCGCGAGCTGCCTCAACCCCGGCCGCTGCATCGACCTGAACGCACCAGAGCACCGCCGCGCGCCTCCGTTGTCCAATAGCCTCAGTAAGTTCTCCTTGTTTCTCAAAGCAGATCTCCATTAGGGTTTGCTCAAGTTCATCGGAGTTCATCCCCGTTCTTCCATGTTCCTCCTTAGAACGTGTAGTTTTAGATCTGAACATGATACCAAACTTGTGCGGTGGCAGTTTAGCACTCGTTTTTCATGTCTGAATACCTCCCCTCCGTAGGAGATCTCATCTGAGCACATGAACTATCCTGCTGCCGCCAACTTAGGTTTAGAATTTTTCTTCATTATCTAATCTGCTGTAGATCCAAAATTAGAACACCAATCTGTGAAAACTGTTTGTCCAACACTTAGCAATCCTTCACTCATAGATATGAAAACTGATAGCTGTGTGGGCAGCTTAACTGATAAACCATAACCCGCCAGGTACCATTAGTCCCCTCTTAAGCCGCCAATAGATTGCTCTGCATAACCCAACACCATCCTCAGGCTTAACACACTGCATGTTTATAGTTCTTACCTTTGAACCAATCGCCGGCTTAACAACATAATCTTAAACCGGCAATATTTTCTTTTCAGACCTTCATCATCAACAATGACTAAGACCTTCACTTCATGCAACTGGGTAGCATCCCGGGTTACTGAGGAAGACTTGAACAATTTTGTTCAGACTGGCATCTTAGCCAAAAGGGATGACATCCATTGGAGGGTCCCAGGCACTGAAAATCCTCCTGAGCTCAAGGAAGGCGAAGTAATTGTTTTTGCTGATCAGATAATCCAGGGGTAACCCCTCCCGGTCAAAATTCTTCCGAGCCGTGCTACACTTTTTTAGCTTCATCGTCAAGATATTGGGCCCAATTGTGTCTCCAACATCTGCAACTTCCAAGTTTTTTGCGAAGCTTATCTTCAACAAGAGCCCACTGTCGAACTGTTCAGGGAATTCTATTACTTGAACCGGCAGACTGAATTCATAGACGGGCCCAGCTTGGAGCTAGGCAGAGTTTCCATTCAGAAGCGGAAAGAAGCCACCTTCCCATATGCCAAGCTGCCCAGTCATCCTAAGGACTGGAACCAGACTTGGTTTTATTGCCAAGACACATCTCCAGAGGGTGAAAATCCCCTACCGGGTTACCGTGAACACCAGCTTAGCAACAAACATCCACTCCCAGAGAGGATCAGCACAAAGGAATGGGCCAAATATGCGCCCATTTTTTCAAAGATTAGATTCTTCATGGCTAACGACTTAACCGACATTGACCTTGTTTGGTGTTGGGCCGCCTGGAGAATTCTGCCCTTAAGCCGCCGCCCCGGCTTAATGTGCGAGTACACCGGCGACTTAAAAGATCCACAGCGCTACTGTGAGATCCAATTGACTGATGAAGATATCAATGACGCGACCAAGGCTTTACTGAATGAGAGCTTGGCAGATTGCAACAAAGCCGGACTCAATCCTTTTCGCACTCTTGATAAGACACCAGTTGTAAGTTTTGCATATAATTTTTCAGTTGAATCATGTTTTCATTAACACTGTCCTCTTATAATCATCTGACTTCCACAGGTCGATTCTTCTTTTTGTAAGAAGAAGCTGTAGGACAAGCCGGCCAAGAAGACCCGGGCAAAGACCAAGGCTAATAATAAGCCTGCCAAGAAGAAGACCGACCCCTCCGAGTTACTTAACTTGGATGACGATGATGAGTCGGAGGTAGAACTTGATTCTCTTGGCTCATTTTTGTACATCTCATTGACAACGACTATTATCAGGATGACGCAGAAGCCAGTCGTGCGGGTGATGAAGAGGTAAGTGTTCTTTCCTCCGGCTTAGAACCTCTACCAAAACAGAAATCTCGACAAGCAAGCCGGAAATTAAGGTTTTCTCATCCTGTAGCTTATTTGGATCCCAACTTTATTTTGAAGAAGCAACAACATGAAGTTCGCTGCACAACCCGGAATAGCGGAGGCGTGATCCTTCCCTCCGTCTTACCAAACACACCAGCTCCCCGCAAGCGTCGTCCAGAGGTTTCACCAATTTCCCGACTTAACTTCTCCCAAGGCGGGTCTTTTTCGACAACCTCTTAATCCTTCCGACTCAAATTACCAGGGAACACCTCATTCCACCTCTAGCGACTCAACAGGGACTCACGTCCCAGTCTTCAAGACTGTGCCTGGGTAAGAATGTTAAATCTCTGCTTTCAATCTTGTATTCAATTGTTGTGTTAACCTCTTCTTGTTCTTCCTTCACAGAGCTATGGCAAAGCCCAGCAAAAAATTGAAGGTGACAAAAGCAACTGAAAACCCTTCTGAATCAGAGAAGCAGTCAATAGAAACTTCCCTCCATGCCACTGAGGCCACAGTTGATGAGCCGCCACTAGAAGAGCACAATGTCACCGTAGATCATATGGACATTGACCCAGCCACCACCAAGCCGCCCAGTCCCATCAAGCCTACTGAAGCAAAGGCTGATGATGTTATCATTACTGGGCTTGGTTATACAGCACCAGGCCAACCCACTATCTTGTCAAAACACAGTGCCAAAGAAGAAATATCTGTTGCTAACAAAGGCAAGTGGCCACTCTGGGTATCTAAACCTCCTGCACACAAGTCGTGACTTCAAAGCCGGCTTATTGAATCTCATGATGGAACGTTTCGAGGTAAACTTCTAGCCTTCTTCATATAAATATACTTCTATCAGCCGCCAAGTCTACTGGATATGATAGAATTGAATGTACTGTAGACTGTAGATAGCCTTGTAGATCAAATCAAGTAGCCCCCAAGGACTGTACTGTAGACTGTAGATAGCCTTGTAGATCAAATCAAGTAGCCCCCAAGGACCGACTTAAACTTTCAAGATAAGTCGGGACTTCAAATAGTAATGCTTCAACTTTGCACTTGTAGCCCCCAAGGGCCGGCTTAAACTGTCAAGATCTACTGGGTCTCATTACCATAGTTGTCAATAAAGTCCAAGTATATAGCCCCCATGAATCGGCTATAGTCACAATAGTGTAGTCGGGTCATCATAAAATTGTCTTAAAAAAAAGAGCAATGTGCATTAGGCCCCAAGTGCCAAGTGAAATACTTGTATTGTGCTTGGGACTTTTAAATAAGATGATTTTAACACCGTCTGTTGTTTGCATACTGCAGGCTGAACTCAATGGGAAAGAATCCCAAGTCACCGATCTTCAAGAAAATATTAAGTCTCAACAATCTGAAACTTCCAAGGCCAAAGCAGAATTGACCACTGCATTGGCAGAGATGGAGAAGTTGAAAAAGGACTTCAAGGCTGACCAGGCAGGTTGGGAGACTAAGAAACAACTCTGTTGAAGAGAGCAGAAGAAGCAGAAACAACCCTTAAGCCGGTGGCTGAAGAGCTTTCCGGCTTAAAACATCAAATAAATACCATGACAGCTGCCATCTTTGGTAAGTAACTTTATCTCAATTTGTTACCAGCAATGCATTGTAATAATCATTCATCTGGCTTATAGATGTACTTGGTAATGCAGGCTCCAGAATCGCTCATCTTGGTGCAGATATGCGCATGAAGTTGAAAGCCGCCTATACTCTGATAGAGCAATTGTATACTGGCGCGCAACGAGCTATCTCTGCAGCTTCTCATAAGAAACAACCACCAACCCTCATCAAAGACACACTAGAAAAGTTGTCTGTGCTACCTAAAAGGGTTGAGGATCTGAAGCGATCAGCCGCTAGAGCCGGTGCAATCACTGCGCTAACCCGGGCCAAGGCGTGGCAAGCAGATCTTGACCCGGAAGACTTGGCCAATGGTTGCCCCAGTGTAAAGGAAGACGGGTGTCCCTTCAGTGCTGAGGACTTTGCTGCAATAGCAAGAGAAATGCGCCCTTTAGCAAGCAAACTAGCTGAAGACACCGACCTGTCCCATTATCAGGCGGTTTATGATGCTGACAACAAGAAGGTTAAAGCACCGGTTCATGAATCCCAGGACCTTATTCCTCCAATTCGTAAGCACATTTGCCCCTGATATTGACCCATCAACACTTATTGATGATGAAGCTGTATTCAAAGCTTTGACAGGATCAATTGGGCCACCTCTGACTTCCAACCAATGGGTGAAGAGGAAGAAGATGAACCGGTGCAAGATGATCCGGAGTCCTCTACCCGCCAAGGTCAAGACCATTGATCCAAAGGACGACTTAGCATCTGCTAGTTGAAATAGTTTATGCATCAAAACACTTTATTCTTTTGGGTCATCCGATGCCTTCTAATAGGCTAGCTTGAAAACAATGATTTGCCATGCCATCGCGCATGTTGATTTGCATAACACTTATGAGCCGTTTGATCTTATTTGATGATCCACTGTTTATGCTCATAATCAGTGTCAACTTTGCTGATCATGGTGTCATAAACCCTGCATACAAACAGAGAACAAGTGCCTTGGCGGTTTACCCCAAGGCGGGTCATAATACCCCATATGAAAGCCACTGGTGAGTGCATCGTCCATAACCAGGGACGGTTTATCGAAACCTCATATAATCATAACAAAATAAATATCATACCTGTGATACTTATGCGTATTGCCGGCTTACCGTGCCACATGCAATAAGGGTAACAACCCAGACTCAGAGCGTAGTGCTCTGTGCAATTTATTCATATTGCCGGCTTACAACACCATAGACAGCAAAGGGTAACATCCCTAAAATCTTTAGAGTACAGAACTCCAAACATATGATCATCATACACTGGCGGCTTAACGTCCAAAGCCAGGCCAGGTTAGCAAAACACCAGATATTTTCAAATATGAATCATAAAGATCAAGGCAACATGGCCCGAATCAACTTTCAACCATATATCAATATGGTACAAGCAGAAATCACCAAAAAAGATTCAAAGTCAATATAAACTAGAAAAACAAGGCATTCAAAGGTTGCCAAGCCTCAACATCAAGTGCTATTCAAGGGCTGCACAGCCACTGAGTTACTCCTTAATTCAAACCTCTAAGTCGGGCCTCACATGACCAATCGCTGTTTTAACTTTGACAAGTTCAGGGTCTTTATAAGATTGACTGTCAAGAGAATGGCGAGTCATTCCAGGATTACCTGGTTGGAGTGGCAGGCATGCAAAGGCAGGATAACCTGGATTTTGGGTGAATGCACATGCGTCCAAGCCTATTACGAAGGACAACAAAGCTCTGTTCATTTAACAAGGAGCCCCCAAGTAGTATTTTGATCCAGGCGTACAAGCCGGACTAGTAGGGTAGTCATAGCTATGCTCAATGAGCAGGAAGCCCCCAAGTAATTTGTAATCAAGGCGTACAAGCCAGATCAAAAGGGTAATCATAGTTATGCTCAATGAGGAGGAAGCCCCCCAGTGACCTTATGAAGTGACAATAAAGACTGAGATTCTCAGAAATGAAACGACAGAGGCCCCGAATTATCAGGGATGCCAGCTTTATTATACTAATCATAATATATGCATTGGTAAAAGTATGTACATCACAAGAGCGTGTGGCTCAGGTGTAATAAGGCCGAAGATGAGCAATATTCCACTGCCGGTGGGTCTCCTCCTCTGACGTGCGTGAGTCCTTGTGGTCTCGAACATCGATAAGGTAGTATGACCCATTGTTCAGATTTTTTCTGACAACAAAAGGTCCTTCCCAAGGTGGGGATAACTTGTGCATGTCATCTTGATCCTGGATGAGCTGGAGCACCAAATCTCCTTCTTGAAAGGTCCTGGTTTTAACACAGCGGCTGTGATAATGACGCAGATCTTGCTGGTAAATCGCTGAACGAGACGCCGCAAGTCCGCGCTCCTCATCCAAAAGGTCAATAGCATCCTGACGTGCTTTCTCATTATCAGCTTCAACATAAGCCGCCACATAGGGCGAGTCGTGACGTATGTCACTAGGGAGAACCGCCTCTGCTACGTAAACCATGAAGAAAGGCGTGTAACTCGTAGATCTATTGGGGGTCGTATTGATACTCAAA
Source organism: Triticum timopheevii (assembly GCA_963921465.1). NCBI lineage: Eukaryota > Viridiplantae > Streptophyta > Magnoliopsida > Poales > Poaceae > Triticum > Triticum timopheevii. The sequence continues at coordinate 280,164,020 of OY997274.1, read as the reverse complement.
AGCCCTGAGGGCAATTCTTCCACCCAACAACTCGGCGTCCTCTGCAAGGGGACCATAAGCCGGGGTTTGATACCTCTGAAGATTTCTTGATTGGCTCTTTCAGCTTGACCATAAGACTGGGGATGAGCCATAACGACACATCAAGCCGGATATGCTCTTGTTGACAGAATTCTTTCATTGCACCCTTAGACAGATTAGTACCATTATCAGTAATGATACTATGAGGGTATCCAAAATGAAAGATCACCTTTTTGATGAATTGAACCGCCGTTGCTGCATCACATTTGCTGACCGACTCAGCTTTAACCCACTTTGTAAACTTGTCAACAGCTACCAGGAGATGAGTCTTTTTGTCCATGGACCTTTTAAAAGGCCCAATCATATCCAGCCCCCAGACTGCAAACGGCCAAGTAATTGGAATCATCCTCAATTCTTGAGCCGGCACATGAGCTCATCTTGAAAATTTCTGACAGCCATCACATTTACTAACCAAATCTTTTGCATCGGCATGAGCCGTCAGCCAATAAAACCCATGAAGAAAAGCTTTAGCAACTAGAGATTTAGAGCCGACATGATGGCCGCAATCTCCTTCATGAATCTTCATTAGAATTTCATGGCCCTCCGCAGGAGAAATGCATCGTTGAAACACCCCTGTAACACTGCATCTGTGCAGCTCAGCATTGACAATAGACTTAGACCTCTGGGTTATTTGCCTGGCCAAGGTATCATCCTTAGGTAACTCGCCCCGGGTCATATAAGCCAAATATGGAATAGTCCAATCAGGAATAACATGGAGAGCCGCCACCAACTGTGCCTCCGGGTCAGGAATTGGAAGATCTTCCTCTCTAGGCAATTTAACCGATGGTTTGCGCAAAACATCGAGGAAAACATTAGGGGGTACCAGCTTACGTTGAGACCCTAGCTGGCTTAACGCATCAGCAGCTTCATTTTTCCTACGATCAACATGCTCCACTTGATAACCTTTGAAATGACCAGCAATAGTATCAACCTCTCGGCACTAAGCCGCCATGAGTGGATCCTTTGAATCCCAAGTTCCCGACACCTGCTGAGCCACCAAATCTGAGTCGCCAAAACACCTCACCCTGCTTAGATTCATCTCTTTAGCCATCCGAAGACCATGGAGTAAGGCTTCATACTCAGCTACATTGTTAGTACAAGGGAACATCAACCTTAAAACATAACAAAATTTATCACCTCACGGGGAAGTCAATATAATTCCAGCCCCCGAGCCTTCCAATTGCCTGGGTCCATCAAAATGCATAGTCCAATATGTGTTATCCGACTTATCCTCAGGCATCTGCAATTTCGTCCAGTCATTGATGAAATCCAAGTGCTTGAGACTTTATAGCCGTCCGAGGCATATACTTCAAGCCATGGGGTCCAAGCTCAATGGCCCACTTAGCTACCTGACCTGTGGCTTCTTTGTTTGAAATAATATCCCCAAGGGAGCAGAACTAACCACAGTGATGGGATGTCCAAAGAAATATTGTTTCAACTTACGGCTAGCCATGAACACGCCACAAACCAATTTCTGCCAATGTGGGTATCTCTACTTAGACTCAATGAGCACTTCACTGACATAATAAACCGACCTTTGAACCGGATACTCCTTGCCTGACTCTTGCCTTTCAACCACAACTGCCACACTGACATCTCTATTGTTTGCAGCCACATATAAAAGCAAGGGCTCCTTCTCAATAGGAGCTGCAAGAACCGGCGGTTCAGCCAGCTGTCTCTTAAGCGCCTCAAACGCCTCATTAGCAGCATAACTCCAGACAAAGTTATCTATCTTCTTCATCATTTGATACAAAGGATAGCCTTATCTCCCAGGCGGCTTATAAACTGGCTCAAAGCTGCGATACGACCCGCCAACCGCTGAATATCATTGATACATGCCGGCTTAGCCAAGGAAGTGATAGCCTTGATTTTCTCCAGGTTAGCTTCAATGCCTCTCTCAGAAACCAGGAAACCCAATAGTTTGCCTGCTGGCACACCAAAGACACACTTGGCCGGGTTAAGCATCATTTTATAGACCCGGATATTGTCAAAGGTTTCTTTCAAATCATCTATCAAAGTCTCTTTCTTCCTGGATTTCACAACAATATCATCCACATAGGCGTGAACATTGCGTCCAATCTGGTCATGGAGGCAATTCTGAACACATCGTTGGTAAGTCGCCTTGGCACTCTTGAGCACAAAGGGCATAGATACATAGCAGAACGCTCCAAAGGGAGTGATGAAAGCTGTCGTCTTCTGGTCCTTAACTGCCATCTTGATCTGATGATAACCAGAATAAGCATCCAAAAAGCTCAAACTCTCACAACTCGTCGTAGCATCAATAATCTAATCAATACGAGGGAGAGCAAAATGGTCAGCCAGACAAGCCTTATTAAGGTCTGTATAAATCCACACACATACGCCAAGCGCCATTTTTCTTAAGCACGAGCACCGGGTTAGCCAACTGCTCAGGATGAAAAACTTCAATGATGAATCGAGCAGCCAAGAGCCGGGCCACATCTTCACCAATGGCCTTACACCTCTCTTCATTGAAACAAAGGAGAAATTGCTTGACCGGCTTAAACTTTGGATCAACATTAACAGTGTGCTCAGTGAGTTCCCTCAGTACACCTGGCATGTCAGAAGGTTCCATGCAAAGATGTCCCGGTTCTCACGGATGAACTCAATGAGCGTGCTTTCCTATTTTGGATCCATATTAGCACCGATATTGAACTGCTTGGACGAGTCGCCAGGAACAAAATCAACCAACTTAGTATTATCTACGGATTTAAACTTCAGCAAGGGATCATTCTCCATAGTTAGCTTCTTCAAAGGTGTCATATCCGTCGGGTCAACATTATCTTTATAAAACTTTAAATCTTCGGTGGCACAAGCCGACTCAGCATACGCAACATCACCCTCTTCACAATCCAGATCAATCTTCATATCACCATGCACCGTGATGGTTCCCTTATGACCCAGCATTTTAAGCTGCAAATAAACGTAACAAGGCCGTGCCATAAATTTGGCTTAAGCTGGCCGCCCAAACAAAGCATGATACAGGCTCTTAATCTTGACCACCTCAAAGGTCAGTTTCTCAGCTCTGGAATCACAGTCATCTCCAAAGGCCACCTCCACGGTTATCTTGCCCACTGGATACGCCGACTTACCAGGCACCACCCCATGGAAAACAGTGGAAGACATCTTGAGATCCTTGTTAGTCAAATTCATACGACGAAAAGTATCATAGTAGAGTATATTGATACTACTGCCCCCATCCATGAGCACCTTTGTAAGCTTATATCCTCCTACCTGAGGAGCTACCACCAAGGCCAATTGACCCGGATTGTCAACCCGGGGCGGGTGATCCTCACGGTTCCATACGATAGGCTACTCAGACCACCTCAAATATCGAGGCACCGCCGGCTCAACTGAGTTCATTGCCCGGTTATGGATTTTCTGATCTCGTTTACACAGACTTGTGGTGAACACATGATATTGACCACTATTCAACTACTTTGAATTGCTCTGATAACCAGACTGCTGCTGCTAATTCCCTTGGTCAGATTGCTGATTAAAACCAATGTGATTGCCTTGGCCCTGAAAGCCAGAGCTTGAACCGCCACCTCCAAAATCAGGTCCGTGAGAGCCAGATCCTGAACCGCCGTGCGGTCCATGATTGTTCTGGAAAAAAATTAGAGTTTCTATACTCCCTCATGATAAAGCAATCCTTCCACAGATGATTGGCCAGCTTCTCTTGGGTTCCGTGCTTTGGGCAAGGCTGATTCATCATGGCCTCCAGGTTGAACTTTGGCCCCCCAAACCGGGGCGCTGGCGTTTTCCCCTTACGACGTTGATTACTACTCTGCGTATTGGTGTTAGCCACAAAGTCTAAACCGTCGTCGGCTTTGCGCTTACCGTTGCCGCCTTGACTCGCCGCATTATGCTACCCCTTTGCATTGCCACTCTTCTTCCCTTTTCCAGCTTTCTCCTCATCAGACTCAGGGTCTTTAGTGCTATCAGAGTCAGCATATTTGATGAGAGCTGCCGTGAGCTCCCCCATATCATTGCAATTGTGCTTAAGCCGCCCCAATTTCAGCTTAAGGGGAAGGAAACATCAATTCTTTTCCAACATTAGGATTGCTGAACTAGCATTGATATTTGATACTGTCCGACAAGTGTATAACCACTGAGATCCGGCGCACCCAATTGATTGTTGACTCGCCATCGCTTTGGATGCATGAGTCCAAATCCAGAATCGACATAGATTGCTTGCACGTGTCTTGAAATTTTTGGATAAAACACGTTTTCAACTCCGCCCAAGATCTAATGGAGTTAGCGGGCAGCCCTTTTAACCAAGTACGAGCCGGGCCATCCAACATCATGGTGAAATACTTAGCACATGCAACATCACTAACATCCAACATCTCCATAGCCATCTCATAGTTTTCAATCCAAGCTTCTGGGGGTTGATCCACCGTGTAGTTAGGCACCTTACGGGGCCCCTTGAAATCCTTATGCAAGCGCTTGTTGCGTAGAGCCGGCACTAAACATGGCACACGCAAGGTTCTAGAAGTCACCCCCATCTCCACAGATGCTGAAGGATAAACCAAAGGTTGCTGTTGAGCCGCCAACTCAGCCTCACGTCGCGCCCCATCGTGGTCCACCAAAACCTAAGCATCATTACCAGCATGCGGCGGGTCAGGCCTACAAGGCTGATTGCGGTGCCGCTCACTAGTCAATACAGCCGATTCATCAATGTGTTTGCTACAACTCCGGCTTGGACGCGGGGTCGAGTCCACAGCCGTCTGAAGAAGTTCTCCGGCTCGCCGTATTTCCATCGCAGCTGGTGATTCATCTTGAACCGGGAGAGCCACCAATCGGGTAGCTGCAGCTATCATGTTATCTAGAGGATGAGAATAGTGACCTGGGGGCGTCAGAACATGCTAAGGAGGGGTCAAATTCAAACATGGGGGTCTACAGCACGTGGCTGAACCGGTGCTCCAGCCGTCGGCGCCTCAACGGCCCGATCCGCCACAGGTGGGTTACTGGTTCCTACCCCAGGTGTGTTGAAAAGGTTTCTCTCATCGTAAACCGAGGGTAAACGACTCACATACCTTCTGTTAAAGACAACGTTTATGCGTCCTGGTCCAAGCTCAAGCAAAAAAATTCTGCTTGAAGCCGTTCTGCATTTCTCTTCAAGGCGGCTCGCTCCATCGCCATCCAGGTGTTCTCGGTGTTTAGATCCTCCTTTGCTTGAGCTATCTCATCACGTAACTTTGCAACGTCCACATTATGTTGTGTTTGGTTCGCGGGGTCACCTCCACCGTCAACAACGTTGCCAGAGCCTCCAACAGTTCAGATAAAACTTGAGCCGGTGGGCGCACACGGCCTCCTGCCCCGGCTACCATAGCAGTCGCTGAACCGGAGATCATTGCTGCCGCAGTTGAAGAATTCTGCCCTGGCTATGTGCCGGCCATGAAGATTGTAACCCGGTTTGGCGGCTCATAGGGGTCCGGAATATTGTCGCCATCGGAATAGCCCCCAAGCCTACCATCCTACAATTGATACATGGAGTTGGTCTCACCGGTTGAGGACTCATCGCCTGAATAGATGGCCGTCTCTCCACCGGACTCAGATCCTCCTTCCAGATATACTCCTTGAGTAAAGCCAACAAAGACATGCTTCGGGGCAGCTTGAACCTTGGCGGGTCATGCGCGCTGAGCCGTCTCGACGATGTCGGCGGAGGTATCTGGCTCAGCTTCTGACTCACCAATCTTGCCGATGAAGACATGAATTCCGCTGAAGGGGACCATGTACCCATACTCGATTTAGCTGGCCTGGGGGCCCCAGCCTGCATCGTTGATGTAGAGCTTGCTGTGACGACTCTTAGTCATCCGACCCACAACGTATCCCTTGAGCCCTGCGAAGTTGCCCTTCAAGAACTCAAAAACCACCGTGCGCTAGCCCCATGGTGGGCGCCAACTATCGTGGAATTGTCACGGCAGATGCCCTAGCTTGAGGACTTAGGTGTGGAGCCATCGCAACGTAGTTAGCTTGAAGGGGTTAAACGAGACAAAGGACACAGAGAGTTTTACCCAGGTTCGCCCCCCCTCAACGAGGTAAAGGCCTACTCCTGCTTTAGGTTGTATTGCTTGGGTTCGATTACCAGGGAGTGAATACGCTTGACCTAGTTCTCGACTTGTTGTTTCTTGCCTTAACCCGCCGCCGGGTCACCCCTTTATATACACAGGCTGATGCCCGGCGACTTACAGAGTCCTGGCCGGCTCATATACAACGTGTCCGGCTCGGTGACCAAACTAAACTTTCCTTAACATACAAGTTAAACATATGACAGTTTATACCCGTGGGCCTCAAGTAGCCTTCGGGTCTTGGGCCTTCAGTAAGCTTGCTTCATGAACTGCCATCTTCAACATCTTCTTGGGCCTTCTCATTATGAACCGCCGGTGGTATGACCCGGCCCCTCCTGGGCGGGTCATACCCAATAGTTATATCCCCAACAACCGTCATACATCAAGTTTCATATCTACCGACCGCCGCTTCCGTGGATGCTCTTGTAACACATCAACAACAAAAGGACCGAGTGGGGTGTGGGGGCCGAATCGAGTAGGTGTTGTAGGGCAGATGGCTTTAAATCGTCAGGGGAGAGCGTGACACCACAGCTTCTCCACCTCGACCATCCCGCATGATCCTCGAGTTGCCGTAGAGCGGGCACATGTCACTATCGGGGGTTGGGGTCGCTCACCATGGCGGAAGAAGCGTGACATCCAGAGGTAGGTGCGCATCCAACTTGATATAGAAACCCTAGTCGATGGGAGAGGGTGAGCCAAGCAGCGGAGGTGTAATCTCATTTTGTAGGAGGATCCATATGGAGAGGATCCAGATGCTGGATGTGAGTAGCATATCTACCCACGGGCTGGCCCAGGGCCACCGCCACCATCTACTGCTCTGACGTGTTGCGGTCGCCGCCATCGCTACCCGCTGCTTCACGATGCTGCTATGGCCAACACAACCGCGAGGAATGTCCGAGAAATTATCCTTCATTTTATTATTGCTTGCGAGATTATATTACGTTCAATAACCATCATACTCAAATTTCATAGTCGATGGAAAACCATTTAATTTCAAGAAACATAAACTGTTCTAATTGACAACAATTCAATTACCGTCATACATCAAATTTCATATTCATTGTTCGCCGCCTTTGTGGAAGCTCCTACGGTGCATCAAAAACAGAAGGACACAGCATGGAGGAGCTGAATCAGGTGGGTGCTGCAAGTCACATGACTTTAAATCGTCTGGGGAGAGCGTGACGCCACAACTCCTCCACCTCCATCTCCACATTCCCTCCTGGTCCTCGAGGTGTTGCGGTGTAGACACACATCACTGTCGAGGGTCGGGGTCGCTCACCATGGCGGAAGAAGGGTGATATCATTGGTAGGTCATCGCATCTGTCATGAGGAATGGTCGAGAAACTCAGGCACGGCTGGATGGAGTAGATACAGACGGCGGCTATGAGGAGCATCTTCGTCCAGCGCTGGCCTAGGGTCGCCGCCTCCACCTACCGCTCCGTGACTTTGCCGCCACCATCACCACCCGCTGCTTCATGATGCCTCTATGTCTGCCACTACCGCGAGGATTGTCTGAGAAGCCCTTCATTTTAATATTGCTCGCCCAAATTATTTTTAGTTTAACAACCGTCATACTCAAATTTCATACTCTATGGAGAAATTTCAAGAAACAAAAAGAGGTCTAATTGACAACAATTCTATTACCGTCATACATCAAGTTTCATATTCACCGACCGCTGCTTTTGTGGAAGCCCTTGCAACACATCAACAACAGAAGGACCGAGTGTGGGGGATCCAAATCGAGCGGGTGTTGCAGGGAAGATGACTTTAAATTGTCAAGGGAGAGCGTGACACCACAACTTCTCCACCTCGACCATCCCGCCTGGTTCTCGAGCTTCCGCAGCACGGGCACACGTCACTCTCGGGTTTCGGGGTCGCTCACCATGGTGGAAGAAGGGTGACATCCAGAGGTAGGTGTGCATCATGGTGTGCATGCAACTTAATATAGAAACCCTAGTCTAGGGGATACGAGGACTCGAGCAGCGGAGGCGTAACCTCATTCTGTACGATGATCCCTATGCAGAGGGAAATCAACCTCCAAAGAAACATAGAGAGAAAAGAGAGGCTCGTGTGGTGCAGGGTGAATCGGGAATAAAAATTTAGTAAAATTGGTGGAAGGGGGACGATAAAATATTAGTAGGGTAGTCCTTCAATCGGTGGGAGTCGTGGATACCAAGAAGGACTACTACGGATTTCCATTTAATAATAAATTGCTCTTTAATAATAAATGGAGAGATTCTAGACATGTGGTTGATTCATTTCCACAAATTTTAACTTGTGTTATCAAACATCAATTCCTTTTCATAGATTTGTTTTTTAAAGATTGAGGAGATCACCATTATTGATTCTTTTCCATAAGGACGTTACTAAATATACCGAAGAACGATCTGCATGATTTTTGTAGATTTGTCACATAAAAACCGGATTAAGTAGATTTGTGGGCTAAAAATTAGCTTAGATAAATTGGTGCGATAGAAAAAAATCGACGGGACGACACTGGTAACTCACCATGGCATATAGGTTTGTGCCGATTCTAATAGTATGCGAGTACACAATAATAGGATGGTCATAGAAAAAATGAATCATAAGTAAAGGAAACTGTTGGGGATATAACTATTTGTGTAAGCCGCCCAGGAGGGGCCGGGTTACGCAAAGAGTACTCACCAGAAAGAAGCCCAAGACCAAGCATGAAGATGGCAGTTCAGTAAAGGGTCTAAAGCCCACCGGCGACTTAAGGCCCGTCGTAGTAAACCACCATAATGGCATGACTTGTATCGTAAGGTAGATTTAACTAGTCACCGAGCCGGACACTTTTTATAAGCCGGCCGGGACTCTGTAAGCCGTAGGGCGTCAACCCGTGTATATAGGGGGACGACCCACCGGCGGCTTAGGGCAAGAAACAAATCATTGAGAGCCGGGCATAGCGTATCTCGCTCCCTGGTCATCGAAACATCAATACCAACCCAACTAGACGTAGGCCTTACCTTCATCGTACGGGCCCGAACTAGTATAAACCTCTCGTGTCCTTTGTCCCGATTAACCCCTTCAAGCTTCCAAGTTGCGATGGCTCCACAACTAAGTCCTTTCACGAGGACATCGGACGTGACAATTCCACGACAGTTGGCGCCCACCGTGGGGCGCGCGCACGATGGATTTGAGTTCTTGAAGGGCAACTTCGAAGGGCTCAAGGGATACGTAGTGGGCTGGATGACCAAGAGTCGTCGCGGCAAGATCTACATCGACGACGAAGGCTGGGGCCCCGACGCCGGCTCAATTGAGTACGGATACCGGGTCCCCTTCGGCAGAATCCACGTCTTCATCGGCCGGATCAGTGAACTGGGCCCTACACCGACCTCGTCGAGATGGCTCAGCGTGCGAGAAAGGCCCGAGTTCAACCCGTCATGAAGCGTGCCTTCGTGGGCTGTATCCACGAAGAGGAATTTTCTGAAGGATCTGAAGATGGTGGTAAGACGGCCGTCCTCTCGGACGGTGATTCATCCGCCGGTTCAACAGATTCATTATACCAAGTGCAAGATGGCGTGCTTGGGGGCTGTTCCGATGGCACTAGTATTCCGGACCCCTGTGAGCCGCCAAGATGGGCAGGAGTCTTCATGGCTGGGAGTCAACCCGGCCAAAATTCTACAGCCGCTATAGCAATAACGTCCGGGACGGGGGCAGCCGGGGCAGGAGGCCCTGTGCGCCCGCCGGCTTAGGTGCTGATAGATCTCATGGACAAGCTTACGACCCTGTTAACCGCCACGGTTATTCCTGCAAACAAATATGAGCATGACGCGAAGGTAGCATGGGTGCATGATGAGATAGCTCGGGCCAAGGAGGCCTTGGCAGCTGAGTACACTAGATTAGCCACAGAGCGGGCGGCTCTAGATGCACGGGCACAGCGGCTACAGTCAGAAGCTTACCAGCTCACGATGAGCCTAAACGCGTCCAATGAGGTGATGAGGAGGAGACATCAGAAATCCCAGTCCTGTTTGCCTCCGGTTTACGATCCTTGGAATCTTTTTGCTACACCCGGAGCCGGTCCTAGTAACCCGCCAGAGGCAAATCAGTTTATGACAGCCGGAACAGGAGGACTGGCTCAGCCTCGGGAGATGGCACCTCCGCATGGGAGTATGGCTCCGCCCCGTTATGTATCGGTACCGCCGGGTCACTTTTCCAACCCCATGGAGAACTTAATCACGACATCGGTGCGCTTGGCGGCTCTTCCCGTGGATGGTGATGACCCGACAGCGGTGGTGACCCGGAGGGTCAGAGAACTTCTCCATACGGCCTTGGCTCAGCAAGAGACCTATTCTTACAGCCAGGACATGATTCATTCAACTCCTCCGCCTTGGTTAGCACCGCCTCGTCAAAACCGGAGCCCGAGTTACAGCAGGCACATGGAGTCTGAAGCTTTGTCAAGAAACGCCCAGTGCCGTAACCAACCCGATGGCTATAATCCGGTGTAGGACCGAGTACGTCAGGAGAACGAGCGGGCGGCTCAGCAAGCGGCTCAACATATGGCTCATCAATATTTCCCAGAGTATCCGACGACTTCCGTTGAGATGGGAGTAGCCACTAGAACCGGCGGTGTTCCTTGTTTGGTACCGGCTCTACGTAATGTGCGCCTACACAAGGACTTCAAGGGACCTCGAAAGGTGCCGAACTACACAGCCGACTTACAGCCCGAAGCGTGGACCGAAAGTTATGAGATGGCCATGGAGCTGTTGGAAGTCAGTGACGCAGCAATGGCTAAGTACTTCACCATGATGTTAGATGGAACGGCCCGATCTTGGTTAAAGGGTTTGCCACCCAATTCCATTGGTTCATGGGCTGAGTTAAAGGCCCGTTTCATCCAGAACTTCAAAGACACTGGTAAGCAATCTATGTCAATTGTGGACTTGACAAATTGTAAGCAGGAGGAGGGTGAATCCACGACTCATTGGGTATGCCGGTTCAAGGAGATAATACATTCATCTGACAAGATGGATGCCGGCTCTGCAGTCCTCATGTTGGAGAAGAATTGCCGTTTTGAGCCGCTGAGGCAGAAACTGGGGTGCCTTAAGCGTGATTGCAATGATATGGGTACTGTCGTGGAATTAACACGTCAGATGTCCATAGTGTGAGGACTTAGTCGTGAGGCCAACGCATCTATGTGGTAGCTTGAGAGGGGTTGAGTGGGACAAGAGACTCAGGGCGGATCAACACACAAGACAAAGATTTAGACAGCTCCGGGCCCCGGGAAACATCATCCGGTAACAACCCTACATGCTGTTTGTGGCTAGATCTCATTATCATCACGAGGGAGTCGCCGTAAACCGGCTCTCCTCTAGTTGTGTCTAGCCCTAGAGATTGTTTCTTTCCTGTCCCTCTTTGGGGAGCCCTGCCCCTCCTTATATATGTTGAAGGGGTGGGTTACATGTGGAGTCCAACTCGGACTTTAACTTAAACTATTTTGACTTCCCTTCCTGGGCTTCATAATGTCTGCCGGTTTAACATTGTCTGCCGGTTTAACATTGTCTGCCGGTTTAACATTGTCTGCCGGTGCTACCATCTGTCTTAACTCTGCCGGTTTAACACTTGCCGGTTTACCATCTGTCTTAGCCATCTGCCAGTTTAACACCCGCCGGTTTACCGTCTGACTTAGCCATCTGTCTTAACTGTCTGCCAGTTTACCATCCGCTGGTTTACCAAGTCCCGACCGGTTTATGACTCCGGCCGGGTCATACCGTGGGGTATATCCCCGACATTAGCCCCCAGTTTAATTTGGATTTATCCATGTTAAACTGACCCTGATCATCCTGAAGTCCTTGTCACTTCCTTCTTATAGAAAATCCGGTTTAATAGGCCAGCTTCATAATCAACTTGCTGACACTGGTTTCTCATAGAAAATATATTGTGAAGAATAACTCCTTTGATTCAGCTCCCAATGCTTAAAAACAATATTGGTCCTTGAAATACTCATCTGATCTTCAGTCGGTTTAATGACGTGGAACTTGCCGGTTTATCATTGCCAAGATCACCGGTTTATAAATATTGATAGCACCGGGTCATACTTGTAGTTAACATCCAGCTTGAAAATATACCTCTTATATGCCTATCACTTGTAGCCCCCAAGTCTTAAGAAGGTAGCATAGCAACAACCTAAGACTTGCTTCAATATAAATATCACAATCTTGAAGAAATCCAGGTTGTTCATCTCAATCACTAGTCAGAATTGAGTATTCCACATATGTAGCCCCCAAGTGCCGGGTTGTCATGCTTGCAGCAACCTGGGACTTGTAATTGCGTGATGCTCGTAAAAACTTCAACCAGTGTAGCCCCCAAGGGCTGGGTCATTATGCAATAATGAGCAGGGACTTTGTAAATATAATCATGTAAACTTTGAACAACAACGCTGTAGCCCCCAAGGGCCGGCTCAGTAAGATAATATTGAGCTGGGACTTGATATATACTTCAATGAAAATAACATCATATGATATAATCCCCATCATGGGGCTTAATGTCCACAAGGTTAAGAGCTTTGTGCTTTATCAACTGAGCAATGTACCCTTCAATATAATGGATAAAAAGCTTGTACCTTGAATTGTTGACAGGAGCAATTGGTAGCCCCCAAGGGCCGGCTCATTATGATGTGATGAGTCGGGTCTTCAATAAGATGATCAAAAAATGACTTTGCATTAGCCCCCAAGTGTCATGGTGCATGCTTGCAGCGACATGAGACTTGTGTATTTGATGTAATATAGCCCCCAAGTGCCGGGTTGTAAGCCTGCAGCAACTCGGGACTATTCCTTCAATTGTAGAATAAAAATCATATCCATTGATAATATGATAGCCATTGCGCTAAAGCGACTTTAAAAACCTTGATCATAATAGTGGCTATTGATAACCATAATAAAATCCAGCCATGTTGGCTATTTGAATAATATACCCAATGATTTATAAGCGCATAATTCCAATGGCGCAATCCAAATATATATTGGCGACTTATAGTCCAAAGCCAGGCCGGGTTAATAAACACCAGATTATATGCACTGACAACTTGTAGTTGAAAGTCGAGCTGGGTTAAAGAACACCGGATTAATTTGATGACTGATAGTCATGCCGGGTCGAGAGACGCCGGTTCAACATAAAATTTATCAAAAGAGAAAAATCTTGACAAAGGCAAATAAAACCATGTAGTCGAGGCTTTTTGAGGGCTGTCAGGTTGCTGAGTTGAACCATTCAAAGCCTTTTAAGATGGACCTCCAACTAACCAATTACCATTTTAACTTTGATAAGTGCAGGGTCTCAATGAGAGTAACTGTCAAACGTTCGGAGGGTCGTGCCAGGATGACCTGGATAGGAGTGTCTTACTTGATGAAGGCAGGTTAACCCGGGGTTTTAGGTAAATATACCAGGCTTCCAAGCCGTGGGTCGATACCCAGCTACAAGGGTCCATTCAAGCTCCTTGGTATTTGACACAAGGAGCCCCAAGTAACATGATGAGCTGTGCTCATTGGGTGCCTATGTTTGAGTTGTGCATAGCATACAGACTCTCTTTGGCCCCTTGGGTGTGAAGCTCCCAAGCTATGTTGTGGCGTGATAGCCGGATTAATGGACAGAACTCCGCTTTGTCAGCTGAAGCCCCCATGTAATCAATAATATGATAAGCCAATAAGGTGGGATACCCATGTTTGAACCGCGCGTCAGGGTAGCAGGTCCTCTTTGGGAACCTTTAACTTTTTGCAAGAGATAAATTCTTCTTCAACCAGATTTGAACCAGATACTAAGGGCTTCAACACTGTGTGGGAGACGGGGTTTCCCTTAAACCGGACTATAAACCGGAAGCATCATTGTAGCCGGAGTTTTTCTGACGGCCTTTAAATTTTTATTAATATAATAGTAGCCTCCGGGACCAGATTATATTTCCCTCCATCGTCCTGGGGTTCTTGAATTTGCTGAAACTTGCAAGACTTGCTGAGTCATATCATCGTAGCCTCCGAGTCTTAAGATGACTCAAGGAGTTATCGTGAGATTCTCCGTACTTGACCATAGCAGAAGGTATATATCAGCGGTGTTAATAACGCGATGCAAATCCACAGAAGATTAAGGTGACTGCGGAGGGTTATAAATGATCCCGTATGAGCCGTGTCAGCAACTCGGCCAATGGTTCCTCCCAGCTGGTTGTTGAAGATAAACCGCAGTGGTAGTGATTTGTGTGCCCTGTCCACTGAATCATCCAGCGCAGGTAGAGGCTAAATTGTCACGTCTTGCTTCAGTGTTGTTGGAATAACTCGGACCATGGTGAGGCGGTTTGTCCATTTCCATAGGGCAACGACATAAGTGTTGTCCGGGTGAATTGATGTAGACCGGACCACTGCATGTGTTGCCTGTGATATAGGTCAGCCCCCAGCATGTTGATAGTTGAATGTCCATCTGTTAAGAACTGCGGTGATGACGTATACCAATACGGCCTCCATATATCCTTGTAGATTGGACCGCTGGATGATGCACACAAGATTTTTATACCCGTAGCATAATGGTCTCTTCTATATGGAAGAATTTTTCTGCATAAAAGGCAATGCGAGAGTAAATGTTTTCAAAGAATAAAATATATATATATATATATATATATATACTGGAAAGTAGATAAGGCAGATAGCACCTGATATTTTCATCATATGTACAGAGACGCTGGTGCTGGATAATGCATCATAATGCTTTTGGCACCCAGCATGATTTGAGGTCTTTCACGTGGGGAGATAATCCTTTTTTTCTCTTTGTTTTAACCGGCCCGATAGCTTCTTTATCTGCTCCACATTGCCCACTGCTCCTTTTCCTTGGGCAATGTCAGGGGCGAGAACAGAGAGCAAGACGGTTCAGCGTAGGCGATGTAGAGTGGGACGACGGCGGTTCAAGGCGGAGGCGTAGCTCTTAGCAGTAAAGCGGCTTAACCCAGCAGCGGTTCAGGGCAGCATGCGGCCGGAGCAGAGGTGGCGATAGGGAAGCCGGAGCCAGCCAGTCAAGGGCGTGAGCCAGTGCGCTGATTCCGGCAATGTGAAGATGGCGAATCAGCGGCGACGTGGCTGACGGGCGACGCAGGGCGTGCGGGGGCTGCAGCAACACCTCGCCTCCTCGCCCGACTTGCTTGAAGCCTTGACGGCGGCGCGGAGAGGAAGCACGGGGAGGCTCCATCCTCTTCTGTCGCTCCACCGTGGAGAAGAATCCCAACTCCTGCTCCTACGTACTGGTGCAGGTCGGACCCCTTCACGGCGAGGTGGAGAAGTGGTAGTCGGCGGCGCTTTGAAGATGGGAGGGAGGGGCGTCCGCTGCGGGAAGGGATTTAAGATTTCAGATGCCGGATGGGAGGCGGAGGAGCGGCGGATTGATTTTTTCAGGACGGCTGAAGATGCCCGATTGACCCGGTTGTTTGTAGCGGAAGATGAATGGCGCGGCAGAGCAACGGGGTGCGGCGCTGGAGGCGGCCGCGAGCAGCGACCTGGCCCGGGCGCGCGGAGGAAGCGCGCGGGCGGCCCAAGCTGTGAACCGGCGGGCGTGGCTGGCGGAATGCGGCAGGTACAACTTGTAGGCAGAAGGTAACCCGACGGCGGTTTGGCCATGGTGTAGCATAAAGGCAGCCGGGAGGTGGCTTGTTCGTGCGTGGGGCGGAGCCTGACCCGGAGCAGTGGCGATGCGGAACCGGCCACAGCGTAGCGCATGCAAGGCCACTGCAGGCGACTCCCTGGCGCGGTGGCGACGGTGGAGGTGCGATGGCGAGTCTGAGCCGTGACGGCGGGTTATCCATCTCCCCGACGAAAGATATCACAAAGCCACAGGGGCGACTCGTGCAGGAGCGGGCGATCCACGGAGAAGCGGCAGTGGCTACAGTCGGGTTGATCCGGCTACCGGGGCTGCAGACCATAACGGTGGGTCACCCTTGCCTGACAGCGTGAGGCCGTGGCGGGTCGAGGCAGTTCGTCCACAGCAGCGCTGACGGCGCCGGTTTGTAGATATTTGGTTCATCCAGTTTGCAGGCAAGGTTGGATCGGTGGGTTTGATTCAGAAGCAGCAGCAACAGCCACTCAATCGACCGGGGCGGCTCATTGGAGAGGCGAGGCGAGGTCGAACCGGATTGGGTAACTCCCTGACCCGCGCAAGAACGGGCGCGAGACCGACGAGGGCGGCGATTCACGTCGGGGGCAACTCTCATCGCATTGAAACAGAAGCCGGTTTGGATGCGGAAGATGCAGCCTGGCGATTCGCGTCGGCAGCGTGCAGGCTCAACAGCGACCCGGTCGTCCACGACCCGGATCAAGACCCATGGTCA
Source organism: Triticum timopheevii (assembly GCA_963921465.1). Classification (NCBI taxonomy): domain Eukaryota; kingdom Viridiplantae; phylum Streptophyta; class Magnoliopsida; order Poales; family Poaceae; genus Triticum; species Triticum timopheevii. Next base: position 280,147,544 of record OY997274.1, on the reverse strand, counting down.
TCTTCTCGTCGAAGGAGCCGGGGCGCACGACTCAGATGGAGGCAGCTCCTCCGTGGGCAACTCGGAGGCAGCGGAGGCTTGGGGCGGCTTGGCGTGTGTGAGCTGTAGCAGAAGGATGCTGGCAATGTATAGTGGCGACTCAAGGCGTGGTGGCTCAAAGCACGGCGGGTCACTGCCCCTGTTTTTGTAAATCAACTCTCTCCTTCCAAAACTGACGCATGCTAGTACTAGTACTGGTTGTTTGGCAATGGAAAAAGTAACAACTGGAGAGTAGCAAGGCTACCGGTGGAATCGGTCTTCTCAAGCACGACCTGACAGCTCAATGAATTGAATATGCATGTTGCAGCAGCCGTACAGGTGGATGACACCGATAGCAGCCTAGAGTCGGTGACAGAAGTAGATTCCCCGGGGCAACTCGAAATAGGTGTGGCGGCTCGCGGCATCAAAACTGATTCGAGGGTGAAAACAAAGTTGACCATGGAGGCAGCGCTCGAGTCCTTGGTCGAGACGGCAAACAACAAAGCGCGGAGTACATGGAGTTGACCCGGCGACGAGGAGGCAGCTTGCTCGAGGCGTGGCGGTTTTAAGGTGATACGCGATGAGTACGCCCGCGAGGCGGGTGTCGGCGGCTGTTTGGAATAAATTGGCTTTGTGCACGTTGATGGTTTGCCCTCATTGGATTTCTGTGAACCAACACTTGAACCAAACGAAACCTTTGCGATCTTCTCTGATAATCTTGCCAACCGACTGGATGAACTCCACTGATAAATAATTTCTGATTTTGATCAAAACTGATGTAGATCCTTTCAAAACCGATTTTTCCTCATCCGAAAGTTTGCGAACTTCTCTAATCCCTGGAAAAAGATCCCTCCAAGAACTTTACACCATCGTGCGCTGGCCCCACGGTGGGTGCCAACTGTCATGGAATTAACACGTCAGATGTCCTTAGTGTGAGGACTTAGTCGCGAGGCCAACGCATCTATGTGGTAGCTTGAGAGGGGTTGAGTGGGACGAGAGACGCATGGCGGATCAACACACAAGACAAAGATTTAGAAAGCTTCGGGCCCCGGGAAACATTATCCGATAACAACCCTACATGTTGTCTGTGGTTAGATCTCATTATCATCATGAGGGATTCGCCGTAAACCGGCTCTCCTCTAGTTGTTTCTAGCCCTAGAGATTGTTTCTTTCCTGTCCCTCTTTGGGGAGCCCTGCCCCTCCTTATATATATCGAATGGGCGGGTTACATGTGGAGTCCAACTCGGACTTTAACTTAAACTATTTTGACTTCCCTTCCTGGGCTTCTTAACGTCTGTCGGTTTAACATTGTCTGCCGGTTTAACATTGTCTGCCGATTTAACATTGTCTGCCGGTTTAACATTGTCTGCCGGTGCTACCATCTGTCTTAACTCTGCCGGTTTAACACTTGCCGGTTTACCGTCTGTCTTAGCCATCTGCCAGTTTAACACCCGTCGGTTTACCGTCTGACTTAGCCATCTGTCTTAACTGCCTGTCGGTTTACCATCCGCCGGTTTACCAAGTCCCGGCCGGTTTACGACTCCGGCCGGGTCATACCGCGGGGTATATCCTCGACAAGTACGCTGATGGCGGCTTTAGTCAAATATGCTGACTCTGATAGTACCAAGGATCCCGCATCTAATGAGGAAAAGACAGGGAAGGGAAAGAAGAACGGCAATGGAAAGGGTCAGCAGCATAACCCGATGAATCAAGGTGGCAATAAACGTAAGGCGGATGGTAACCCGGAGTTTTTGGCCAACGCTAATGCACGAGGTAACAATCAGAGACGTAAGGGCAAGCCGCCCCCTCGGTCTGGTGGGTCAGGCCCATCTCTTGAGCAGTTGCTCAATGAGCCTTGCCCGAGACACGGCACTCGGGAACGACCCGCCACCCATTTATGGAAGGACTGCGCGATCATGAAGGCTTTTAAGAATTCCAACGCGTTTGGTGACAATTCTGGGTCCGGTGGCGGTTCAGGAGATGGCGGTTTCCATGGCTCGGGCGGCGGTTCAAACTCCGGCTTTTAGGGACATCAAGGCGGTTATAATCAACAGCAGTCTGGTCAAGGAGAGCAACAACAGCAGCAGTCGGGCTATCAAAGCCATCCGAAGCAGTTGAATAGTGGGCAGTATCACGTGTTTACCACTAGCTTGTGCAAACGTGACCAGAAGGTTCATAAGAGGGCCGTGAATTCTGTTGAGCCGGGAGTTCCTCATTATTTGAGGTGGTCAGAACAGCCCATTGTATGGAGCAGAGAAGATCACCCTCCACGGGTTGATAATCCGGGTCAGTTAGCCTTGGTGGTGGCACCTCAGGTTGGTGGATATAAATTCACAAAGGTACTCCTGGACGGAGGTAGCAGCATCAATATCCTCTATTATGAGACCTTTCTACGCATGGGGTTGACTGATAAGAATTTGAGGACATCCAACACTGTTTTCCATGGAGTGGTTCCTGGTAAGTCGGCTTACCCAGTTGGCAAGATTGAACTGGAAGTGGCCTTTGGAGATGAATATGATTCCAGGGCTGAGAAATTGACATTTGAGGTGTTCAAAATCAGGACCCCATATCGTGCTCAGTTTGGGCGGCCGACTTATGCTAAGTTCATGGCACGGCCGTGTTACGTTTATTTGCAGCTCAAGATGTCGGGTCACAAGGGCACCATCACTGTGCATGGGAGTCGAAAGGTAGCCTTGGAGTGTGAAGAAGGCGACGCGGCTTATGCTGAGTCTGCCTGTGCAGCGGAAGAGCTCAAATTTTATCAAGACAATGTTGACCCGGCGGATATGACCTCCCTGAAGAAGCCAACTACAGAGCATGACCCAGCATTGAAGTTTAAATCGGCCGCTGAGACGAAGCTTGTTGACTTTACCTTAGGCGACTCTTCTAAGCAATTCAACATCAGTACCAATTTGGATCCTAAATAGGAAAGCGCGCTCATCAAGTTCATCCGTGAGAACCGGGACATCTTTGCATGGAAACCTTCTGACATGCCGGGTGTACCAAGGGAACTCGCTGAGCACACTCTCAATATTGATCCGAAGTATAAGCCGGTCAGGCAGTTTCTCCGACGGTTCAACAAAGAGAGACGAAAAGCTATTGGGGAAGAAGTCGCCCGGCTCTTAGCGGCCGGGTTTATTGTTGAAGTTTTTCACCCGGAGTGGTTGGCTAACCCGGTGCTTGTACTCAAGAAGAACGGCACCTGGCGGATGTGTGTGGATTACACGGAATTAAACAAGGCTTGTCCGGCTGATCCCTTTGCTCTCCCCCATATTGATCAAATCATTGATGCTACGGTGGGTTGTGAACGTTTGAGTTTTTTGGATGCTTACTCTGGTTATCATCAGATCAAAATGGTAGTTAAGGACCAGGAGAAAACGGCTTTCATCACTCCTTTTGGAGCCTTCTGTTATGTATCTATGCCGTTTGGGCTCAAGAGTGCTCAGGCGACTTATCAGCAATGTGTGCAGAACTATTTACATGATCAAATCGGGCGTAATGTTCATGCTTACGTGGATGAGATCGTGGTGAAATCCAGAGAGAAGGAAACCTTGATATCTAACTTGAAAGAGACCTTTGATAATCTCTGGGTTTATAAGATGATGCTTAACCCGGCCAAGTGTGTGTTTGGTGTACCTGCAGGCAAGCTCTTGGGGTTTCTGGTCTCAAACAGAGGCATTGAAGCTAATCCGGAGAAGATCAAGGTGATTACCTCTCTGGCTAAACCGGTGTGCATCAATGATGTTCAGCCACTGGCAATTCGTCTTGCTGCTTTAAGCCGGTTCATAAGCCGGTTGGGTGAGAAGGCCCTACCACTGTATTAGATGATGAAGAAAACAGACACCTTTGTCTGGAGTGATGCTGCTGATGCTGCCTTTGAAGATTTGAAGAGACAGTTGTCAGAGCCACCGGTCCTTGCGGCTCCCATTGATAAAGAGCCGTTGCTATTATATGTGGCTGCTAACTCACGAACCGTTAGTGTTGCCATTGTGGTAGAACGTAAGGAAGCTGGCAAGGAGCACCCGGTTCAACGGCCGGTTTACTACGTCAGTGAGATGCTCATTGAGTCTAAACAAAGGTATCCACATTGGCAGAAACTTGTTTACGGAGTGTTTATGGCAAACCGGAAGTTGAGGCAGTACTTCCAAAGTCATCCTATAACTGTGGTAAGTTCTGCCCCCTTGGGAGACATCATCCAGAATAGGAAAGCCACAGGACGAATCGCCAAGTGGGCTATTGAGCATGGGCCTCATGGTTTGAAATATATGCCACATACTGCTATTAAGTCTCAAGCCTTGGTGGATTTTATCAATGATTGGACAGAGTTGCAGGCACCTGAGGAGAATCCAGATAACACGTATTGGACTATTCACTTTGACGGGTCCAGGCAGTTAGAAGGCTCGGGGTCTGGAGTTGTTTTAACTTCCCCTCGAGGTGACAAATTTTGTTATGTGCTCCGGCTTATGTTTCCTTGTACTAACAATGCAGCTGAGTACGAGGCCTTACTCCATGGTCTCCGGATGGCTAAGGAGATGAACTTAAGCCGGGTAAGGTTCTTGGGCGATTCAGATCTCGTGGCCCAACAGGTATCAGGCAAGTGGGACTCCAAGGATCCTCTCATGGCGGCTTATCGCCATGAAGTGGATGCTGTGGCTGGGCATTTCAAGGGCTATCAAGTGGAGCACATTGATCGAAGGAAAAATGAGGCGGCTGATGCTTTAAGCCGGCTGGGATCTCAACGTAAGCCGGTGCCGCCTAACATCTTTCTCGATGTTTTGCATAACCCTTCTGTCAAGGTGCCTACAGAGGAAGAACTAGCAGTGCCAGACCCGGAAGCACAGCTGGTGGCAGCTCTTCACGTCATCCCGGATTGGACAGTGCCATATTTGGCCTAAATGACCCGGGGAGAGTTGCCTGAGGATGAGACCTTGGCAACACAAATCGTCAGGCGGTCCAAATCTATGACGATTGTTCATGACGAGTTACATCACCGAAGCGTCACTGGGGCGTTTCAGCGCTGTGTGTCGCCGGCGGAGGGCCAAGAGATACTTCGTGAGATCCATGAAGGGGATTGTGGCCATCATGCCGGGTCAAAATCTCTTGTGGCCAAGGCTTTCCGTCATGGTTTCTACTGGCTGACGGCTCATGCTGATGCGGAGGATCTGGTCAGTAAATGTGACGGTTGTCAAAAGTTCTCACGACGAGCTCATGTGCCGGCTCAAGAGTTGAGGATGATTCCAATCACTTGGCCGTTCGCAGTCTGGGGGCTTGACGTGGTTGGGCCTTTCAAGAGGTCTAAAGATAAAAAGACGCACCTCCTGGTGGCAGTGGATAAATTCACAAAGTGGGTTGAGGCAGAACTAGTCAGTAAGTATGATGCAACCACAGTGGTTCAGTTCATGAAAAAGGTGATCTTTCGTTTTGGTTTTCCACACAGCATTATAACTGATAATGGCACTAATCTCTCCAAGGGTGCCATGGAAGAGTTCTGTCAACGAGAGCATATCCGGCTTGATGTCTCGACTGTTGCTCATCCTCAATCCAATGGTCAAGCTGAAAGAGCTAATCAAGAGATCCTAAAGGGTATCAAACCCAGGCTATTTGTTCCCTTACAGCGGACTCCGGGTTGTTGGGTGGAGGAGTTACCCTCTGTATTGTGGAGCATCAACACTACGCCTAACAGATCTACAGGCTACACACCTTTCTTCATGGTGTATGGTGCAGAGGCAGTCCTGCCAAGTGACATCCGGCACGATTCACCCCGCGTGGCGGCTTACGTTGAGGCTGACAATGAAAAAGCTCGTCAGTATGCACTTGACTTGTTGGATGAGGAGCGAGACTTGGCAATAGCACGATCGGCAATTTATCAACAAGACCTGCGCCGCTATCACAGCCGCCGGGTTAGGAGCAGAACCTTTCAGGAAGGCGATTTGGTACTCCAAATCATCCAGGATCAGTCTGATATGCACAAGCTATCCCCACCTTGGGAAGGACCCTTTTTGGTCAGCAAGAATCTGCACAACGGGTCATACTACCTCATCGATGTTTGAGAGCACAAAGACTCACGTAAGTCGGAGGAGGAGACCCGCCGGCCGTGGAATATCGCTCATCTCCGGCCTTACTATACTTAAGCCACCGGCTCTCAAAATGTATATATCTTGACAGTGTATATATTATATAAAGCAATAAAGCAGGACCTTTGTCCTTTTTATCCTCAAAAGTGTATATGTCTTCTTTATCAGGTGGTGAAAACAACCAACTGTGAGCGGATCATACCTGAATCCGGCTTTCCTTTTGGTCTGGCTTATGATCATATCTGAATCTAGCAATGATCATTTGGGGGCTTCCTGTTCAAACATAGGTCATATTCGAACCAAAGAGAACACAGCTGTCGATACCCATTTGATCGGCATACTGCCAAACCCATTTGGGGGCTTCTTGATCATATTTGAATCATAGCTTAACCCCTTTGGGTCTGACATGGATCGTATTCGAATCAACGTCATTAAACAACTCTTATGGTCACTTGGGGGCTTCCTGTTCAAACATAGGTCGTATTCGAACCAAAGAGAACATAGCTGTCGATACCCACTTGATCTGCATCACCAAAGCCACTGGGGGCTATATGATCGTATCTGAATCTTAGCTTAACCCCTTTGGAGCGGTTTACTGATCGTATTCGAATCAGAAGCCTTTGAATACTGTTTATTATCCATTATATTTCATAAGTATAATTATTTGACTATTTTGAGGCCTTTTTAGCACTATGAGGTGGTTTTTTATTCTTCCGGCTTAATATTAATCACCCCAGGTTGTTAAGTGCCAGGTGAACATTATACGTTCCAACTTTCAGGGGTTGCATTTATCGCAAGGCCATATAAGCAGGTGAGATTACCAAAGGGATCGCAGGTATGTTATTATGATTATGTTTAACAAATATGAGCATAAGTCGGCCTGTGTTTGAAGTTTTGGGCTCACTCTCTGAGTTATCAATACTTTATATGACCCCTGATGCGATAAACTGCTAAGGGAATTTTGCTTGTTTCATATGCAGGATAAGGTAAGCAAATGTAACATCCAGGAAATAAATGGTCAACAAAAGCTGGAAATATATAGCTCATGGCGGCTTACGAAAGTGTTAAAGTGCCATAAAAATGCGTGAAGGCATGACAAACATTGAGAGGTTTTTTCTACCCTATTACAAGACTCCTCGAGTCTGAATAAATGAAGCATTGTTTTTGCAAAGTCATAAAACGCCTGGCGGTTCACTCCTTCGGCGGGCTTGAAGATTCCGGGTTATCCTTCTCTGTCTCTCCGTCGGTTGCTTTGTCCTGGAAGGTTGACGAGGCCCAGTCAATGCCACTCAAGGCTTCAAACTCGGCCTCATCATCTATTAAACCGGCTGGGTCCACTTCAGGGGCAAAAGTATGCTTACGAGTTGGAGGGATCAGGCTGACTTGATCATATGGAGTGTTTGGAATTCTCCGGTTCTCACTGTCATAGCCCGGCGAATACTTGGTAAGGTCAGTATCGTTCCCAATGAGGGTAGCCACGGGACGTATGTCTTTGACGCAGGTGGTGAAATCCTGATCATCAAAAGCGGTACCATCCTCCTTCAGACTTGGGTATCCAAGGGCGAGGTCGGCCCGGTCTAGTTCCGGAATCCATGCTTTTGCCCGGATCAACGCGGTTACGGCCCCGGCTCTTGAGGATGCCCGCCTTAAATCTTGGATCCGCTGAGGTAGCACAGCGAGGCACTTCAGCACGTCTTGAAGGAGGTGGGGAGTGTTATTTGATAAAGCTACAACGGCCAAAGCACGTTGTGACCCGGTGTATAGTTGCTCCACTAGAGTGTAAACCGCCTTAAGTTTGATCAGCATGTTTTTCTTAAGGTTGGTGCTCCTGGGGCCTGTGTGCTCACAAACATAAAGTGAGCCGGAGATACCGATTACAATAGTCATCAAAGGAAGGATTACAATGTTTAAGGTCATGTACAGTAACCTACCGAAGATGGCTGAGACCATTTGAGATATCTGGCGCTTTAAGTCGGACAGCTCGGTTGTTGCTTCTGCAAGTGATGCCTCTGCCGTCTCGGCCCGGGTTACCAGTGAAGCCTTCTCATCAGCCCAGATTTTCTTCTCTGACTCAAAATTCTTCTTCAATTTCTCTTGTTCAAAGACGCTGAACTCAAATTTGGAGTTGGCCTTTTGAGTTTCAAGTTCTTGAGCTGTCAGACGGCTCTTCAAGTCAGCAATCTCCGACTCAAATTGACTTATGGTGGCCTGCATTGATACCGGGTTATAGTAAGAATCATGGTAATATAACATTAAGTCCCAAGTACTTTGCAAGCAAAGGTTCTTGACACTTGGGGGCTAATGTATGCTGAATAGTTTTTTAAACTACAATGTCAGGTCATGCATATTAAGTCCCAAGCACTTTACAAGTAAAGATACTTGACACTTGGGGGCTAATGTGTATCGCAAGTTCAAACTACAACCGGGTTAAATATCTTCTCTTTAAACCGGATAAACAACAGTAAGCATATTTCTAAGTCTACAGCATATTTATTAATAAGCAATAGACTTGGGGGCTACTACAGTAAGTATGATTCAGAAAAGGGGTATAAGGTATACCTCAGATTTTTGTTGTATTTTCTTCACCATATCAATTTCTAGGTCACGGCTGTTATGCACTTGATTAAGATAGCCAGAGACTATATCTCCAATGCTTAAGTGAGTATAATCAGTGATGTCCAGCTTGGCCTTTCGGTGTTCGATGAGTTCTTCCTTAGCAGTGCATTTGGCAAGGACAGTGGGCCGCCCTGGCTCAACAAACTGACTTTTCAGAATCTCAACTTCCGGGTCATTTACCTTGACCGGGCTAGGAGCTTCCGGGTTATCGGAGCTGTTGAGAGTATCTTCGGCAGGCGGGTCAGAGGTTGGCACCGGAATGTCAGAGGCCGGTTCAGGCGGCGGCTGATGGGTGGAACTGTCGGGAGCAGACATGTCAAGCGCCGGTTCAGTCACGACCGGGGCTTGGGACGGCTTATTCTTCTTTGCCCTCTTACTGGGCTTCACTTGCATACTGTCAACAAAGGTAGGAGGATGAATACAAAAGCAATTGTAAGGTAAGGCGTAAGGTAAACAAAGTTACATTACCCGGGGGCAGTTTTGAAAGCCGGCATGTTTGATTGCATAGACTCGCCGGAGGAAGGAGAGGTATCCTGATAATTGGAGTCAGATGAATTGAGAGGTTGGCGAATTAAACCCGCCAAAGGTAAAACAGAACGTAAATCGGAGATAACCTCATTCCGATGCTTCCTAGTTACGTCAGGTAAGCTGGAGGAGAGTTCTGCATCCTTGCTGGTCCGGGTCTGCCTCCGGCTTTCAAACTGTTGTTGCTTCAAAAGAAATTGAGGATCTTGGTAAGCTAGAGGATGTGAAAATCTTACTTTTCGGGTCACCCTTCGGATTTTTTGCCTTGGCAAAGGCTCTGAGTCGGAGGATAGTTACCTCTTCATCAACCGCCTGGCTATTCCCTGTATCCTCCTGAAAAGATAGAATGTCAATAAAATAATGGCAAAGGAGTTAAGAGAATTAAGGATTACCTCTTCATCATCTTCAGAAGTGTCATCCAATTTGAGTAAATCTAAAGCGCTCGGCTTCTTATTCTTTGAGGTTCCCGTTTTGGCGGCTTTCCTTTCGGTTTTGTTGGCTGTCCTGGCTTGCTTGGCAGCCTCATGGTCATACTTGACCTTCCAGAAGCTGTCATCGGCCTGTGGAAAAAGATAATAGATTATGAGTAAAAATAAGGTGTAACATAGCAAAGAGTATTTATTGAGGTTGCTGACTCACTGCGGGGGCCGGGTTCTTCTTGCAGAAGGGAAGTAAGCCGAAGGCATTACTGGTCACTGTGCCCTCTTTCAGCAGCGATTGGGTCGTAGCCTCCACCACATCATCTGGTAAGTCGTCAGGGCTATGGCGTAGTGGATCATCTTTTTCGCCTGAGTAAGTGCACATTAAGCCGGGACGGCAGCTTAACAGAAGTACTCGCCAAGTGACCCAGACTTGGACCAGGTCGATGCCATTCAGGTCGTTTCCCAAAAGGGCTTTGATTTTCTTAATGGTGGGAGCGAGAGGCAGACGCTCAATAGCAGTCAGTTTATCCGCCAGTGGATGGTTGGACTCAAGGCGCAGAGCGTGGAAGCCGGGCAGAGGGCTCACGTCAGCCGGAGAAGTGTCCTGACAATAGAACCACGTCTGATTCCAATCTTTCGGATGACTCGGCAGTTCAGCATAAGGAAAAAGGCAGTCTCTCCGACGCTGAATTGAGATGCCGCCAAGGTCAAGACTGGGCCCGTTGGCGCGTTCATTCTGCGGTTTAAGTAGAAAAGCTCTCTGAACAAAAGCAGATTGGGTTCCTCTCCCAGGTACACCTCGCAGAAGACTTGGAAGTTGCAAATATTTGACACAGAATTGGGTCCAATGTCTTGAGGTCTAAGGTCAAAGAAATTCAAAACATCCCTGAAGAATTTTGAACCGGGAGGAGCAAATCCCCAGCTCATGTGATCCGTAAAAACTAGCACCTCCCTTTCTTTGGGTTGAGGCTTCTCTTCAGATGGGTCAAGGACACGATAAGATATAGCCTCCTTCTTGGGAAGATGGCCAGACTTTACTAATTCTGACGGTTTGCTCCTTGTGACTGTGGATGGGACCCAATTACAGGTCACAGGAGCCTTGGTTGCCTTAGGTGCCATGACGATGGTTGGCCTACGACAAAATAAGAGGTTCCGGTTCAAATTTAACCCGGAGGAAAACATTTTTAACTATTCAAGGTGACGGCTTAAAAGGGGGGCCTAATGATATGTGGGTAACTATGCAACAGTATTTAAGCCGCTACATGTATCAAGAGCAGTTAAAATTTCTTAAGTCATGAGAAGCAAGCAAGGTTCACAGACCAGTCTCATTTATTTAAACCGGCCACATGGACAGTTGTGTTTAGACATATTCGACAGAGGCAGTTTTTCATTTCTGGGTGAAACAAACAGGTTTCACAAGTTGCCGCTATTATTTTGGATCAAACAACTGTTCTGAAAAGAAAATTTTCTAGACCTAGGACTGGCACAGATGAAGCTCAAGGGCTCGAACGGGGCTTCTGTCTGACAGAAAGGGATCTATTCGCGTTTGAAATGAGTGCGGAATATCTACCATATCGGTTTTATACCATCTTCAAGATCAAGAAACAGCGGTGGTGATGAAATCTATGAAGGGTTCCTAATGAACAGCGAAGAACACCAAAGAACTCGAAGGTCCTAATGCGGATCTGAGGAGCAAGAAAGAAGAGACTTACAGATGCAGGATTGCTGCGGAGGGTTGTCGCGTTTTTTGGGTCAAACCAGGTTGATGCAGCGGCCTGAGTTGGTGAAGACGAGGAGATCTGCGACGGTGGTGGCGGCGGAGCTCGAGCGGCAGAGAAGTAGCGAGAGGAAGAAGACGACTGAAGGAGGAGAATGGGAGGACCTAGGTCGTGCCTATTTATAAGGAAAGGATAACTGAGATGGCACGGGAAACGAGGAGATAAACATTATTATCCAGCGGCCCCGACGCCTCAGTTTTCGGAACGATCAGTAAAGGCAAAGATCCGTTGGAGGATATGGTGGAATAAAGAATGAATTTAATTAAAAATGACGTCACCGCAGGTTAACGCGGATCCAAAAGATGATGTCATGGCGAGTTAAAGAAAACCTTTGCTCAGGCAGAAGACTGAAGATTTATTTCTTAAGGTATTTTAAGATTGACATGAACCGGTTCAAATCAACCTGGGGCCTAATGTTGGGGATATAACTATTTGTGTAAGCCGCCCAGGAGGGGCCAGGTTACCCAAAGAGTACTCACCAGAAAGAAGCCCAAGACCAAGCATGAAGATGGCGGTTCAGTAAAGGGTCTAAAGCCCACCGGCGAGTTAAGGCCCGTCGTTGTAAACCGCCATAATGGCATGACTTGTATCGTAAGGTAGATTTAACTAGTCACCGAGACGGACACTGTTTATAAGCCGGCCGGGACTCTGTAAGCCGTAGGGCGTCAACCCGTGTATATAGGGGGACGACCCACCGGCGACTTAGGGCAAGAAACAAATCATCGAGAGCCGGGCATAGCGTATCTCGCTCCCTGGTCATCGAAACATCAATACCAACCCAACTAGACGTAGGCCTTACCTTCATCGTAAGGGGGCGAACTAGTATAAACCTCTCGTGTCCTTTGTCCCGATTAACCCCTTCAAGCTTCCTAGTTGCGATGGATCCACAACTAAGTCCTTTCACCAGGACATCTGACGTGACAATTCCACGACAGAAACCAAAAAATGAAACTTAGAAAAAAAGTGTGCCCACATCACATGGGCCGACAAAATTTGATTACTGTTGATGTTTTGTAAGATTTAATTTTATTTGGGTATGAGTAGTGGAAATGAAGAGAAGTTGGGTTTTAGTTGAGATTTTGGTAAGGTTTGATTTTATTGACTTAATGTATGATGTTGTTTTGGGAAAGTGCCAATTTGATTATGATAGTATGCCAGCATTAAATAATAGGTTGCTCACGGAAAAACTAAAAACTAAAAAAGGAAAGCATGAAATGAAACATAGAAAAAACAAAAAATAAAAACACACAGACGCGTCAAATGGGTCGGCCAAATTTGATTATAGTTGATGTTTTGATAAGATTAGATTTGATTTGGATTTAGAAGTGGAAGGCAAGGAATGTTTGAATTTAGTTGGGATTTTGTTAAGATTTGATTTGAATGAGTTAATGCATGACCTTGTTTTGGTAAAGGTGCCAATTTGATTGAGTTAATGCACACGCCAAATGGGCCGGAACAACTTGGTTGCGCTTCAATGAAACATCGCCTATATGACGCCCGCAGACGTAATATAGGGTTTGTCGAGTGGTTGGTGGCAGCTGAGGCGAGACTACCAACCCCCCCTTCAGGAGTAGAGATGAAACATTGGGTTAGGGTGTGTTTGGTTGCCCTCACCAAATGGAATTTAATAGGTCCGTTCATCCATTCCATGTTTCGTTCAACTCAGGAACTAGAATCCATCAATTTTATGGAACCAGAATCCGTCAATTTCAGGGAATGGCATATTGCTTGATTACGTCAAACCGAGCGATTCCTCTGAAATGACTAGAAAGAGCCCATCGGTGGACCTTATTGTAGCACCGACACAATCTCGCGTCTCTACCCCACGCCACCCTCTCTTCTCATCCTCGACTTTGGCTACTCCTCTCCTTCAATCATGCCACTGTTTCTCCATCTCCCTCCTATACCCCTCAATCAGCGGTGGCGCGGTCTTGAAGATGGGCTAGCAACGGAATGGGAGGTGCGCGGCTCACATCCAGGAAGACTGGCGGTGGCATCCGATGCTCAGTCTGTAGTTGAAGAGACGGGCGACGTCAGCCAACGCGGGTGTGGTGGGGCGTTGCCCAGCCGGCCTCCTGCTGTCGCGACCCCTGGTCGGATAGCCCTCATAGCCGGTTGGCTTGCCGTCACGGGCCCTAGTTGGATAACCCTTTCCAACAACCTAGCTGCCACACACCGAGCTGGGCACACGCGTGCCAGGCTAGCGCGAGCGAACCAGCTCGACACAGGGCGATAGACACTAAAAGGCAGACCCGGCCTCGCTCGTCGCATGTCATCGTGACCCCTGACTGAGTGGCCCTCTTCGACCACCTGACTGTCACATGCCGGGTCGGCCACTCACACGTGCTTGGCTAGTGCGAGCATACCAACCAGTTGGATGCCGAAGAAGCTAACAAGCGGACCTGGCTCACCAGTCGCGCATGGGGTAGCATGCGAGAGGATGCAAGCGGGCACGATGCAAACCCGCCACCTAAATGGGGCCCTTGCCGCGCCCGTAGTCCATGCATCATGGTTCCCTGAGGAAATCGACATAGTGCGGCGCGTCCAGAAAGTTCGGACGGTGCGGAGCATGTGCATGTAGTTCAAATTTGAATTGTGCACATAAATGCATCGAAAACTCAACTAATGCATAAAAATGTCCAAACGAACCCCTAAAATCCCAAAAATTGACACAACACTCCTGTTGTTCTCTGTTGACACACTAGAAATATTTTGAAAGCAATAAGAGGCAGCGGATATCATTTCGTCCCCAAAGGTGGGACGTTCCCTACTAAAACCATCACGCTTGTTGTGAGAAGCTCTGGTTTGTGAGAAGCTTACACCCAAACTTGCCCCCAATGGGACAAAAAATTTACCGCCGCATGTTGATGCCGCTCCATGATAGCATGCCAAGTTTCATGAATTTCAAACGAGTTTTGGATTTACTAGAATTTGAAAACTAGGAATCTCAATGTCTGCGGCCGAGTGACGGTGGCAGGGTGTTTGACATTCATTCCCATTTCCTGGATGGGACCTAAGCATGCAACCAAGGACACAGATTTCAATTTTCAACCAATTTATATGCATTAGAGCATGTGCATGTAGTTCAAATTTGAATTATGCACATAAATGCATCAAAAACTCAATTAATGCATAAAAATGTCCAAACAAACCCCGAAAAATCTCAAAAATTGACACAACACTCGTGTTGTTCTCCGTTGACACACTAGAAAAAATTTGAAAGCAATAAGAGACAGCGGATATCATTTCATCCCCAAAGGTGGGACGTTCCCTACCGAAACCATCAGGCTTGTTGTGAGAAGCTCAGGTTTGTGAGAAGCTTATACACAAACCTGCCACCAATGGGACAAAAAAATTACCCAGCATGTTGATGCTGCTCCATGATAGCATGACAAGTTTCAAGAATTTCAGACGAGTTTTGGATTTACTAGAATTTGAAAACCAGGAATCTCAATGTCTGCGACCGAGTGACGGTGGCAGGGTGTTTGACATACATTCCCATTTCCTGCATGGGACCTAAGCATGCAACCAAGGACACATATTTGAATTTTCAACCAATTTATATCCATTCGAGCATGTGCATGTAGTTCATATTTGAATTATGCACATGAATGCATTGAAAACTCAATCAATGCATAAAAATGTCCAAACAAACCCTGAAAAATCCTAAAAATTGACACAACAATCCTGTTGTACCATGTTGACACTAGAAATTTTTTGAAAGCAATAAGAGGCAGCGGATATCATTTCGTCCCAAAAGGTAGGACGTTCCCTACTAAAACCATCACGCTTGTTGTCAGAAGCTCTGGTTTGTGAGAAGCTTACACCCAAACTTGCCCCCAATGGGACAAAAAATTTACCACCGCATGTTGATGCCGCTCCATGATAGCATGCCAAGTTTCATGAATTTCAAACGAGTTTTGGATTTACTAGAATTTGAAAACCAGGAATCTCAATGTCTGCGGCCGAGTGATGGTGGCAGGGTGTTTGACATTCATTCCCATTTCCTGGATGGGACCTAAGCATGCAACCAAGGACACAGATTTCAATTTTCAACCAATTTATATGCATTAGAGCATGTGCATGTAGTTCAAATTTGAATTATGCACATAAATGCATCAAAAACTCAATTAATGCATAAAAATGTCCCGAAAAGTCTCAAAAATTGACACAACACTCGTGTTGTTCTCCGTTGACACACTAGAAATTTTTTGAAAGCAATAAGAGACAACGGATATCATTTCATCCCCAAAGGTGGGACGTTCCCTACTGAAACCATCAGGCTTGTTGTAAGAAGCTCTGGTTTGTGAGAAGCTTATACACAAACCTGCCACCAATGGGACAAAAAATTTACCCAGCATGTTGATGCCGCTCCAAGATAGCATGCCAAGTTTCCTGAATTTTAGACGAGTTTTGGATTTACTAGAATTTGAAAACCAGGAATCTCAATATCTGCAACCGAGTGACGGTGGCAGGGTGTTTGACATTCATTCCCATTTCCTGCATGGGACCTAAGCATGCAACCAAGGACACATATTTGAATTTGCAACCAATTTATATGCATTAGAGCATGTGCATGTAGTTCAAATTTGAATTATGCACATGAATGCATTGGAAACTCAATTAATGCATAAAAATGCCCAAACGAACCCCATAAAATCTTAAAAATTGACACAACACTCCTGTTGTACTATGTTGACACTAGAAATTTTTTGAAAGCAATAAGAGGCAGCAGATATCGTTTCGTCCCCAAAGGTGGGATGTTCCCTACCGAAACCATCAGGCTTCTTGTGAGAAGCTCTGGTTTGTGAGAAGCATATCCCCAAACCTGCCCCAAATCGGACAAAAAATTTGCCATGGCATGTTGATGCCGCTCCATGATAGCATGCCAAGTTTCATGAATTTCATACGAGTTTTGGATTTACTAGAATTTAAAAACTAGGAATCTCAATGTTTGCGGCCGAGTGACGGTGGCAGGGTGTTTGACATTCATTCCCATTTCTTGCATGGGACGTAAGCATGCAACCAAGGACACAAATTTGAATTTTCAACTAATTTATATGCATTAGAGCATGTGCATGTAGTTCAAATTTTAATTATGCACATGAATGCATAGAAAACTCAGTTAATGTATAAACATGTCCAAGCGAACCCCGAAAAATCCCAAAAAATGACACAACACTCGTGTTGTTATATGTTGACACGAGAAACATTTTGAAAGTAAGAAGAGGCAACATATATCGTTTCGTCCCCCAAGGTGGCACGTACCCTACCGAAACCATCATGCTAGTCATGAGAGAAGCTCTGGTTTGCAAGAAGCTTATACACACACCTGCCCCAAATGGGACAATATTTTTACCACGGCATGTCGCTGCCGTTCCATGATATCATGTCAAGTTTTATGAATTTCAGATGATTTTTCGATTTACTAGAAATTTAAAAGCATGTATCCCAATGTTAGCGGCCTACGACAGTATCAAGGTGTTTGACATTCATTCTCATTTCTTGCATGTGACCTAAGCTTGCAACCAAGGAAAAACATTTGATTTTGCAACCCATTTTTATGGACTGGAGCATGTGCTTTAATTTTGAATTTTGCACCTGAAATGGCTAGAAAACCAATTTAATGTATAAAATTTCCAAAGATAATTCCATTTTTTACGACACACATACATTTGCATGTTCACTGCAGATAAAAGGTCTAGTAATTCAAACACCATCCATTGCCACTGTGACCCCATTATGTAATTCCAATCAAGATGAAAAATCAAGTAGATTCCACACTGTTTATTATCACCAACAGTGTGAGATGCAGTACAAAATATCCTAGAGCACCGTCGGTGTATAGTACGCCTATGGCTTACGCGAGAAGGTGCATCGGTTCCAGTCCACAGCCGGCGTGTCAAGCACACTAGCTCGCTCCCCAAATATCATTTCACTGTCCAATCATCATCGGTGAAAGATTGGGACGCGGACCCGCATCATGAGGGCAACTTTGGCGTCCCACTCTGGCGAGAGTGTGGCCGCAACCGCCATGCGCGTGCTAACAAGGTGCATGAGCGCGGCCGCAGTCTACGGGCGGCCAAGGCGGCCCAAACGGTCGATGTTGCTTCTCAGGTGGCGGCAGCAACATCTGCCTCAGGGATAGCAACTGGCGAGAGCAGCAAAGTAGTTATCTGTTCCATAGCGGTGGCCTTAGCCCTGATGGAGGCCGCCCACGACCATGTCGAGGCCGCCCACGCTTAGCATGTGATGGTCACCACACAAATTGAATGAAGCTTCTCTGACAATGGTCGGCAACCCACGACCAAAGAGTTGGCAATCGCCGAGAGCGTTCGAGCAGTTGTCCGTTCCTCTGCCGCATACCTTACGACGACGGAGCCTGTCCAAGCCCAAATCGCGGCCGCCCATGCCCAGCTCGTGGCGGCCTTTTTCAAAGAGATGGCGGACGCGGACGGCGAGATGCTTGCCGAGTATGGTGCGATGGATGCCATGG
The DNA here is from genome assembly GCA_963921465.1 of Triticum timopheevii. Classification (NCBI taxonomy): domain Eukaryota; kingdom Viridiplantae; phylum Streptophyta; class Magnoliopsida; order Poales; family Poaceae; genus Triticum; species Triticum timopheevii. The sequence goes on along the minus strand of OY997274.1, from coordinate 280,129,615 downwards.
AGCCCCTTCCCCAGGAGACCGTCGGGCGCGAGCTGGACATGAAGGAGGCGGCGGAGATCGACGAGCACCAACCGTAGTAGTACTCTTTGTTTTGTTTAATTAAGAGCGCCGGTCTTTAATTTGTTATAGTAATGTTTAGGTCAGCTAGCTCTATTTAATTGCTGAACTTGCTTGATTAAGAAGTGTGGGTGTGTTGTAGTCTACTACTGTAGTCTCCTTTGTGTACCCAAATTATGCAATGACGTGGATGACCACTGTAACCAGGGAAATTGGAACCAAAATTTTTGATGTTCAAACTCATCACACATGGGTTAAGATATCTAATCGTTTGTGATGTTCACATATCGTACACAGTTCTGAATAAGAGACCATGTATGATGACACTGCACGCCAGTTTTTTCGCCGAACCGATTCAAAATTTTCGGCTTCCGCGGAAATATCTACCTCCCCGCTCCCTTCCCCTTACCAAAAGCCACATTTCCCCTGTTTACGCCTTCCTTTCCAAGTTGAAACCTTCACTCCTTGCTTGCAGCACCGCCCCCCTCGCCGGCAACCCTCCTTCACGCTGCTCGACCTCATATATCCAGGCAGGTAATCCACACCAGACCCCCATCCTCCTCCTCCTTCCACATCCCACATGCCCCAACCGCTGGCGCGATACCTTCCACCCGAATCACCGACCCCTCCACCAAATAAGCGCCGCCCTAAGCCATGGTGCACGCGAGCTCAAGGAGCATTTGGTAGCGGAGAAGCAAATCATGATCGCACACATGGATGAGGTCACGATGGTTACCATTCGTGCGGACCCCCAGATCTTGGACGAGCACCTTGCCATTTGCTAGCTACGCCGGTTAAGCATGTTCAGTTTATCCGTTGTGTGTGCTGCTCCTGTCTTTCCTTAACAAGTTCTAGTGAACTGTGCTATCTAATTTTACCATGCAATCTGTTGCTCTTGTGTATATGTTCTATATGTCGTGCAGTGTGGTGCTCACTTATTAACTGTTTGGTTAATTAGTTGTCGTCTTCAGTTAACTGTTTGGTTCAATTCTGCAAATGTAATGTTCAATTCTTCAGGCTGCAATTTTGTATTGTCTTCCATGTGAGAAATAAATCGAATTTATCTTTACAAAATACATGAGAAACAAATACAATTGCTATATTTCCAAGTTGTCAAGCATGCTTGGTTTGGTTATACATTATGCAATGTGGTGCTCAGTTAACGTTTGGTTCATTTGTGTTGTGGTGTTTAGTTAGCTGTCTGGTTCAATTCTGCAATGCGATGTTCAATAGTTGTGGGTGCATTCTGCTATTGTATACCATGTGAGAAGTAAATCGAATTTGGTTGTACTAAATACATGAGAAACAAATACAATTGCTATATTTCCAAGTTGTTAAGCATGCTTGGTTTGGTTAACTGTCTGATCTTCTATTAGGAGTATGTTATATCGTGCAATGTGGTCCTCAGTAAATGTTTGGTTCATTTGTTGTAGTGTTTAGTTAACTGCTTGGTTCAATTCTGCAATGCGATGTCCAATTGTTGTGGATTGAATTTTGTATTATTGTGCATGTGAGGAATAAATTGAATTTGGCTGCACTTAATAGAATGATAAACATATGCAAGTTCTATATTTCCTAGTTCTTAATCATGCTTGGTTTGGATAAATGGGTTTTCCATGTGGCTTGAATTAATCTGATGAATCTGCAATGTGCTTATTTTCCATCAACATATTTTACTGATAGCATGCGAACCCTTACTTAACCTAATGACTAACTACCTTATATGTGTTGCTGGGAAACAATGGGAAGCACTGAGGTTTCAATCAAGGTTAGCACATGCATGGTCCGTTGTCTAATAGCACATTATTGTGCAATTGCATGAACCATTCTAATATTTAGGTTTTTAACAATTTGGTCTTGCACATGTAGGTCCTGCTGTTAGAGGTTTTGACCCACTATTCGACCGTTTTTGCATATGGGGAAATGAGTTGCCCATGAATGTCAATCAAGTTAAGAAACTCAGAAAGATTGTTAGGATAAAAAAATTAGCGACAGAAAACAACAAGATCTTTGTCTGCACAATGAAGAAGACATTAGTTCACTACAAGATGGTACTGACTATTATACCTTGCCTTTTTATTCCTTTGCCCCATTTCCAATATAGAGAAGATATTTATGCACATCCTTGTTTTCAGGCCTTTCCAAAGCAGTTCAGTAATGATTACCTCTCAAACCACCTCTATGGTCAGGAGGCGAGGAAGGTTTTCATACAACACTGATAACCCGCAAGTATATGGGATAGTTGTAGCCTCTTTCGATAAGTAAGAGTGTCGAACCCAACAAGGAGCAAAAGGTAGAACAAATACTCTCTCAAGTCCTATCGGTTACTGATACGACTCTACGCACGCTTGACATTCGCTTTACCTAGAACAAGTATGAAACTAGAAGTACTTTGTAGGTGTGATAGGATAGGTTTGCAAGATAATAAAGAACACGTAAATAAAAAGTAGGGGCTGTTTAGATAAAGATGCAATAAAGTAAATATAGCGAGTGTGGAAAAGTGGTGGTAGGAGTTGTGGAAGTGTCCTAAGCAATTGACTATGTTACTAGACCGATAGCAAGTTTTATGTGGGAGAGGCCACTGCTAGCATGTCATCCCTGACTTGGAATTCTATGCACTTATGATTGGAACTATTAGCAAGCAGTCCGCAACTACTAACGTTCATTAAGGTAAAACCCAACCATAGCATTAAGATATATTGGTCCCCCTTCAATCTCGTACGCAACAATCCCCTTACTCGGGTTTAAGCTTTTGTCACTCTAGCAACCCACTAGAAGTGAATCATGAACGTATTGCAACACCCTACAACGGTAATACCTCACGCTTGCGCGACACGGAGGGCACAATAGGACATCAACATAACCACAAGCAAATTAAATCAGTCATAGCAACTCATCAACCACCAATAGGACAACGAAAATCTACTCAGACATCATAGGATGGCAACACATCATTGGATAATAATATGAAGCATAAAGCACCATGTTCAAGAAGAAGGTACAGCAGGTTGCGGGAGAGTGGACCGCTGGATATAGATGGGGGAAGGTGATGGAGATGTTGGTGAAGATGATGTAGGTGTTGGTGAAGATCGCGGTGATGATGATGGCCCCCGGCGGCGTTCCGGCGCCACCGGAAGCAAGGGGGAGAGAGGCCCCCTTCTTATTCTTCTTCCTTGACCTCCTCCTAGATGGGAGAACGGTTTCCCCTCTGGTCCTTGGCTCCCATGGCTTGGGAGGGGCGATAGCCCCTCCAAGATTGGATCTATCTCTCTGTTTCTGCGTTCTCAGATTCTTCCCCTTCACCATTTCTTTTATATCTGGAGATCCGTAACTCTGATTGGGGTGAATATTTCGCCCAGATTTTTCTCGTAAAATTAGCTTTCTTGCGGCAAAAGAAGAGCGTCAACCGCCTTACGGGTGGCCCACGAGAGTCCAGGTCGCGCCCCCTGTCTCGTGGCCACCCCAGACACCGTTTCGTGTTGATTCTTCCTCCCAAAAATCACAAATATTCCAAAATAATTCTCCGTTCGTTTTTATCCTGTTTGGACTCCGTTTGATATTGGGTTTCTGCAAAACAAAAAACATGCAACGGACAGGAACTGGCACTGGGCACTGGATCAATATGTTAGTCCCGAAAATAATATAAAAAGTTGCCAAAAGTATATGAAAGTTGTAGAATATTGGCATGGAACAATCAAAAATTATAGATACGACGGAGACGTATCAGCATCCCCAAGCTTAATTCATACTCATCCTCGAGTAGGTAAATGATAAAAAAAGATAATTTTTGATGTGGAATGCTACCTAGCATAATCTTGATCATATGTCTAATCATGGCATGAATAGTAAGACACGAGTGATTCAAGGCAATAGTCTATCATTTGACACAAAAATAATAATACTTCAAGCATACCAACCAAGCAATTATGTCTTATCGAAATAACATAGCCAAAGAAAGCTCATCCCTACAAAATCATATAGTCTGGCTATGCTCCATATTCGTCACACAAAATGCTCCCATCATGCACAACCCCGATGACGAGCCGAGCAATTGGTTCATACTTTTTAACGCGCTTCAGCTTTTTCAACTCTTACGCAATACATGAGCGCAAGCCATGGACATAGCACTATGGTGGTATATGGTGGTGGTTGTGAGGAAAAAAAAGGGAGAAGATAGTCTCACATCAACTAGGCGTATCAACGGGCTATGGAGATGCCCATCAATAGATATCAATGTGAGTGAGTAGGGATTGCCATGCAACGGATGCACTAAGAGCTATAAGTGTATGAAAGCTCAAACTGGAAACTAAGTGGGTGTGCATCCAACTTGCTTGCTCATGAAGACCTCGGGCGTTTGAGGAAGCCCATCATCAGAATATACAAGCCAAGTTCTCTAGTGAAAATTCCCACTAGTATATGAAAGTGATAACTCAAGAAACTCTATATGAAGAACATGGTGCTACTCTGAAGCACAAGTGTGGTAAAAGGATAGTAACATTGCCCCTTCTCTCTTTTTCTCTCATTTTTTTCTTTTTATTTTTCGTTTTTCTTATTTTTTCTTTCTTTTTGGTGGGCTTCTTTGGCCTCTTTTTTTATTTGGGCTTCTTTGGCCTCTTTTATTTTTCATAAAGTCCGGAGTCTCATCCCGACTTGTGGGGGAATCATAGTCTCCTTCATCCTTTCTTCACTGGGGTAATGCTCTAATAATGATGATCATCATACTTTTATTTACTTACAACTCAATATTAAAACTTCGAACAAAGATATGACTCTATATGAATGCTTCCGGCGGTGTACCGGGATATGCAATGATCTAGCATAGCAATGACATCAAAAAACGGACAAGCCATGAAAACATCATGCTAGCTATCTTACGATCATGCAAAGCAATATGACAATGAATGCTCAAGTCATGTATATGATGATGATGGAAGTTGCATGGCAATATATCTCGGAATGGCTATGGAAATGCAATAATAGGTAGGTATGGTGGCTGTTTTGAGGAAGGTAAATAATGGGTTCATGATACCGGCGAAAGTTGCGCGGCACAATAGAGGCTAGCAAAGTGGAAGGGTGAGTATGCGTATATCCATGGACTCACATTAGTCATAAAGAACTCATATACTTATTGCAAAAGTCTACTTAGCCCTCGAAGCAAAGTACTACTATGCATGCCCCTAGGGGGGTAGATTGGTAGGAAAAGACCATCGCTCGTCCCCGACTGCCACTCATAAGGAAAGCAATCAAAGAGCACCTCATGCTCCAACTTCGTTACATAACGGTTCACCATACGTGCATGCTACGGGACTTGCAAACCTCAACACAAGTATTTCTCAATTTCACAATTACTCAACTAGCACGACTCTAATATCACCACCTTTATATCACAAAACTATATCAAGGAATCAAACATATCATATTCAGCGATCTACAAGTTTATGTAGGATTTTATGACTAACCATGTGAATGACCAATTCCTGTCATCTCTCTAAATAGATATAAGTGAAGCAAGAGAGTTTGATTCTTTCTACAAAAGATATGCCCACGCTCTAACAATTATAAGTGAAGCAAAAGAGCATTCTACAAATGGCGGTTTTCTATGTGAAGAGAAACAGGCAATCCAAACTTCAAATGATATACGTGAAGCACATGAAGCATTCTATAAAGCCATACTCAAAAGATTTAAGTGAAGTGCAATGAGCATTCTATAAATCAACCAAGGACTATCTCATACCAGCATGGTGCATAAAAGAAAAATGAAAACTAAATGCAAAAGACGCTCCAAGACTTGCACATAATGCATGAACGAAATGAATTCGAAAACATACCGATACTTGTTGAAGAAAGAGGGGATGCCTTCCGGGGCATCCCCAAGCTTAGACGCTTGAGTCTCCTTGAATATTTACATGCGGTGCCTTGGGCATCCCCAAGATTGAGCTCTTGCCCCTCTTCCTTTTCCTCATATCAAGACATCCTCGATTAGACACTACATCCACACAAAACTTCAACAGAAAACTCGGTAAGATCCGTTAGTATAATAAAGCAAATCACCACTCTATGTACTGTTGCAAACCAATTCATATTTTGTTTTTGCATTGTGTCTACTGTAATATAGCTTTTCCATGGCTTAATCCACTGATACAAATTGATAGATTCATCAAAACAAGCAAACTATGCATCAAAAACAGAATCTGTCAAAAACAGAACAGTCTGTAGCAATCTGAATATCCGCCATACTTATGATACCCCAACAATTCTACCAAAATTAGGAAAAATAAACAAGTTGTACATAAATACATTGAAAAAGGAATCAGAACCAATTGACGTTCCAGTTAAAAATGTAAAATCACGCACTACAGCCAAAGTTTCTGTCCTGCACCGTACAAACCAACAAGCATTGTAAACATCCTAAAGGCAAACCTTGGCACATTATTTTTATAATACAATGGAATTATACAAGGGGATAATTATTTTTGATTAAAAGTTTCTGTAATCAAGATTCACAAAGTTTCCGTGAGCATGAACAAAGTTCAAGGCTAGCTCCCACTTCAAAATGCTTGTCTCTCTCACTTTCACTTTCCTTTTTGAAAAGTTTTTAGGTTCCCCTGTTTATTTTTGTGTTTTTAAACTATATAAAAGCACTCAACAGAAATAAATGACTCTCTAAAACTTCCGGGTTGTCTCCCTGGCAGCGCTTTCTTTGAAGCCATTAAGCTAGGCATAAAGTGCTCAAGTAATGAATCCACCCGGATCCCAAGGTATATCAAAGCCAATTTTAATTAACAATTATTTGTAATTTATAAGTGAGCACAAAGTAACATATATCAAGCAACAACGAAGTCTAACTCTCTTCCTATGCATCGGCATGTCATAAAAGAACAATTCATGCACACCAAGTAAAGGCCAATGCATAGTATAAGCAGTTTCTTGCAATTCTATTGTATTGGAAACATAGAGAGGTGGAGATATAGTTCCTCTCTCATAATAATTGCAAGTAGGAGAAGCAAGCACATGCATGTTACATTCATCAAAACCATCATGTGCAATGGTAAAAGGCAACCCATCAATATAATCCTTAATAAGCACAAACTTCTCCGATATAGTGTAGTTTGGAGAATTCAAAATGATAATAGGACTATCATGCGTGGGTGCAATAGCAACAGTTTCATGTTTAACATAAGGAACTATAGCAAGTTCATCTCCATAAGCATAATTCATATTGGCATCTTGGCCACAAGCATAGCAAGCATCATCAAAAAGGGATATTTCAAACAAATTCAAGGGATCATAGCAATCATCATAGGAATCATCCTTCGGTAAGCACGAAGGGGAATTAAATAATGTATGAATTGGAGGGTTACTCTCATTAGAAGGTAGGCACGGGTAGCTAATCCGCTCTTCCTCCTTTTGTTCTTCTCTCTCCTCCTCATCTTTTTCATCCAATGAGCTCACTGTTTCATCAATTTCTTCTTCCATAGCTTCCTGCAAAATATTAGTCTCTTCTTGGACAGCGGAGAAGTCCTCAATATATGGTTTAACATAGGCATTAGAAGCATAATTATCATAACAATATTGAAATATGGCAAAATTTTCAGATTTGTAAAGAGTAGCATCATACTTTTCAATCAAAGACGCAATCTCATAAGCACCTTTAAAAGCAACAAATTCTTCAATTTGTTGAACATCATAGTAATTGTAAACACCCTTAGCATACGAAGATACGGTTCCATTATCACTAAACAAGCATTGATAGGGTAGGTGTTTCTTAGGGTCTTCAGAACAACAAGTAAACTCATATATTTCACATAAATTCCAAGCATAGCATCGCAAACGTTGAATTTGATCCCATAATAGTTTCCCTTTTTCAGATATACGGTGTCGCACAAAACAAGCATGCTCATCTAAAGATTTGCCCTCAACTAAACTAGTGGGGGTTTCAGCACAAGCACAAAGGGATCAAAGATGATCCAAGTAAAAAGCTTCAGGAGTGTGATAGATTTTGAGTGGTTCTTCAACCATTGGTGCAGTAGGTAAAACTATTTTTTTTGGTATTTTGCGTTTCCTACCCATAACTAAAGATAGAAAACAACTAAGAACAGCAAATAAAAATTACTTAGTGATAAAGCAAACAAGCACACACGATAATATTCACCCCACGCTATGACTCCCCGGCAACGGCGCCAGAAAAAGGTCTTGATAACCCGCAAGTATACGGGATAGTTGTAGCCTCTTTCGATAAGTAAGAGTGTCGAACCCAACGAGGAGCTAAAGGTAGAACAAATACTCTCTCAAGTCCTATCGGCCACTGATACGACTCTACGCACGCTTGACGTTCGCTTTACCTAGAACAAGTATGAAACTAGAAGTACTTTGTAGGTGTGATAGGATAGGTTTGCAACATAATAAAGAACACGTAAATAAGAAGTAGGGGCTGTTTAGATAAAGATGCAATAAAGTAAATATAGCGAGTGTGGAAAAGTGGTGGTAGGAGTTGTGGAAGTGCCCCTAAGCAATTGACTACGTCACTAGACCGATAGCAAGTTTTATGTGGGAGAGGCCACTGCTAGCATGTCATCTCTGACTTGGAATTCTATGCACTTATGATTGGAACTATTAGCAAGCAGTCCGCAACTACTAATGTTCATTAAGGTAAAACCCAACCATAGCATTAAGATATATTGGTCCCCCTTCAATCCCGTACACAACAATGCCCTTACTCGGGTTTAAACTTCTGTCACTCTAGCAACCCACTATAAGCGAATCATGAACGTATTGCAACACCCTACAGCGGTAATCCCTCACGCTTGCGCGACATGGAGGGCACAATAGGATAGCAACATAACCACAAGCAAATTAAATCAATCATAGCAATTCATCAACCACTAATAGGACAACGAAAATCTACTCAGACATCATAGGATGGCAACACATCATTGGATAATAATATGAAGCATAAAGCACCATGTTCAAGTAGAGGGTACAGCGGGTTGCGGGAGAGTGGACCGCTGGATATAGATGGGGGAAGGTGATGGAGATGTTGGTGAAGATCGCGGTGATGATGATGGCCCCCAGCGGCATTCCGGCGCCACCGGAAGCAAGGGGGGGAGAGGCCCCCTTCGTCTTCTTCTTCCTTGATCTCATCCCTAGATGGGAGAAGGGTTTCCCCTCTGGTCCTTGGCTCCCATGGCTTGGGAGGGGCAAGAGCCCCTCCGAGATTGGATCTATCTCTCTGTTTCTGCATTCTCAGATTCTTCCCCTTCACTGTTTCTTTTATATCTGAAGATCCGTAACATTAGCTTTCTTGGGCAAAAGAAGAGCGTCAACCGCCTTATGGGTGGCCCACGAGAGTCTAGGCCGCGCCCAGGGGGAGGGCGCCCCCCCTGTCTCGTGGCCACCCCGGACACTGTTTCGCGTTGATTCATCCTCCCGAAAATCACGAATATTCCAAAATAATTCTCCGTCCGTTTTTATCCCGTTTGGACTCCGTTTGATATTGGGTTTCTGCGAAACAAAAAACATGCAACAGACAGGAACTGGCACTGGGCACTGGATCAATATGTTAGTCCTAAAAATAATATAAAAAGTTGCCAAAAGTATATGAAAGTTGTAGAATATTGGCATGGAACAATAAAAAATTATAGATATGATGGAGACGTATCAAACACCCACGGGTCAATATTGAAGTGTTCCTGAAGATGATGAAGGATGGACGGTCAATCATCCACATGCACTGGCCTAAAGTTGCAAAGACCTTCAACATCAATGAAGACTCTATATTTGCCTTCCGCTTCAGTAGTTTTCTCGATGAGATGCATCTGTCTATGTACCGTCTATGATGCTAATTTTGAAAGGTTCTAGATGTTGCATGTCAAACTTGGTGCTGGTGCAGCTGTGTAATGGGGTAATTGAGTGCTGAAGCTATATCATTTTGTAGTCTGATGTATTTCAATTATGAAATCCTGCTTTCTTAATATGGGAATGAAATATATTATGTGTTTAATATGAATGTCAATTAGATTAATAAATGGATTATTAATAATAGGGCAATTAGCCTGCTAATTGGTTTTTGCTATTGCAAACGGTTATTGAGAAAATACCGTGGGCGATGACCTAAGGCAACGCACACAGTTTCTAGGAATAAACAGTGTTGGATCTATGAACAATCACACATGACATTATCTTCAAAATTGTTTGTGTTAGGCCACCTTGCGCAAATGTTTACCACATAAAAACTGTGTGTGATGGATAACCTTTGCCACACCGTTTCTTCTATGCACTGTGTGTGATGCATTCAATAACGCAAATGATAAAATTGTTAATATTGTGTGCGATGGCAACGCTATCACAAATGATTTAACGTGGAAAATTGTGTGTGATGTACCTGCGAACAGAAACGTTTTCCTTGGAGCGACTGTGTGGAATGAATATACAAACGAAAAGGTTTAGCGGGGACTGATGATAACCCACAAGTATAGGGGATAATTGTAGCCTCTTTGGATAAGTAAGAGTGTCGAACCCAACGAGGAGCTAAAGGTAGAACAAATATTCTCTCAAGTCCTATCTGCCACTGATACGACTCTACGCACGCTTAGTGTTTGCTTTACCTAGAACAAGTATGAAACTAGAAGTACTTTGTAGGTGTTGTTGGATAGGTTTCCAAGATAATAAAGAGCACGTAAATATAAACTAGGGGCTGTTTAGATAAAGAAGAAATAAAGTAAATATAGCGAGTGTGGAAAAGTAGTGGTAGGAGTTGTGAAATTGTCCCTAAGCAATTGACTACTTTACTAGACCGATATCAAGTTTTATGTGGGAGAGGCCTATGGCAACAGGAGTGGTTTTATATCATGGAGCCCCATGGTACCAAGTGGGTGGCTTCACCCGCCTTCTGATATGGTCCTCTGCCGCAGCTTGCATCGTGGATCAACAAGGGGATGGATTGGAGATCACTAGATGAAGTTCAAATAATGCAAAGCCGCATTCAAGACCTTATTAAGAAGGACATCGACCTTGCCAAAGTAATCCAAGTTATGTTAGTCCGTCGAGTCTTGACATGTCAGCGCCGACCTCTCCGTATGTGGGATTTCAACCCAGAAGGACTGCGAACCATTCAGCGCTTCTTCGGCACAACACTCGAAGGGATGTATGAATTAGTCTTCGGGTCGTGAAAAAGGTGTCCGGACACCACAGAGGACGCAGGCCTCGACTGCAACCATCCGGATTCCCCGGTAAGTACTCAATTTCCGAACATGTTTTTAGTTTAAGTTTATCATAACAAAACTGAGAAAACCATACTCTGCCAGGGCTGGATAAGGAAGGCAGAGAGGATCAGGTGTTCGGCCCCTCATCCCAAAAACTCAGCGGACCCAGTGTTACCTAGGATGCTGGCTCCGGTACCCTATCAAGTGCCGTTGAGGGAAGACCAGGAGAGGAGTGGAGAGTCCCAAAGCGGCCTTCATACCGCAGGTGCGTCACGCACTATATCCGGGGAAATCAAAACTCCCGTGTCGGAGGGTAAACGAGGAGGAGAATCTAACATTCCCTCCCCACGGGAAGAAAAGAGCCGCTCCCAAAGACCTGAGGGCAGAGGCTTCCAAGCGAGGGAAGAAATGCCTATCGGGGGGCCCGAATTCTGGAGGCGATATTGCCGCATAGTGCCCACAAGGGGGGCAGCCTTTAGCCGAACCGTAAGTGAACAAAGGTGTTTAATAAGCATACCCCATTCTTTTCCCGTTTGTGAGGGTAATATTTTGAAACGTATGTTTTGCAGTTCGGCCTATAGCCTTCCTCAACAATCTTCGTCCTTGGGGAATCTTCTTCCGGAGATGATGGAGAGCGAAACGTCGCCTCATAATTCCCCGCTCCATAAGGCGGACGACCCCGAGGTGTCGTCCCGGAGGATTTCTCCCGACCCGCGAGGGACCGCCAGGCCAGAAGATGACTCTTCGGCCGCCGGAGGTACGGGGTGTTCGGCTCCTGGAGAGACCAACAAAAGTCCCAGACCATCCGATATACAACCAAACATATGGACGTGTGTTCTGCGGCAAGCGCCTATCTCAGAGGAACATCGTACCTTAATGGGTACGGTGATTGAGAGAATTTCATCCGCAATAAGCGGATTGAATGAAGCTTTTACGAGCCTGATAAGAGGCTTTGAGGTACGTAATGTAGCCCCTTGTTTTGTACCGTAAATGCAATGTGCACTTTGTATAGATAGTAGCCCCTGAGACTCTGGTTGCCCACCGACTAGTGGCGATCAGAGGATCAAAAGATAAATATGCTCAGATAATAATTTTGCTAATTTGTACACAGGCGGCTGCAGCCCCGGCCACTGCCCGGGCTGCCCAATTTGCCGAACTGAAGCAACAACTGGATGTGGCAGATGATGACATCACGCTCGTGAACAAGTGGCTTGATGAGGCGCAAGGTATGTATTTTGGGCGGTCAGTGAGTATAAATAGGAGCATGATGCTGGAATTTATAGTTTGCTTGACTGCAGATGATGCTGCCGCCGTGGAGACCCTTCGGGCTGAGCTTGCCCGGGCCAAGGAGCAAGCCAGGATAAGCAACGCGGCTGCCGAGAAGGCAGTTGGTGAATTAAAAGCCGAACAGGCTGCTCATCGCCTGAGTGAGGAGAAAATATCCAACATGGCACTTGAGCTAAGGGATGCCACTAGCCAATATGCACTTCTCGAGAAAGAGACCAAAGAAAAAAAGGCTGACCTTGAGAAGGCCTTACAAGCGGCAAAAGAAACTCAGTTAGAGGCCATAGCGGCATGGGAGGAGATCCGGCAAGCCGGGGAGATCGCGGCTGGGAAGCCCTTTTTATTACGAACTAAGTTTGGCGATCCGAAGTATGCCCCGCTTGATCAAATGTGGAGTTCTCCGGATGCATTATTGGACTTGTCGAAGAGTGCTTCTGATGCGACGCAGTTTTTCCAGGCCCAAGAAGGCCATGAAGCGGAACGGCTTTTCTGGTCGCAGTTTAGCATGCCAAGGCGTCCGCTGCTGTTGAATGAGCAGATGGCCGAATGGGCCGAGCTCCACAAGATATCCAGACTTGCCATGAAGGCTGTCGTGGACCGGCTGTGGCCTGGGGGACCGACTCTGAATAGTTATTTTGGTTTAGTGCAGCAACTTGTTTGTGCAGTATCGCATATCGACGCTGTCAAGCGGTCAACGCGCATAGAAGGTGCACGGATGGCCCTTGCCCATGTGAAGACGTATTGGGCGAAGATTAAGGCCACCGATATTGCAACAGGGGGTCCACCCGGGGGTAAGGACACGCCAGATCAATATTTTGAAGAATTATTAGAGGGTGCCCGCTTGATAGAGGGTCAATGCTCGAAGACTATTATGTTAGAGTAACATGTATCCGATTTGTGAAAACAATGCTTATGATAATGAAGGTTGTGTTTATACTTTTGCCCGTAGAGTATTTCAGTGCCTCCTGTGCAACCGTTTATGTATATATGTATATAACCTGAAAGTTTGCAGTCGTCGGCTTCAACCCCCTCGCGTATAACGCGGGGGTGTTTGGAAAAGCACTTGATCACACTTGACCCAACGTCTTGGTCTGTTAAGGAGGTGTTAGTGCGTCGAACTAGGCAATCGGACTATAGAGCTTTAACACTTTCACATAGCCATAGGAGTTTGACGGTGGGGCTACTATATAGCCCCTGGTATGTCCGCGTTTTATCCGAATACAGTGCGTTTACATACATGACCAGGAAACCGGTCCTTCATTAATGCGGAGGAATCGCCAAGATTCCGCTGAGTCATCGAGTGGTTGACCAGCTCTCGCCTTATCATGACAGTCAGTTTTCGCCTTTCTCTACTGAGGTGCTCGTCCGGATGAACCAGGGCACAATCGTAGTAGTTCTCCCTTGGCCGCCTTAGCCGATAGAACAGAATGTAAGGTAGCAAGCACACGAGCCAGGCAAACCCAACTATTGACCCAAGACATGATTCGGAGCTGATGCATATACGGCCAAAACTCGCGACGCTGAACACTCCCGAAGGTATTCAGACTTTTCAATATATACCGGGCTGGGTACAGCCCCTGGTAATGAACCTTGAATTCAAGGCACGTGCTACGGCCTGGCGTGAGGAGAGAGCGCCTGTGGTGAGAGTATAGTTCTCAAAGAACACTGCTGGCTGCTTCTATAACATCCATTTTAGTACGGCGAATCGTAAGTTCGCAAGTACTGCTGGTATCTTTCCAGGGCGTTTTATATGCCAGGAGGGAATGAAACAACAAGAGATAAAAATGAGAAAAAGGTTTACACAGGGTCTTAATCTAAACAGAAACCTTGAAACGGGGCCCTGTTGCACGTCTGCACCTTTGTCTCCGTTGTGTAGTGTCCTTGAAGGGTATATCATGATGGCCTATCTGTAAAAAAGAAAGAACCAGGTGAAAGAATCTGGTACGGCCTTGGGTATAATTTGTTGGTTTTGATGAACCGTGAAGTGTAGCTTCTTGAGTCCAAATAGGGTTGAGCCGAACTATAGACTTCTTATGTGCAGGGTGCCCCCAATGTTACCCAAGGAATTTTGAGTGTGTATTTATGTATACAGGGAAAACATGTAGAGTCTTCTTATGGGGCATTCTGTGGGGGCAGGTGAGGGAGTCCTGGATTAGGGGGTCCTCGGACAGCCAAGACTATATACTTTGGTCGGACTGTTGGACTATGAAGATACCAGATTGAAGACTTCGTCCCGTGTCCGGGTGGGACTCTCCTTTGCGTGGAAGGCAAGGTTAGCAATTCGGATATGTAGATCTCCTTCTCTGTAACCGATTCTGTGTAACCCTAGCCCCCTCCGGTGTCTATATAAACCGGAGTGTTTAGTCTGTAGGACAACAACAATCATAATCATAGGCTAGCTTCTAGGGTTTAGCCTCTACGATCTCATGGTAGATCAACTCTTGTAATACTCATATCATCAAGATCAATCAAACAGGAAGTAGGGTATTACCTCCATCGAGAGGGCCCGAAGCTGGGTAAACATCGTGTCCCCCGCCTCCTGTTACCATTAGCCTTAGACGCATAGTTTGGGACCCCCTACCCAAGATCCGCCGGTTTTGACACCGACGTTGGTGCTATCATTGAGAGTTCCACTATGTCGTCACTATAAGTCTTGATGGCTCGCCTCGTTGTCAAGGACAACATAACCTCTGGGGGAGCCCTGGCTTTAGGCCAAACTCTCCGACTGGGCAGCTTTGTTATGACCGCCTGTTCGGCCGTCGCGCCGACGATGACTTCTCAAGTCATCAAAAACAGCCTCCACGTCGGCTCGGAATTCACCAAGCAGATTGATCCAATGGAGCTCTCCTCTCTGAACGAGATCTTGGATCAAATCGCCGCCCTAGGAGTCGCTATGGACTATGATCGGATCGGGCTTAAACTCGACCAAAGGGAGATTTACTCTCCACCGGTCACCCATCAGATAGCGGTTGTGGAGGAGCAATGCAGCGATTCTTCCTCTATTTTGTGGATGAACTATGTCCGTATTACCGAGCTCTCCGAGCCGGATACCCGTCTATGGGAGGACATGGCTCAAGCTCCGAACCAAGGATCGGAGAGCGGGCCGGAAAATTGGGCAACATCTCGGAGCCTGAACTGCCAAGCTCGGAAGCTCCTCTGCCCCTGGGTCTTAGATCGGGCCAGGGTTTGGACTTAAATCTACCCACCCACCCAGATATAAGTGATCTTCCCCACATTAGACAAGAACCCCAAGAGACAGTACATCACTTCTGGGCCAGATTCCTCCTTGTAATGAGGAAGGTCAAGGACTGTCGTGAGGAAGACGCAATTTAATTCTTTTGCAAAAATTGCACGGACAGGGGAATCCTCAACACCATAAGTCGCCGTGACATAGCACACTTTGCTAACTTGGCGGCCATAGTACAAAAGTACTGCGTGATGGAAAGCGCCTGCAAAACCCAAACAAAACTCTGGGATCCTCTGGCTCTTACTAAACCCCTTGTTCGAACTAAAAGAGTGCACTCTCGCAAGTTACCCAATCCAATTAAAAGAAGCCAAAGCCCACTATAGGGCATGGAATCGTATTGGAGGGATGGCTCAATGGGCCATGCAAAATTCACAGCACACCGGATACCATACCAACACACAACCTTAGAGCATATTGGATACTCCGACAGGTGGCCAAGAGCGGCGAGGATCTCCTCATCAACCATACCGCTGAAAATAACAATATAGTATTGACAGTCTTCGAGACTTTCGCCTCAAATAATAGGCGCAAGCAAGCACTCCGCAGCCTCGCCGAAGTCTGCCACGTTGCAGCAATAAATCCATGGAACGACACGGCTATAACCTTTAATGCCAGTGACAAACCTCAATTCCGAACAGTTCGCGCACCAGCCGTTTTGGTCCTTAGTCCAATTGTGGACGGCTTCCGGCTTACTAAAGTGCTCATGGACGGTGGCAGCGGATTAAACCTCATCTACGAAGAAACTCTTCACAAAATAGAAATAGACAAGAGCCGCATTGAGCAAAGCAGCACGACAGGAATCATCCCTAGTCGGGAGGCACGATGTGCGGGAAAAATCACACTAGATGTGGTATTCGGTACGTCGGATAATTATAGGCCCGAAGAAATCACATTCCAAGTGGCCCCGTTCAGTAGCGGCTACCATGCTCTATTAGGGCGGGATGCATTCACGAGCTTCCAAGCTATACACCATTATGGGTACATGAAGCTCAAGATGCCCGGGCCCAATGGAATCATCACTCTAGCTAGTGATCCGGACGTAGCACTCCGCGCCGAAAATAAAACCGCCGCGTTGGCCCTTGAGGCATTATCCGAAGCCCTCGCGGCCGAAGAACTAACTGCACTGCGCTCCACAGTGGATAGGGACGACGTGATACTCGACAAATGACCCAAGTCCACCTCTTTTAAACCAGCGGACGAAATAGTCAAATTCCAGGTCCACCCAACGGACTCTACAAAAACAGCATCCATTGGGGCACAGCTAAACCCCACAATAGACGCCGCACTGCGAGAGTTCTTGCGTGAGAATTGGGACATCTTCGCCTGGCATCCTTCAGACATGCCAGGTATCCCATGCAGGCTGGCCGAACATAGCCTAAACATACTGAAAGGATACAAGCCGGTCAAGCAGACTCTTCGGTGCTTTTCAAAACCTAAGCGACAAGCCATGGGAGAAGAGATAGCCAAGTTACTCGAGGCCGGATTCATCAGAGAAATAAAACATCTGGACTGGCTAGCAAACCTGGTGATGGTACCAAAGAAGGACAAATCGTGGCATCTATGTCTCGATTTCAAGGACCTCAATAAGGCTTGCCCCAAGGATCCCTTCCCCCTCCCCCGCATTGATCAAATCATCGACGCTACCGCAGGACATGACTCATTGTGCTTCCTCGACGCATACTCCGGATACCATCAAATCAAGATGGCAGAATTCGATCAAGCCGCAACGGCATTCAGCACTCCATACGTCCCCTTCTGTTTTAACACCATGCCTTTCGGGCTCAAAAACGCCGGTGCAACCTATCAATGCATGATTCAAACATGCCTGGAAACACAAATCGGCAAAACAGTGGAGGCATACGTAGACGATGTGGTCATCAAAACCAGACACGTCGAATTTTTAATAGATGACCTGAGGCTTACGTTCGACAATCTACGAACATATGACATCAAGCTCAATCCGGAAAAATGCGTTTTTGGCGTACCTGCCGGAAAGCTCTTGGGCTTCATCGTTTCCAATTGAGGAATTGAAGCAAATCTGGCTAAAATCCGAGCTCTGTCACAGTTGGCTACCCCAACATACCTCAAGCAAATCCAGAAATTAACTGGATGCGTGGCTACCCTAAGCCGCTTTATCTCCCGATTAAGAGAAAAGGCACTACCTCTCTATCGCCTTCTTCGACGCACCGAACACTTTGAGTGGATGGATGCGGCTACGACCGGACTGGAAGAAATAAAGGCCCTCTTGGCCAACAATCCAATCCTGGCCGCACCAAATATCAGTGAACCCATGCTGTTATATATAGCTGCAACACACCAGGTTGTAAGCGCGGTGCTCGTCGTCGAACGAGAGACGGATGGACATAAGTTTCCGCTTCAAAATCCGGTATACTACGTATCCACTGTCCTCACTCCATGCAAGTCACGGTACCCACATTATCAAAAGATAGCATACGCAGTCTTCATGGCATCCCGGAAACTACGACACTACTTTCAAGAGTGTTCAATTACGGTGGCCTCCGAAGTACCACTCAATGACATAATAAATAACTGCGATGCCACAGGCCGGATTGCTAAATGGGCTATCGAGCTCTTCCCGTTCGACATAATATACAAACCACGGCGAGCCATTAAGTCACAAGTGCCGGCCGACTTCGTCGCCGAATGGACAGAAGCCGAACTCCCTAAAGAGTACGGTGCGTACTCCAATTAGATCATGCACTTTGACGGCTCTAAAATGTTGGCTGGTCTGGGGGCAGGCGTTGTCCTGACATCCCCCACCAGAGATACAGTCCAATACGTGCTCCAAATATTATACACAGACTCCAACAATGCAGCCGAATATGAGGCTCTATTGCATGGTCTTCGGATGGCACTCTGCATGGGCATTCAATGCCTGGAAGCGTGGGGATTCGAACCTCGCAATATCTCAAATAAATAGAGACTTTGACGCCAAGGACCCAAAAATGGCGGCTTATCGTAATGCCATCCACAAAATGTCAGCTCCGTTCGAGGGGCTCGAATTCCACCATGTGGTCTGAGAAAACAATCAAGCGGCGGATATCCCCGCCCGCATCGGCGCTAAGCGCGACCCCATCCCACCTAATATCTTCTTGGAAAGGATGTTCAAGCCATCCATGGTGTGGGAAGGGGAGACCGGCAATACTAGTCCGGATCCGAACACAACCCCAGATCCCGAACAATTTGACATAATCGGAGGCTCCGCCACTGAAATAACACCTTCGGCCCACGTGATTATGGTTGTCATCGCCCCGTGGACAGAACCCTTCTTAGCCTACCTAAATAGGCAAGAACTCCCTGAGGATCAAAACGAGGCATGTTGTATTGTGTGGCGCTCTAAAGCCTACAGGGTTCACGAGGGAGAGCTTTATAAGAAAAGCGCGACCGGAGTGCTCCAGAGGTGCATCTCCGAAGAGGAAGGACGACAGCTATTGGCCGATATTCACGCTGGACTCGGCGGCCATCACGCCGCAACACGGGCACTTGTAAGCAAGGCCTTCCGTACAGGTTTCTACTGGATGACAGCCCGAGCTGACGCACAGGACCTCGTCCAACATTGTGTCGGTTGCCAGCTTTTTGCAAATCAAAGACATATGCCACCTACTGCTCTCCAAACAATCCCCATAACTTGGCCATTTGCGGTCTGGGGGCTCGATATGGTTGGACCCCTTAAAGTAGGAAGCCATAAGAAAAAATACTTGTTGGTCATGGTAGATAAATTCACCAAATGGATAGAGGCCAAGCCAGTTAAAACGGCCGAATCTGGACCAGTGATAGACTTCATATCCGGGGTCGTACATCGTTACGGTGTCCCCCACAGCATCATCACTGATAACAGCTCCAACTTTACAGCCGATGAGGTGAAAACTTGGTGTGGCAACATGGGCATTAAGCTCGATTATGCCTCCGTCTATCATCCCCAAACAAACGGTCAAGTCGAACGAGCAAATGGTCTTATTATGAGCGGCATCAAACCCAGACTAGTGCGATCCTTGAAGGAATCAGATATGCACTGGGTCGAGGAGCTCGACTCCGTACTATGGGGGTTGCGGACATGCCAAATCGCACCACCGGATACACACCATTCTTTATGGTGTATGACGCAGAGGTAGTGCTACCCTGCGATATCATTCATGACTCACCTCGAGTGCGCATGTACGAAGAGAGAGAAGCCGAGCTGGATCGGCAGGACAGTTTAGATGCCCTGGAGGAGGAGCGTGACGTTGCAAAGGCCCGTTCCGCATTCTATCAGCAGTAGGCTCGAAGGTATCAAAGCAGAGAAGTACGGGCCAAAACTTATAATGTTGGAGAAATCGTTCTACGCCTGCCGGAGAAGAAAAAGGACAAGCTCAAGCCCAAGTGGGAGGGTCCCTTCATCATTTATAAAGTTCTCACCGGAGGAGCGTACCGTCTGCGTGATGCATCAGATAATCGACTCAAGCCGAACCCATGGAACGCGGCCAGACTCCGAAGATTCTACGCCTAGTGCCGAACTCTGCATTCGTCTCCTTACCTCCGCCTTTCTTTTTTAAAGTTATATCCTCCTTCTCTTTTCTTCATTTCTTCCCTTTTTATAGACTTAAAAGCTCCAAGTGTGCTTCGACCGCACACTCCTGCCGTGCTATGCACTCTCAATATACCCGGGGGCTTCTTATACAGAAGCTTAATATAATTACCTTCTGGGCTTTATGCCCACCACATATGCGCCACTTCTCCATATGTACCTTTTTTCGCCATTATATGCATAGATAAGACTCAAGTTTTGGCCAAGCTGGGTTGCCTGGCTCTTGTGTTTATGCCCTACGTTCCCGTTAATTCGGTTAGGGCATAAGGGGAGCACCTCTGCGATTGTTACTGCCGAGTCAGCCGGATGTGTACCTCAGACTGGGTGAAGCCAAAAGCTAGCGTTCTTAAGGGAATATTCGATCGGTGAACAAAAGATGTTTCTTACCTACTTACAATATAAACCCCCAGATGTTTTATATCCCGCGTCTCTGTGCGCAGCTCGGACATGCATATTAATGCATGCGTACCTAGGGAAAGGAACCCTTAACGGAACTATTCTCCCTGGAAGATGTTTCTTACTATCCATGTAATATAACATAGCTAGTTGGGTACTTGTCTGTTCAAGCACTTATGACCCCTACGCCTGGTTTCCACGCGTACCCCGGTTTACATAACTGAGCGGGTATTCGGATACACTCCGGACTATTGGGTCCGGAGGCTGAAGCGAAAAGGTCCGCCATGACAAATGATTCACAATCCGGCTAGGGACAAAATATGTCATCTTAAGTACACAGTCACTTAGACTGACTAAATTCTTCTTCTATACCATCCAATAGGTTGTCTAGCCTACAATCCTATTGGGAATACTTTGCGGCTAATGCTACCTGGTCATATACCAGACTAACGGGGATCTCTTTTCCATCTGACCCTACGGGCCCGACCTCGGCCATGTGGTTCGGGTCAGCCTTGGTATATCGCGTCTTCACCATGGCCCAGGCTTCCCTTGCGCCTTGTCGGCAGGCCGATATCTTCCATAATCGGAAGCACCGCCGCCCTCCCTTGAGCATCTCTACAAGCTCCCCCACGCCTCCTGGTAGGGAGGTGGATGGCCACAAGGCCTGGGCGATACCCTGCATCACCTGCCGAACTTGTTCGTGCAGCTGTGAGAGTTCTTGCAGAAGATCGCCTGCAGATCCGGGCATCTCCTCTTTGGGATGACCTATCAGCATACCTACATACATAACTCTGTTAGATTGTTTCTTCGCCGAACTTTATAAAGGTTCGTTTGAGCACTTACTAAAAATGCCGTGTTGAAGCCTCTTATTCTCCTTCACGGAGTCAGCAAGCTGGCCCCGAACATCTTTTAATTCAATGTCCAACTGGGTCTTGGCGTCCTTGAGATCATTATTCTCTCGAATAACCCATGTAAGCACGCGCTCGCCAGCCTCTAGCTGTCGTTGAGCATGTTGCTCATTCCCCGATATGATCTCCGGATTGCCTCCGGGATTGTCTGCAGAATCTATTGTTAGATTCGCATGCATGCCGAATACTACCTAGTACATGTCATTACATTCCTTTTTGATCCAGACAAGTATTACCAGAAAGGGCCTTCTTGGACTCCTCCATTCCGGCAACCGCGGCCCGTAGCTGGGCTTTGCACTCCTCCAGCTCTTTAGACAACTGGGTATTCTTCTCCGTAAGAACCTATGCATACAATGATCCTTAAATCAGTTGTGCCAACTGTTTCAAGTCTCAGGGGCTACTGATATACATAATTATTAGATTTTCTTACCCGTATATCCTTTACATACAGGTTCGTGGCTCTAGCAAGTCCATCTTGAGCGGCTTGGATGTACGCATCTCCTGAGTTGAAGGCATTAAATGCCTCTTCGGAGAAACTAGGATCGCGGAGTACGGCCCGGCGACGCCTGTGATTCATGGCGTTCTCCACTTCGCAATTCGTAGCGGACAGTCTATCCGCATCCTCTAGAGGAGGACCATCCGGCGTTGTCCCCACGTTAGCGTCTGCCCCTAAGTCCGGCTCTGGAGTCCGACTGGTGGAGGCGTGGCCGATAGGCTCTCCAGACACTATCCAGTGAGCGTTTTTTCTGCCAGGAACCAAGGACATTATTATATTTTAAAGACGATAATCACAGAGCAAGTTTTTAATCATACCTCTACGATGACGTCTCAGTCCTGACCGCCTTCCTTTTGAGCCTACCCGGCTTCGGTGCCCCTTGTTAACGAGTCACCGCGGGTTCGGCACAGCACCCCGATGGCCTTCCCTGTAAGACGCAATACGTACGCGGTGGGTAAGAGGCAAAGAAGGGATCCTTCTCGGAAGTTGGGACTATGGTTTTACTTACATGTGATGCAGGGAGTAGGCCAGGGTAATCGGCTATGATGGCCACCAAGGCGCCATCACAACTTAGCTGATAGAACGTCCTGTCAACAAGCTCCACAAATACGTCCGGATCCTCTTTGAGTCCGGGCTTGAGGGCCCGGTCAGGGTCCTCTAGCTGTGGAGACGGGCTGTGGACCTCCCCCACAGCTTTTCGTAGTTCCTGCTATGAATTAGCAAGGTAAATATTTATGATGAAGAATGCGGAAAGGACTGGAGTAAAAGATAGCAGCTCACCCAGCTTGGGGGGTTGTACATGGAGAATCCATCCCGTGGCTTAATACAGATGAACTCCTCTTCTTCTCCTTTGTACAAATCGGACAGTATCTTCGCCAGAGCGGCGGCGGAGTCCGGACCTTTACGACCGCAGCGGGTGGCATCGTCTTCTCCATTGAAGTGCCACATGGGTTTCCCCCGATATTGAAGTGGTTGCACCCCCCGCATTATACGTATTGACATAACCTCGATTACTGTCAGTCCTGATTTGGCCAGCGTTTTTATCCTGCCCATCAGGTAAAGGACCTCTCTGTTATCTTCCTCCTAGGGGCTCCGGGGGTGCCAGCTATGGTGTTTCTTCAACGTGGCATTTGCAAACTCAGGAAGGCCCATCCAAATAGGGTCTGGAAGGGGGACGTCCTCTATGTAAAACCACTCCGAAGGCCAGTCAGTGGATGTCTTCTTTGGAGTACCGGACAGGTATCCGGTCCCGGCGATGCGCCATATTTCGGCTCCGCCTACTTGATATGTCGACCCCTCGTGAGTGCGGGGTATGAGGCAGAATAGCCTCTTCCATAGCTCGAAATGAGCTTCGCACTGCGATGTGTAGTATGGAGGCGTGAGTGAAGTTATGCAGTTGGAGGCCGTAGAATTCTAGGAGCCCGCGGAGGAACGGATGGATTGGAAATCCGAGTCCCCTCAGCAAGTAAGGGACAAGGCATACCCGCTCCCCCTTAGATGGGTTGGGAAAACCCTCCGCTTGCTCCCCGCCATTATAAGTGGCTAGTCCGGCTCGGACGGGGACCATGTACACAGGCGGAAGAAACCCCTGGGTCTGCAACTCTACCAATTGGCTATGGGGGACGAAACACTTCTCCCAATCGCCTGGCTTAGTGCTACGGGAGTGAGAGGAGGAGCTGCGACGGCCGGCCATGATGGGATGGTTTCTTCCGGGAGCGCTCTGATGGATACTCGCTGGGGAAGGATGGTGTGATTTGGATCTAAGGATCCCCGTCTCTTTAAATAGACGATTTACTTACATGGGTCAGGGTGGAAAATGTAAAAATGCCTCGACTTCTCGCATTTGCTCGACACGTGGAGATAGCCATTATTAAAGCACAGAAGCCGAGGAGTGCAACATTAATGGGATGTCGGACACTACTCGTTACAACAGGTACTTTGGATCTAGAGAAGAACCCGCCTTGCAATGCAGAAGACAATCTGTGCGCTGGACTCATCGTCATTGAAGCCTGGTTCAGGGGCTACTGAGGGAGTCCTGGATTAGGGGGTCCTCGGACAGCCGAACTATATACTTTGGCCGGACTGTTGGACTATGAAGATACCAGATTGAAGACTTCGTCCCGTGTCCGGGTGGGACTCTCCTTTGCGTGGAAGGCAAGCTTGGCAATTCGGATATGTAGATCTCCTTCTCTGTAACCGACTCTGTGTAACCCTAGCCCCCTCCGGTGTCTATATAAACCAGAGGGTTTAGTCTGTAGGACAACAACAATCATAATCATAGGCTAGCTTCTAGGGTTTAGCCTCTACGATCTCGTGGTAGATCAACTCTTGTAATACTCATATCATCAAGATCAATCAAGCAGGAAGTAGGGTATTACCTCCATCGAGAGGGCCCAAACCTGGATAAATATCGTGTCCCCCGCCTCCTGTTACCATTAGCCTTAAACACACAGTTAGGGACCCCCTACCCGAGATCCGCCGGTTTTGACACCGACAACAGGGCTGCTAAACAAGCGCAGGTTTATCTGAGCTTTTACACGTAGGTGTGTACCGAACACGTTTGGCTGTGACCGCGGTCTTGAGGACCGATGAGCTGTTCGGCTTAAAAGGGCCGCTTCATGCTTCGGCTACTAGAGTCACCGCGTATTCTTCTGTACGGAGAGAACGCTCTGTACTTCCGCTCACCGTGATAACGCCACGCGATCCAGGCATCTTGAGTTTAAGATAAGCGTAGTGCGGTACTGCATTGAAACGTGCGAAGGTCATTTTCCTGAGTAATGCATGATAGCCACTTTGGAACGGAGCAATGTTGAAGATTTGCTCTTCGCTTTGAAAGTTGTTGGGGGAGCCGAAGACGACGTCCAATGTTAGGGTGCCCTTGCAGCGGGCCTCTACATATGGTATTACTCCTTTAAAGGTAGTGCTGCTTTACTTGATTCTTGACAGGTCTATCCCCATCTTACAGACAGTGTCCTGATATATCAGACTGAGACTACTGTCGCCGTCCATGAGGACTCGGGTGAGGTGGTATCCGTCAACTATTGGGTCGAGCACTAAGGCAGCCGAGGCCCCGTGACGGATACTAGTCGGATAATCCCTGCAATCGAAGGTGATCGGACAGGCCGACCATGGGTTGAATTTGGGGGCGACGGGCTCTATAGCATACATGTCTCAGAGTGCGCGTTTGCGCTCCCTCTTTGGGATATGAGTGACATAAATCATGTTCACTATTTTGACCTCCGGTGGAAATTTCTTCTGTCCCCCCATATTCGGTTGGTGAGACTCGTCCTCGTCTTTGCTTTGCGGTCCCTTCCCCTATTGTTCGGCATTGAGCTTGCCGGCCTGCTTGAAGACCCAACATTCTCTGTTGGTATGATTGGCTGGTTTGTCGGGGGTGCTATGAATCTGGCAAGACCTTTCGAGGATTTTATCTCGGCTAGATGGACCATCTCTGCTGCCTTTAAGTGACTTTTTCTGTTGACCGGGTCTGGAGCCCCTGAATCCGGCGTTTACCACTGTATTGTCTGGGCTTTCTCCATTGTTCCGACACTTGTTTTTATTGCGTCGTGGCTTTTCATCGCCGTCCCTGACTTCGGATGTGCCAGGATCGCTGGTGCTGCTATGAGCCAACCAGCTGTCCTCTCCCCCACAAAAGCGGGTCATGAGTGTAGTTAAGGCTACCATTGTCCTTGGCTTTTCCTGGCCTAGGTGTCTGGCCAGCCATTCGTCCCAAACACTGTGCTTGAAAGCTGCTAAGGCTTCGGCGTCCGGACAGTCGACGATTTGGTTCTTCTTAGTGAGAAATCGGTCCCAAGCTTACAGGCTGACTCTCCGGGTTGTTAGGTTATGTGACTTAGATCGTCTGTGTCCGGAGGTCGGACATAGGTCCCTTGGAAATTGGCCCTGAAAGCGTCCTCAAGTTCTTCCTAGCTTCCGATGGAATTTTTGGGGAGGCTTTTCAGCCAGTGTCGACCTGGTCCTTTTAGTTTGAGGGGTAGGTATTTGATGGCGTGGAGATCGTCTCTGCGAGCCATGTGGATGTGAAGAATAAAGTCTTCTATCCAGACCACAGGGTCTGTCGTGCCATCATATGCCTCGATATTCACGAGTTTAAACCCTTCTGGAAATTCGTGATCCAGCACCTCATCGGTGAAGCACAAGGGGTGTGCAGCACCCCTGTATTTGGTTGTGTCGTGGCGCGGGCCCGAAGGTTGCAGTGTTCGGCGTTGGTTCCAAACTGGTAAGTTACCTGCATGTTTGATTTGATGGCCCTGATCCTGTGTGGGTACGTGTTCCCTGGATCCATAAATGGACCTGGTTCTGCCAGCCCTTTTGTCCAGGTCTTCACATAAATCGTGTTTCTGGTTCTGGGTTGCGACCTCCTTTCCTTTATGGGTAGGGGGTACGGTTTTGTGTGCGGCATTGTTGGCCGCTCTGTCTCGATTATGAGGTGGTCGGCCTGGTTGATCGGCCGTATTGTTATTCAGCGGTATGGGCGCAATAGCATCATCGTCGAATTCGGGCAGCAGTTTGCGTTTGGGGTAGCTATTTGTTTGGTGATTTCCGTCGTATCTTTCCTCAGTGTCGAGCACTTCACTCCATTTATTATTGAGTGTATCCTCTACGGCTTTAAGACGTTGCTTCTGCTTCTTCAAGCCCCTTGTGGTGACGATAAGTCTCTGGTGGAGGTGCTCTTGTTCCAATTGTTCTTCCAGGTCGATGAATGCATCGTCATCCCGACTGCTCTCCACTTCAGAGAGAGGTTGATAATTGGAGTCTTCGGCATCGCTGTGATCGGACAGGGGCCCCGGACAGTGTTCGCCATCACCTTGCTCGTCCTACTCCATTGCTGGGTCCGCGGTTTCTTTATTGTCTTTGATAGCGTCTGGGTGTTATTCCCTCTTGTGTCAGTATCAATATCTTTACCATCGCGTGGTCTCGAGCGGCGCCGCTGACGTCGGCGCTTTGGCTGATTGCTGTTGTCTTCTTTGGGTGTATCCACCATGTATATATCGTATGAGGAGGTGGATGTCCAGCGCCCTGTGGGCGGTGGTTCCTGTTCTTCTCCGGCATCGTCGTCCATACCGTTGATGTCTTCGGAGTCGAAGTCAAGCATGTCGGTCAAATCATCGAGAGTGGCTATCAAGTGGGTGGTGGGTGGGCAATGAAGCTCTCTGTCGTCCTCTTCCCACTCAAGCCGGACATAGTTCGGCCAAGAATCTCCTGACAAGGAGAGGGACTTTAATGAGTTTAACACATTGCTTAAGGGTGAGTGTTGGAACATGTCTGCGGAGCTAAACTCGAAGATCAGCGCCCGGTCAGATTCGATGGGTGCGGATACACGCGGTTCGGAGCCTATGGCCGGAGATGAGTCCGAGGTTCCGATGACATAGGCCTCATTGGAGGTCAGATCTGTGTTCAGCTCTAGTGCCGCTGAGTCCGTGGCTTCCCTGGCGAGGTTGAGCCTCCCGCCCCCGGATGGCGCGCTCTCCTCTTGATCTAGGGCCAGTGCGGTTATAGGCGCAATCTCCTGCACATAGTCCGATGACAGATTTAGGTCATGTTTATCGTGGCGGCAGGGCGCGGCTATCATGGGTTTGAATCTGTCGAAGATCAAGTCTCTGCGGATGTTGGCAGTGTAGTTCAAGCTTCCAAACCTGACCTGATGGCCAGGGGCGTAGCTGTCGTTCTGCTCCAGATGGCCAAGCGAGTTGGCCCGCAGTGCGAAGCCGCCGAATACGAAGATCTGTCCGGGGAGAAAAACTTCACCCTGGACGGCGTTGTTGTAGATGATTAAAGGAGCCATCGAGCCTTATGGTGACGACACAGTGGAACTCTCAATGAAAGCACCAATGTCGGTGTCAAAACCGGCGGATCTCGGGTAGGGGGTCCCGAACTGTGTGTCTAAGGCTAATGGTAACAGGAGGCAGGGGACACAATGTTTACCCAGGTTCGGGCCCTCTCAATGGAGGTAATACCCTACTTCCTGCTTGATTGATCTTGATGATATGAGTATTACAAGAGGTGATCTACCACGAGATCGTAGAGGCTAAACCCTAGAAGCTAGCCTATGATTATGATTGTTGTTGTCCTACGGACTAAACCCTCCGGTTTATATAGACACTGGAGGGGGCTAGGGTTACACAGAGTCGGTTACAGAGAAAGGAATATTTATATTCTAACTGCCAAGCTTGCCTTCCACGCAAAGGAGAGTCCCATCCGGACATGGGACGGATTCTTCTATCTGGTATCTTCATAGTCCAACAGTCTGGCATATGCATATAGTCCGGCTATCCGAGGACCCCTTAATCCAGGACTCCCTCAGTCATCCCGAGGTAAGCATACCCCAAACTAAGGGCATTGAACTCTTGGCTGGAGAAAGCGGGGTTCCTTAAAGAATCCTTCTGTCGCTGGTGGTTCATGGCGCTTTTAACCTTGGAGGTGGTAGCCGAACACATCCCCGAGTCCTCCGGTTGAGGCACTTCGGGAACATTCCCCAAAATAGGATCTAGTTCGGTGCTGGTCCTCGGAGCCGAGGTCCCCGTAGCGTTCGCCTCCTCGGATGAGGGAGCATCGCTTGACCACCCACGAAAGAGATTAGGTAATTAAGGTCACAAATAAATTACTCTTAGGGAAATTACCGAATGAGATGTTGGTAAAGCTAACTTGTCTGGGGGAGGGGCGTCACGCTCTGCCTCCGCGGTCGCCATTTGCGGACGGGCACCCTGTGCTTCTATAGAGGCCCCCTTGACGGGACCGTACTACCGCGCGGGCGCTTCGAGCGCCAGTTCTTAGAAAGAGGAGTTAGGGTGCTCGAGGCCTCATGAGTTGAAGTTCTCTTTCGAGAAGATGCGGGAAGAGATTTTACCAATGAGGATGGCCACATTCCGAGCATATCGGGAGTGATAGCCACTTTTGAGTCGTCAAGGCACTCTTACTAAAATGTCCCCTCCATGTATATGGTGGATATTTCCTCGTCTTCGTGGAAGGCAGGATTGTCATCTCGACAATACGCCCCAGCTCGGGCACAGGGTAGCTCAGTGTTTCAACCCAGCACCTCCACCTCTGTTCAGGTACATAAAACAACCGTTCAGAAGGAATAAAATGAACTGCTCAGAAGGACGAGGAAGCTCAGGAAGACTTACTATTTTGGTAGGATGTAGTAAGACATCCCGTCTATGAACTTTTGCGTTGCGAAAATCCAGTGGTTCTCCCTTGTAGATGCCGGCCAGGGCAGCACCAAAGGCCGCTTGGTCCTTGAATCCCTTCCGAATTGACCGGTTGGTGTCGTTGGTTCCATTATACATACACAACAGATGCTGGCGTCGTCGAAGGGGTTTGACTCTTTGGTCGATGGTTGTTGTCATCACGTCTATGATAGTGAGGCTAGTGTTTCTCAAACATATCACCTGATCTGCCAGGCAAGCCACATATGTGTCATACTTTTGAAAAGTGCTCCATGGTCTCTAAGTAGAGCGCTTCTTTGGAGGATCCGAGGAGAATGTCAAGAGCCCAGGTCGAACTAGGTCATTGATGCCTTGAGAATTTGTGATGTTTTTCATAGTGATTTCCATTTGGTTTCATTAGATTTTTGTTACTCTAGGATATTTCTAATGCTAATCCAACAAAATTGAGAGAAATCTACTTTGATCTTTGATGGCAAGAAATATCACATTTGGAAGGAAACCGAAGGAGACTGCAGCAAATCAAGCCAATTGGAGCAACTTTCCTGAAGAAAGCATTGTCAACAGGCGCACTAGAGTGAAAGACGGTGTTCCATGTGACAACACACAATCTTTTGAGCAGTTGTTTGGAGTGCCAACAACCCCTCCTCGTCTATACAAGCAACTTTCGTGAAGAGACCATAGAGAGAGAGAGAGAGAAAAACCCTAGCCGCCGCCACACCATCCAGAACAGGAGAAGAGAGGATCGGGAGAACTCAAGAAGATCATTATAGTTTTTGGTCCTTTCATCTCCATCATCATCATCATCACCTCCTTCACTATTATAAGAGGGATCAGAAATTGTAATATCTACTCCATCTCATCTGAGATCAAGACTATTTGAGCACCATTCCATTTCATTGTGGATCCCCTCAATATTATTGATATGGTTTTCCTGGTTATTCTCTCTATTGTGATTGATTCCCCTCTTATGATGTGTGAGTAATTCCCCCGGGTGTGGGATATGTAGGTAAGTGGTAAGATTGGTGTGTGCCTATCCTATATGTTGCCATTTGAATTCGCAGTAGTATAATCTATTTAGTATGTTGTTATACTATGGTGAACTCTATGCGTGTTGTCCAATTTAAGGGCCTAGGCAACATGATCTCAAGACCTACACAGGTAACACATATTGTCTAGGAACACTGTGACCTCTAACATGACATGTGGAGATATCTATGAGAACCGAAGACAATATGAGATAATGGTTATCCATTGAACTTAATGCTTGGTTCCGGTCTTATGACCTTAATTGTGGAAATGACCACTTTGTGGCAACGGAGAAGCAGGGCCATAGAATGAAATGTAACCCCTAATGGAGGGGTTTCATGAATCTAGGGAGAACCACCTACAGAAAGTTTATATCAAATACTATGAGTATAATACAAGGTAACTGGTATTACCATCGCACTGGCACAATTCATATATTCTTACCATGAACTGAAATCTCTCTGCACCGAATCACTTCATTACAGGAAACACCATTTGCAATTTAATCTCTTGTTATTTACTTTTATTAGTTATTTAGTAGTCACCTTTAAATCCTCTTTTTACTAGCATATTTTAGTTTATCGTTTACCGAGGACAGTAATAGTAT
The DNA here is from genome assembly GCA_963921465.1 of Triticum timopheevii. Classification (NCBI taxonomy): domain Eukaryota; kingdom Viridiplantae; phylum Streptophyta; class Magnoliopsida; order Poales; family Poaceae; genus Triticum; species Triticum timopheevii. The sequence continues at coordinate 280,098,621 of OY997274.1, read as the reverse complement.
TTTCATAAGCTCAAGCAATACTTCACACAAGAACTGTGACACCTTGTGTGTGACAGAAACGCCTCCATAAATACTCTCCTCCACTCTTTGTTGGGGTGATTGCTCATTGGGATACTGATAACCCACAAGTATAGGGGATCAATTGTAGGCTTTCTCAATAAGTAAGAGTGTCAAACCTAACGAGGAGCTAAAGGTAGAACAAATATTCCCTCAAGTTCTATCGACCACTGATACAACTCTACGCACACTTTACATTTGCTTTACCTAGAACAAGTATGAAACTAGAAGTACTTTGTAGGTGTGAAGGGATAGGTTGCAACATAATAAAGAACACGTAAATAAAAGATAGGGGCTGTTTAGATAAAGAAACAATTAGGTTAGTTTTAGTAGACAGCTTTTTGTCACAAGGAAGTTATTTGTCCCTAGGCAATCGATAACTAGACCGGTAATCATTATTTCAATTTTATATGAGGGAGAGACATAAGCTAACATACTTTCTCTACTTGGATCATATGCACTTATGATTGGAACTCTAGCAAGCATCCGCAACTACTAAAGATCATTAAGGTAAAACCAACCATAGCATTATAAGGTATCAAGCCCCCTTTACTCCCATACGCAACAACCCCCTTACTCGTGTTTAAGCTTCTGTCACTCTAGCAACCACCATAAGCGAATCATAAACATATTGCAACACCCTACAGCGGTGATCCCTCACGCTTGCATGACACAGAGAGCACCATAGGGCAGCACCAATAATAAAACATACAACTCAAACCAATCATGATCATCAATCAACCCATAGGACAAAGCGGATCTACTCAAACATCATAGGATAGCCATACATCATTGGGAAAATTATATATAGCGTTGAGCACCGTGTTTAAGTAGAGATTACAACAGGTAAAAGAGAGGTCACACCGCTGCATAGAGGGGAGAGAGAGTTGGTGATGACAGCGATGAAGTTGTTGGTGTAGATCACCATCACAATGATGGCCCCGGCGGTGTTCCGGCGCCACCAGGAGAGAGGGGAGAGAGCCCCCCTCCTTCTTCAAAGGGTTTCCCCTCTGTTCCATGGCCTCCAGGGCGGCGGAGGGGCGAGAGCCCCTCCGAGATTGGATCTATCTCTCTGTTTCACATTCCTGTTTTCTGGCCTTCACCGTTTCTTAAATATCTGAAGATCCGTAACTCCAATTGGGCTGAAATTTTAACACGATTTTTATCCGGATATAAGCTTCCTTGCGGCCGAAGGACACCTCCAACCAACCTACGGGGGTAGCCACAAGCCTGCCAGGCGCGCCCTGGGTAGGGGGCGCGCCCCTAGGGCTTGTGGGCCCCTCGGGCTTCGTCTCGCATTGATTCCACTTCCCAAAAATCACATATATTCCAAAATAATTCTTCGTAATTTTTTATCGCGTTCGGACTTTGTTTGATATGGGTATTCTGCGAAACAAAAACATGCAACTTGCATTGGGGACTGTATCAATATTTTAGTTCCAATAATATAAAATGTTGCCAAAAGTATATGGAAGTTGTAGAATATTGGCATGAAACAATCAAAAATCATAGATATGACGCAGACGTATCAGATACTTCAACGAAAGTGCTACACTACCCTGTTTGGTTTGCAGGTACCAGTCATGTAGCAGGACATCGGCCATATAAAACTAGTCGGACGCCCACGTATCGGCATACTCTCGAGGGGTGCCTGTGGGGTAGCTAGTCCCGGCTATTCGGCAGACCTCAGCCGCTCCCACTTCATGTAGTTTCTCGCCTCGGGAGCAGGGCATCATGCAAAAGTAGTTCTTCCACAACCCGAATGTGCCGAACATCCAAGGTGCATTTCACAAAGGGCAACGAACCCTGCGATGTGTAGGATCAAATTGGGGTCAGGTGGTGGAGTTGGATCCCATAAAATTCAAGCAAGCCCTGGAGGAAGGGATGGATAGGAAATCCCAGGCCCCGGAGGAGAAAGGGAACAAAGCATACCCGCTCATCCCGTGAGGGATGGGTTGTCTATCGGCATGCATCTGCTGTCCACGAATATTAATCTCGAGCGAGTGGGGGCTGCTGGAACATGATAAATTCTTGATTTTTTACACAAGATTTATATATGAATTGCCTCTGTTGTCCTAATTTTTCAGAATTTTTGAAGTTACAGAAGTATACTAAGTTTACAGATTACTACAGACTGTTTTGTTTTTGACACATTCTATTTTCTGTGTGTTGTTTGCTTATTGTGATGAATATATGGGTAGTATCAGGGGGTATGAACCATGGAGAAGTTGTAATACAGTAGATATTACACCAATATAAATAAAGAATGAGTTCACAGCAGTACCAAAAGTGGTGATTTATTTTTTTACACTAACGGATCTCATGAGTTTTCTGTTGAGTTTTGTGTTGTGAAGTTTTCAAGTTTTGGGTAAAGATTTGATGGACGATGGAATAAGGAGTGGCAAGAGACTAAGCTTGGGGATGCCCAAGGCACCCCAAGGTAATATTCAAGGACAACCAAGCATCTAAGCTAGGGGATGCCCCAGATGGCATCCCCTCTTTCGTCTTCAATCCATCGGTAATTTACTTGAGGCTATATTTTTATTCACCACATGATATGTATTTTGCTTGGAGCGTCTTGTATGATATGAGTCTTTGCTTTTTAGTTTGCCACAATCATCCTTGATGTACACATCTTTTGAGAGGGACACGCAAGAATCGTAATTTATTAGAATACTCTATGTGCTTCACTTATATCTTTTGAGCTAGGCAGTTTGCTCTAGTGCTTCACATATATCATTTTAGAGCACGGCGATGGATTTATTTTATAGAAATTATTGAACTCTCATGATTCACTTATATTATTTTGAGAGTCTCTAAACAGCATGGTAATTTGCTTAGGTTATGATTTTAGTCCTAATATGATGGGCATCCAAGAGGGATATAATAAACACTTTCGCAAAAAAGCATTGAATAGATGAGAAGTTTGATTCCTTGCATTTGTTTTGAGATATAAAGATGGTGATATTAGAGTCATGCTAGTGAGTAATTATGGATTGGTAGAAATACTTGTGTTAAAGTTTGTGATTCCCGTAGCGCACGTATGGTGAACCGTTATGTGATGAAGTCGGAGCATGATTTATTTATTGATTGTGTTCCTTAGGAGTGGCGGTCAGGGACGAGCGATGGTCTTTTCCTACCAATCTATCTCCCTTGGAGCATGCATGTAGTACTTTGTTTTGATAGCTAACAAATTTTTGCAATAAGTATGTGAGTTCTTTATGACTAATGTTGAGTCCATGGATTATACGCCCTCTCACCCTTCCACCATCGCTAGCCTCTCTAGTACCGTGCAATTCTCGCCGGTGCATTAAACCCACCATATACCTTCCTCAAAACAGCCACCATACCTACATATTATGGCATTTCCATAGTCATTCCAAGATATATTTCCATGCAACTTCCACCGTTCTGTTTATTATGACACGCTTCATCATTGCCATATTGCTTTGCATGATCATGTAGTTGGTGTAGTATTTGTGGCAAGGATACCATTCATATTTTTATACATGTCGCTCTTGATCATTGCACATCCCGGTACACCGTTGGAGGCATTCATATAGAGTCATATTTTGTTCTAGAATCAAGTTGTAATTCTTGAGTTGTAAGTAAATAGAAGTGTGATGATCATCATTATTAGAGCATTGTGCCATGTGGGTAAAGGATGATGGAAGCTCTGATTCCCTCACAAGTTGGGACGAGTCTCCGGTCTTTACAAAAAAATAAAAGAGGCCAAAATAAGCCCAAACAAAAAAACAAAAAAGAGAAAAAAAAATGAGAGAAAAGAGAGAGGGGACAATGTTACTATCCTTTTTCCACACTTGTGCTTCAAAGTAGCACCATAATCTTCATGATAGAGAGTCTCCTATTTTGTCACTTTCATATACTAGTGGGAATTTTTCATTATAGAACTTGGCTTATATATTCCAATGATGGGCTTCCTCAAATTGCCCAAGGTCTTTGTGAGAAAGCAAGTTGGATGCACACACACTTAGTTTCTTTTTGAGCTTTCGTACACTTATAGCTCTAGTGCATCCACTGCATGGCAATCCCTACTCAGTCACATTGATATCTATTGATAGGCATATCCATAGCCCGCTAATACGCCTAGTTGATGTGAGACTTTTTCTCCTTTTTGTCTTCTCCACAAGCACCACATTCTATTCCACCTATAGTGCTATATTCATGGCTCACGCTCATGTATTGCGTGAAAGTTGAAAAAGTTTGAGAATATCAAAAATATGAAACAATTGCTTGGCTTGTCATTGGGGTTGTGCATGCTTTAATACTTTGTGTGATAAAGATGGAGCATAGCCAGACTATATGATTTTGTAGGGATAACTTTCTTTGGCCATGTTATTTTGAGAAGACATGATTGCTTTATTAGTATGCTTGAAGTATTATTGTTTTTATGTCAATATTAAACTTTTGTTTTGAATCTTATGGATCTGAATATTCATGTCACAAAAAGGAAGATTACATGGATAATATGTTAGGTAGCATTCCACATTAAAAATTCTATTTTTATCATTTACCTACTCGAGGACGAGTAGGAATTAAGCTTGGGGATGCTTGATACGTCTCCAACGTATCTATAATTTTTGATTGTTCCATGCTATTATATTATTTGTTTTGGATGTTTTATATGCACTATTATCCTATTTTATATTATTTTTGGGACTAACCTATTAACCTAGAGCCCAGTGCTAGTTTATGTTTTTTCCTTGTTTTTGAGTTCTACAGAAAAGGAATATCAAACAGAGGCTAAACGGAATAAAACTTCCGCGATGATTTTTCTTGGACCAGAAGACAACCACAAGACTTGGGGAGAGGGCCAGCAGAGTCCCGAGGGAACCACAAGCCCTCAGGGTGCCCCCTAGGGGGCGCCCCATGGCTTGTGGGCCCCTCCAATCTGACTCTATAAATCCTAAAATATTCCCAAACCACCAGAAGCATCCCACCAAACACTATTGGAATCTGGAATTTTGTCGTCTGCCACCTCTTTGTCGTCCGCCAGCTGGCGGCAAAGAGGCTCTTTGTCGTCCGCTTCCACAAAGCGGACGGCAAAGAAAGTGCAGATGGCAAAAATGCTATTTACCGTCAGCTTCTTCTTTGCCGTCAGCCCGCTGACGGCAAAGAGCTAGAAGGCAAACGACAAACAGCCGGGTGGGCCCCACAGGGCACGGCGTGGCTAGGTCAGATTCTTTGTCGTCTGCTAGTGGACGGCAAAAGAGGTGACTACTTTGTCGTCTGCTGGCAGACATCAATGTTAGTCCTTTGTCGTCTGCTTGCGGACGGCAAAGAGGAGACGTGGGGCCAGCCCTAACGGTGGCCCCCTTTGCCGTCTGCTAACAGACGACAAAGAAGGCCCACTTAACGGGCCGAGCCGTCTCCCCCCTCTCTCTTTCTCTCTCTCCCTCTCCCTCCCGCATGCCCGCCTCTTTCCTCTGTCGCCGCCACCGGCCATCCCCATCCCGTCACCCCGCCGCCCCGTCGCCCCCCCCGCACCACGTCGCCCTGTCTCCCCGAAGCCCCGCCGCCCCACCGCCACCATCGCCCCCGCCGTGCCCCGTCGCCGGAGTGGCCTGCGTCCGGCCGCCCCGGACTCTGAGATAGCGCGT